>OZ018378.1:67535478-68785478 GCA_963969555.1 Polydrusus pterygomalis
GACATAATTTGATGAGTAAGTAGTCTAACGTAGTTTATTCCAGCTATTTTTTACTCTTGTTTGTGTTTTTCTTTTAGAACCTTGGAATGGCTTCTATTCTTTGGGGTTCTTGAAGAAACGGTCACATATACACAAAACTTGCTTTATTATAAAAAGGGGTTTACAATGCTTTTAAACTTGGCAACGCCGTAATGCGCTACCTAAAATCACGAGCAGCCTCTTCGCTCTCCTACTCGTGACTGCCCTGCTGCTGCGTGCTCCTAGCTCTCTGCCACTTCATGCATCGGCGTTCTCGCCTCCCCCTCTACGGTGTACCTTTAGAATCCGGAACCAGTGCATTACCCCCTTACTTAAATCTAAGATTAGGTAACATTAACAAGGTTTAAGTAACTAACTAATAATAAAACTAACCTCACAGGTGACAAATCATAAAAAAAAACTTAAACAATTAACGTGACCGTTAGCAAGGTAATTTAATCCTTATATGGTTTCAAATTTATAATATTATGTTTGCCAATCTCACGTCCTTCAGCATCTCGCAACTGATAAGAATTTGGACCTGCCACCTTAGAAACATACAACGGACCTTCGTATATCAGAAAGAATTTTTTAATAGTATGGTCTTCCGCCGATGACTGCGCATGAGATCTTACCAACACCTTATCTCCCACCTTAAAAACAACGGGATTTAACTTAGCATTAAATTTTGCAGCCCTCTTTTTTGGCACGCGATCGCAACCTCTCACTTGCTAACAGCAACACATCGTGATTTTCCCTGCGATTTTCAGATTCCGGAAAATTTATAAAATTCGTAATAGGCTGCATCACCGGCCGATTAAAATGAAGATAATTAAGCGCAAATCCCGTACTTTCATTCACAGCATTATTCAAACACTTTTCCACAAAATCCAAAGTATATGCCCAACGGGTATGTTTATCGTAGCAATAAGTGCGCAGAAGGCGCCTTACTTCCTTATTATATCTTTCGGTCATATTTCCTTCGGGAAAATATACCGAGGTATATTTAAAATTGATACCCTCTCGCTGGAGAGTGCTTTGCCATAGCAAATTAGTAAACTGAGTACCATTGTCACTTAATATACAAACTGGCCTTTGAATATTAGGTATATAATCATTTAAAATTCGATTAAGAATAGTTTGGGCTGTGGCCCGTTTAAGCGCATACAGCCGGACGTATTTAGAGAAAGCGTCTACCACAACTAGTATATAGGACGCTCCCCCTCGCGAAGCAGGTAATGGACCTATCAAATCCAAACACGCTAAATCACCGCCTTTTCTGGCAACACCGCATTTCTTAGACCATGACAGGTTTTTGAAAACTTGGCTTTCTGACATAAGTCGCATCCAGCTATAATTTTTCTAACCTGTCTTTGCATTCCTGGCCAATAAAATTTTTCTTTCATTTGGTTGAACACTTTCGATTTTCCAAAATGTCCAAAATCTTTATGATGAGCCACGACAAGATCTTTGACTTGTTCCTGCGGAACGCATAATTTATACCCAGTGTTGGTATGATCACCTCTTTTAAAGAGCAAACCCTCGTGAACTGTAAACCATTTAAAAACGCTTAATTCCTTACTGGAAAGCACGCGTGCTTCCTTTTGCAAATTTTCTAAGAATACTAATTTCTCTCGAATCCACCTATCTTGAAGCTGATCGCTTCTCATGGTGTCAAAGTTCACCCTTAATTGTTCATAATTATTTGCCAAATTTAAAATCATTATTTTTATATCATTAGATTTTTCTGGCAAAATATTTAAATTTTTATTAGGGGGAAAACGTGATAAAGTATCGGCTATTAAATTTTGAGACCTTGGGCAGTGCTGAATTTTACAATCAAATTCTTGAATAAATAAAATCCATCTAGTAAGCCTAGCTGACCGTAATTTGCAGGTAAATAGAAAACATAAAGATTTATGATCGGTTAAAACTATTAACTCATGCCCTAACACTATGTTACGCCACTGCTTTAAGCAGTGCATCAGCGCGCTCATTTCCTTATCCGTAGTCGTATATTTAAGTTGGCTGCCTTTTAAAGTCGTACTACTATACGCCACCACCTGCCGTTGTTCGTTTCCTGCTTGTTGGAAGAGACAACCCCTTACAGCATAGTCGGAGCTATCGCACTGAATATAAAAAGTTTCGTCAAAATCCGGGTGAGTTATCATCGTGACCTGTAAGTACCGATTTTTAATTTTAGAAAAAACTGCTTTCTCCGCATCGTCCCAAGACCATTGTTCATTTTTTCGTAAAAATCGCAACAACGGCGTAATAAAATCAGAATAATGATCACAAAAACGCTGCTCATAGTTTATGAGCCCCAAAAACCCGCGCAATTCACGCACATTTCGTGGTGTCGGAAAAAACTTAATTGCCTCTGTTCGTTTCTCATCGATTTTTATTCCTTCACTCGAGATAATATGTCCGAGAAAGGCTACCTCCTTTCTTATAAATTGACATTTACGCAACTTTATCGTAATACCTTCAACACGAAATTTCTCAAAAATAAGTTTAAGGTGTACCAAATGTTCTTTGATACTATCAGAAAAAATAAGTAAATCGTCGATGTAAATCACAACAAAACTTCGAAAACTTTCATCTAAAATACTAGTTAAGCATCGAATCAGACTTGCCATTGACGTGCTAAGCCCAAATGGTAACCGATTAAAAACATACGTGCATCCCTCGTAGACAAACCCAACATATTTACAATGATCCGGTTGTATGGCGATTTGCCAGTAGGAAGCCGTTAAATCAACTGTACTAAATATAATACCCTTCTTAAAATTATAAAATAATTCCGTAGGATTTGGTGGATTTATAAAATCCTTTTTCATTTTTGTATTTAAAACTCTAGCATCCATACAGACCCGGACCGACCCATCCTTTTTTTTAACCGCCACTAAAGGTGATATAAAGTTCGTTTTTTCCTTTCGGATAATTTCCCATTGTAACATTTCACCTATCTGTTCTCTTACGCTGTCCCTATATATAAATGGTATCGGGTAGCTCGGCCCCTGAAACGGCGCTTCATTGGTCATCTCAATAGTATGCTGATAAGATTTTACAAGTCCCGGACATTCTGAAAAAATATCGTCGTAAGACGCAAGTAATTCGTATAATTCATGTTTTTCTGTGTTGGTCACATTTGCTTGACTCACCGTATTTTTGTAGTCCCCGTCCGAGTATTTATGTTTATAATCGCCAACTTGATTATCAATACTGCTACTTATCCCGATTTCTACTCTTTCGTTTTTTATAAGTCTAACATTTACAACTTCATTTTTGTCCTTATTTTTATCATAACTTAGTGCGTACTCATTATTTTGGTAATAGAAAATCAAAATTGATTCAAAAAAATTGACATTGGCCTTATACTCTATAAGCCAATCAAACCCAAATAGGACATCACAATTTAAATTTGGCACAACCAAACACTTAACGTCAAAATCTAAATTTAATTTCGGTATAGAAATGGGCAACATTACTTGCTGTTTAATTCTTTGTTTCTTCCCCCCTATCGCGACGGCAATAGTTACATTCGTAACCGGCAATATAGGAATATACGAAATTTTACAAATTTTATTGTAAAAGCTTTCCGATATAGCCGTAATTTCACTACCACTATCTATTAAAATATCAACCTCCACGCTACAAACAGACGCTGTAATAATTGCTGCTTTGGGTAGAACCCCATCATCCTCTGTTTCCGAATCGCTAGATAAAAGATATTCGCGGTCTTCGTTAAATTTTGTCATATGTCGCACCCTCCGCGAACTATCTCCTTGACCCGTTCCGTCACCCCCGCCTGTCTCAGTGGTCGTCGAAGGCCGCGTGTTTTTCGGCTGGTTGCTACGCCAGTCATTTCGTTGAGCGATGTTGCCATGACGGTAATTGATCATACGATTATCTTGTTCTGAGTTTGGCGAACGTTGCGGATCATTTATAAAAGTTTCGTCAATTTTACGCAAAAATTCATCGATATTATCAATATTTTTTAACCCTTGGATTATTATACCTCTTTGTATTTCCGGAGAAAGATGTTTGCTTAGAAGAAAAACCAACTTTTCTTCATGAATAGGCTGTGAAAGAAAGCTTGCTTGGTTTACAAAGTTCAAAAAATATTCGGATCGACTGCCGGACTTAAATTCGCCATAAGTTAAACTTAGAAATAAATCCCGCTGTTTATCTACCCCCCAGAATCTATTTAAAAATAACTCTGAAAATTGATTAAAATCGGCAAAGCTACTTTCTTTAATACTCGCCCAATCGGCTGCCGTGCCCTTTAAACATGGCAAACCTAGGCCCAACTTATGATTTTCGGGTACCCCGGCTTCGTTAAAAATTTTATTAATTTTTTTAATAAACGCTTGTGGGTGTAGCTTTCCATTCGGGAAAAATAACAAGTTAGTTCCACCCAACTCTTTCCAATTTACGATATACGATCTGTCCACGGTTGCCATTTTAGTATCGGGAAGGACTTGAGATTGATCGTTACAATAGTTATCGTCTTTATTTTGAACATGAGAAGCTAAATCTTTAACCGTAGTTTGTAAATTAAGCATGCCTACCGACAACTGCGTTAAAATGTCCATTAAATTCGTATTGTCCAAATCGTTTCGGTCGGCAAAATCACCGGCATTTTGTTTACTTTTCCGTTTAGACATATTTAATGTTTTTTTTTCACACAAAACAACTACTTATAGCATCAGTAAAACGAAATAGTCTCATGTCTGTCCCAGACAAATGTGTGCAGAAGTTCGGATACTAAATGTATTTACTATAATACTGTTGCACAGTTTTTTTTTCGCACAAAATAACTAGGTATAGCATCAATAAAACGATATAGTCTAATGTCTGTCCCAGACAAATGTGTGCAGAAGTTCGAATACTAAATGTCTTTACTATTCTGTTGCACAGATTTTTTTTTCTTCAGGGGCCTTGGATAGGCAATAATTGGAACTGGCTTACCGCTTTCGACTCGTTTTCTTCAGCCACTAGTTGGGCGCCAAATGGAATGGCTTCTATTCTTTGGGGTTCTTGAAGAAACGGTCACATATACACAAAACTTGCTTTATTATAAAAAAAAACGCCGTAATGCGCTACCTAAAATCACGAGCAGCCTCTTCGCTCTCCTACTCGTGACTGCCCTGCTGCTGCGTGCTCCTAGCTCTCTGCCACTTCATGCATCGGCGTTCTCGCCTCCCCCTCTACGGTGTACCTTTAGAATCCGGAACCAGTGCAACCTAAGCCCTGATGATTGCCTTATAATGGGCCGAAAGCGCTAGGCAATAGCAATTAAAATACGCTGAATACAAATATAATGTTTCATTAATTTGTTAAAATACGGCGTACAACCGACTCGCCTTTTCATATGTGCTTTTTTGATTTCTCTGCATGTTCCATACTTAAAATTAATACAGCAGCCAATTTCCTTTTTTTCATTAGAGAAATCATACTCCTTCAACTTATTTTAAACTACACCTATGAACTTATCTTCTTCGATATAGTGGAGAGACTGACAAAATTTATCTTTCATCAGATGTGAACATGAAGGGCGAAACGAGCGGGATCATTCTCGTCTTGAGATCGGAACTGTGCGTCTTGGTCTGCAGGCCATACCGTAGCGTGAAGGGCCCGCTTTAGTCCTAAAATTAATGAAAATCGATATCGGCGTTTAAAAATAATTCCGAGAAAACTATATTAATTTGGGAAATTTAACGGCAAAACAAAGCAACATACTATAGGTTTAGTTTGCCTGGATCGCCTTATTTTTAATTAAGAGATTTATGGTTAAGCGTTGTACAATCATTTCAAGGACACCTTGTATACCTAGAATTAAAAATAGTCTATTCGTTTTATTGTTTATTCGTTTAATTTAAATAGATAACGATAACCAACAAATAATAACAATTTTGTTCTACATTCAAATTTAATTAACTTTGATATTATCTCTTTTAACCATTAATTATTTATTAACACTGCGGTTTATGCTTATGAATTTACAATTTGAATTATTAGGTGAAGCGTACACACATTCTTTGGACTATGTCAATGGCAGCAACATATGAAAAACGACAAATTAGTGTAAACTATGCTTTCTGCTATAGTTTAATAAAATAATATTTAGGTTTTTAAGGCTTTAAGGCTTGTTTTTCTCTCTTCTTTATTTGCAATGATTAAAAATTTTTAATTTTGTTTCAATGATTATCCCTAAATATTTAAAACTGTTTACTAATTCCAATTTTTTACCATTAGTTACACAACATTTATATTTTGACAATTTAAATTATTACCCATAACCATACATTTAGTTTTTGAAATATTTAATTTTAATTTATTTACTTTTAGCCAATTAAATAATATATTTATCTCAGAATTTAGAGTATTTAGACCATCAAAAATATTTAAAACATTAATGTAAATTAAGGTGTCATCAGCAAACATTTGTAACTTACACATTTTTAAAACTAAAGGCATATCGTTATTGTATAAAATAAATAATATTGAACCTAGTATACTTCCTTGAGGAACTCCTATATTATTTATTTTTTTATTTGAATATGTTTTTGATATTTTTGTTTTTTTGAACTGTTACTTAAATAATTTTTAAACTATTTATAAACGATTCCGCGAATGCCATACTGATACAAATTACTCAATAATCTAGCCCTGTCAATTTTTTTGAATATATAATAATACAGAAGAAAATTTATACATCCCCATAAGGATAAGGATAGCCTAGTACAATATTTTAGTTTGCTTTTTCTATTGGCATATTATTATGTTTTTATATAACATAAATATTATGAATGAAGTTTAGTGCATTAGGCAAATGTTATGCATTAAAAGCAGATTTAAAGGGAAGCTTGAAAAGCAATATCCGGACAATGAAGAGTTATTGCTTGTATATAATTTTTAAACCTTTCTCGCATACATAACATATATATATATATATATATATATATATATATATATATATGTATGCAGGCTGTCTCACGGTGACCGTCCATTAGAAAATTTTGGAAAAGAATGCGAGTTTAGTTTTGCAAATTTGGATAATGGGGTTTTCGGAGACGCTTTATTTAAATACAGAAATACAGTAACAGAGATCATATGCAACTTCCAGTTATACCTATAGTTTTTCGCCTACAAAAATAAAGGCTGAACTTTTTAAAAACATTTTACTTTACTCCCTGGTTTGTCTTCTTTCATGTCACGTATTTCCTTCAGAGGTTAGGTTAGGTTAGGTTAGGTTAGGTTAGGTTAGGTTAGGTTAGGTTAGGTTAGGTTAGGTTAGGTTAGGTTAGGTTAGGTTAGGTTAGGTTAGGTTAGGTTAGGTTAGGTTAGGTTAGGTTAGGTTAGGTTAGGTTAGGTTAGGTTAGGTTAGGTTAGGTTAGGTTAGGTTAGGTTAGGTTAGGTTAGGTTAGGTTAGGTTAGGTTAGGTTAGGTTAGGTTAGGTTAGGTTAGGTTAGGTTAGGTTAGGTTAGGTTAGGTTAGGTTAGGTTAGGTTAGGTTAGGTTAGGTTAGGTTAGGTTAGGTTAGGTTAGGTTAGGTTAGGTTAGGTTAGGTTAGGTTAGGTTAGGTTAGGTTAGGTTAGGTTAGGTTAGGTTAGGTTAGGTTAGGTTAGGTTAGGTTAGGTTAGGTTAGGTTAGGTTAGGTTAGGTTAGGTTAGGTTAGGTTAGGTTAGGTTAGGTTAGGTTAGGTTAGGTTAGGTTAGGTTAGGTTAGGTTAGGTTAGGTTAGGTTAGGTTAGGTTAGGTTAGGTTAGGTTAGGTTAGGTTAGGTTAGGTTAGGTTAGGTTAGGTTAGGTTAGGTTAGGTTAGGTTAGGTTAGGTTAGGTTAGGTTAGGTTAGGTTAGGTTAGGTTAGGTTAGGTTAGGTTAGGTTAGGTTAGGTTAGGTTAGGTTAGGTTAGGTTAGGTTAGGTTAGGTTAGGTTAGGTTAGGTTAGGTTAGGTTAGGTTAGGTTAGGTTAGGTTAGGTTAGGTTAGGTTAGGTTAGGTTAGGTTAGGTTAGGTTAGGTTAGGTTAGGTTAGGTTAGGTTAGGTTAGGTTAGGTTAGGTTAGGTTAGGTTAGGTTAGGTTAGGTTAGGTTAGGTTAGGTTAGGTTAGGTTAGGTTAGGTTAGGTTAGGTTAGGTTAGGTTAGGTTAGGTTAGGTTAGGTTAGGTTAGGTTAGGTTAGGTTAGGTTAGGTTAGGTTAGGTTAGGTTAGGTTAGGTTAGGTTAGGTTAGGTTAGGTTAGGTTAGGTTAGGTTAGGTTAGGTTAGGTTAGGTTAGGTTAGGTTAGGTTAGGTTAGGTTAGGTTAGGTTAGGTTAGGTTAGGTTAGGTTAGGTTAGGTTAGGTTAGGTTAGGTTAGGTTAGGTTAGGTTAGGTTAGGTTAGGTTAGGTTAGGTTAGGTTAGGTTAGGTTAGGTTAGGTTAGGTTAGGTTAGGTTAGGTTAGGTTAGGTTAGGTTAGGTTAGGTTAGGTTAGGTTAGGTTAGGTTAGGTTAGGTTAGGTTAGGTTAGGTTAGGTTAGGTTAGGTTAGGTTAGGTTAGGTTAGGTTAGGTTAGGTTAGGTTAGGTTAGGTTAGGTTAGGTTAGGTTAGGTTAGGTTAGGTTAGGTTAGGTTAGGTTAGGTTAGGTTAGGTTAGGTTAGGTTAGGTTAGGTTAGGTTAGGTTAGGTTAGGTTAGGTTAGGTTAGGTTAGGTTAGGTTAGGTTAGGTTAGGTTAGGTTAGGTTAAGTGGCAGACCTCAGGCATTGTCCAAATAGTCACACGTAGTCCTATGTCCGTTTTGGTACCACACTGTTCCGCGGAACTTATTTGCATCAGCTTCCTAATGGTAAACACGATCGTAGAATAATCTTGACAGCTCTTTCAAACCAACCACTGCTGTTAATGAACTTAGTAAGTCAACCCAGTTGCAGGCTGCTCACTTCCTACCAAAAATGGTTCGCCCAGGGCATTGAACCTTCTTCTCGCGAAGCACACAAGAAATGCTGAATACTTTTCTCCTCTTCTTCATCTTTGCAACTTCTACAGAAGTCGTTAGTTGGTATTTGCATACGTTTAGCGTGTCTACCGAACAGGCAATGTCAGGTGACTACGGCAGTGATGTTTCATAGGTTCTTCCGGCTCTGCTGTAATAGCGCTGTTATCAAGTAGGGGCCACAATTGACTGGAGATGCTACAAGTTGTTAGCCCTGTCCATCTGCTTTGCGCAAGTTGTTAAGCTATCCTATCTATCTCCTCTTTGACTGATCCCAGTGGTCTAGCCACAGTATTCTCGGCTAGTTTGACAGACAGCGGTTAAAGTCCTCAGGAAGGATCAACATGCACATGAAAAGAAGATAAAAACTACATTAGACACCCATAAATAATTACATAGATCAAAAATTTAAAGTTATTTACAGGAAAACTATAATATCAGCTACGCCAGTGCGAATGCCCCCCGCTGTGGCCATAGCGGCGTCTCCTTAAGCAGTTACCTTTTAATTTTTTAACGTTTTAACCCCTTTTAACTTTTCAAGAAAAAAACTTTACAACTTCTTTATTTTTCCCCCTCCCTCCCAGCACTACAAACGGGAATAAAGTTAACAAAGTTAAGCAAATTAATAAACGGAAAAGCACAAAAATAAATAGGCAAAAACTTGCTTCGGTTTTTCTTTCCGATAAGACTTTTTTTAATAACAGCGGTAGTTAATTTTAATCGTATGAAATAAGTACCAAAATTCTATATAAAAAAAATTAAAGCATATTAGGAGTATGTGCTCAAGCCAATAGCGGTTATTCTAAAAATTTATATATTTTAAATAACACACCAATTCATAATAATAAGTTTGTGTGTGTTTAATTGTTATTTTAAGAGCCTATTTGTTTTCGGCTTTATCAAAAAATTTAATACGTTAAAGGTTTATTGTCCAGTTCGGTACTTTTTTCAGGGATTTTCCAATTTGAAGATTATAATAATTATATTTACATTTTGGTTATGCACAAGGTATTTATTGGGGGTTTCCGGGCTTTGCAGGTATATTCTAAGGGTTGTTTATTGTTACTTAATAATGCGTTATTATTACCTACTTAACAAACTGTATTTATATCGATTTGTAATATACATACTTCTGTTTTAGTTTGTCCAAAGATTTCAGTATTTTCAGTGTGAAACTAGTACTTTCAAATTTGTGATCAGAATGTCTAAGGTGGCGAAAACGTCTTCGTGGTTTAAAAATTTCCCAGAGTTAGAGTTTAGTGGAGAAAAAGTATTCTGTAAAGCTTGCACAAAAATGATAGTTTGTGAAAAGAAGTTCCAAATCGATCAACATTTGAAAACACCGCTGCATAAGTCAAAGTTACAAAAAATTAAATCTGATCCACTTCAGCCTTATATTTTGCTACCCAAGTTGCAGTATTGTCCGATTACAACATTAGATGTTAAAAGAAGCTTTTCTTTATATAAACAAATTTTTACTAATAGAATACATCCTTTTTAGTTAAAAATTTTGAAAAAGATTTAGTATTAAATGCCTTTTATACAATTTTAAGTTAAAAAATTGTTTACTTTTATTTTTCTTTGTTTTTTTTTGCATTTTTTTTTTAAATAAACATATTTTTTAAACCCAGTGTGTTTTTTTACCTCATTTTACTATAATAAATATTGCATACCACTATGCATATCTGATAAAAAAAATGCAAATAACTGCATATTTAAAAGATAAACAAGGCATTTATTTGCGCATATTTTGGCTAAATTTAAGTGCATACAATCTGCTCTTTACTCATGACTATGTTAAGATGTGCTTTTAAATTTTTTAGTAAACTTATAATCCGCTTATAATTTTAAAATTTTTTGTGAAAAATTGAAGTTGATAATAATATAGTTATGTAGTATCAAATTTCGAAGCTAAACTCAAAATATTAACAGCTTCTTTCCCATTTTTTTTTGTAGTTGTCACATCTCTTAACCTATAAAAGGTTACTGATAAGTGATTGCTTGTACTAGTAGAAAAAAGGCTGGTCGGTGTATTAGTAAGTTACTTGACCGAGGGACAAAACTTCCTAATAAATGAGTTTCCCAACACTACACGAAGTTTACAACTACATTATCTCGGCAACCACAATTATTACATTTTTGCAGCAGATCCTTGGCATTTTTCTTTCTTTATAAATTCAAGATCATAATGAATTAAGTAATATATTATTACCTCACAGTATCTGCTTTCTACTGATAGAAAACCCAAAATAAAAAAACTGCTTACTTAGTTAAATATTGGTTTTAAATAAGGAGCATCTTTCACAAAAATATGTTTTCTTCGATCTGTTATTTTCTAAAGTTTTTGCTAAACAAAAACTTTTTTCTTTATTTCAATTATATATCTAAAAAATAATTGGCAATACACAAATAATAAAACAATGATAAGTATATTATTTATTTATTTTATTACAAGCATAGCTTTAAGCCATCATATTATTACATGTAATGATTCTAGTGTAATAAAAAAATTACTAAGGCGTTAATATTAAGGACAGCCGAAAAGGAACCCGAAAGGCATAACCTTCGCATAAAATTTATTACGGCAGGAATTATATGGGTTGTAAGCTTCAGCAGATTTTTGTTTTATGGATTTATTATTACATCATTATATTACGAATTGTAATTAGATTTTATATCGGGTATTTTTTTTAGCAATGTTAATTTTCTTTCACCTTTTCAGATATTATTAATGAAGTTAAGTATAAATAAGTTGGGTTTCAATTTTTACGTTCGATCTGACTGTTATTTCCTTAAATAATCATAAATATCGTACTAAAGTAAAGTGTTTATAAATATTTATTTAACGCGTATTATCTTTTATTAGAACTAAAAATGTAGTGGCAAAACTGACAAAGCTTGTGTATTTTGTTTTAAAATATACAGGGAAGCCAAAAATAATGGACCCCCCGAGGCGGGTAGACAACAACGGCTCTTTCATCCTTATTAGAACTCTACAGTAAGCTATAACTCAATACAATTCCACAGCAGTGTTGTTGTGGTCAAATTGTGAATGTTCCCAACAAATGTACTAAAATGTAGGCCTACTAATTTTATCAAAAAAAAAAAATCAAAAAAAAATACGTTGTCGGACTTCCATTGTCTTTATTTTGTTACTTAACACAGCGTTTCGGTTAGTTATTATTTCTAACCGTTTTCAAGTTATAATTCTTTATAATTCTAAGACTACAGTCTTAAATACTACCCACATGAAGCTTGATAACTTCGCCTACGTACTTATTGGAATGTGAAGTTTCAGCTGTTGGTTTTGGACAAGAAGAGGCTTCCAGATATTGGGAATATCTATACTTGGTTTACTAAATATATGAGTATTTTGATTCATGAAAGCTGCTTCTTTGAAATTTTCGTTTTCTCCAGTGCTGTTCAGTGTCCAAAACCTTCGCTTCTGACCACTGTCTGTATATTATGTTGGTTGGTCCATACATGTTCCGCTATACCTAATCTCGATCTCACCTCTTTGAGTATGTTTCAGATGTTCTTTAACTCGTACGGGAAGAGGTCTTTTTGTTTCTTCGATTCGCCACACTCGCAAGGGATTTGATAGATACAATTTTTTGTGTTTTCATTACGGGTTGTTTTTACTTTTCTAAGAAAGCTTCTAAGGGTATTTCCGGATCTAAAGACTATTTGATCTAACAGTTTTTGGTTATCCTTTTATTCTTTTTAGAAATCCCCTTGACATAGGGTATTGTAAAAAATGCTTGCTCCTCTTTCGTTTTTGTATTAGTTCTTACTTCGCGATTTTAAAGTTTTGTGATGGTATTAGTTACAAAGGTTTCAGGGTAACCATTCTGTTTTAAATCGTTTTTGATGTATGAAATTTCAATATTAAGGTCTTCCGGATTGTTCCAAACGATAGATGCTCTGTAATAAAGAGTTTGGATTATATTAATTTTTCCCCTCCGCTGTCACCGAATTTCTTCGAAACAGCACATACACAATTAACTTTAGTTTAAAAATATTAAAGGACTTATTCTTTGAGCTAGTGTAGTCATCATTCGGGTCTAAAGGCCGTCGTCGGTTGCAATTGCTTCCTAACGTTTCGCTAGCACGAGTGGCGAGCTTCTTGAGAGGTCCTTCCATCTCCGGTGCTGGAAGTAGACTGTAGGGTTGGGCAAAAATAACCGCTTATTTGATAACCGGTTTTTTTAAAATCCGTTAATAATCGGCTTTTTGTTGCTCAGGTTAAACCGACAAAAGGTTATTTATTATTAATAAACGAAGATCGGTTATTAACAGGGTTGTGTTTGAACTTTAGTTAAATAATAAGAAAAAATGAAATATCTAAGGCCAATACCTTTATGTTAATTTGTGTCTTTGGTCTCATTATTGACTATAACCCTAGAATAGAAAAAAAAATAGAGATAAAAGTTCTACTTTGAAGACTGTATTCTTGTGTCATAACGGTAAATTGAAAGGCACAATGGGAAGAAAAATTGAAAAAGGTTATTAACCGGTTATTTTTTGTCCGGTTAACCTAGTTTCGGTTAACCTGACGTAATAAATAACCGGTTTATCAATAACCGGTTATTTTCCAATAACCGCCCAACCCTAGTAGACTGACGAACTCTCGGGCGCAGGTTGTATTTATACTGGTGGGCAGGGGGCGGAGCTTGTTCCGCTTCGGTTAACTTCGGGATATCTATCGGCATTACTCGGGAGTGTCTGAGGATAGGATTCCAGATCTGGTTGAGCCTGAGGGTCTCTTCTTTTCTGTTGAAATTGTCAGGATGCTTATGGATCTCGATGGCTTCTCTGACGAGCCTGTTGTGATAGCCATCGACTGATGCTAATAACTTGCAGTTCTCAAAATGTATCCTGTGGTCCCCGTTACTCAGTGCATGTTCGGCTACTGCAGACTCGGAACAAGCTCCGCCCCCTGCCCACCAGTATAAATTTAATACAACCTGCGCCCGAGAGTTAGTCAGTCTACTTCCAGCACCGGAGATGGAAGGACCTCTGAAGAAGCTCGCCACTCGTGCTAGCGAAACGTTAGGAAGCAATTCCAACCAACGACGGCCTTTAGACCCGAATGATGACTACACTAGCTCACCGACTGGCCGCGAAAGCCTAAACCGACTTATTCTTTGCCTTGGTTTCTCATGTAGCAACGTTTCAAGTTACCCTGTCGTTTTTAAAATACACTATAATTTGTATTAGGCCAACTTTTAAAAAGTATTTTTTTTTTAAATATGCCTAAATTAAAGAAAATTTAATATATCAATATTCTTTTAAATAATTAGAAAATGTACTAAACGATAACGAAAACCACTCTAAAACAATGCTTTTTCATACTGACCAACAGTATTTTTGTCTCCCAGTGACGTCATGCGCAACGTCGTACGAAATTGGTTCGCAAAGTGAGTTAATCAATCTCCTCTAGTAATAGTATCATGATGTAGACATACATGCATACAATGATTAGTGCCGTTATCTGTGGAGTTGCATTGGATTATGGCGTCCAGTAGAGTCCTAAGAAGTATGGAACGGTCGCCGTTGTCTACCCTTTCCAAGAAGTCCATTGTCTGGCTTCCCTGTGTATTCTTCCCTATATATTATAATACAGAATACAGTTACACATTTGTCCGGTTTACTACTACATTTTTAGTTTTTCAAAATAAATTTCTAGTCATATGCTTAACTATATATTTTTTTATAATACACAGTTCTTTAATATGAAAAAATTTCTTCCAACATGTTACTTATTTATATTATAAGTCTATTGAAGGTACGGGCATGCTTTAAAAGTGTTTTCTTTTTCGACACTAGATGGCGTTTATAGCGCTTAATCTTTTCTACGACCCTCGCCATAAACTGTTCATAGTTTAAGCTTTGTGTTCCTTTATTTCATTAGACCCTAGCCTCAATGATGAGTCGTGATATGGCGAATCGCGTCTGGGCGCAGTGGCGGCTCGTAATGAAGGGCTCTGGGACGCCGCCCTCCCTGCAATTATTTCAAACAGAATCCAAAAATACTTTACTTAAAAACCCAATAACGCAATGTATGTAAGCAATCAAGTAAAATAATTTAAACCAAACATAGCCATGTTCGAACGGGCAAGTTATACCGAATCAGCATGTTCTATTAGCACAGGCAAGCGTGGGCGGCCGATTATCAGTCCCGCTTCAACGCGACTATTAAGTCGGTTGCCATGACTACGGAGGCGTGACGTCACCTACACATCGCACAACGAGCTGCACGGATGGGGCTTCAATTTTCCGTCCTACAACAGCTGTGCTGTTAGCGTTTCGTTTCGACGCGACGCGACCTGTCGATGCCGCTGATGCTTTGTTTTGACTAATTTATTAGTTATGTTATAAAGTTGGAAAATTTCGTCTAATATGCAGCTTTAGCAATGCAGTCAATCGAAAAAGCGATGGTTTAGGACATTGATAATTTTAATAACAAAGCCACCGAGAAGTTTATTTCTGAAAAAAAACGAAGATTAGACTTTCACTTCAAAAAATAATATTTGTTAGTGTTATCATTTGGCATGTTTAACAAAAATAAACGATTTGATTATAGTTATCCGCATTATTTAAAGCCAGCGCCCCCCTAACTTGCTACTCACGAGCCGCCACGGTCTGGGGGTGAATCTGGCGAAATGAGGGGAAAACCACTATCTACGTCAGATGTTAAAGAATTACGTTTAAACTTAAACATTATTTTTTCAGTGTAAAAACTTAAATAAAACGAATCGACATAATTAAAATTACTATTATTATAAACGTAGTAATCCTGGGGTGCATTATCAAATAAACAATTTTAAATAATATCTTCAAACTTATTGAAATAGATTTTAAACCCAGAATCATAGCAAAAGTGCCGACTCTTGTTTACGTATTATTGAATCTTTCTAGTCTATCTCAAAAGTTATTAGTCAATTAACGCATTTGACTAATTGATTTTCAGCCAATTATCGTATTTGGCTGCTGACTTTCCGCCAACTAACATGATTCTTCCCCCTGAACAATTTACCGAAATTCCGGAATTCCTATTTGTGGCGTTGTTGCTATAGTTTCGTACTTGCATATTAAATAAATATTCAATTATACATCTGTACTCGGGAGGTATATGACACTATGTCCAATTTTAACAAAAATTAGATAACTATGTAGTTTTATTCAGAAAATGATGTCTTGTTAACTCTTTTGTGGGGCATACAACACTAAGTCCAATTAGTTAAGGTTGCTGAGAAACAGGGTAGACTTTTAACACTATGTGTATTTTTATTCAGAGGCCTAAGACACCAAGGTAATAATATCTGTATGCCTCGGATCTTTAGTAATATCTTTAGCAACACATTTAGCGGCATAGAACAATATATAATCACTTGGTGTTATATGCCTCTAACTAGATCTATATAATAGTAGGTAGGTGGGGATTACTTAGGGATTGCACATAATGTTAAAGGCCAGCTGACTATCGAAAAATTTACGAAGAAACACTAAATAATGAATACTTTGTGTAGTGAAAGTAAGATAATACATTCATAAATCAACACTAACCTAAAAATTATGTTAAACTTAATTGTTTTTACTAAATATCCACAAATCGAGCTGATGGCACATAGTGTCGTATGCCTCCCGAGAACAGACATATACTCTAACTTCCTATAATTATTATATTATCTTTAATAACAATATACCTAGTAGAATGGAGTTCAATCTTTAAATAATTTAATTTATCTAAATATTATACCTTCAAACTAAATCGTTTCCCGTTTATATGAAGAGACTTTAATATCCTATAATTCTATTCGGAATCTCGGATCGAGTCGTTCTTATATTTAATTAATTCGAATCCGCTTAGTCCCTTCTTTGATTAAACTTTCCATTTATACGTCTCAGTCGATTCATTTCAGATATTTAATACGTTCAAAGCATTTTTATGTAAGGTTATATTGTCTCCAGTATTTACTAATACTTTGAAAAGGCAATATGGCATTTATTTGGGCAAGAGCAAGTTAGTGCAATAATAAATGTAGAATTTGGTAAATTATTGTAACTAAAAGCGAATAATTGTGGCATATCGAACAAGTGTGTAACTTTTATTTATATTGAAATACACACGGATCCCAGCGCAATAATTGATACCCTGGGGCGGGTAGACCACGACGGTCGTTTCGTCCTTTTTAGGACTCTACGGTCAGCCGTAACCCAAGCAATCCCAAGAACAGCGTTAAGACGTATTAAAAGCCTTTTACAAAATGTAAATTTTAACCTAACTATTAAATGCCATTTTCGAGCGTTGGAACTTAAATTACAGTATATTATATTAATTTTTTAAAGGTTGAAAATATTAGGTATATTACAAAATTTACCTAGATTGGAAAGAAACATTGATGTCGTTGAGTGGAATTCGATTTCTTTTTGATTTTGAACCGACTATAATAATTATTAAGAAGGATCAGTCATCCGCATCTGTCCCACGATAATAAAAGAATCAGGATAATTTATTAGATTTTTTAACGAACGACTCATCTTTTGGACAAAAAGTTACTTATAAATCATTTTATTAAATATGTAGGTACATTGAGAAAATAGCCTTCTATTCTTTATAAGAATTCACATACTCTTTATACAACTGTAAAATACAATACAGTGTCACCAGTAAAGTCCGCATCATATGGGATTTTTTTTTAATAATAGCTTTATTCCAAATTTTACTTTGGCATCAACTTCTGCTTCGATCGAGATGAAAATTAAGCAAAAAAATAGTTGTCACGTGATTCGCATTATCTGACAAATTTTAATTTTATCCCAAAGATAGTTCAAAAGTGGGGTTATTTCTGAAAATATCGAAAAAAGTTATTAAAAAAAGTTTTTTAAATGCAGTTTCTAGCACACATGCAAAATTTCAGCTGCATAAGATAATTTTGATTTTTTACCTATATTTTGTAAATTGCACCACTTTTGCAAAATAAAACTCAACGCAACCTACATAAAACTTCTTAGTTTTGACAATGCTTTATTTCAGATACATTATCTTTAAAGTAGCGCCATATTTAATGCGTCTTTTTCTACAAAATCACAATTGGGCTATTAACATTTGGTCGCATGTGATGCAAAGTTCATTTGTTTTTGACCCTGTATAAGGTAACTTCATAAAATAAATATTTTTGAAAACGTTTTTTGTCTGAAAGTAATACACCTTAATATTAAGACAAAAAAGTACACAGTGTCATCAGTAAAGTGTTCATTAAGTGGAAAATAAATTTTAGTTTAACTTAACTTAAAGTTTATCTATTTTCAGCGATTTAATTAATTAATTTAATTTAACCCCTTTACTTTATTTTTGTTTTTTTACTTTCAGGCACAAGCTACGTTTTCAAAAATACTTATTTTATGAAATTACCTTATACAGGGTCAAAAACAAATGAACTTTGCATCACATGCGACCAAACTTTAATAGCCCAATTGTGATTTTGTAGAAAAAGACGCATTAAATATGGCGCTACTTTAAAGAAAATGTATTTGAAATAAATCATTGTCAAAACTAAGAAGTTTTATGTAGGTTGCGTTAAGTTTTATTTTGCAAAAGTGGTGCAATTTACAAAATATAGGTAAAAAATCAAAATTATCTTATGCAGCTGAAATTTTGCATTTGAGCTAAAAACTGAATTTAAAAAAACTTTCTCAAATAACTTTTTTCGATATTTTGAGAAATAACTCCACTTTTGAGTTATTTTTTGGAAAAAATTAAAATTTGACAGATAATGCGAATCACGTGATAACTATTTTTTTGCTTAATTTTCATCTCTATCGAAGCAGAACTTGATGCCAAAGTCAAATTTTGATAAAGCTGTTAATAAAAAAAATCCCATATGATGCGGACTTTACTGGTGACACTGTATGTGACAGCAATGCGCTTTCCTACTGTAAGACAACGAAAATTGCTAGACCGTTGAGTAGTGATAATATCACAGGAATTTAGCCAATAGGAAATAGGAGTTATAGCTGCCATATAATAGTTTATAGCCATTATTGCTCTGATTACTCACAGTAATTATTGTTCTATTGGGGGTGTAATCTGGTTTTAAATACTGTCATACCTACAACCTTCACGTCGTCACAGGTCACCAGTCCATATATAGTAACCCTGCCTTTTTCGTATGTCGCCTTTGACACCGTCTACATATTATACGCTCTAGTTAAGTTACAGGTACCGTTCTCACTCTTACACACACATTAACCACATACCGTTATTTCGCTCTTACATTCACAGACCGTTTATCTCTTGTCTCTTTCATTACATACAAGACCGGCCTATTCTTTGTACCAAATTACCGGAGTAGTTATGTCTTCCTCTAGTTCAATAATACGCGTGACTGGCTCTCTCTCTCTCACTTACACACATATACACCTTAAATTCTCTGTCTCTATTACACATCTGTACCGTAACGTATCTTTCTCTGTCTTACACGCTGTTTTTAACACTAGAACGTATTTGCCCGCGAAGCATGTATTTATGTCGCGTTGGCATGAGAAACCGACGTTTTACCGAAGCGCTACTGACTGGTCGTGCTACCGCTTGTGTTGGAACTTTTTACCGACCGTCTCTGTTAACGTTTATTATCCGCGCCTGTCATCGCAAGTAATTTGCTGCACTCCCGTCAGCCTAAAGCATATACTTTATTAAGACCGCATTATCGCAAGCCTACACGCATACTCCTTATACTACTCATACTCATTCACTCATACTCATTTACATACTCATTCACATACTCATTCACATACTCATTCACATACTCATTTACATACTCATTCATATACTCATTCACATATGCATGCATATGTATTGCATTATTAGACCTCACTCAGAAACTGTGATACCGAAACTTGTTTGACGTGACGTGTTAAAAATTGTTTTAAAACGGATTATTTTATTTTCCTTCACTGCAACGTCTCTTTTAGGACGCTCAAAAAGAGCCTATTGCGTATTTGACCCCTAGTTTAATTGTCTCCACTGTAACAAGCTCTCAGTGCACGTGGGCCTCTTACCACCATTAATCCAATGGGTCGCGCCCGAGATATTGTTGGAAAAGTAATATTTCCGTCCTTATATAGCGAAACTAATAGCTTTAATCATATTACTACTCCTTCCTAGATTGATAGATATTGATACTGAAAATAAAAGCGATAACACGAATATATATCTCCGCACCAAAAATAAATAGCCACGTTACATATCAATAGATGGTATGTTCTCAGAAAAAATATTAGTAGTAAGTAGTAGTAGTAGAAGTAAACATGTTTTATTTAGCAAAAAGCTACAATTAATTAACACATTTTTATAGATTTATTTTTAAATTTTATAACGGAACCTTCTTTTAACAAAAACAGACAGAAAAGTTAAACATTTGGCAACTAATATCAAATATTATGTATCATTTTGTTTTTTAATTAAATTTAATTTTAAAGTTTTTTAAACAGTTTTAATGATTTTTGAGATTTAATAGAATTTTCCAAATTATTAGGTATATACTATCAAACCTTTATAAAAAAATTATTATTTATAAGCTAATGTTTTAGACACTCTATCCACATAAAAATGTTGATTTGTTCTTGTTTTATAATTATTATGATGGTCATAATTAAAAGAACAACATTTTTTTAAACAATCAGGCAATAAATTATTTTTAATTTTAGGTATAAAGATACATACTAAATAAAAAATGAAATTTCTGACATTCAACCAATCTAAATTTTTCAACATAAAATTGATTTTTTATATTTGTCACAATTTAAAATATTCCGCATTGCCTTATTTTATAAAAATTTGTAATTCATAAAATATTTCCTCACTAGCAAAATATAAAATGAAAGAACAATAAAGAAAATGTGGTAATATTTATAATAGTATTAAATACAGTTTTTTTAGAAAACAAACCTAAATTAGAACTGATTCTTTTAAAATAACCTACTTTTCCGGCAATCCTCACTATAATACTTTCAAAATAATTAAAAATTTTTAATTTTGAATCAAGATTATCCCTAAATATTTAAAACTGTTTACTAATTCCAATTTTTCACCATCAATTACAACATTTATATTTTGACAATTTAAACTATTACCCAAAACCATTAAATACCATTATTGTTAGCAAATAAAGTTGCTTTGAATTGTTCACAGGGTATTTATATTTAATCAACAAATCATAATTTTAATCTTATTTAGCTCGCGTACCATGCATATTGTCAAAAATAATACTTTCAAATACTCTCATTAAACTTTACATATTATTTTTATAAGCCTTTAAAATAATAATAATAATTATTGTTGCTTCGTCAAATTTTGTTTTTTTTACAAAATTTAGGCGATATAATTTATGCAGACACGACTCCAAAACAAAAACCCCTTAGTATAATATTTAATTACGTCCCCTGTTTTTGGACTTATGATGCTTTATTATTTAACAGTTTGAATTTTGTAAAGTTTTCAAACATAAATTTTCTAGAATTATTTCGTTTTATATAGGACTTTTAATCATACTTTTAAGAATAGTTTCATATTCCAACAGTATATTTCAATACCAGCCCGGAAATAAGGATTTTTAGGTGCGAGCGTGACAAATTCAACAACAAAGCCAAACACGGGAAGTCATGCAAGAACGGAAAATCCATTTCTGGACGTGTAATGAACGACATTTTTTTTACACTTACCTGAAAACAAAAAATAGGAAGTGAATTATTAACTTCTTTATTATTTTTAAAAAAGTTGAAAAGTACAACTCATTACTTAACGTTAGATAATTCTAAGAAAAATCAGTTTTGGTTTAAAAAAACTTTGCTGTACCGGGTGTACAACTAAAAAGAGACAGCGACTTTATCTCGGAAACCGTTTACTGTATGGTTTGTGGAAAAAAATACCGTGCGAGCAAAAATTATTTGCATCAAAGAGGGCTTGGATTAAAAAACTTAGGGCTTGGTTTAGATCACAATGATATGGGGACTATATATCTAACCAAATCAAGGTTAAAATTTTGTCAAATTCATATTATTACATGATATGCCAAACTAATGAGTAATAAAATAAGTAGACAAATACAAATTTATTTTTGTTGATTACAAAATTAACAAAGTAAGAATATACAGAAAGGAAAAGAAAAATAATTACATAAATTGCTGAAATTGGCCACCGTCATGCTTCAATCCTAAATTTACACAAATATTGTCTCTATACCGCTGTGCTGTAACTGTGTCATGGAAAAAAAATAGGACCAACAATTCTTCTTCGGGAAACAGCTAACTAGACACCAATTTTTTAAGGGTAAAATGTGGACTCTACAAAAAAATGGGGAGTTTTACTACTCCACATGCGTGTATTCTGAGAATTCACATAACCGGAGAGGTGGAACCAGGCTTCATCCAAAAAAAAATGTTAGGTCTAATAAATCATTTCTTTCCAATAAATTTTGGGTAAACCATTGAGAGTAATTCCCGCGTCTTTCAAAATCTGCGGCTTGTATTTCTTGAAATACTTGCACTTTATAAGGAAATAAATTTAGCTGCTTCTTAAGAATAGTCCTGCATGTTCCATAAGATCTTCTCACTTCTTGGGACAGGCGTCTTATACAATTTTTTGGCGTATTTTGCATTATTTCACGAATGTTTGCAACAAGTTCTTCTGTTTTTACAGATGGTCCTCCTGCTCCTTATTTGTGTTGTATAGAACATTTTTCCCTAAACACAGCCACAGTTCTTTTTAGGAAATGATAAAGCAATGAGGCAACGTTAGGAAAATGTTCGTGAAAATCGTTCATGAACAATCCCGGATTGTATTGCCACTCACCATTTACTATAACCCCGTTTCAAAAATACGCTTTAAAATGTTTTGTGCTGTTCCGTAAAGCCCATTGTGTGAATTGTTCAAGAAATTGGAAAAATTAGCGATGAATCAAATTACTTGTAACGACTGTCAAAGATGACGGAATAACTGATCGATTGTTAATACAGGTAGTTACTGACACCCTACAGGTATTAAGCTCTACGGCTAAGCATTACGTCCTTAGATGCAAGGCCCTCTATGATGCAAATATTTTTTGCTCGCACGGTATTTACTACAAAAGTAACTAAGAGAAATGAGTGGAAATTATCTTTAAGTTTCTAGGTTGACCGCTAGGGGGCGTAACTATACTGGCCAAACAAAAAACGTGTTTTTTCAAAAATCCTCATAGTAAACATGTATCAAAAGTTACATTTTTCAATCTAATAACCATAAAACCTAAAATAAATAAGTCCATAGGACAAAAAAATTTCAAATATTTATGTTTTTATTTAAACGATTATTTACCAACAAAAATTAAAAAATTGATTTCATTAAAAAAATTTAAAGTCGAAATAAAAACATGGATATTAAAAACAGACAATTTGAAAATATTTTTAGAAATGCTTTAATTATTTAATTAATATTGTTCTGAATAATTTATATGAGTAATATTTTTTACTTAAAAATTATAAATTAATAATTTTATTATAGGTAATATATTTCTTCAAAAAAGCTGCGTTTATACTATAAATTAACATTTTTACTTTAAAAAAATTGATTTTTAATGCATATTTATGATTTATGATTTTACATACTAAAACAAAAAATAAGATTTTCCCCTAACAAGCTCAGCTTCAGGGGATTGAAGAATAAGTTTATTGAAGACAACATAAACATATTTATTATATTATTAAATTTTTGAATAAACTTATTATTATTATTATTATTATTATTATTATTATTTAGATAATTTTTGTTTTTGAGTTTTTGCTCTACCTTTTTGTTTAAGGGGGTTAGGAGGGGACAAATATTGCTATACAAAAATTTTTTCAACTTTGATTTGGCTTATCGGAATTTGACAAATAGGAACTCGCTCAATAGAAATTCTTTTATTTTATCAATGTTATAAGAAACGAAGTGGTTCTGAATTCGGATGCGACAGCTAGAGGGCGCTATTTAGCAGAATGAAAAAAGTTTAAATACAACGATATGTATTTTTTAACTTTAACAAAAAGAAGAATGAATAGGAAGAATATCTGTGAAAACCGTAAGCCAATATATTTTTTAAACCGGAGATATGAAAAATATAATATAAAAATTAGCTTTACAAGAATAAACTAACGTTTTAATACGGTATTTGTAGACAAGAAGTTACAAATACCATACCAGTGTGTATTCTACAAAGCTAAAATCGACTTAATACTTCTTTAAATTAATGTCTGTAAATTTAAATTATTTACAACAAAGATAATAAAATAGAGGATGGGTGAATTGCATTAATAAAACAAATTGCAGTAAAGTGGGCTGTGAAACCAAACCAAACGCGAAAATGCTTTGATTTAAAATATGAAAAAAATTTTACAGTTAATATACTTCCTCTTTTGTTCTCTGACTGAAATTAAACTCATGGAGAAGAGAAGAATCTAGACATGCGTTAAATTGCATTTCCGTCATAATTTGCGATTTCAGTCCATATTTTTTCAGTATACATACATATATATATATATATCAGGGTGTTCATTTGAAAATTTACCACCTCGATTTTCCTGCTTTAAAATGAAAATGTGAAAAATCGCTCGGATCCGTCGATTTTTATTTCGAGAAGGACATCTTTTGCGTATATTGTCAATCTTGTTACTTCAAGCCCCTAGAAGGGAGGGGGGGTAAGATCTAAATCTTAAATGGATAACCCTATTTTATATAATTTTTTTGAATTCTGCAAAAAATTCTGAACATTTTTTAATAAAAGCATTATAAGTCTATACTTAACAGTTTTAGAGATATTTACTCTAGAAAAATTACATTTTTGAACTTTGACAGCGTCTAGCTTTCTAACTGTACGTCTTAAAGCAAAACGGCTTACATGTCCCTATCTTCGATTTTTATTATTTTTCCAATAGTGTGAACTTTCGGTTAAACCGGATGTAAGAAATATAGAGCTTCCTGTTTGACCGAAAGTTGACACTATTGGAAAGAAGACAGTTTGTTTCCAAAATACAAAATATTGATAATTTTTTTTTTCTTGATTTTCATAATTTTTAAATATTATTAATTATTTGATCCGCCAATAAATTATTCAACATCCTGTGTATATTTTATATCTTTAAAAGTAAAAGAAAATCTAAGGCCAAATATTCCACCAATAAAAAAGAAAAAAAAGTTAATAATTTTTAAGAAACAAATGAAAAATCCAGGCAATGAAAAAAATATCAAATTAAAAAAATGCCAAATTATTTTGTATTTGATTGGGTTCTTTTGAGACTACGTTCGGAGAAAAAATATTTTATAAATTTATAGCTATTTTTAAATAGCTGTAATTCACTTTGAAAATATTCCAGAGTTTATAAGAAGATAAAAAAATTGAACAAACGGATGCTGATGGATGGTAGTCATTACCAGAAATCGCGGAATCAGCTGTTGTCATGCTGGCTATAAAATTTGAGTCATATTTTTCCGGAGCGAAATCTCTCTATAGCATAAATCCTGCAAAAGCCGTAAAATACAAGATGGCCCAAACATATCGCTTTTATTTTCAGGTAGACACAAAAATCGAGAACTGTTTTAATTAAAAAACAAAGTATAGCATACAAAAAAATTATATTAATAATAATAATTATTATTATTATTGACATTCAAACATAAATGCATGGAAATAAAATAAAATTTATATTTTTAGTAGTGAATAAATCCCAATCATAAAAATTATGAAATTAAAATATTAAAAGCAAACAGTAGTCTGTGAGTCATTACGAACAAACAGTGCGTTTCCAATACATCGAGCATGTTGTACCTGCGTCGATCGACGCCAAAAGAAATTAGTGTTTTTTTTATATGAAATATAAAAACAATTTTACGGGATTCAGTGGAGATTTTAAAGATAATATCGAGACATCGTTTGTAATTTTAATGAAAAATAGGAAATTAACGTAAATAGTAGCAATAATTATATTTTTATGTTTTGCTTGGCGGATGATATAATTTGTACCTATACCTTAGAAGAGAATAAAAGAAAAATTTTAATTTTACCGTCTGCCATAATGGAAGTTCTTGGAAATCTCTTGTTAAGATCTTTGTAGTAAATTTTTAAATAAACAAGCCAGGAAATGACGGGTTTTCCGCTGATATGGAATGCTCGTAAGCAGCGAATATTTTTTTTTTTATAAATTTCTTCCATCCTATTGGATTTAGTTCTTTAGAAAACCTGAAAAGACGAAATAGAAGTATGTTTAGTGATACCAAAAATAAAAATTATTCAATGCAAAAATAAAGATTTTTTGAGTATGAGTAATTTTCCTTGTATACTTTCAAAATAAATTAAATAAAATAAAATTTTCTTTTTTGTTTGGGTAAAAGCCCACATCGGTATTACAGAATGGAGTAGCAAATATATTGGCCAAAAGGGCAACTAAAATACCCACTCCTGTAAATCAATTCAAGTTACCCCACACAGACATCATCAGCCAAGCAAAGGACAAAATGATAAAAGGCTGGCAGGCACAATATGAAAATTCTCAGAAAGGTTTATATTATAAAAATATGTTTAGTAGAATACCAAAAAAAATCGTGGTTTTATAAGATAACAAATATAAGCTGGATCAGAACTATATCAAGGATTAGAAGCAGCCATGCTTTATATCCTAAACATAAGAAAAAATAGACATATAAAATCAAGAAAATTGTGAATGTAGTAAAGTGGGAGATTTGGAGCATCATATTCTAGGTTGCTCCAGATTAACAAATTTTAGCACTACTCTATTTAATAATATACTTAACTTGGTAGAGCCACCTTTCAATCTTACGGACTTTCTTTCTCAGCCTACAAATTTATAGCATTCTTTATAAATTTATACCAGACGCACAAATTAAAATATGAAAGAGCCATTACCACCCCAAGCAACAATCCGACGTTGTTACAACGTAGCTGTAAGCAACCACGACGTTGCTATGCAATGTCGGTCCGGCAACGTTACGACCCACTTTTGTACTAATGTGGTCAATCAAATATGAGTTGGTACGACGTTGGATCCGACTTGATAGTTCAACCAAATAACCAAATTTGCAGTCGAGTTGACGTTGGCTATATTCACTATTTCCGACAGATCTAGTCGACCGAAGTCAGGCGTGCTACATTTTTCTGTACTAATGTTTTGTTGGTATATCTTTAGTAAAAATAAAACAACTAAGATTGAATGATGCTTATACTCTCTCTAACATTTTACATTTAAAAGAAACAGATGACGAGAAAGCAAACTGCGTAAGTAAACGTTATATTATTATGTGGTCTTTTATAATATTCGAAAATAATTTTCTATGGATTGAAAATCAAAACGGAAGTAATTTTATTGATAAAAACGGAAAGCGCCGCTCAAAAAGTGATAATTAATAAAATATTAGTAGGTAATTATTCCGAATCTGCTATTTCTTTAAAAATTATATTCTTCGTTAAAACAGTAAAGCAGTAATTTATTTAACATAATTAGTAATTGTTTAAAGCAGTTCATTGTGTTTCCTAAAAAAAAAACACTCAAATAATAAAAAAAAAACAGCAATTTTAAGCAATGGCTAACGACTTCATCTCCCTATAATGTTGGCGTGGGGTGAAAACATTCCTAAAATATTTCCACTTTGGACCAGGAGTCGGGCAAGTCAAAGAAACTATACTATCTACGACCATTTAGTAGGCTTTGGTTAAAATATTTTTAATAACATTGTACTAACTGCAGACTTCGGTCAGAAATGATACGTAAACTAGACTGCGGACGACCGGTTGTGCAAGAAAATACACTAACAGTTGACCTTAACCGACTTGTCGGTAAAAAAATTGCCTTCGTTACCAACCCGCTGTCATCTGTCACTTTTTAATTTTTTAACCGAACTTCATTTCCAAAAAAACTGTTTTTAACCAGTGTTTTTAACCAGTGTTTTTAACGGCTCTAATATACAGTGTGGTTGTTTAATTGTGCAACATATGGAATTTTTTTTTATTACCGATTTTTCAGAAAATTTTATTCTTGATAAAAGTTGGTGCATGTTCGATAATCATATTAGGTGCACTTGGAATGGTTGCAAGTCAAACGGCGTAAAGGATAGGCCAAAAATATAAACCTTGTACAAGAATAAAGTTTTTTAATAAACATTTAAAATAAAAATTTTGCACTTTAAATGATAGGTTTTTAATCAGCATTATATTATCACTAATGTTTTATCTTGTTAAAAATAATTTTTAGGATATTTTAAAGTTGTGTTTAATATCGTTGCAACAAACATGAAGTTTGTGATTCATTAATAAATTAAAAATTTAATTAAGATTTACAAATATGCTTGAATTTGACCAAAGATATGTGAAATTGATTTGATTTTAATTAAATTATGATGAATATAAAAAAAAAAACTTTTGGGAAATTATTAATGTTTTTTAAAAAATTATATTTTTTTTATTTTAGGAGGTCACGTTTCTGAATCTATGCTTAACTTTAAATTCTAAATAAGAGTCATATTTATCCGAGTATTTATCAGAATCTGAAGATTCAGAAGAAACTTCTTTACTTCTAGAGGAGATTTCTTTACTCGTGGAGGGGAGTTCTATATCTGTTACCGAAGGTTCAAGTATTCTGTGCGACTTTTTTTTCTTCTTTCTTTCTAATTTTACCCTTCTGTAATAGGTGGCCGAATATTTAAACTCGCGACGAGTAGAGGTAAGCAGCTTTTTTGTTTCCATATTATCAATAATAAAATAAATAGAACCAAAACAAAACCTCACTTTTAAGTAGGAATAAGACTGCTGTGCCGACGTACGGTCCAACGACTAGCAGCAACTACATACTTACCAAGAACATTTAGTCTGTTACCAACGTTATATGAACGTTGCCCATGTGCCCAACAGTGTACTTGCTCATAGCTGGTCAGTAACCGACGTTTTACCAACGTTGGTTAGTATCCAAATCTTTGGGGTCGGGTATGCATGGTTGGAACAACGTCGATTAGACGTCGGTTTACATCTTACCGTATTTAAGTGAGATTACGACTAAATCTGTAACTACCATAACGTCGCGCTTAGTAAAACTATAGCTGGAAGTCAGAAAAATGCTGCTTGGGACTGATACTTATTGCCGAAAAAATGTTGAATAAATAATGTGTAAGGCAACAAAAACGCAAAAACTGCAGATATCGAATCCCTTGTCAGTGTGACGAATAGTACATTGAAGATTAAAAAGACTTTTTCCCGTACGAGTTAAAGAACATCTGAAACATACCCAAAGAGATGAAACCTCAAGATCAGGTATAGCGGAACATGTATGGACCAACTTACAAGGACACGGAACCGCACTGGTAGAAACGCAAATTAAAAGAAGCATCTTCTATAAATCAAAATACCCACATATTCAGTAAACCAGGTATAGATATCCCCAATATTTGTAAGCCTCTCCTTGTCCAAAACAAGCAGCTCAAACGTGACACTCCACTAAGCACGTAGGCGGAGTCATCAAGCTTCATTGCACATGGATAGTATTTAAGACAGTAGCCTTAGAACTATAATTTAACTTACACTTGAAAACGGTTAGAGATACTAACTAACCGAAACGTTGTGTTAATAAGTAACAAAATAAAGACAATGGAAGTCCGACAAGGTAATTTTTCTTGATAATACTTATAGTTTTTATTACTTATATTTATTATTAATATAGATGAAAAAAAAAAGAGAAAAATAAGAAAGCAATTAAGTATATAAACATATACCTAAACCATATAGCGATCATAAGCTAAAAAAACTTCAGGTTAAAAACTACTTAACAGTATAAACGATGAAAAACACGATCCTTTAAAAATGATGCTAGCAATTTGGTTTAAACCACTCCAAAAAACCCTATATACACATATAAACAGAAACTCATTATTATTTTTTAATTTTACTTTATTCCCAACCAACTTTACAAGTTTATTACAGGGATAAGTATATAAAAATAACTAACAATTATTACTCTAACTTAATAGGTAGATATATATATACCGGGTGTCCGCGAAAGGTGGTTCGCCCCTATAACTTTTTTGGCTTTGAAGATATTGGAATGAAATTTGGAGAATGTGTATACGACATAAAATTACATTTTTTGACGGGTAACTCAATTCTATGGCACTTCCGGTTTAACCGGAAGTGACATAAACTTTCGATTTTTAAATGGGACGCCTGGTATATTTTTACTTATTTTATCTCCACATGACATTCTAAACACAATCATGTGTCACTTGTCACTTTGTGTCACCAAAAAAAAATTTTTTTTTTCATTTTTTTTTTAAATCTAGAGGGCTATGAATTCGTTTAAATTACTAATTTTGTCTTATAATCTTGAGTAAAATACCAATTTACTCTTTTTTGTCAAAAACCAATCTGCTGTGTAAAATTCAATTTTTAAATTTGTATAAGTCATTTTTTTCAAATGGCAACATAGTGGTTCACCCGGTTAACAAAAGAGAGCATTTTCCTACGATTAATTTGATACCAAACACTTATGGGTTTTAAACAAACTTTCGTTTAAAATACTGGTAAAATATAACGCTAACATTTTTCTAAAATGAACGGTCTTCAGAGAATGAAATATTATTTAAATGAATCGAGTAGGCCTGTGAAATAAAAACATGAAGCTGTCATGAAAAAAAATTACGGCCTGTCAATATCTTATTGCATATCGCTTCGGCAACAGTACGTTATTGTTTAAAAACATGGAGAATAATAATATTTATACAAGTAGTGAAAAAGTTGATATGTTATTAGTTTTCGGAGAGTGTAGGCAAATCTCAACTAATGCTGCACGTCTTTACGCACAGAGATATCCAGATCGGCATCACCCAACCCGGCACTATTTCCCAAAAGTGGTTCAGCAAATGCGAAATGGACCTAATAATAATGAAAACATTAAATTTGTTGTGAGCGAAGAAAAAGAAATAGACGTTCTGGCATACGTACAAGTACATATCAACGCGTCCGTCAGAGAGATCGCGCTAGAATGTGATATTTCTAAGTCTTCTGCAGGTAAAATTTTAAATAAACATGGATATCACTCATATAAATACCAACTACACCAGCACCTGTACGGAAACGACAATGAAAGGAGACTTAGCTATTGTAATTGGTTTTTAGAAAAATATTTAGAGGATAACACATTTCCCAATAAAATTCTTTATACTGACGAAAGCCGTTTCACTAATTTGGGACATTTTAACAGAAATAACAAGCGATATTGGTCTCAAGAAAATTTACACTTGATGCAGGAAGGAAATTTTCAAGAACGGTTTGGTTTCAATTGTTGGGTTGGGATTTTAGGGGACAGAATATTAGGTCCTATAATTTTTGACGGTTCGCTAACAGGGGCAAGATATCTAGATTTTCTTACGCAAGAAATTGAGCAGTTCTTGGATGAGATACCGTTAATAAATCGAGAAGGACTATTTTATCAACAAGATGGTGCCCCCCCACACAACTTGAGGGCAGTAACGGAATATTTAAATGAATTATACAACGAAAATTGGATTGGAAACAGGGGCCCAGTTAGTTGGCCGGCAAGGTAAAACGGAATTGTTCTTAATTTATACCTTTATTTCATTTTAAAACTTTTTAGGTCGCCCGACCTTACGCCACTAGATTTTTTTTTATGGGGTACTATTAAAAATGAGATATATGATGTACCCCCTGCCACACGAAATGAATTAGAAAACAAAGTAAGGGCAGTTATTCATCGAATTTCACCACGACATTTAAGAAACGTTGTAAGAGCAACAAAAGAGAAAGTACGACTTTGTCAGCAACAAGATGGAGGTCATTTTGAACATCTTCAAAATTAAAGTTAAAAATAAATAGATATTATGTAGATAGTTATAATTGTTTGGTTATTTAATTAGTAGGTATAATGCATACTATAATTTTTAATAAATTTAAAAAAAAATATTAAAATGAAAAAAAAAATTTTTTTTTGGTGACACAAAGTGACAAGTGACACATGATTGTGTTTAGAATGTCATTTGGAGATAAAATAAGTAAAAATATACCAGGCGTCCCATTTAAAAATCGAAAGTTTATGTCACTTCCGGTTAAACCGGAAGTGCCATAGAATTGAGTTACCCGTCAAAAAATGTAATTTTATGTCGTATACACATTCTCCAAATTTCATTCCAATATCTTCAAAGCCAAAAAAGTTATAGGGGCGAACCACCTTTCGCGGACACCCGGTATAAAAAAAAGGCAGTTAAAAAAGAAAATTCGTTTTATATTATAAACGTATGATTAACACGTTAAGAAAAAAAAATTTATACTAGAAAATATTTTTTTAAATGAAATTTAAATAATGGTAGTTTTTTTAATGTTTTAATATTTTCCGGTAAAATATTATATAATATTAATCCATTATATAACAATGACCGTTTTCCAAAGTTACTGTTTATTTTAATAGTTTTTAAAAAATTAGTTTGTCTAGTATCATGTCTATGAATATCATGAACTTTTGTAAACGTTATGTTAGACATTTTTTGTTTTAAAAGTAAAGAATGAATAAATATGCAAATTTTTAAATTATATAAATTATTTATATCTAGGTATTTATTCGGTTTGTATAAATTTGTTGTTGGTTCTAAGTGCGGCAATCTATGAATACATTTAATAATTTTATTTTGTAATTTCTTTAAAGGGTTTAGTACTATTGAATTGGCTGAACCCCAAATAGAAATAAGATACTGAATTTTCGAATGTACTAATGCATGATAAATATTTTTTAAACAATTTAAAGATATACAGTGACGAATTTTAAAGAATATCCCAATTAACGGAGAAATGTAAGTTCGAATATGTTCTACGTGTTTTCTCCAGCTTAAATTTTGATCAATATATAATCCTAAAAATTTTATGTTATCTTTGTAATTAATATTTTCCCCATTAAATATTATTGGTTGCTTTTCCATATCTAGTCTTTGTTTGTCAATGTACATAAATGATGATTTATTAAAATTTAAAGTTAATTTATAAGATTGCAACCAGTCAAATATAATTTTTAAATCTTTTTTGATATTTAATTTGATGTCCCTAATATTTTTAGCATAATAAATAATTGTTGTGTCGTCAGCGAAAAGTTTAATTTGTCCATATAATTTTAATTTTGAAACAGAATTGATATAAATAAGAAACAATGTGGGTCCTAGAATAGAACCTTGTGGTACTCCACATCTAATTGTTTGATAGGAACTAATATTACTTCCTATTTTAACGCATTGTTTTCTATCTTAAATATAACTTTCAAACCAACGATAAATTTTTCCTCTTATTCCTATATCAAATAATTTAACTAATAATATATCATGGTTTACAGTATCAAAGGCTTTACACAAGTCTAGAGATAAAATGCCGCATTTTTTTTTGGTATCTAGATTTAATTGAATGTTAGTAATAACATCCATAGCTGCAACTTCAGTATCTCTAGATTTGGGAAACCCGTACTGATTCTCGAAAAGTAAATTTTGTCTTTCTAAAAAATTCGTTAATTTTATATTTATAATTTTTTCCAAAATTTTTGATAGAACAGGCAAAACAGATATTGGACGGTAATTATTAGGATTATTAGTTTTATCGTTTTTAAAAACTGGTGTCACTTGAGCAAATTTCATTTTTTCAGGAAATGTTGATTTTTGTAAAGATAATTGTACCAGGTATTTTAAAATAGGAATTATTTCAATTTTAACTGCCTTTACTATTTTTACTGAAATATTGTCATAACCAGTAGCTTTATGTATATTTAAATTTTCAATTATATTCTTAATTTCATCCTCGTCAATATCGTTTTCATCTAAAAACATGGATTTTGAATTTACCTCTTCTTCCATTCTTTCTTTTAATGAGATCTTCTTAGCTAATTTTGGACCAATACTTGTAAAATGGGTATTCATTTCTTCACAAATTATTTGTTGGTTTCTGATTTCTTTGTTATTGACCACAAGATGTTCTATAGAAGTTTTTTTTTTTTTGATTTCGACGTAATTAAAAAGTTTATATTTTCCCATATTTGTTTTGCATTACTACTTTAAATTTTTTCTTTATAGTATTCCTGCTTATCTAACCTCATTTGTTTTTTCATTAATTTGTTATAAAAATTGAATGTTTCTGTATAGTTCGAGTTTTCAGGATACTTTTTCTTCTTTTTAAAAAAATTATCCCTGGTCTTCATTAGTCTTGATAGTTTTTCTGAAAACCATGGTTTGGAATTTGTTTTCATTTTAACATGAATTTGATACATACATTTTTCAAAAACATGAACAATCGAATTGTAATATTCATTAACATTTTGAAATTTGTATTTATTTTCATTTAAGGTGGTTAAATTACTTTTTAATTTTTCTAAATGAAATCTTTTGATGGAAATATTTTCATATCTTGACTCTCTTATATTTGATTTAATAAAAAAGTCTATAACTTGAATTTTGTGATCACTTAGCGGGCTGTCCAAAAAATGTATTGCAACTGCTTCTTTTTCATTTGTAGTAACGTGGTCTATAAGAGTACTACTAGCTCCTGCATCTCTAGTTGAAATACTTTTGTTACACAATTTTAAATTATTTGAAGAATAAATTTCCATTAGTGATTTTGCATCATTGTTGTCTTCTAAAATATTAATATTTACATCTCCAATAAAAATGCATCTTAGTTTTGATTTTGCTAAATTTTCAAGTTGTTCATCCAAAAAGTTCATAAATTCTTTATTGTTTACAGAAGGGGGCTTATAAGCTGCACATAACATTAAATTATATGTTGCTATCTGGATAGTAATATATGATAACTCATTTTCGGTTTTGTTTATAATTTCAAAATTGATATTATTTTTTACGAAAATTCCCAATCCTCCACCGGATTTTTCTCTTGAGGCATAAATTGAATTAAAATCTTTAAAATTGTGATATTTTTGTTCTTCCTTTTTTACCCATGTTTCAGTAATAACAATAATATCAGCATTTTCTTTAAAAATTAGTATCTGCAATTCATCCATTTTATTTTTAACTGAACGGGCATTGATATAAAGAATTCTTAGTGTATCATTCTTTTTACTTGAATTTTGATTCATTACTGCAGGTAATTTATTCTTTCTTTGGTATCCTTAATTTTTCTTTGATGAATTGGACAATCATTATTAATTGCTTCGTGAGAACAATTTATATTTATTTTTTGTTTTTCACTATAAGTTTTGCAATTGTTACAACAAGGGATTTTTTTTTCACACTTCCAAAAAACATGACTTCCAGAACAAAAAGAGCAAACTTGTGTTTTAGTACACTCAGTGGCTTTATGTCCATATCCACAGCATTTATAACAAATAAATATATTAAAATCTTCTTTTATTTGGCATTTGTTCCATCCAAGACTCACCTCCTGGTTAACTAATTTTTTAAAACAGTTTCCGTTACATTCAATATACATAATATATTTTTTTGTATATCTTTATTGCCTTGTATATTTTATTTGTAAATCGTCTTCTTCATTTAAATATTCTATTTCTCTCAGCTCATTTAATAACTCTTCTGTTTCATTTTTTTTTTTTGATCCTATTAATACTAGTCTGGGTGATTTCATTTTTAAAATTTCTATTGTATAATTTTTATTTAACTTTTTTTCGGATATTTCCTTTAATTTTTCTAATTCTTCTTTAGTATTTGTTTTAATAATTATTCCACCGTTTTTTATCTCCCTAACATCTGTTACAGTTGCTTTTACACTTATTGGATTTACACTTCTTTGTACTTCTGCGATGGTTCGCTTACTGTTCTGATTATTTTTTGGTTTAATAATTACTACAGGTAAATTATTTTTTTCTTTGAAATCATTTTTTATAGATTTTAAAGCTGCCGAATAGGATGTTTTAGGTGTAACTGGATATACTTGCTTTTCCGTAAAAATTTCAAGTATTTTTTCAACATTTGATTCTAGTTTATTTATTTTTTTGGTGAGTTCCAAACTTTTAAGGCTTTCTACTGTTTTGATTAAGTACTCAATTTTGTTGTACATTTGAGTAATATGTATTTTTAAAAAGTTATTTTCTTCTTTTAATTTTTTCATTTCAAAATCTGAAATGTTTGAACATAATTGACAATTCCATTCATTCTTATTTGTTTTTATATCTGATGCTTCTTTTTTTGTTAATACTGAACAATTTAGACAAAAATATTGAATACAATTAGAACACCTGATAAAAAATGTTTTTTTTGTAAATTTAACGGAACATTTCTTACATTTTTGGGCATCAATTTCCTCTTCTTTTTGAATTGATGACCCAGCATCTCTATTGTCTTGTAAACTTATTTTAAAATTTTTAACAAATTCAATATATTTTTGATCACTAGGGTATTTTGTTGCCAAATAAAAACTTTCTTCATCCGAATTTTCAATAATTTCATTTGATATTGTATTTGTATTGTCTGAAGTTGACTTTGACATCGACGTTTTTCCAGTTTTTTTGTTAACCATTTTTTTCTCTAAAAGCGATTAGTAATCTTTCATCCATCTATTGCTTCAAGGGCTTTAGAATGTATATAATTTCTTTTCACAACTTGATATTATTTTCTTGTAGATAATCTTCGTATTTTTACTTTATAAAAATGACAATTTTGAATTGACTTTGATGGATGATATAACCTTATAACTTTTATAGTTAAATAAAACCTAATGGGTATGCTTACTGGAAATAACACTTCAGTCTAGTGAAAATTATTGTATCACCCTCTACATACGTAAATTAAAAATCTACCGTTGTTTGTTTTCCTGCTAAAAACACTGAGTTAAGCGTACTGGACAAATTTATTTTTGAATAGTATTTAATATTAGTAGCAATTTGTGTTGTGTTAATTGGAAAAAGTAATTATTAATACTTTATTAATATAGAATATTAAACAGAAAAATGTTTGCATTTGAAATACTGTATAATTGTTTTCATACATTTTTTTACTTATTACTTTTTATTATTTTGTTCAACCTAACAAAAATTTTTTTGTAAGTTCTCTCTTGTACCTCCTCTAATACTCTTAATTTTTTATATTTTCTTAATATATAATACACAAAATTGTTTCCCTTTTAGTTCCACTCGCACTTACCAGAATTTTTCTGATAAAGGTCTACGCGGGACCAAACAAACTAAGACTTATGTTCATTCAGTTTTCCTAACCTTGATATAAAAATGAAAAAGTGAGTTTTCAGAAAAATTACTTTCTGTATTTAAGCAGTGCCGTTTGTTTTTATTTTAAGAATATTTAATAAAATTTGAAACATAAAAATAGTAACGCATTATATTAATAATAACTATTGCGGCGAAAATAGCCGATTATTTTTAAAAATTAAAAATTAATTAAAGTAAGAAATAAATTATATAAACAATTCATAAACAGTTTTACCGTGACTATTTAACTAGAGTGTTTTACACTGGCAAAATGTCATAGCAACGGCCGGTCTTCTACTGGCAAAATTACTACCTGCACCTACCTGGACAAAATTCACATGTGATTTTTGCCGCGGCAAAATTTTGTCTTTTTTCTAGTTAAATAGTCATGTCGAATACCACTCGAGAAAAAATTGTGTAAGCAAAATTGTTCTCAAGGATTTATTTAAGTTTGTTGCTTTTAAGCAATTTCGCTCATGACATTTTTGACAAAATCACGAGCCGTCAGGCGTCATTCGCGAAATTGCCAAGCAACAAACTTTCATACCTTTCGAAAATTTTGCCGACAAAATTTTATCTCTTGTGATATTATATATGAAAATAAAATAACAGCATATTTAACGAAACAGTGTATGCTATTATTTTAATGGCTAATAATGGAAGAAACAATAAAATGCAAAAAATACTAAACTAAAACCAATTAAAAAAAGCCTTCGTTAATTAAGTCAACTGAGTTTATCATCATTTCCGGGAATCTCGACCTCAAACTGCCGCCTAGTTGTGGGTATTTTCGGGGCAAGTTCTGCCATAATTTTATTTTTTTTATTTACTGATATCTACTTCTATGTAAGTGGTCTTCGTATCAGGCATATTTAAGTTTACTTTTCGTTTTAATGTATTTCTTGTAGTTATAAAGTCGCCTTCTAGGGATGAAAGTATGATCTTACTAGTTTACTCTTTATTTACTTAAATTAATTAATTTATACTTTAGTGTCGTAAATAAGAACGGCATAATATCTTCTAATATTTCATCCACTGCAGGCAGTGTCAACCAATAATTGGAAAAAACAATTTAGAAATCTCTTATACAGGGTGTTCGGAAAATGCGTTAGGAAATTTTAAGGGGTGATCCTACATGCAAAAATAATGCTAGTAGATCATTTAGCAAAATGTCGAAATCCCCATGGTTACCAAGATACAGGGGTTTGAATTTGATCTTTTAGTTTTAGTTTTTTGTCATACTACATTTATTTTCGAACCAAATCATTTGATATTCGGCACACATACTAATCTCGAGCGACTATACATTTTGAGGATAAGAGTGCTTTTTTTTTAACCGCTAGAGAGCAATAATTATTAAGTGAATATTTACTGAGTTCGTCAAAACTTTTTATACAATCTGATTGCTCGAAAGCTTGATTAAGTTGAGAGGTACGCTGGACTTTTTCTAGGAATGAGAACAGTTCTTGACAAGTAAGCAGGCAAATTGGGATAAAAGCACGGAATTTAGTCTTACTTTTGTTGGATTTTTTTTGTGGTGCCATCAGGCAAAAGATAAATATCCACACGAATAATGTCACTGGGGACAAAATGCTTAGCACAAACTACAGAATACTGTCTGGGCGACGAATAAGCTCTTGGAATGGCTCTTAGCCATAGAATTTTCAGATTTTCATCTTTTGAGAAGTGAAAAACTGATACACTCTTTTCACCTGCTATTAAAACACTTTTATAGTTAGAGTTACACCCAGAAAAACAGCAGGGGATTGGCATCTTGATAAATAAACAAACTAAAAGAAAAGAATAGTACTTACCTAAGTACCGAGGTATCTAGAGGTATCCTACCTCCTTACGAACTATCTCTACTAGTCATATTTTTAAACTAATTCACATATATACCTTCAAGCTAAATAAACACCTAAATATTTAAACAATAAAGTTTATCCCAAAGAGCTAAGCAGAATACAAAAAACACAACTTTTAAATTAAAACAAATAAAATTCTGCCGCCATTAATAAGATCCGTAAACAAACCGCCAGGCTGTTCAATTTCTCACTTTATTAATGCTATTATAGCAAACCCACACCAAAAATGTTCACTAGCATTTTGTAGAGGTTCTTAGCAATCATGTAACTTAAATTTTCTATTAGATATCAATTGAAAACCGGATAAAAATACAAATTAATAGGACACCTACATCTACTTCGCGCGTAAATTGCATACTAAACTATATCTTACCTCAAAAAAATCACGTGACACATGGATCTTCAAGCTGTGTTGTCGATGTTTCTGTTTCACGGCTTCTTTCAAGGTGGTTGTGGTAAAACATAGAAATACATTGGACATGCACTAACCTTACCAATGGATAACGCTATGAACAACCCTGAGAACAAGAGTTTCGCCGGTCAAATATTGTAGGTACGAGCCAATGAAGCGGCAAGCGGTGCGTCTGTGCATGTTTCGCGTTTAATGCTGCGTTACCATATTATAATGCTGCATAGCGTAGCGTATCACAAAACCCCCAAAATGCCATGTGTTTTTAACTATAAACGGCTGGATTAGTTTTCAGTGAGCATAAGGTTTGGCAACCTATTGGACAGTAATTAAAATGGTTAAATTAATAACATTACATTTATAATAGCAAATGGTGATAAATGAAATGTTTGTTATTTAAAATAGGAGAGTTATTTAAACTAACCTGGTTTATTCTACTCACCGTTTAACTTAAATAATAAACAGAAAATTTAGTCTCTGAAACGTGACGCGTGAGCTTGTCAGGGCCCACTACTGAACTGGGAACTTTAGAAAGAAACCAGTATCAGCTGTTAATGTCAAATGTTGTTGTCTCTTGTCGAAACGCGTTGTTTTGAGACAAAGTTGACTCTATTATACCAGGTGTCAACGAGATTATAGTACATAGCACCACAGTGTTATGTTAGGAGATATTTTAATCAAATTTGGGTTACTATAATGTTTGAAAGGGATCTTTATTTTTACCTAGAAACCAACTGAATTTCACTTCCGGTTTAACCGGAACTACGCCATTTATGTTTTTTTTAAATGACAACCTGTATATTATATTGCACAGTCAAATTCTTCTTAAAATTCTCTTTTCAACGACATACAACAAGTTGACATTTACTTTCAAAATGGCGGCGTAGGACTCATTTTACCAAAAACAAAATGGTGTCTATAAAACAACGTATGCAATTGATACGGGAAAAATAGTGATAAAATCTTTTAAATTGGTCCCTTTTGTAATTCTTTAAGCACTGACATTTAGATTTTCTTCTTTTGTTTTTAAAGGAAGGTATTTTTTTATTGTTTAAAAAAATCTTAACTTTAACCCTATTTTACAGAGTTTTTTTAAATGTTATCATATACTTTTTATTATTTAGTATGAAAGTCTAAAGTATCCTTAAGCACCTAGGGATATTTTCGAAATCAGAATGCGTTTTGCTTCAGTTTTAAACAAGAAAAATAAACCGTGCATTTTTCAATAAAAACTGAATAACTTAGTTCCACCTAAGTTGGCTTTGGATAACAAAATTGGTATTTGTCAACGCCATTATCAGACTATTAGTTTGTAATAAAAATTTTGTAGTGTATTGTACTTTTGGTCGTGGGTCTGATTCATATTTCGTTAAATAAGAATAAAATGGTTAAGTTTACAAGAGAAGAACAAATTAATTAATTAACATGTTAATTATTTAACAATTAAATTTTTATTATTGAAGCAAAACGCATTCTGATTTCGAAAATAGTCCTACGCCGCCATTTTGAAAGTAAATGTCAACTTGTTGTATGTCGTTGAAAAGAGAATTTTGAGGAGAATTTGACTGTGCAATATAATTTACAGGTTGTCATTTAAAAAAACATAAATGGCGTAGGTCCGGTTAAACCGGAAGTAAAATTCAGTTGATTTCTAGGTAAGAATAAAGATCCCTTTCAAACATTACAATAACCCAAATTTGATTAAAATATCTCTTAACATAACACTGTGGTGCTATGTACAATAATCTCGTTGACACCCGGTATATATAGGTTGTCGTCATACAAACCAAGCTCTTCTTTGCCCATAACAGTATTAGAAATGCAAATATTCGGCAAAAATCAAAATAACAACAAAAAAAAGTACTTCTTTAAACAAATTTACGTTTCTTGACGTTTTCTAATCGCAATTAAATAACTAATTGCCCAAATTTGGCCGGGTAAAGCTAATTGGCGATTGAGTAAAAAAGTTGATTGGTGGTTACCGATTTAATCAGTTAATCACAATTAAACCTTAATCAGCAAAAATATATGTTGGTGGGCATGGATATTAAAAAGTTTATGCAAAAGAGAAAGACCGCAGAAATTATAGTTTTTGTTTTAGTTAAGTGTACTTTATTGAAATGATTTTTCGACGAGTCACCTCTGTCTGTCTTTTAAAAATAAACCAAAAAGAGTTGTTTAGTCTAAACACTCAGGCAGAGTTCACAAGTACGTCAAAAACAAAAGGTAAGATATTTTACGTATTTTGCTTCCTTATTTTTATAAAATTCCGGCGGGAATAACAGTAACCATTGACGTAGACAAAAACACGTGTTAAGGGAGGACTATACAAAATTTTTATTTATGTTTACTTTATACTGGAATTGTACTTGCATGTGCCTATTTCGATATTTTATACCCATGACCGTCTACTATGTATGTGAAGATAAAGACATAATTGGTAAGCCAGGGCAAAGGGTATTAGAGGAGGGGTTGGGAGGACGCCGAAATACGCCCGGGATTCGTTAACCAAAGTCAAAATGACAGGACGGTAATATCGGCTTGTTGATTAATAAATTGTTAATTTGACAAGCGAGACCTGGACGTTTCATTTTGCAGTGCCGGGATACCTGTCTTTGTACACTCCTTATTATCCTAAATGGCAATATTTTAAACGATATTTTAATACTTACCCATTCTTTAAAAAGTCTTTTACCAACCAGAGCTGTCGGTAATTGAATTAAAACAATTGAAAAATCGTGTTCAATTACTTTTTAGTAATTGAATTGCTGTAACTGAATTACTGTAATTGAATTACTGTACCTAATTGAATTACTTTTTGAAAATAGTAATTGTAATTGATTTTCCAATTATTGTGATAAAGTAATTGTAATTGGTAATTGGTTTTAAGAAATCTGAGGTAATTGAATTACTTAAAAGTAATTCAATTATTTTAAAAAGTAATTGAATTACTCCCAAATAATTCAATTACATAAAAAGTAATTTAATTACTCGCAAATAATTCAATTGGAATAAAGGTAATTGAATTATTCCCGAATAATTCAATTACATAAAAAGTAATTTAATTACCTACTCCCGAATAATTCAATTAGATTAAAAGTAATTGAATTACTCCAAAATATTTCAATTCCTTTAAAACTTTTCATAATTCCTTTACTCTAGAAAGAAAAAAATATTGTTTGGTTAAATCGCGGCTGAGTTTGGCATCCCACCTAAGTTGATCAGAGTAACCAGAGCTTGTGTTGAGGGTTGTAGGTGCAGAGTAAAGATTGGTGATGACCTCTCAGATGTGTTTCAGGTGAGCACAGGTCTTAAACAGGGAGACGCACTATCACCCACGCTTTTTAATATCGCACTGGAGAAAGTAGTAAGGGAAGCCAAAATCGAAACTCAGCTTTTCGGGGTCAGTGGGTCAAACTTGCTGCCGATGATATAGATGCGGTGGGCATAAGCGTCATAAAAGTAAAAGAACTATTTTATAAAATTGAAAAAGAAGCGGCATATATGGGGCTTAAAGTCAACGAGGCCAAAACAAAATATATGCATGTCTCAAGACCAGGCCGAGCTAGAGTAGGACAAAATGTTACCATGGACACATACAACTTTAAAAATGGAAGACAATTTGGATACTTAGGGTCCACAATCACATCCGACAACGACATGAGTGAAGAAATCAGAGAACGCCTAAAGTCAGCCAACAGGTGCTTATACGCCCTAAAGGATATACTAGAGTCCAAATACGTGACTAGAAGAACGAAAATCAAAACGTACCAGACCATGATAAGACCCGTGGTAATGTACGGATGCGAAACCTGGACTCTTACGGTGCGAAATAAGGAAATCATTCGAAGATTTGAGAGGAAAGTGCTGAGGAAAATTTTCGGACCCACCAAAAACCAGGATACGCGGAGCTACCGTATCAAAACAAATGCAGAACTAAAACAAATGTACAATCAGCCGGAACTGATTAACCTCATAAAGGCACAAAGGTTGAGATGGGCAGGGCACGTACGGAGACAGCCAGAAGATAGAATGGTCCACTTAATATGGGACAGAGCACCAGAAGGAAGACGACCACTTGGAAGACCGAGATTAAGGTGGCGTGATAATATAACATCGGACCTTCGGAAAATTGACATCGGGAATGGTCTAGAAGTTATGGAAGACCGAGACAGATGGAGACAAATTGTTGCCTCAGCCAAGGCCCACCAGTGGTTGTAGAGCTACGGAGTAAGTAAATCGCGGCTAAGGCTAACAGGAGGTTTCCTCGGGCACAGGGAGCCGCTTTGTCTTGGAACTCGGCGGTCGCGTTTTGATGCTTTACCGCCACGACGATTCGATGAAATATTTCTTATAAAAAGTCTATGGGGGACTAATGGTTTTATTTTTGGAGGATCGTTTGTTATTAAACTTTCCAGTGGGCAGTTTATTACAATAAATCATAATATTATATAAAAAAGATAGTTGTTACAATTGGTAAATTTGTTAAATTTAAGTAGGTACTTATCAAAATTAGGAGAACAAGTTTAACTATAAATTTCGAAATTTTTTAAATTTCTTTCTATAATAGTGTGATGGTAGGACCGAGGGTAGGACCTACTACTATTAAAAAAAATAATACCTTACCTATACAACTCTTTTTTTGTAAAATGTAAAAAAAGTAATTCCATTGCTCATATGCTAATTCAATTTTAAAAATGTAATTCAATTACCAAACTGTAATTCAATTACCAGAATGTAATTCAATTATCAAAATGTAATTGAATTACCAAAAATGTAATTCAATTACTTACCAAAATGTAATTAAATTACTCAAGAGTAATTTATTTGCCAAAAAAGTTCGCATACGATAATTCTCGTCAGCTTACTTTTCAACGCCTGCCGTAATAGTTGTAAAATCACACAAATAATAATGCAAGACATACGTTTATATTATAATGAAAATGTACAAATTTTGCTGTTCCGAGTATGTTGGTCCTTTTTATCCTAAAAAAAGAAATAAAATATCGAAATGTGCCAATTCAGTGTTAAAATCAAAAATACAAATAATGAACACTATATGTTATTGTTGTTTATAATAAATTACGCCCAGTTTTGGGTTTTTATATATTTATTATTTTGAAATTTGATTAAAATTAAGTCTCGGGAATCTGAAAGGGATCGCTGATATTTCGTATAACTACCGATTTAAAAGTATGCTCTGCCTTCTGCAATTAACAAAATCCAGCAAAAATTGAAAATAAACGAAGTTCTGTTGATGCCTACTATTTTAACTCGTCTAGTATAACTAGTACTATATGTCGGCGCATTCGTGGTGTTTTCAATTTCCATAATTATCGCCGAACAAACCCAGGAAAAGTAAAAACAAGTACAAACACAATCACACGAAAGCGTGATTGTCCCCCAGGGAGTTATTTTTAATAACATTTCCATAAGATTTTTAAGTAATTTTTCTGAAATTGCCTTTTTTGTATTTAAAAATCTAACGTCGAGGTAAACATAGATTTTTAAAAATATTTAACTAACCAGCAACTCTAACTGTGTCACGATTTTCATAAGCAGGTACTGACACTGATTATGGGTCCAAATTCGATTAATCCAAAATTTTAAATAACTCCTTATGTGTTTATGCAACGGAAACCCCACACTGTCTGGGCCCGTGTTCCGCCAATTTAAATATCAAATTCGTTTAGTATATAGTGCGACATATTTCACCACAACAAAATTATATGGCACATTTTTTTTAATAAACATGTTAACGGACTTTCATGAACCAAAATATGTGGCTTCAAGAAGATGATTCTTGTCGTATTTGTATAGTGAAGCGAGGAAATATGTGGATTAGCACTATAATCTTACATGAATTGGCCCCAGAGGTATTGTTGCATGACCACCAAGGTCTTGTGATTTTACCCCCCTTAGATATTTCCTGTGGGGCTACATAAAAGATAGGGTCTATGGCACATCATCTACGACAAGACAGGATAATGGAGAATAGGATTATATAATATGTCCAACAATAACCAGAAATATTATTCAATGTCCCAAGGTATATCATTAAAACCAATTGACATTGTGTATTAAATAAAAAGGAAGTGTAAATGCAATGTTATCTTATAAAGATGTGTCTATTTGGTTAGTTTTACCTACATATTGTTAATTTTAACACGAAGGAAAGTATTTCTTATTTATAATGATATTAAAAATAGTTTAAAAACGGTAAAAGATTATTTACAAAAGTTAAATAGTTATTGACGGGTTGTAAGTAGAAAAATATAATATAAAGGTGTTTCATTTAATGAGAGTGACATTTTTCAAATTAAATGTTTAAGACTTTTGACCTAGAAAGAAAACCCTGTAAATAGTATGTTTGATATTTTATAGTGGATATGGTTTTTAACCTCATTTATTTAACATAGAAATTGTGAATCGTGTGAAATCAATATTTAAGTAGTTTTTTCACAACAAAGATATGCTTAAATTGCAAATTTTTTATTATAAGTGGAATTATCTAAAAAACTATAACTTTTTCGAACATTAATCCAATTAGAAAAAGTTATAAAATGCCACATAAAATTTAAAAGTCCAAGCCTAATGTGATTCCTTATTTTGCGGATAATATTTCGTTTTCTGATGTAGCTACCTATATTATGCTTAACGACACCGCAAATAGGCATAACTTTAGATATTGGTTTGACTTTAATCCCAAGTGAATAGTCGAAATACTCGCGTCTGCGTCATCCCCAGACATCACTACTTTGGATTTTTATTTGTGGGGTAATTTAATAAATTATGTTAACAAAACTAAACCGGTTACTGTTAAAGATTTATAGGCTGATGATGAAATACTTTTGAAATGATTACCAATTAATTAAGTACAAAGCTCAATTTTAACAAAAAAGCATACCTAATGGAATGATCGTAGGAACAATCACATCGTCAAGGAATCGGCACCAATATTTGTAAATTCCGTAGAATTAATTTAAACTTGAAAGGTTATAAGTATATTCAAGCGATGCCGATGATTTTAAAGGATGGGTTTTCTTATATTTGCAGGAACTATAATATAATAACTACAGGATCGTATATTTAACATAACCTAGAAGTTGGGAGATGTAAATTTTTAAACGTGTTTTACTTTTATATATCATAATTTGTAGTATACAGTATTATGATAAGGGAACGGGTCAACCTTTTATTTAGAATACCGCTCAATCAAAAATCGCTCGGACCCGTCAAATTTATTTGTTTAAAATGCATTTTTTAGAAAATAGATATTACCTATATAGGGTGTCCTATACCTGTCATCCACAGTTTACGAAAAATTAACACTTTATTTTGGTATGCACCATTGATATGTTTCTCGACTTAAGTCACAATCTTTAAGGAATTGGACAACTTGCTATTTAAGTTTGAGACATCAAGTGATTGTACAAGACGTATTGGACGATGATCCTAATAGGCGAGAGCAATTTTGTGAAATAATGATTGAGTTAACAGATAATCACGCACGATTTGTCCAAATAATTTGCCTTTCAGATGTAGCAACATTTTCTTTCAAGGATCGGATTAATAAACAAAACTACAGGTACTGGACGCGGGAACAATCATCATTTGTTCATAGAAAATCACACCCACGAAATGATCTGGTTTCAGCACTAGCCACTTTATTTCCAGATGATCATGATACTGATTTTCCAAGTTTAACCTCACGGTTTCAACAGGATGTTGTTCCCCGGCATTATGCTGCTTATGAGGGAGAGTACCTACGATCGATTGATCTACTGTAGAACAGTGGAGGACACTTTCAACATCTTATAAAGAATTTTCTTTTTATACTTTGTCGTTTTTATATTTTATTTTAATAAACAATATTTCGTAAAGGATTGAAATATCCTAACAAACTCATATTATGACATGATATGCCAAACTAATGAGTAATAAAATAAGTAGACAAATACAAATTTATTTTTATCGTTTACAAAATTAACAAAGTAAAAATATACAGAAAGAAAAAGAAAAATAATAACCTAAATTGCTGAAATTGGCCACCGCCATGCTCCAAGCATAAATTCACACGTCTCTTCATATTTTCGAAAGTGTTGACCAGCATCTCTAGAGAAATGTTACCACATTCTTGGATAATCCTTTCTTGTAATTGTTCTAAATTTGCAACTGGTGTTTTGAAAATAGTGTTCTTTAAATGAGGAAAAACGAGGTAATCCATAACCGTTAAACAAGGTGATCTAGGTGGGAATTCAATGTCTGATCGAAAACTGATCAATATGTCGTCGAACAAATTGCGTAAGTAGTTAATAGTTTCGGCGGTTGTATGGGCGGTTGCACCGTCCTGTTGAAATTATCCAAAACGTAGTTCGTCGTTAAGCGATTGCTCCACAAATGGATTCGAAATATTGTCTCTTTACCGCTGTGCTGTAACTGTGAAAAAATGGGGATTTTCACTACTTCACCTACGCGTATTCTGAGAATTCACATAACCGAAGAGGTGGAACCAGGCTTCATCCGAAAAAAAAGTCAGGTCTAATAAATCATTTCTTCTCAATATATAAGGTGTGAATAAACCATTGAGAGTAATTCCTGGGTCTTTCAAAATCGGCGGCTTGTATTTCTTGAAATAGTTGCACTTTACAAGGAAATAAATTTAGCTGCTTCTTAAGAATAGTCCTGCTTGTTCCATAAGATCTTCCCACTTCTTGGGACAGGCGTCTTATACAATTTGTTGGTGTATTTTGCATTATTTCACGAACGTTTGCAACAAGATCTTCTGTTCTTACAGATGGTCTTCCTGCTCCTTTTTTGTGTTGAATAGAACCTGTTTCCTTAAACACAGCCACGTTTTTTTTCAGGCAATGATAAAAATCCCCAGCAATAAAAGCAACGTTAGAAAAATGTTCGTGAAAATCGTCCATGCTCAAACCCAGATTGTATTGCCACTCACCATTTACTCTAACCCCGTCTCGAAAATACGCTTCAACCATGAATGTTTTGTGCTGTTCCGTAAAGTTCATTGTTCAAGAAATTGGAAACATTAGCGATGAATCAAATTACGTGTAACGACTGTCAAAGATGACGGAATAACTGATTGATTGTTAATTCAGGTAGTTACTGACACCCAACAGGTATTAAGCTCTACGGCTAAGCATTACGTCCTTAGATGCAAGGCCCTCTTTGATGCAAATAATTTTTGCTCGCACGGTATCTAATTTTATTTGATGTAAAAAATGTCTAGAATTGATACTAGAATGTAAAAATGTAAAACAGGTACAATATGTTTTATTAAAAAAAATTAAAGTTGATACTCGTAGCACTTTTATTAATCACACCCTGTAAAATATGTTTTACAAAAAATATAACTAAAGTGTCCGAGCGATTCTTAATAAAGTAAAAGGTATTTTGTAAAAAACGTTGTATAGTCCCAATTTCTAAACATAAAAGCCTTTAATAAGAAACGTTTTAAAATATATCCCAACCAGCAAAGAATTGCTCCTTTTACCCTTGACGGCGCCCATGGCAGAAATAACCAAAGTAAGAGTATAATACCCAAAGAGCGACAGCCCAACAAAATTGAATTAACTTGTTTGTCAAGTAAAAGTATTTAAATTCAAATTTAGCCGGCTTATGCTGTAAGAATTCCATCTTGCCGAATCATTTCAAGAACACTTTAGAAGCAGTTTCAGCATATTAAAGTAAAAAACAGGCCAGCAATGAATACAAATTGCTCAGAAACGACCAAAATAAAAATTAAATTAAATTACATATTGAAGTGGATAATAGAAACAATAATGGTTAAGGTTTTGTAAGGGAACTAACTGACTACTCGTAATACTGTAGTCATGATAAATGACATTATATTATGCAGTGTTCTGCCAGCAGAGCTTTGCTCATCCAACAATTTTACATTATTATTAATAATAATAAATAATAATAAAGACTTTTATTAACAGAAAATTATATGTACATAGCTGAAAAAAAAGAAATTGACCAAACTCAGAGTGGCTAACAGGGCTACTCGATCTCAACCACTAAACTGAGAATGTAGTCGTCTCGAAATATACTAATATAAAAAAAAAATAGTGTAATGCATAGCAGCCCATGTATTGGTCTGATAAATATGACATTTATTATAAACTAATGGTATAACTAAATTAACGACAAAATAGGAAACGATTCCGTCCCCATAAGCGCGGTCCCGGGCAGCAAAAGTGGTGAAACAATAAATTAATGTATTATTGCTTATTGAACAGATACGCACGAAGCTTAAACTTAAACTTATTAATATTATACAACTTAAATTCGTTTGGAATCGAGTTATAAAATGTTATCGCATTATAAGTGAAACTTCTTTGAAATAATGATGTTTTATATTGGGGTATGGTAAAACTGTTCTTGTATCTGATATTTCTATTGTGAATGTTGTCGCTGGAAACGAACTTATTTTTAAGTTTTTTTGATGTATTCTCCATGGTAAGAACTTTATGAATAAAATTACCCAGATTAAATTTACATCTATTTCTCATATTAAGCTATTTGCACTTATTTATTTTATGGGTTATATGCTCGCATTTTCTTATTCCGTAAATCAGTCTACAGCAGGAATTTTGCATTTTTTGTATTCTATTCTTTTCAATTTCATGTAAACAAGTCGCAAGTATAATTATTGAAGTCGCAGTAGGAGTAGTGTGACAGAACTAGGCTATTAGCAGAGCATTCTTTTAAGTTTTTGATCGAGGATATGTCTATTATTGTAAATTAATTTTAAGGAATAAAATGATTTTTTATTAATATTTGTTACGTGTTCTTTGCAGCGCCTCCTCATCCAAAACAATACGAAGATTTTTTGCTGAATGTACATAAGAAAGATGAACGCCATTTAGAAAAATCTTCACATTATTTTTAACAGTGTCACGATTACCTTTGTTTGCAAAGCACAAAAATTTGAATTTCTCCGAATTTAATTTAAGATTATGAGTATTAAATATGGAGATAATGGTTTCCAAGTCGAAGTTAATTTGCTGGATCGCATCCAACTAGTTTCTTGTGGAGAAGCTCAGGTGAAGTTGAATATCGTCCGTGTAAGCGTCTGACTGACAGAATTGCGTAGAAGTTATGATCTCTGCTCTATAAATAATGAACAATAGTGGAGATAGAATAAAGCCTTGCAGAACCCCTGAAAGAAAGTCAATCGGATTGGAATTTATGTAGTCAATAACGACTTTTTGAGCACGGTTTGTTAAAAAAGATGATATTAGTTTAACAGAATCCACGTCAACCCATAATAATGTAATTTAGAGGACAAAAGCCTATGATCGAGTGTATCGAAAGCTTTGGAGAAATCCAACAAGATCAACAGGCTGACCTGGCCTTTATCATAGGCAGTCATGATATCGTCTATAACTGAACTTAATGCTGTGGCTGTACTGAAATTTTTTCGAAAACCACATTGGTTGTCAGGAATAAGTTGATTGTCTATAAAAAAAAGAGTACCTACATTTGGTCGTGGAAATTTTTTTTATAGAATTTTCGACATTGCTGGAAGTAAACTAATTATTCTTAAATCAGCAGCAACGCAGTTCAATTTTAATAGAATGTATGACTTTATTAATATCTTCCACTGTACTTAAGAAACATAAAGGCAATAAACTATATATTTATACTATCGCCAAATGATAGCCACCTTATAGCTAAATAAATAATAATATTTAAAACATTTTTTATAATCTTTTTCTCTCCGACTTCAGCAAGCCGAATTAATTATTGCCTTGAGACGCAGTAATTGAATGGGTTTTTAGGGTTAAATATCTTCTATTTCGTAAACAATAAAAGAGTATTGGACTGGCATTGTCTTTATTTGTTTTAAATGATTACGTTTTAACTTGTATTTATCCCCAGTCGTTCAGGTAAATAGGTACTAAATAAGCAAAGTAATTACAGCTCTCTCTGTTTATCGTAGCTGGGTGCATTGAAGCATAACTGAGATGGATGGAGTAAAACTTTTAATTTGTGCGTTATAATAGATTACATCTATTTACGAAAGATTTGCTGATATTTCTTATATCTAATGATGGGTTACTAAAACAACCAGGGTTCTGCTGGATAGCAGCAGCTTCCTTGAACTTCCCCCAATTTGTGGGATAGAAAGAAAAATTAAAAGTCTTTCTCCCGAATATTTAATAGAATAAAATTCAAGGGTCTCTACATGTTTCTAACGTAGAAACGTTCATCATCAGGAGACAGAAAATATATTTGGTAATGATGGTTTTAGCCGAAAAAAACGTGGTGTAGAACCTTAATAGAGCTTGTATGGAATTAAAACTTGAAGTGTAGAAGAGATAAAATGAAAATTAAAACACACTGAGTATGTGAGAAGTCAGTAAAGGGAGTCTAAACTAACCAAATAAACTGGGGAAGAAGAAAAAACTTTTCTAAAAAGAAGTTGTCGAAGATTATTTAATTTTTTTTTAAAAACTCTTCAGAACACATCTTTAGATGTATGTCTATAAGGCATTGTAAGGGTAAAAATAGTCAAAATGATGAAGATATCACAATAGAATTGCATTCCAACAAAATGTTTTGTGGGGTACTGAGGGTTCTTCCAATTTGGTTTTTTATGTACGATTTCTGCATGATATGATGATGGCCATGTGTCCAGGTATGGTCAGCTGCATCTGACTTTTCGTACTCTCCATTTAGCGTATTGGTTCTGTTCACTTTAATCCTTGTTTGTGTCTCACCAATATAAGATTAGCAGCGCTCGTAGGTGATCCGATAGACTCAGTTTGTGTCTTTTTGGTTTGTTGGTTTTTTTTTTGTGTCAGGTGGATTTTTAGGGTGTCTCTCGAATTGAATATTATATACTAGTATTCTTATTCACTCAGACTCCTTTGATGTACGGAATGTTGAATGTTGGTTGCGCCTCTTTCTTTGCGCGTTTGGCCGATTCTTACGATTATCCAATATTTGTCAACTAATCTTATGTGGTAGCCAGCTTCGAAGCGCTTAACCGTAAAAGATTCAAAATCTTCGGAAACATTCGACGTGGCGATAACCTCCCGCACGACAAACTTGGAAGAAAACTACTGGACCTCGTAGAAGGATCAAATATTTTCTAACAAGACTGGGGCGCACAATAAGCGAGAAGGCTGCAGTGTAGGAAGCTTGGGCCACACGTCGAACCCGACCCCCGCCTTTAACCAACCAACCAACAATGTTTGTTGGAGTCAGTCTTGATGTAGTACGTTTTTTTTTTTTGAAGGCTTCTTTCTGAAGACAACTGGAGATACCAGTTAAAACGTCGTGATTAAAAACAAATAAAGACAATGCAAGTTCCAAACTTTTTTTTATTTAAGAAACATTATTGTCCACAACCTGTAAACAATCTTCTATTTCGTTCTAAATTATAAAAAAAAACTATTGAATAGATATAATATGTAGATTATAAAAAAAAACAGGGAGTTTATTTAGCGTTACTTTAAAAAAAAGCTATCCTACATTTATCTTTCTCTTAGCTTTACAAGAATCAAAATTTTTATTAGAAATACAGAATATAAAAGCAAAATATAGTTTTACCCCCGCCTTTAACCAACCAACCAACAACTGGAGATACCAGTTAAAACGTCGTGATTAAAAACAAATAAATACAATGCAAGTTCCAAACTTTTCTTTCATTTAAGAAACATTATTATCTACAACCTTTGAACAATCTTCTATTTCGTTCTAAACTATAAAAAAAAAATTATTGAATAGATATAATATGTGGATTATAAAAAAACCAAGGAGTTTATTTAGCGTTACTTTTAAAAAAAAGCTATCCTACATTTATCTTTCTCTTAGTTTTATAAGAATCAAAATTTTTATTAGAAATACAGCGAATATAAAAGCAAAATATAGTTTTAATTTTAAAATCAAATTTGTTTAACAAAGTACGAAACTTTAGTGTATCTAAATAGAGCTGATTGTTTCAAAATGAATAAAACTTGTAATATCAGCACTAATTATCACTTAAAAAGACGTTATAAACTTAATTAAAAACTGAGCATGTATTTTAAAAGCTATTATTCAAGTTATAATTGCTTTCGCTGGATTTCAGAACAACAAAGATTTTCTGAAAAGTTTGTTTGTCATCGTTGCTACTTTAGAATTATACATTTAATTTTATAATGTTAAAGTAATTGAAATGTATTGCGTGCAATGTACGTTAACTAAAATTTTAATTCAAATTATAGAGATTATGTAACAATTTCTTAATCTAATTGCACATTCATTCTGTTTTTCGGCATTTAACATCGCTTTCAAACATTTGTACATGTCTATAGTGGGTGGGGCACCACCAAACTGGCCATGGAAAATCTAATGTATATTTTTCTACCCTGAAATATTCCCTCCCCTATTAATTTTACATCAAATTTGCAATAAAATATTGTGAAAGTCTTGGTATAAAGCGCTAGCACACCAAATTTTAATATTAAACCACTTGTGATTATTTTGTCAAATTGAAGAGTAGAATGGATAAGTGGGCTAAGTGCCATTTCTTTACTTTTTAGTATTCTTACTTAAAAATAATCTAAGCGGATGTATCTTACAACAGGCTATGTGCCAAACCCATTATTTAACTACGTCATCCTACTAAACTACTGTAGCTTAGAAAATGTGCCATCGAAAGTTTCCTTTAAAAACGGCTAAGTGCTAACCGTAAACCACGTGTCTGTTTAGGCAATAAGTCTGAAACAGTCATAGTATCTAATACTAAGCCATGTCAACTATTATTTTGTAATAATAAAATGATATACAAATCTTAGTCGTTTTTTTTGGGTGGGGGCAGCACAAATTTTTCAGTTTTACTTTTAGGGCAAATAGATTTTTTTTAAATGTTGCCTTATAGGCACTTAGCCTGTTCTAGTGAATAAGAACTTTAAAAGTTATCTGTATTAAATATAAATAAAAAATGTTTATCCGCGAGCAGACAAAGTTTTTAAAATTCAAAAATAATTTTTAAGCTGGATTTGTAAATTTTTGTCAGGGTATTCTAATAACACTAAAATGTTAAAAAAAGAAATAAAACTTTACTATTGTTTATATTGAGTCTCACAGAGAGTTTTTTTACTAGTTTAAAACTAAACTCTTGGTTCTTAGCCCACTTATCCATTAAACTTTTCAATTATACTAGACGTTTAATTTTTTATTACCTTCAATATGTTTTACAATATTTACGAAAAAATAATGATTGTAGTAATTTAATAAATGCAAACACCTAAAACGGAATAATCAGAGCTAAATTTATTTTAACTTTTGGAGATAAGTGGACACCAATACTTTAAAAAAAACCATATTAAGACAACAACTAATTTAAAGGGAAACTTAATGTTTTTTCACGACCACCTTGAAAGAAGCCGTGAAACAAAAACATCGACAAAACTGCTTGAAAATCCATGTGTCACGTGACTTTTTTGAGGTTAGCCATTATTTAGTATGTAATTTACGCGCGACGTAGGTGTAGGTGTCGTATTAATTTGTATTTTTATCCGGTTTTCGATTAATATTTAATAGAAAATTTAAGTGACATGATGGCTAAGAACCTCTACAAAATACTGATGAATATTTTTGGTGCGGGTTTGCTCTAATAGCATTAATAAAGTGAAAAATCCAACAGCCTGGCCGGCCTGGCGCTTTGTTCACGGGTCTTATAAATGGTGGCAGAATTTTATTTGTTTTAATTGAAAAGTTGTGTCTCTGTATTCTGGTTAGCTCTTTGGGATAAACTTTATTGTTTTATGGCTACAGTTAATTTATTAAATATTGAAGTGTTTATTTAGCTTGAAGGTATAATGTGAATTAGTTTAAAAATATCACCAGAAGAGATAGTTCGTAAGTAGGTAGGATACCTCTAGATACCTCTAGATACCTCGGTACTTAGGTAAAAACAATTTTTTTCTTTTAGTTTGTTTATTTATCAACTGCTATATTCCTGGGTGTAACTCTAACTATAAAAGTGTTTTAAAAGCAGGTGAAGAGAGTGTATCAGTTTTTCACATCCCAAAAGATGAAAATCTGAAAATTCTATAGCTAAAAGCCATTCCAAGAGCTAATAGGTCGCCCACACAGTATTCTGTAGTTTGTGCTAAGCATTTTGTCCCCAGTGACATTGTCCTGTAATTTAAACGCAAAAGATTATAATTTGTACAATAAAATATTACTTTTGATCGATTAAATAAATCAACTCCTAGTGAAACAAAAACAGCTTCTTAACGCAATATTACTATTATTTAATAATTAGGTAAGATGTTCTTGTTATCCAAAACTATTTATTACTTTTTTGTACATTTTTCAATATCAATATAGTGGCAATAAAGCCAAAAAAACACAAAAAATATCAGAAAGAATAAAAAAACTCCTCCGTTGCCGCGCGTCATAATAATAGCTTGTAGATCCGCAACTCCCAGCTGATGCGGCGATGCCCGATGTCACTTCATGGCTTCTTTTCAAGGTGGTTGTGGTTTTTTATTCAGTTGCTCAAACAGACCTCCGTTTACAGCCATATCCGAAACGGTCAAAAAATTAAGTCTCACATTTTTAAATTGTTAAGCAGAGATTCGATTGCATCCCCCTGAAATTTCAATCTATAGTTTTTCCAAATTTTGATTAATTACACTTTTAATGTGGTACAGGAAAAAGTCTAGCTGGCAAATTTATGGTGTAATTTAGTACTATTTTCCTTCCAATGAAAACGCATACATATTCCTTTACTTCTAGCGCATTGTGTGTATGACAACAGACCGTTTTAAGCTAAATATCTTCACTCTCAGAAGCAACTTCTAATGCAGCTCCAATATGATTTTGTAAAAGTTCCAAAAAAAATGTTCATTACAAACTGTTGTTCGGATTTGATCAGGTTCCAATAATCCGATATTCAAATATGCCTGCCCAAACTTTTTGATGGTATTGAGTACTAGTTTGCACAAATCTGTGCTCATTTTATGTTCTTCAATTTCTACAATTTTGAATATTTGGTTTATTTTATCGTGCGAGCAAGAATTATTTCCATCAAAGAGAGCTTGGTTTAAAAAACGTAGGGCTTGGTTTAGATCACAATGATATGGAGACGATATATCTAACCAAATCTAGGTTAAAATTTTGTCAAATTCATATTATGACATGATATGCCAAACTAATGAGTAATAAAATAAGTAGACAAATACAAATTTATTTTTGTTGTTTACAAAATTAAGAAAGTAAGAATAAATAGAAAGAAAAAGAAAAATAATTAAATAATCCTTTCTTGTAATTTTTCTAAATTTGCAACTGGTGTTTTAAAAATAGTGTTCTTTAAATGAGGAAAAACGAAGTAATCCATAACCGTTAAACAAGATGATCTAGGTTAGAATTCAATGTCTGATCGGAAACTGAAATCTGCGGCTTGTATTTCTTGGAATACTTGCATTTTATAACGAAAGAAATTTAGCTGCTTCTGAAGAATAGTCCTGCATGTTCTATAAGATCTTCCCACTTCTTGGGACAGGCGTCTTGTACAATTTGTTGGCGTATTTTGCATTATTTCACGAACGTTTGCAACAAGTTCTTCTGTTTTTACAGATGGTCTTCCTGCTCTTTTTTTGTGTTGTATAGAACCTGTTTCCCTAAACACAGCTACGGTTCTTTTTAAGCAATGATAAAAATCCCCAGCAATAAAAGCAACGTTAGGAAAATGTTCGTGAAAATCGTCCATGCACAAACCCGGATTGTATTGCCACTCACCATTTACTCTTACCCCGTTTCCAAAATACGCTTCAACCATGATTGTTGTGTGCTGTTCCGTAAAGCCCATTATGTGAATTGTTCAAGAAATTGGAAAAATTAGGGATGAATCAAATTACTTGTAACGACTGTCAAAGATCACGGAATAACTGATTGATTGTTAATTCAGGTAGTTACTGACACCCAACAGGTATTAAGCTCTACGGCTAAGCATTACGTCCTTAGATGCAAGGCCTTATTTGATGCAAATAATTTTTCCTAGCACGGTATAATGTGAAGGTGCATTCGTCGGTAAAATAGACGTTGCGTGGGAATCCCCTATCGTCATTTACCCCTTCCATCTTCCCGTTCTGTTCATCTATATAAAAGTGTGTCGCTTCGCTTTATGTTAAAAATATGTTTACGTAGCTGACAATGCCCTGTTTGAATACCTATGGTTAATCGTATATTGTTTCTGGACATCGTTAGATTTATTGGTTGTGACCGCGTCTGGTAATTTAAATAACTGTTGCAAGAGTTTGTTTTATCCAATCGTCTTTTGGATTTTGGTGGGAATATTCTTGTATTAATTCTGTGACCGCCAATGCCATTAGACCTAAAGCTGGCTATGCATGGCAGGTCTTTTTGCGTTAGCGATCTGATTTTCTATTGATCTTCCACGTCCTTTGATGCAGCTCACTGTGACCACATCTTTTTGAGTGGCTGCAACCAGGTAACATTCTAGTACTAATCCTTAGGTGATTCCCGGTATTTCTAGGGTTAGTAGTGCATATTATTATATACTGTGCATGGTTTAGACGTTTGGTTATATTTTTACTAGTGATCTCTTTTGAGGCTATTGTTTCGCTGGTGAATTCGTTTGATTTATGCTTTCATATTTTCTCATGGCCCAATGATGGTTTAGGTTCAGGGATTCGGCATACATATTTTGAGTCTTGTGTTATATTACTTTAGCCAGCCACACTGAGAAAGAAGCATTCTATTCTTTATAAGAATTCACGTAGAACTGTTTAATACTATATATGTGACAGCAACGCGCTTTCTCACTCTAAGACAATGAAATTTGCTAGACCGTTGTGTAGTGATAATATCACGGTCATATAGCCAATAGAAAGTAGGAGTTAATGCTACCATACTATGATTTATAGCCATTATTGCTCTGAAAACTCACAGCAATTATCAAATTCTATTGGGGGGGGGTGTAATCTGTTTTTTTTACTGTATTAGTAGAAACTTGACATTATTTATACTAATATTTGCTTGCTACGGTTATTAAAGCATATACTTACCACTAAAAAACATCAGTAGTGTAGTTCTCAAAAATTTTAATAGCTTCTAGTATAATATTGTTCTTGTTGCTTAACATTGCATATGGTTATTTATTATGCAACATGTTTTACTGAGATGGTTAAATTCGTCCATAGATTATAAAGTTCAATACTAAAAATGGGTTGTGCGAAATGAAAATCTTCTATTGTTTTAACTGACAAGCAAAGTATAAAAAAACTTAAATACAAAGTAAAAATAAATTAATTGAAGCAGGTATTGGTACGGTCAATAAAGTTCAAATTCAGACAAGACAGCTAGAAGACTCCGAACAACAATGTGACCTGCGCAACAAATATGTTGAAACGAATACTACAGCGCGCGGCGATTGCCGATCACTACGAACCCCCACCAACGTATTGCGTGTCGCATTGAGAAGATACAATTTTTTTTCTTAACAAAATTGTTGTATTAAAAGTAGTTCAATATTTAACAAGACTGTGCTGCAAGTGGAACTGACAACTACCAATATGAACAAGTTCTAGCAAATCTGGAATTGATATGGTTTGATACACTAGCAATTTATTTAATAGGGGTTAATAAAAAATAAGCCATTAATACAAACTATGTCTTAGCAAACCTGTTTTTCCTCAGTGCACACATACTATCCTTGTTTAATGCATGTAACACATCTTTTAAATTCTAGCTTTAGAAGTTGCTTCACCTATACCTCAGCATCGCCTTCGAGCAAATATAAACGTAAATTAAACGCAAATCAAAATGCTTAGTATATTATTATTTTACATAAATTATCCAAAAGTTCTTAGCGACATGTGGCGAAAACTTTAAGTGTACAGAATATAACAAGCCACCGCATGCATATTTAAATTTGTTATATTGAAACTTTATACTTGAGTTGAAAATATACTTTGCAATAACTTTGCTCATTAATATTAAACTTAAATATTTCAGTGACTTTGCTAAGTACATATTCGCGATCTAGATTTACCGTCAAATATTGGTTTTTAAATATTTATTTATTATACTATTTTTTTTTTAGCAAAGACTGATTATGCACACGGAGCTTTTGGTGACTTCTAATACGGGTAGTTTAGCAAATTGATAACTTTTACCTTTGGTAATAGCATTTGCCTCACAAAGAGAGACCAGGGATTATTGTGAATGTTATAAATTTTCTGTGTCAAATGCAATACAGTTTTCGTGATTAATTAATTGAATAAATTACTCAATTCTTTTCTTTTATACCTCGTGGAAACCTATAAATTTGTGTTACCGCCAGAGAGTAGGTATGCAGCATAATATGACGAAAATTGTTATATTTATATTTATTTTAATTCGAAAAAGTTCGTTATTGTTTTAGTATTAACATTAATTACCTATACTTATTTATTTATTTAGTTTGGTATAGATATAAAGATAGGTCAAGTTATGTTACTTAAATATAAATTATAATTGTAAAAATAAAAAGAACAGTTAACATTACATAGAATAATAAATCTATATTGACAACCTACTACATATTATGATCAGCACGCGTCATTAAATTCAGCAACCGTATAAAAATAATCAATTTTTCTTACGTTGGCAATTGCTTGAATCTTAGCAGGTAAGAGGTTATACAGGCATCGTCCCAAAAAATTAGGTGACTTCTTAGACTGAGAAAAATAATATAATACAACGAGTTTGCTAAGACATAGTTTGTATTGATAGCTTATTTTTTATTAACCCATATTAGATAAATTGCTAGTGTATCAAACCCTCTTTAGTGTTATATCAATTTTAGATTTGCTAGAACAGTGTTTTATTGGTAATAATTAGTTTAATTAGCAACACAGTCTTGTTAAATAATAATCTACTTTTAATACAGCAGTTCAGTTAAAAAATAAATTGTATCATCTCAATGAGACGTATTTTGTTCCCAGTAGAGCACATTCTCTACAATTAAGAAAGCGTCCCAAGGAACGAATTATTGTAATTGTTAATATGTGTATTGGTGGTGTACGGGCTATCGCCAGTAATGCTTTGGTTGATGTCGTACGGTATGCGCTTGTTACACTACTAGCTTTCCTTTGTACTTTTCAAAGTATGTTTCTGTATAACTTCTTTGACATTGCTTTTCTCCATACTGTGGCACCATATAACACGATTGATTGACGACCAACGGAGCACATAACTCGTCTGTTATTTTCTCTGAAACCTCCTATTTTAGGCATTAGCCTTTGGATATTTCCTAGTGCCTTGGTGGCTTTTTCCGCTACTTTCCTTATATGAGTGCCCATTGTCGTGTTTCTATCTAAGTGCAGGCCTAGGTACTTGATAGACTCGCGTGTTGTTATATTAATACCCTCTATGGTGATCGTGGTACTCTTTACTTTTCTCCCACCAGCGAGCAGAACTGCCTCTGTTTTTTGTGGAGCAAGTTTTAGTTTTTTTTTTGGTCATCCAGGTTATGATATATTTTATTACTCTATTGGCCATAACTACCAGCTGTTTGAAGTATTTTGTGACAATTATTATTCCAAGGTCATCAGCATACAGGATTAGCCTGACTCCCTGGGAACAGGTTGATTTTTAGGTTAGGAGCTATACTTAATTAGCTTTGGAATTTGTTTGGTTGAAGAATATATTTATAAGCGACTGACTAAATAGCTGCACAACTCAAGCCAAAAAAAGAAAAGAAAATGTTATATTGATCTTGTCGTTAGACCTTTATTCTCGAAAAGGAAGAATATTCCGAAAATGTGTTTCAATTTAGTGGTTCTTTACCAAAAGCAAATAAATAATTTATAAGAAAGGCTTACTTTTTCTAAATAATGTATTAAGTATTGATGCAAATCTGTTAAATGGAACGGATTTATGCTTTTATTATAAATAAGAAGTGTTAACTGACCATTGGGTTTGTATACATTTTAAAGAAAATAAAATTCAGAAGAAATTGTAATAGGGTTTATTTATGTTTTACAGTAAAGCGCTTACAAAGCAATTTTGTAGTTTTATTTTTTTTATATTTTCCACAATAAGCTTTTCTTTAAAAAGCGAGCTGCATACTTTAGTGTAAAATATAATAAAAATATTTTTGTAAAAAGTATTATAGTTGTTCTGAAAATTGGATTAACTTATATATAAACTTTTTGCCAATTGCCGATTTTTATAAAAAAAAAATTCGAAAGTATAGTTGACGACATATAAATTCGTACACTTCACCCATACATAACTCAATTACAACAAAATTGGGTAAAACAGGTTTCTCACCTTACTGCTGATACCTGAATAAAACACCAGCTATATACATAGCTGTCAATTATTGTATGTACGATTTTTTACCATGAGTAATAGGTAATGGTTATTTCTAAATATTTTTGTGTTTAAATTACAGCCGCGAAATAAGAAAATTATAAAATATTACCAGGAAATCTACAAAAGTGTAAAGCCAAAAAGGGTAAATTTATTAACAAACAAGGAACAAAATACTAATATTTAATTGCTGCGCCATTGGATTCCAACACTAATCGTAATCTTCTTGGCATTGACAAAATAATACTTCTGTTGTAATCCGGAGTTAACCCTTTCCAAATTTCTTCTATTTTATTAAATAACTCTATTTCATTCTGTGGTTTAAAATTTATTTTGTACATTTTTTTTTACGATCAATCCCCAAACATTTTCAATTGGATTTAAATCAGGACTACTTGAGCACCAAGGCAGACATGTTACGTTGTTTTGTCTAAACCAGATTCCTATATTTCTTGCAGTATGCACAGGGCAGTTATCCTGCTGAAATATAAAGTTATTTCCTTCAAAAACTATCGCAACAGAAGGAAGAAAAACATTTTCCAAAATCGGAAGATATATAATACTGTTAAGTGTTTCACCAATATACCAGCATACACCTGCACCGTAAAGACATGCCCATACATTAACGGAGAAACGTTCACTGGTTTGCTTTTTTTGAGTACCTATAGTTCTCATCATATCGGGAATTTGGTGGTCTATATACTCGAATCCTTCCATTATAATTATGTAGACTGAAAAGTTTTCTCATCGGAAAAGATAATATTTTGCCAAAAAAAATCATTTTCTGGTAAATATTGCATAGCAACCCTAATTCTTTGTTCCTTATCACTTTTTTTTAAACGGTTTGGATGCAACTGCTCGATTTCTTAGTTCGGAACATTGTCTTACTCGGCGTTGTGCACTTCTAGATGAAGCAGGATTCCCTGTTATGTGCATAGCGGACACTGCAGTTTCAAATGGATTTTGCCTTAAATACTCCACCAAATTTCGGTCTTCTTCATTTAATGATTTTCTATTATTTAAACCAGACCCAACAGACCTTTCAAGTGTTTAATGATAGTGCCATTTTTTTACAATTTCTTGAACTGTATTTCTAGGTACTCTAAAATGATCAGCTATTTTTCCATAAGACCACCCTATTTCTACTAACCATATTATTCTTGTTTTTTCAATAATACTTAAATGAGGCATTTTTAAATCAAATAAGATAATAACAATACTTTGAGAGATATCATAATAATAATTAACACGTTACAAAGGTAATCAAGGTAAAAAAGTTGCATTTACAGTGTCACAGTTTAGTGTACGAAATTATCTGTCGTCAACTATATCTACTGAAGGAAATAAAACATATATTTTCTACTAATAACTACCCTTTATCCAATTACAACATACATAAATCTAAAACATTTCAAAATTTCGCCAGTGCTCTGAAATAGTCCGCACAATAATTATCACTCTACACAGACTAATTAACTTAATAAACTTTCCTATATTTTAACATTACTCAACAGCTCAACCTAAACAGTTTTAAAGTTTAACATGAGTAGTTGGATTTACATATAAATCGATAATTACAAACTTAAATTATGTACGTTACAGTTAAGGAGATTAATATGTATATACCAATGGTGCGGTCTATATGGATTAGAAGTTACTCTAGTTCGCGGCAAGTGAAAGCCTCCATAGATTTTCTATCCATGACCTAAAGTTTAACAAGTTATTGGGATTTAAGCAGTTAAACTTATTTGTTCTGGTTTGGAACTTTGTATTAAATCGGTTACATACAACATTTAGTTAGATAATACTTTAAATGTGACACTAATTTCTGACACTAATTTTTATTACGCACTAAGGCGGATAGGAAATCTAACAGAATCCTATTACAAGTATAATTTGTAAGAAAAATAAGACATACGTAGTCCCATAACTAAAAAGTCATGCAGCAACAGACGATAGGAGACATAAAAATAGGTGCTTAATTTCTTATGATAAAATATTCACCAATAACGAGATATATGGTGATCCAAGTAAAAACTTATTTCAGAAAATTGGCGATAATGTGAAAATGCTTCAGCGTATACGTACTTGATCATGTTGCTATATGTCCCCTTAGTTATGGGACACATTGTATAATTCAAAATATTTTTGTGAATAAATAATGTACAAGGTCTTCACTTAAAAAAAGGCGCCCTAGAGGTGAACTCATAGAAACATACAAGATAGTTCATAATGTGTATGGATATACTTCTTAGGAACAATAATATATTGCTAAGGTCATGTCATGACTTTAAACTATTAAAAGAGAGATGTGCCAGGCTTCCAAGAAATAATTTTCTCAGTAATAGGGTCGTTTACCCCTGGAATAGCTTACGAGGTGACACTGTCAGCGCTTCCTTAGGCGACAGTTTTAAAAACAGAGTTGACTATGACCTTAAAAACATAAATGCTCGCTTAGACCAATATCTTTGAATTTTGAAACATGTGTGTGATTCACTGCCCATACCTATGTCATCTGTAATAAACTGTGATAGTGTGTTGTGCTTACTGTGATCTCTCAGTCGTCAACATATTGTGATAACGTGCCATCTGCGTGCTGTGATAGCGTACCGTAAAAAGGGAAAATGAATATATGGACTTACTTTGCTTTGAACTTTAAATCATATAAAGAAAACACTCACGCAAAAAGCAGTTTAATCGGACGTCCACCTACTGCTTTACCCCTAATAATAATAATAATAATAATAATAATAATAATAATAATAATAATAATAATAATAATAATAATAATAATAATAATAATAATAATAATAATATAAAAATGTTTTGAAAATCGGCAAATACATTTGCCTGCAATTTTCTAGCTAAAAAATAATATATTATTTTACTAGTTTACCATTGAATGTTATTGAATTTGTATGATAAATTCGCTGTAGCCTCTCAAAATATAGAATCATGTAATTATTTAAATGTCGATATTTCAATAGCAGTGCGTTTTAGCTATAAAAAAATATTACAGCAACTTTTCTTATAAAGGTATCGGTTTACCACTCCAAGAGCGCTCTGTGACGTCGTCTGTCTGAGATCTGTCGTAGCTTCGACTGCGGTTGCCTTTGTTCAGAGTAGAGTAATATTTTTCTTAAAACAAAGCGTTCCGACAGTTGACAATGTGACATTAACAGCTGATACTGATATCTTCCCTTAAAAAGTTCCCAGTTCAGAAGTGAGCAGTAGCAAGCTCACGCGTCAGCTTGCGTCTCATTATTTTCTCATGATTTTGGTGCTTCTGTGGCTATTTTTTTTTAATACTGCATGTTTTAAACATTTTACTTTTGGACTTTTAATATTATCAGTTTATCTATTTTAATTGCGATATAATAGGTTGCCAAACCTTGAGCTTACTGAGAACTCTTCAGCTTCTTGTATTTAAAAACATTTTAGCATTTTGGCGGCTTTATACTACGCCGCTAATGTAAATTATCATGGCAACGCAGCATTGAACATGAAACATCCGCTTTACCGTTTAATTGGTTCGTAGCTACAATTTTGGTGGCGAAACTCTTGTATGTTGTCTGTGTCGTTTATAGCGTTTTCCATTGATAAGTTTAGTGCATTTTATGTTTTACAAATGAATAACGCCATAACTTTTAAATTATGGCAAGTTGAGTTCCATATTTTAATTTGTAAATAAAATTAACGCTTTATTTTGGCAATCCATAATCCTAATAAAACATTAAGACTCCCTTGCAAGTCTAAAAGATAGTGAATGCGAGGTAAAATAACTTAGCCCAGTCCTGTTTCTGTAGCCAACATTTTAACGTAAAATAGACCAGACTTCTTTAACAGTGACTTAGCCAGGATTTGGCGTGTCCTTAGCGATATTTGAAATAGAACGTGACATTTTGTGTGTTACCGCGCAGGCGTTGCTCATTTATCACTAAACATTTTAAGATCTCTGAAGACCACTTGGTAAAGTATTCAGTATAACCAAATATTCAAATTTAGCGTGTTACTCTAACTAGATTGTTTATTTTTTCAGGGCTGAAAATTTTTTTTTTAGTTTTTAATATTTTACTCCCAAACTATCAAAACAAATTTAATTAAATTATATACAATTACAAACGACACCAATACAAACCAAAAAATGTAAAAAAATAAAGGTAGTCCCTTGTGGTGTTCAATTTAAAGAATACAACTTTATGTTATCACACTTTTTGTACCCTGTACATACAAAAATATTCCGTCTTACAGTATAAGTAAAATAGAGTACATATATCGATCTGCCGTGGTATAAGCAATGAAGAATATTAATTTTTTTTTATGATCGAGCACAAGCACTGTAGGGAAAAATCCATTAAGACGCTTTGGGAGCGGTGCGTGTGCGAAGAAATCGATTCACGTTTTTCATGAATCGTTGGAGGTTATATTCGGTTGGAAACACGATCTCAGAAAGGCCGTTTCACAAAGATGACGTCCTCCAAATGAAAGAGTTCTGAAACAATAATGTTCGGGGTGTACTAAGTTGAACCACATAGGGATGGGCGGCAGTGGTTCGTCGTGTATTTCTGCTATGCTAGGTGGAATCGAGCGGGCAATATCTGTCGAACATCTGTAGAAGAGAGTCAAATCACCAACCTGTCTTCGATGTTCTAAGCTGTCGAGGTTCTTAGTCAGCTCGTGGTCGCCGATTAGACGAACGGCTCTCCTTTGGATGGAATCCAACAACCGAAGGGTATGCTTCGGTGCAGAACTCCAGATATGAGAGCAGTATTCCAGTGATTGTCGAATCTGGGCTTTATAGAGTGTCAAAAGTTGTTGAGGTGTATACAACTTTTTGGTACGGAAAAGTATACCGAGCTTCTGAGAAGCTGCCCTGGCGATTGCCACAACGTGATTATGCCAAGACATATTTCCTCCCAGGTTGACACCCAGCAAATTAATAGACAAAGTCAGTGGAATTGCGTGTCCTGCCATAACGAAATCGGGTTCTGCAATGTTAACCTTCTTAGAGAAAACTGCAGCCTGGGTTTTTTGAGCGTTAAATTCGACTTGGTTACTGTCACCCCAAGACAAAATTTCTTCCAGGTCTTTATTGAGGCGTGATTCCTCATGTTGTCTGCGAAGATGTGCGTCAGCAGCCGATGTTTGAGATTTCAAAGTAAAAGATGAGATAAGTGTGCTGTCGCCGGCAAAGCAATTTATTGGATTTTCTGTTTTCGCTAGAAGGTCGTTAATGTACGGTAAGAAGAGAGTGGGGGATAATATGGACCCTTGAGGAACACCAGCATTGATGGTGAAGGTGTCTGAGAGAAACCCGTCAATCGCCACTTGCAGAGAACGATCCTTGAGGAAGCAAGACAACCGTGAACAAAATTAATAAAATTCTTCCAACTTAATTCGTAGAGGAGAAGCCTAAAATGCACTACTGCAGGGCCATGTAAAAATTTCAAGTAAGTATTTATCTATGTATAATTCTCAGCAACTACTTGAGTTCGTGGAAACTTTATCCATCCATCGACATAATTGCAGGTATTATATTATACTGTACCTGAAAATGCTTTTACCTTAATTTTTGCTTTGAACTCCTTTCCAAGTAATATACTACATCATAAAAACAGAGGATCTGTTTCACTCAATCGATTTTAAACATAATATAGAACTGAAACAAAAATTAACAGAATGTTATTTTACAGTAAACTCGAATAAAAAAAAAAGGGACTGAGAAAACTGGCTTAGCTAGATTTATGTCATCACTATATTTTATTTGCTATAACTAAACCCGATTACTTACAATAGTTAGTAGATAGTTACAAATATTTTTATTGGAAACCACATATTAATGATTAATAGGAATTCTTCTTACTCTAACAACTACAAATTCTTATTCAATTACCACAACTTAGTATGTTACTGTAGTTACTTTCATACCCAACTTATTATTGTAGTTAATGCAAGTTGGTACCAGGTTTACTACAAGTCCAACAAGTAGTAGTGGCAGCAAAATAACGACTAGCTAGAACTAAAAAAAAAAACTAAAACGGGTGTCTGCTCAGATTTCTATGGGACTACCAAGAGACGGCACTAAAGGCTATAAACGACAAACAAAGATTGATATGATAGCTTTTAGTACGAAAGTTTTTTCAAATTCGAATAAGTATAGCGGGACTGAGGGAACGCAAATGACACAATTGTATTTATTCCAACGTTTCGTTTTATATAAAAACTTTTTCATGGGTCAATAAAAAGGTCTTTAAACCTGTATATTCATACTGCGAAATATGATTACACATTTTCGCGAAAACACATTGGATAATACGTATATATCCGAACTATCGAATTATTTTTTCAAATGAAGCATGTATAGCTGCGTTCGGGATTGAAAACAGATTTAGAGTGGAGTGAGAGTAGATTTTTTGTCACGTAACTTTAAAGTTTTGGGATCAGTTAACTTGATCAGTGTTATAGTCGTTTGAATTTCGTTAACTGCATATCAGAAAAAGGGTTTATCTAACAGAAATGCACAAAATAACAATTCTACAGATGATTTGTTATGGAGATAAAACACGGACACAAAATGGAAGTTGCTCGCTTATTTCATGAAAAATTTCCAAATTTGCCGCCTATAACTCAAGGGAAAATTAGTAAAATAGAAAAGCAGTGCTATTATGCTAAGGTGATATAATATATCACACATACATTTTTGGTCTATCATAATAATGTCCGGTTGCATAAAAAATACTAATAAACTAACGGTATAACTTGAACTGTAACAAAAATTAATTTTTTACAATCAAATCCAAGTTGTCCCAGAGCTTAACTCTTGATTTTCTTACCTACCTTTTCTTTTTGTTGAGATGATTAGGAAATCTCTATCTAGACACCCGGGTGTTTGTCTGTTTCTCCTTTGTCCTAACTCCGGGTAGTGTCAGCCTTGTTGGACTAAAACCCATCCCTCTCTCGGGCCGTTCGTACCGGAAACCGCTTTCGCATTACTTTAATACGAGGGCCTGTCGTCTTTAAACTCTTCTACTGATTAGTTCCTGCTTTCTTTCTCTTTGGGCTCAATTATATTTCTTACTGTTCTGTAGACGTTGTTTCATGATTCTGCCGACTCCACCAAACCTATCCTTATATTGGCCATGCTAAAGGGACTACCTGTTTGCAATGTATATGCTCTCCTAGCTTCCTCCCACCTGGGACATTTGAACAAGGTGTGTTCTACATCATCTTTCTGTTGGCAGTAAATACATTCACTAGAGTCTGATCTTCTTCTGTCGTAATTTCTAATGCAGCCATGGACTGACAGTGCTTGTGTCAGGAAATAGTCAATTTCTCCCTTCGAAGTTTCACCTATCTCTAAATAACTGGTATCAGTTGGTGCGTCCATCGTCCATATGTTCCGTTGTCCCATTTTTCCTGCCACTTGCTCTTCAGGTTGACTCTGGCTACTTCCTCTGTTACGCCTAGATACCTCTAATATCTTTCTTTAATTAGCAATTCTATTCCTTACTTACCTTGGTTGTGAGTCACTTCTACCATTGACTGATGTTATAATCAAGATTACCTTAGGTAAATATCGTTTAAAATCTTTGTCTAACACACAAAGTAACTAGAAAAGTAACACAATAATTGAGGTATCAGCATACCTATCCCATACTTGGTTCCATATTCGCCAGGTAAGTCCAAATTGCTTGAACGCTTGCCTAGAATATAGTTGAAAAGAAAAATAATGACTTATCTGGCATGAAGTTACAGTACGCATTCTCTACTCAAGAATAACTTTCTTATAATCTGATGTAAGTAAAAAAAAAGTGTTTGTCAAGCCAATATGTCTTCTATGAGTAATATTTCAAAATAAATTTCGGTAGATTGCTTTAAGACTACAATTGAAATACATAAACGAAATAAACAGTTTAAAAATAAATTCGTTTTTATAGGTCTACATAGAAAATTAAAGCAATAAAGCCGAGTAAAAAGCGCAAAACAAAGAGATAATTGGAACTTAAACGATGACATATTCCAAACTGAATTTATTTGTTATGAGTGCGGAGTCCGAACAAAGTTAAATTTGCATATAAAGTAGGGAAAATGCTAATATAGGTTATTTGTAAGCGGAACTTGGCCTTTCGAAAAGTTTCCAGGTCATTAGCAAAATTGACCGAAAAGTGCGAGGGAGTAAAACGAATTTAAAGTTTAACATCAAATACAGGTTTTTACGTGACTAAGGCCCGAATTTTAGTACAAGAACAACTTGATAAAAATTGGTTTAAATTCTGTTGCCAACTTTGGAATTTATTATAAGTTTAGTATTTTAAGGAATATGCAAACGCTGGTCTTTCAGCGTCAAAAGCAGAAAAATTCAAGAAACAAATTAGGTTAGCTCTGGATGAGGTAACTATCTATAAGGAAAAAATAAGCATAAACGCTTGTTTATTAAAAGTATTTAAGAATATTACAATATACTACCAAAATATCAAATAACGCAAAGAACATCGTCTACGTTTTTATAAAAATTATACAGGGTGGCCCTTTAGTGTGGCAAAGTACAATAGCTCCGTTACTATTTCAAATACATTAAAAATATTAATACAAAAGTTGAAGGGCAGTAAGTGACTTATAACGTAAAATTATTTTTAACTCTATAGGGTGGCTCAAAAAAGCGGAACAAGAAAAAATGTACTTTTTTCAAATGGAATACCCTGTATATTTTTTCATTTTTAAATTCTACATAGAATTATAATTATTTTTTATTAAATACATTATTAGTCTATACTTTATAGTTTCCGAGATATTGACTCTTGAAAAGTGACATTTTTGAACTTTGACAGCTTCTAACTTTCTAAAAGTACGTCTTAGAGCAAAACGGCTTACATGTCCCTATCTTCAATTTTTATTATCTTCCCAAAAAAATCAACTTCCAGTTAAACCGGAACAACTATATTTCCTGCTTTCGAGTAACATCCGGTTTAACCGGAAGTTGATTTTTTTGGGAAGATAATAAAAATTAAAGATAGGGACATGTAAGCCGTTTTGCTCTAAGACGTACTGTTAGAAAGCTAGAAGCTGTCAAAGTTCAAAAATGTCACTTTTCAAGAGTCAATATCTCGGAAACTATAAAGTATAGACTAATAATGTATTTAATAAAAAATAATTATAATTTTATGTGGAATTTAAAAATGAAAAAATATACAGGGTGTTCCATTTGAAAAAAGTACATTTTTTATTGTTCCACTTTTTTGAGCCACCCTATAGAGTTAAAAATAATTTTACGTTATAAGTCACTTACTGCCCTTCAACTTTTGTATTAATATTTTTAATGTATTTGAAATAGTAACGGAGCTATTGTACTTTGCCACACTAAAGGGCCACCCTGTATAATCTTATTATCTTATAAATATTTTTAAGAAGTAAATATACCGGTTGTTCTTAAAAGACGTTCACCCCTATAACATTACTGTATTTATAGATATTTAAATGAAATTTTAAGATTATGCATAAGAGATGAGTCTGCATTTATTGGACTAATTTTCAATTTGTTAGCACTTCCGGTTTGACCGGAATGTGACCTTGACTTTGGTATTTTAAATGGGACAGCTTGTATATTTTTACTTATTGGGATTCAGCATATTATGCATTTTAACATTCTTAGTAAAATGACACCTCACTTGTCATTTTTTGACGTATTTTAACATTTTTATGTTTATTTTTTATTTTCAATCTAGAGTGCTACAAATTAATTAAATCTGTTAATTTATAGTCAAGTAGAATATAAAAATTAAAATTATGTCATAATAATTGACTTTCCAAGTTTCACAAGCGTTTAAAAAATAAAATTATGTTTCTTGACGTTTACTCCATTTTTCCAAATAAAACGATGGTAGTTCACTAGGATATTTAAAACGAGCATTTTTTTTTGAACAATTTGATACCGTTCACTCCTATGCTATTTTAAAATTGACACAAAAAAATTTGCCTTAAGTCCAAATCGCAAATTTAAAAACGTTATGCATTATTGCCGCTATGTCTTTTATAAAGAAATATAAAGCCGGCTATAAAATGGTTAGTTTTATTAGAAATGAACAAATTGATATGCTCCTAATTTTTGGAGTGACCAGAAAACTTCTTTTGAAGCCGCAAGATTGTATGTATTGTATGTTTTATAAACTTATGTCATTACAACTTTAAATCAAAGCCATGTTGCTTTTCATTTCAAAACCATTCCATTGTTTTTCAAAGCCGCCTTTATATTTCTTTAGAATAGACATAGCGGCAATAATGCATAACGTTTTTAAATTTGCGATTTGGACTTAAGGCAAATTTTTTTGTGACAATTTTAAAATAGCATAGGAGCGAACGGTATCAAATTGTTGAAAAAAAAATGCTCGTTTTAAATATCCTACTGAACTACCATCGTTCCATTTGGAAAAATGGAGTAAACGTCAAGAAACATAATTTCATTTTTTAAACTCTTGTGAAATTTGGAAAGTCAATTATTATTATGACATAAGTTTAATTTTCATATACTACTTGACTATAAATTAACAGATTTAATTACTTAGATTGATATAGTCAGATCTGGTCTTAACGTGCGGGTCCAAAGGTCACTGATCATATGCGTCAAATCAGACAACACAGAGACTATCAAAATGTTGTGAGATTATTTACAAATATACCGAAGTAAGGAAAAATAGTTTTATTATTTGATCTATCGCGAAGATAGCCACATATACCTAATATTATTAGTTTTGTAAAAATTATGTACAGGGGAGTTGAAAAAGTTACAAAAAAATTATATAATCGTTAATTATATACCTACTGTACCCTTTAATTAAAAACGACAATAATAAACAGTGCAATTTATTTTAACAATTTTACTACTAAAACCTAAAAATACAATGGCATTTAGTCTGATAAACTATTTCGATAATGAAAGAAAAAGTGGAAATTCGCAAACCAATATGCAGGAAACCGTAATGAAAACACTGGGAATTAGTTTAAGGACTATGCAGAATAATGTGCATGAAAAAAAAAGCATAATATAATACCCAAGAATACTAAAAAATGTAAACGAAAAACACCGTTTATAATTATAGCCTAAAAACTCTCATCGTCACTTATAAAATCTGAAAAGTCCTCGTCGTCTGAGTCGTCTTCGAATGGAGCAATTATCATTGGCGCTACTTCGACATTTGGTACTTACTTGTTCTCGATCCCACTAATCCCTTATTAATATTTCTGTATGTTCCACCGATTTCTTCCAGTACTCTTGTGTAATATGATCCAACGAATATTGCCAAACTATTTGTACTTGGTCGGATTTAAGACCATCACCTACATGTTTTTCATAATAAGACTTTGCACCAGCCCATATTAATTCTATTGCGTTAAACTGGCAATGATATGGCGGCAGTCGTAGAACCTCATGACCATATTCACGCAGTATTTCATCTACCGCGTATATTTTGGGTTTTTTAAGAGACTTTGCTATTGATAGGAGTTCCGATTTAAGTATATTTGGTAAAGGATTTTGGTTGTGTTTTTCCAGCCACTCATAAATATCACTTTTCCTCCAAGATAAAGTAGGCTGTTTATTTAAAATTCTTGAATGATATGATGCATTATCTAATACAATTAAAGACGGAGCATCCAAATTTGGTATCAATTGAACTTTTAACCATTTTTCAAACATTTCGCAATTCATATTATCATGATAGTCAGCACTTTTTGATGTTGAAGAAAAAATTAAACTCGCACCTACAACATATCCTGTTGCAGAACCGGCATGCAAAATAATAAAACGCTTTCCCGTACCGCATCCCTTTTTCCTTTTAACACTTTTTACAGACTCATCTTGCCAAGATTTTGAACCACTTCCATTCGAAAATATCCACGTTTCGTCTAAAAATACCACTTTTCTAAATTTCGATTTGTAATTGTCCGTATATTTTTTAAAAAACTGAACACGCTGACTCACTATCTGTGGCTGCTCACATAAAAATCTTCGGTTACAGTATTTTTTATAGCGAAAACCTAAATTTTTTATTAATTTTGATAACGCTTCAAGTCCAATTTCCAAAACACCCCGAATTTTTAATGTTTTTTGTAAAACTGGAAGAGTTACATTGGTTTTTGATTTGTATAAATCATAAATCACATTTCGAACTCCCATTTCAATATTTTCGCTTAAATCCTCAGTCTTTGGCTTTCTTCGTTTACACTTTTTAGTATTCTTGGGTATTATGTTATGTTTTGTTTCATGCACAATTTTCTGCACAGTCCTTAAACTAATTCCCAGTGCTTTGGCTACTGTTTCCTGAATACTGGTTGGCGAATTACTACTTTTTCTTTCATTTTCGAAATAGTTTATCAGATTAAGTACCATTTTTTTTTGATTGGGGATGCAAAAACCCAGAAAATTGTTTCATTTTGTCACAAACTGTCAAAGTCACAAAACTGGCATATTTAAAATAAAACGTAGCTGGTGCTATTATAAGCTTTTTTAGAATCGCTGGAAAGTAAATACATATCGTTTTTTTTTCATGTCAAAATGGAATAAGTCTGTCTCATTTATCTTACGTATTTTATTTAGAGGGTAAAATTAAACGCAAGTAAAGAAAACAAAAACTGAGAGTATGTCTTTCTTGAATCATATGACCCGCACGATAAGACCAGATCCGACTATAATAAAAAAATAATATAAAAATGTTAATGTTATAACATGTCAAAAAATGACAAATAAGATGTCATTTTACTCATAATGTTATGTTGAACCCAAATATGTAAAAATATACAAGATGTCCCTTTTAAAATATCAAAGTCAAGTTGACTTCCAGTCTAACCGGAAGTGCTAACAAATAATTAAACCTATGCCAATAAATGCACACTCATCTCTTATGCACAATCTCAAAATTTCATTTTAATATCTATAAGTGCAGAAAAGCTATAGGGGTGAATGTCTTTTGAGAAACACTCTGAGAATAATTATTTCGACACAATAGTTTTACTAGGCAGAAATCACAAGATTTAACGCCGCGGCTGGTGTTTCATAGCCGAGGCTAGGAAACCAGCCGTCCAGCAGCCGGATATTATTACATATTTCCTTTTATGCAAAAGAATGCGTGAAACAAAGTACGTTACGCACTAGTGCGTAAAACAGAATAGTGTTTGTGCTTTGATTTATATTATATATTTTCCGGTAGTAGAAAAAATAGAGTATGCAATTCGTGCGTAAAGTGTCTTATTTATTAGCTTCACCTATATGTTTGTTTGTATGTATGTTTGTTTGTAACCGACTTCTTTGAACCCGATTTTGACCCACTTTAAACGGTCAGATTTAATTTAAATTTTGTAGACTTATGAAGAACCGCTGACAATACAATAATTTGATAAGTTTATCTCATTATCCTGTTCAGGATCGCCGGAATTAAATCATTTCCTTACAGATCCTCTGTATGAGAGTGAGAGAGATAGAGCTCACCGTATGCGCATGCGTACTATCTACCTACTTTCCGGCTCGAGCACTCGGCTTAATAGTGTTGGTAAATTATTTCGCTATCAGTTATTCCATTGGCCGAGCGGGTTTGTTCGAGTTTGTTCGGGTTTGTGAATCCCATGCTTTCAATCTAGCCATTTCAAAAAGTCATTGTTTAATTAGTGACAGTATTCCATCTCTACTCCGGACCTCTCTATGACTATCTCTACTCAAAAATTTTTTTTTTCTTAACAATAACTCAAACTAAAAAATGAAAAATAAATATAGTTTAAAAAAACTAAAAAACACGCTTTAATAATTAATCAAACTAAAAAGCGGAAAATAAATATAGTTTTAAAATAATTTTTGAAATTCTTATATAGGCAGAAAATAATAATAAACGATAAACATTATTATTATTGTGAAAAAAACGTGGGGCGCTTTGTGCTATATTTTTCTGCCTATATTAAGAATTTCAAGAATTATTTTAAACTATATATATTTTCCTCTTTTTAGTTTGATTTTTTTTTTATTTAATAAATAATTCCCAACGAACTTTAGAAGTCCATTACAGGGAAAATATTACACTAACTTAAAAATAAACAAATATAAACAAAATTTTTTTACAAAAATATAGAATTACAATACAGAATACAATACAAATAAAATTAATAAAATAGTCAAATTTAAATCAATTTTAAAACTAATTTCCGAATAAAATTAGAGTGCTTTTATTTTTTTTAAAAATACAATTTAGTTTTCTTTTTAAAGAGTGTCAATTTTTTAATATTTTTATACATATTTGGTAGGGTATTATAAATTATAACCCCATTGTATAATAATGATCTTTTACCAATATTGCTTTTAATATTTACTGCTAAAATACTTTCATTTTGCCTTGTGTCATGATTATGTACGGTATTTAATTTTTGGAATGTGATTTTTGATTTTTTTTGATGAGTGGATATTGAATGAATAATTACACATATTTTTAATTTATACAAATTTTCTAAGTTTAAATATCCTAGTGGTTTGTATAAATTTATTGTTGGTTCTAAAAAAGGAAGCTTGTAAATACATTTAATAAGTTTATTTTGTAATTTTTTTAAAGGGTTTATTATTGTAGAGGTAGCAGATCCCCAGACGGATATTAAATATTGAAATTTAGAATAAATTAGAGAATAATAAATATTTTTTAAAAGCTTAATTGGTAAATAATATCTTATTTTATAAAAAATTCCAATCAATGTGGTAATATTTTTCCTGAGATAATCGATATGTGTTTTCCAACTTAAATTTTCATCTATATGCAGTCCTAGAAATTTTATAGAATCAGCATATTTTATGATTTTATTATCAAATAAAATTTCTTTTTTTGATAGCAAGCTGTTTATTTTTGTTTTAGTAATATATATAAAAGATTTTTTAAAATTTATTGATAATTTATATGACTGAAGCCAAGAAAAAATGATTTGTAAATCATTTTTTATTTGATTTTGAATGTCAAAGTAATTATCGCCAAAATAAATAATAGTTGTATCATCAGCAAATAATTGTATCTTACCATTTAGGTTTAATTTAGATATACTATTAATATATATATAAGAAATAATATTGGTCCTAAAATTTATCCTTGCGGAACAGCACATTTAATAGTTTTTTGAGTACTTTTACTGTTATTTATTTCAACATATTGTGATATATTGCTTAAATAATATTGTTTTATTACTGTAAGTAAAACACTTTTTTACTTAAATTCCACTTTTTATTGACAATACGACATGTTTCACTGCACTGCAGCTTCGTCAGGTAATGTACATTTAATTTTAAAGATACGCTATATATAGATGCCTGTATAATAACAAAAGAAATTTTATTGTAAAGGGTGGTATAAACGATGGGATTTCCTAATATTTTGTATAATTTATTCTAGGATGACAAACAATTTAGTCCTAAGAACAGATCAAAGGTTTGGGGTTTTCCTATCTTAATTTTATTTACAAAATTTATGAAATTGGGAGTTATATTGACTGACAAGAATATTAAAATAAGTTCAATAAAGGTGAATTGTTTAGGTCTAATTGATTATTTAACAACACATTTGCATTTTTAAGCTTGTTTATTTCCAGTGATTCGAGATGGTTTAATTTTGATCCTTTATTTTCTATATGAAGTATTTTAAATTCTTCTTTAAAAGAGTGGTTGGATTCAATAAGATGATTCGCGTAATTGGAATCATTTTTGCTATTTACAAAACTATTAAAATGTTCTTTGATTCTTTTTGAAAAACTTCTACCTGTTTGACCTATATAGGTTTTTGGACAATCACCGCAAGTTAATTTATATACTCCTGATTTTTCTTTTTTATGGGTTTTAGTTTTACTATTTTTTATTAGTTTTCCTATGGTATTTTGAGTTTTGAAGGCTGTGTTTATATTAAGATTTCTGATGAATTTACTAATTTCTGTGCTGATGTTTCCTATATATGTAATTGTCTGGTAGTAACTCGGTTTTTCTTTTTCTGTCGGATATATCATTGATAGGGATTTTTTATACATTTTTTGTTTTAGTATTTTATCTATAATTTCGGGTTGGTATCCATTGTTTACTGCGATTTGTTTAATAAGGTCTAGTTCTTTTTGAAAATCTTTTGGTTGGAGGGGAATTGAAATTAATCTATGGACCATGCTGTAAAAAGCTGCCCTCTTGTGTTGGATAGGATGGCATGAGGTGTTGTGTATTGTTGTGTCGGTATGTGTAGGTTTATGAAAAATTGAAAAAATATGTTTGTTGTTTTCTTTCTTTATAGTAAGATCTAAAAAATTGATGGAGTTGTCTACTTCTTTTTCTATGGTAAATTTAAAAAGGTTTTAAATATAACATACACAACCACAACACCCAAGAATCACTCGAAATCCTAGGTGTAGACACAGAATTTGCAATTAACTCTGCCTATCCAAATAATTACGGAATAAAACACGAAGCATCTAACATTTTGAAAAAAGATTTTTTAAAAAATGAAACTCGTCCAAAACAGGAAACTAAAATAATAAAAAATATTATACAGAAATCTACTCAAAATCAAATTATTTTTACTAAAGCAGACAAAGGTAATACAGTGGTAGCTATAAACAAATTAGATTATATTCAACAAACATTAAATTTTTTAGACCCAACAAAATACACCATTTTTAAGAAAGATCCCACTAATTTATTTCAAAAACAAATAAAAAATGTAATTAACAGTTGTAAAAGCTTGTTTACAGATAGTGATTTAAATAAGCTAACAATAATGAACCCTCAATATCCTAGGTTATACTCACTGATAAAATTGCATAAACAAGGAAATCCCATAAGACCAGTAGTATCATTCTTTTTCCGCACCATCTTACAAAATCTCGAAAAAACTAATAGATATTATCAAAGAAAATACAAAATTTACCGCTAAATTCGCTATAAAAAACTCAGTTGACCTAGTAAACAAAATCGAAAATATTATTCTACCGAAGAATGCCAAACTAATTTCATTTGACATTACTAACTTATTTCCTAGCATACCCGTAAAAGATGTTTTGATTCTTGTTGAAAAACTTCTGGATAAAAAACAAATAAACATAATTAAAAAACAAGAAATATTAAATACCCTCACCTTATGTTTAAATCAAAACTATTTTGAATTTGACAATAAATTTTACAGAAGCAAAGAAGGATTAATTATGGGAAACCCGCTTAGCCCCATCTTAGCGGAAATATTTATGGATTCATTAGAGTCAACAATTAGTAGTCATCCCCTCTTTAAGAAATTTCTTTATTGGTACAGGTATGTGGATGATGTTTTAACATGTTTTGTCGGTACTGAGAGACAACTAAATCAATTTATAGAACATATCAATAATATTCACCCAAACATTAAATTTACCATAGAAAAAGAAGTAGACAACTCCATCAATTTTTTAGATCTTACTATAAAGAAAGAAAACAACAAACATATTTTTTCAATTTTTCATAAACCTACACATATCGACACAACAATACACAACACCTCATGCCATCCTATCCAACACAAGAGGGCAGCTTTTTACAGCATGGTCCATAGATTAATTTCAATTCCCCTCCAACCAAAAGATTTTCAAAAAGAACTAGACCTTATTAAACAAATCGCAGTAAACAATGGATACCAACCCGAAATTATAGATAAAATACTAAAACAAAAAATGTATAAAAAATCCCTATCAATGATATATCCGACAGAAAAAGAAAAACCGAGTTACTACCAGACAATTACATATATAGGAAACATCAGCACAAAAATTAGTAAATTCATCAGAAATCTTAATATAAACACAGCCTTCAAAACTCAAAATACCATAGGAAAACTAATAAAAAATAGTAAAACTAAAACCCATAAAAAAGAAAAATCAGGAGTATATAAATTAACTTGCGGTGATTGTCCAAAAACCTATATAGGTCAAACAGGTAGAAGTTTTTCAAAAAGAATCAAAGAACATTTTAATAGTTTTGTAAATAGCAAAAATGATTCCAATTACGCGAATCATCTTATTGAATCCAACCACTCTTTTAAAGAAGAATTTAAAATACTTCATATAGAAAATAAAGGATCAAAATTAAACCATCTCGAATCACTGGAAATAAACAAGCTTAAAATGCAAATGTGTTGTTAAATAATCAATTAGACCTAAACAATTCACCTTTATTGAACTTATTTTAATATTCTTGTCAGTCAATATAACTCCCAATTTCATAAATTTTGTAAATAAAATTAAGATAGGAAAGCCCCAAACCTTTGATCTGTTCTTAGGACTAAATTGTTTGTCATCCTAGAATAAATTATACAAAATATTAGGAAATCCCATCGTTTATACCACCCTTTACAATAAAATTTCTTTTGTTATTATACAGGCATCTATATATAGCGTATCTTTAAAATTAAATGTACATTACCTGACGAAGCTGCAGTGCAGTGAAACATGTCGTATTGTCAATAAAAAGTGGAATTTAAGTAAAAAAGTGTTTTACTTACAGTAATAAAACAATATTATTATGGATTTCCACCAAGTAACGACCAATAATATTAAAGCTTAAATAACTTTCAAACCAACTGTAAATATTTCCCCTTATTCCAATGTTATGAATTATTTGTAATAAAAAATTATGGTTAACTGTGTCAAACGCTTTACAAAGGTCTAAAGATAATAAACAGCATTTTTGATTTTGATCTATTTTTAATTGAATGTCTGTTATTACATCCATAACAGCAATTTCAGTATCTCTATATTTTCTAAAACCATATTGACTATCTGAAATTAAATTTTGATTATCTAAGAAATCTGTTAATTTGTTGTTCATAATTTTTTCTAAAATTTTTGAAAAGACTGGCAATACAGATATTGGCCGATAATTACTTGGATCATATTTTGAATTTGCTTTAAAAATTGGTGATACTTTAGCTAATTTCATTTTTGATGGAAAAATACCCTTTTTAACAGATAATTCAAATAGTTTAAGTAAAATTGGTAATATTTCTATTTTGACTTTTTTAATAATTTTTACTGATATTTCATCAAAACCGCTTGCTTTTTTTATATTAAGATCATCTATTATCTCTTCAATTTCACCCATAGTTATCTTTTCTAGGTTCAAAAACATCGAGTTAGGGTTTGCATTTTCAGTATAAATATCTTCTTATAAATGGAATTTGATTTGATAAATTTTCGCCAACATTTATAAAATATGTGTTCATTTCTTCGCATATGGTTTGTTCGTCTTTAATTTCAATACTATTGGATATAATACTATCAATGTTGGTTTTGTTTTTCTTTGACTTGTTTGTCAATAATAAATTTAAATTTTCCCAAATACCTTTTTGGTCACTGTTCAAAAATATGTTTTTAAAATATTTTTGTTTTGTTGTTCTTATTGTTTGTTTTACAAGTTTATTAAATTTATTAAAAGTCTGCTCATATTCTTCAATCATTGGATATTTCTTCTTTTTTTCATATATCTTGTCTCTTGTTTTAATCATTTTTGCTAAATCTTTCGAAAACCATGGTTTCGAATTTTCATTAATTTTTATTGTATTTGTATATGATGAGGATTCAAATATTTCTAATATCTCATCATATAGTTTATCTGGTTCGTAAATTAAATGTTGCCTATTTTGTAATTTTATTAGGTCATGTTTCAATTTATCTATAAAATATTCTCTAATTTTAATATTTTTGAAACTTCTATTATTTTTGGTATTTTGTTTAGGTATATTTAAAATTTGTATTTTATGATCACTTAATGGACTTACTATAAACTTTATCTCTAGTTTATTTTGCATATTTGTTAGAGTATGGTCTATCAAGCTTTTGTAGTTTGTAGTTTCTCTTGTTGAAATAGTAGTATTGCAAAGTGTAAAATTATTTGACGAATATATTTCTAAAAGTCTTTTTGAATCACTAGTATTTTGAAGTAAGTTAATGGTTATATCACCAACCATTAAACATTTAATTTTATAATTGTTTAAATTTTTAAGTTTTTCTTCAATAATATTTAAAAAACTATTACTTTTTACGGATGGTGGCCTATAAATACCACAAATAATAAATTCTGGAGATTTTATTTTAAGTGCTATATATGATAATTCACCTTCAATTTTTTCTAAAATTTCATAGTCAAATGTCTTTTTCAAAAAAATGCCCAATCCACCTCCTCTCTTTTTCCTGCATGCATATATTGAATTAAATTTTTTGAAATTATAATATTTTTCTTCTTCTTTGTAAACCCATGTCTCACTAACTACTATAATATGAATATTTTCATCATCTGCTAAAATTTCAATTTCATCCATTTTATTCCTAATTGATCTGGAGTTTATATATAAAACTTTAAGATTTTGTATAATATTTATATTATATTTAGACATTATTAATTATAGTTTATTTTTTCTTTGCTCTGTTTAATTTTCCATTGGTGCAATATACAATCATTTTTATTTGCTTCATGATTATAATCATTGTTTTTATTATATAACTTATTGTAAATAATGCAGTTAGAACACTTTGGAAATTCTTGTTTACAGTCCCAATATTCGTGTTTACCTGTACAAAAAGAGCAGATCTTATCTTTTTTTTTACAATCTTCTTTTTTATGTCCATATCCACAGCATTTAAAACATATCATTATATTTAAGTCTTCTCTCACTTTACATTTATTCCACCCTAATGATATATCTTTGTCGACTAATTTTCTAAAAGTATCTCCTTTTGTCTCGAAGTAAATAATATATTGATTTGAATATTTTGATTTTCTTGTATATTTAATGTCTAGTGAATCATTTTCATCTAGATAGTTTAAAGCTCGCATTTCTTCTAGAAGTTCTATATTATTGTACATTTTTTTTGGTCCTATTAACACTAATCTTGGTAACTTTAACTTTGAAATGTAAATTGAATATTTTTCATTTAATTTTTCTTCTGATAATATTTTAATTTTTTCTACGCCCTCTTTTGATTTTCCCTTAATAATAATTCCGCCATTTCTTATTTCCTTTATGCCATTTACTGATGCCTTAACAGCCATTGGATTAATTTTGTTTTGTATTTCATGTTTAGTCTGCTGGTATGTTTGATTCTTCTTTGGTTTAATAATCAATACTGGAATATTTTGATTATTAACAATTTTTTTATTGGATTTTAAAATATCTGAATATAGTTAATTTTTTTCTTGTATAATATTTTTTTTTCATCTAAGTTTTCTAAAATTTGATTAATATTTGAATCAATTTTGTTTAATTTTGAAGCTATATTTATTTTTTCCAGAATTTCCACTTTGGATTGTACTTCATTCGTATTTTGAGTCAATTTTTCAAGTTTTTCGTTTATTTGATAAATAATGTCTTTAAATAGTTTATTTTCTTCTTCTAGTCTCTTGATTCTATTATTAAGTTCAGATGAACTTTCATTTTCTAGGCAATTTATGCATGTCCATTTAATACTTTTCTTTTTTGTTTCAGTTGTTTCTTTTTTTGATAGTTTTGTACATGATAAACAAAACCATTCTTCACATTTAATACACATTAATGAATAAGTATTATTTGTGAATTTATACCTACAATTTATACATTTTTCATTATTTACCTTTTCTCTATTAATTTTCATTTTATTTGAAAGACGTGTTGATTTTCCTGCCTCCATTTTATCTTGTGTATTTTGTAAAAGTTTTTGACAAAATTTTCGTATTTATGATCGTTGGGGTACTTTTCTGGTAAATAGGTATTTTCCTACGACCACCTACGAAAATGACAATAACAACACGGTTAACTTGGCTAGAAAGTGCCAAATATCACACGCGTGTTGTAAAAAAATATTTCAACACGAGTGTGGAAATACCAAGCACACTAAGATATTAAATTTAAACAGGTGTCAATTTGACGACAAAACTATTTATTAAACATAACAAACTTACGGGACACGTGGAGTGAATTGGGGTGCTGGGTGGGGTAAAGTACACTAGGGCATTACTGCAAATTTTTCGTTATTTTTGGGAACCGAAGAGTACTTATTTATGATAAAAATAATATTATCAAAAAGGGAAAATAATAATATGTCAGGCAACCCACCAACTGTCATGTTTCATGTTTATATGTCAACTCACGGAAAAGTTCTGTTCTGTTCTGTTCGAGGATTGCGATGGCCTCTAGCTTTTCAGCCTCCAGCCAATTTTTATACTCACAGAAAAATAAAGGGTTTATGTCCACTGAGTTGAACCACAGAAAAAAAAGGGGCAGCTATAGAGCAGAAATAGAATACCCTAGGAAATACCGATTTATAATTTTGCCATTATCTCGGATGTTTAATTATATTGGTGTAAGTGAAAGTGCTTTATGTAAGTAAATTTATTTTAGCAATATTCAAAACAAATCGAATATAGACAGAACTTTTATAATTAGCAAGCTATCGATATTTAACTCCATCTCTATCTTTCAATAATGTTGAGGTTTAATAATGCGGTACATTAATTATCATAAAATAAAACTATAATAAAAAAAAATAAATAAATAAATAAGTTAGTGAAGTGTCTATTTAGGTTCTACTCAGTAAATGATTGTACTGTCTACTAACCCCTAAATCCCTTCTTTTTAGTAAATGTCACTCCTATCCTATGTTGTAATTGTCAATACTAAACCCTTGACCCTTAAAATAGCAGCTAAGAAAAGGTCAAATACACAAATCCAGAGACTCATATTAAGCAGTCCAAACCGCATTGTACGCAAAGAAGAAAAGTCAGTGGTCGTGATATGGTACAGACCAGACGACATCACGATCCCCCCTAATGTGCTGGCAAATTGCCCCCAGTGAGCAGAGCCATTAAGAACAAGACAATGTTGAGGTTATGTTTTGTGTTTTGTTTTTGTATGTATATTTAGGTATATTATTGTTTTATTGAAAGAATGCAAGCAGCTAAAAAATCAGAAACGAAATTTATTCACTGTACATAGATACTAGGTATGATGTGCGTAAGCAAATAGGAGAAAAAGTTATTATTTTTATTTAAATCTAGGTAAGTTAAAATTTGTAAGTAGGCATTGTTTTTATTTTGTTTTAATATAGACGCTTCTGTTGGAATCCGCCTTGAAATTTGTTTTGCATTTATTGCGTTTGTACTTTGTCAATTTTTTTTAACACAATGGTGTACAAACTATTAAAAACCAAACAAACTCTTTTTGATTATTTTGTATGGTCGTAGGAAAAGTGTGAACATTACTCGTGTGAAAGTGATTTTCTCACACTCGGAGAATTTCCGCACTCGGCTGACGCCTCGTGCTAAAGATCTCCTCGTTTGAAAATTGCCACTTTCAACACTTGTTATGTAATATACAATTTCATTGTCACTACTATCTTCGAGGTTACATTGTAAATTTGGGTTATTTGTCACTGTCACTTATTTTTGTGTCAAATCCTTTTTGCGTTTTTTATCCATTTTTTTACATTAGGAACTTTTTGATTACAAATTGATATTTCACTGATTTCTAATCTTTTTGGTTAACACTATAATGAATCTTTTAATAATTTTTTTTGAGTAAAAACTACTTTAAAACCTTTTGAGAATATGACATCATAAGAATGTTTAATGATTAATTATTAAAGAGTGATTTTTAGTTTTTTAAACTATATTTATTTACTTATGAGATTTGTGCACTCGCCTACAGCTCGTGCGTGAAATTTCCCATTCGTGAAAAAAGACCTACCTTACACACTTTTGCATAAATATTTATATTTTGTTCCAAAATTAGTCCAAATTAAAATTAGCCAAAAAAGAAACTTTTCAATTTTTCCATGTGAGAGCTTAGCAAAAATAGTCTTGAATGTAGTTATAATTTCCTTAAGGTTGAATTCTCAATGTCATTCAATCTATTGCCAACCTATAACCTATTTCGCGTTGATTTTTTGAGTTTATTATTTTAATAACTAACATTTAAAGAAAATCAATATCGTCGGTACATTATTTACGTAGTATCTGATATATTACAAAAATATCAATTTATTTCATTGCTAATTTTGGGAGAATTGTATAGTGAAAGAACAATGAGTGACAATGACATATTAATGTTAAAAAAAATCTTACCCGATATTTTTCGTTATACAATTCTCCTAAAATAAGTTATGAAATTCCTTGATATTTATTAAATATGTCAATTATTACCTATAGAATATCAAGTCGATACTGATTTTCTTTAAATTTTGTATAAAAGCTAGAAAACATAAATAAATCTACGCCAAATAGGTTATAGGTTGGCAAGCATGTTGATACTCCTACCTTAATACCTTAGTACTTCATTTTGTAATCTACATTTGACATTTTATAAATTTGACATATTATGTAAACATTTATTTCTAACAACATGAATAAACTAAACTAAACTATCAGCCGCCGGCTTTCTTTTGCACTTCAATTTTTTATTTAAATAATATGAATAGTATCACAAATTGTCATCGCTACATTATGAACATAATCTTTCCTAGACTGATGATGACGAATTCGGTAAAATGCATATTTTTACAATATTGTTTTTTCATCTTTATTAATTATAACAAAAAAACAAAAGTCTGCATAAAGGCTAATGCAAAGGAAAAACAAATTTTGTAATATTTTTGAAAATATAGGAGTACTGAAACAAATTAATGATCAAGAGAAATTGTTACGTTAAAAAAAATCTCAAATCCAGTTATTGAACTTTCTTTTCATGTAAGATTATCATTTTTAAACAATAATATTTTTAAATTTGCCAACTTTGAGTTTGTATTAATGCCGTCTAAACGAATATATTTTTAAGCTTCTTCTTTTCACCCTTTCAGGCATTTTTTCTTAATTAAGTAAACATTTACATTAAAACGTTATATTTTCTCTCCCTTTTTTCTCCACAAAAGAAACACTTAAACGAGTAAAAAGACATTCCACGGTAAGTTGCCGAGAAAAATGATATAAAAGGGACAAAATGGCTTTATTTTCATTTAATGTTGTTCATACGAAACGTGACTTGGCCCCTGAAGCGACGAAGTTTTTGCGGCCATAGTGTTAAGGAACATTAATGTTTGCGGGGATATTGGATTGAAGTTCGGTGCTCTCAATTAATTTTTTTATATTCAAGAACATTTTCAAGCAGTGACGGATTTAGGGGGGGGGGCGGGGGAGCACGCCCCTCCTTCTAGAAGTTAAAATAAAATATTTAAAAATAATATTTGTATATAAATTAATATATTATGGACCGCGTTATGTAATTACGAATTAAGCGACAAAAATTTAAAAACGAGTTAACGGTGCCATCTTTTAGTAATCCTATGTAATCCTATGTAAAATGTCCTATCCTATCCTATCCTATCCTATCCTATCCTATCCTATCCTATCCTATCCTATCCTATCCTATCCTATGTAAAATGTTAGTAAACCTATGTAACAAAAACTTTTTTTACTTACATTACCTATTTTACCCGTTTTACAGGCACCTGCATTAAGTGAAATTTTCATATTTGTCAAAGTTAATACTATAACTAACATTTTGTAATAACGAATTATTCGCCAAAACGATATTACAAAATGTAATTTTATTATATTTCTTTCTGTAATATAAAATTAAGCGCCAATTGGCTGGACTTAATCCGCGATCATTTCATACCAAACCAGTGTAGTTTTATTTTGTTTAGTTTTGTTATAAAGAATTAAGCGTCATACATGTCGGTTAGATTTAAAACTATACTTAACTTTAATAGTTATATCGAATTAAGCGACCATTTGGTATATAATAGTGGTCATAAATTGGGAAATATTCGTAATTTTTAAACATATATAGTATACCACATTTTCAGACCTGCTTAAAAAAAAAAAGGTTCTAAGGTATTTGGTGCGACTTTGGGGTAACTCAACAAAATTAAAAACTTTTGATTTAAAAATCTCTAAACCGTTAAATGTCCCATTTAATTCGTAATTACATAACGAGGTCCATATTTCATACACTGAAGAAAATGATCTAATACAACAGGTTTGCTAAGACATAGTTTGTATTGATAGCTTATTTTTTATTAACCCTTATTAAATAGATTGCTAGTGTATCAAACCCTTTTTAGTGTTGTATCAATTCCAAATTGGCTAGGACAGTGTTTTTATTGGTAGTAATCAGTTCCATTAGCACCACAGTCTTGTTGAATGATGAACTACTTTTAGGACAGCAATTTTGGTAAGAAATAAATTTTATATCTTCTCAATGCGACGCATTTTGTTACCGATAAAGCTCTTTCTCTACAATTAAGAAAGCAGAACAGCATCCTCAAAAACGAATTGTATCCGTTAGAACATATAATTCGCGTTGACCACGTTGGTGGCGGTTCGTAGCGATAAGCAATGGCCGCACGCCGTAGTATAAATAAATTTGTTTTAGCTGCGCAGGTCACATCGTTGTTCGGAGTCTTCTAGCTGTCTTGTCTGAATTTGAATTTTATTGATTAAATTAATTTATTTTTTCTTTGTATTTAAGTTTTTTAAAAATATGCACGTCAGATACAGCAATGGAAGATTCTTATTTCGCACAACCCATCATTAGTATTGGACGTTATAATCTATGGACGAATTTTACCATCTCAGTAAACCATGTTGCATAATAGATAATCATATGCAATATTAAACGACAAGAATAATATCACACTATAAGCTATTTAAATTTTTGAGAACTACAGTATTGATTTTTAGTGGTAATTATATGCATTATTAACCGTAGCAAGCATATTATTATATTGGAAAATAAACTCACAGTCATCTTCACATTATATTTGTGGAGATGACTCTGAGTTTCTTTTCCCATATCTTCACAGTTCCACTCTGAGATAATGGACTACTTCCGTAAAATATTATTATGATTAATATCAAGTTTCACTACAACTGCCAGTCGGAACTAATACAGTATAGAACCAGATCACACCCCCAATAGAACTTAATATTTACTGTGAGTATTTAGAGCAATAGTGGCAATAAACCATTATATGGGAGCATTAACTCTTATTTTCTATTCGCTAAATTACCGTGATATTATCACTACACAACGGTCTACTAATTTATTGTCCTACAATAGGAAAGCGCGTTGCTGTCACATACAGTATTAAACAGTTGTATAAAGAGTATGTGAATTCTTATAAGGAATAGAGGGCTTTTTCTCAGTGTACCATTTTAAAATATTGCCATTTAAATAGGTACTTTTGTATATTGTACAACTGTGGCAGTTTTCAGAGGGAAGCGCGTGCTCTTGTCTAATATTTTCCGCATTGTTTAACTATTTACACATATTTTATTAGAATATCCACTAAACGGCTAAGCCTTGATTTTATTAGGTTAATATTTTTATGTTGTTCTCATATAGGCTTTATTTATTATTTATTTAATCCAAATGAAATCCCAAAAACATCCGTTTATGCGGGATTCTCTAGTAGTAACAACATGTATAAAGATAATTGTTAAATATAACTAATTAAATACAAAGTAAGTCAAAATAACAGGTACTTAAATGTTAATCAATAAAAAATAAAAATATTCAAATATGTATGTATAAAATTATTCAATTATTATTCTTTTAATAAAATAATATAATGAATAATATCGTTGAGATATCATTTATAAATAATTATGAAAGTAATAGTTAATCATAAAATAAAATAAGTGCATGTTTAAATATTTTTTAATTTAAAATTTAGCTTCCCCTTTTTTAAGTATTTTCTTTGTTATCATTTTAAAACGTTTTATATTTAAAAATTTCAATTCTTTGGGTATTTCGTTATAAAATTTCATACCTTGATAATAAATGGAGTTCTGACCTGCCCTAGTGTGTATTAAAGGTAAATCAATATTGAAAACAGTTCTAGTCAAATGATCATGTACGTCACGTCTGTAATTTAATTTTATATTAGAATGTTATTTTTTCCCCTTTATTTATAAAAATGTTAAGCAATATTTTATAAATAACTTTCAGGAATAATTTGTTACATAAAAAATATCAGTAGATCTTCGTAATGATGAAAAAGCTGTAAAAGCACAATTTTTAAAAAAACAAAAATAAAAAAATAAATTACTTTTTTTTGCTTTAATTAATTATTAAATCCAGCCCCTTTAACGTAAATTTTATAGTAACGAAATGTGGATTTAAAAAAAAACGAACTGGTAAATGCGCCACCAATTATTCTTCTTAAGAGAAAAATGCATATCTTTTTCTTTATTTTCGTATTGTATACCTTAACTTCCCCTTCCTCTCCCCCTCTTAAAACACATTTTTTAGCGTTATTTTTCATGCCGAAGAGCTAACGTCCTATACATTAAAGTCCAGAGCCTAATTTTTTGAAAATATTGCTTAACATTTTTATAAATAAAGGGGAAAAATAACATTGTTCTTCAAAGCACATTGAAATACAATAATTTACCGTTTATCCTTCGGTTTAAATTAGTAATTTCAAATTGAAATCCAAATAACACATAATATGTAGAAATTTTGAATAAAGTGTTAAATGAGACATTTGGCAACATTGGTTACCCATTATTAAATTTTATAAGTTTAATTATTAAATTCTTGTTTAAAATACGGAACTATGCCTTATGATTTAAAGTGTAAATTACACCCATGCCAAAAGTAAAAAACACTAAAAGATGGCATGAGATGAGACCACTTTGTTTTATGAATTGCTGAGAAACTAGAAACTATTAGAAGTGATATCAGTAAAATTTTTATTTTACTTTCAGTATTACAGAAGTCAATTCTAAAATTACTAAAATAATACTATTTAATATTTACTACCGTGGGAGCAAAAATTATTTGTATCAAAGAGGGCCTTGCATCTAAGGACGTAATGCTTAGCCGTAGAGCTGACCTGTTGGGTGTCAGTAACTACCTGAATTATCAATCAATCAGTTATTTCGTCATCTTTAACAGTCGTTACAAGTAATTTGATTCATCGCTAATTTTTCCAATTTCTTGAACAATTTACACAATGGGCTTTACGGAACAGCACAGACCATTCATGGTTAAAGCGTATTTTCGAAACGGGGTTACAGTAAATGGTAAGTGGCAATACAATCCGGGTTTGTGCATGGACAATTCTTACGAACATTTTCCTAATGTTGCTTTTATTGCTGGGGATTTTTATCATTGCCTGAAAAGAACCGTGGCTGTGTTTAGGGAAACAGGTTCTATACAACACAAAAAAGGAGCAGGAAGACCATCTGTAAGAACAGAAGAACGTGTTGCAAATGTTCGTGAAATAATGCAAAATACGCCAACATATTGTATAAGACGCCTGTCCCAAGAAGTAGGAAGATCTTATGAAACATGCAGGACCATTCTTAAGAAGCAGCTAAATTTATTTCCTTATAATAATAATAAACTGTCTTTTTATTCACAAATGTAAATAGATTACATTTGCCCATAGAGCGAAGATTAGCTAGAGCTACTCTTTAACTCTTAACCCTATATTACAAAGAGAGATACTTATAAATACTTATAGTTAGTACAATATCACAATTAACTTAAAGTTAATGCAAATTAAAAAAAAAATAATAATTTAGATAATAAGGCATAAAGATATTACATTAAGAATAAAATCTACCCAAGTAATTGCTCCTCCAAAAATAGCTGTTTATACATTTTTCGAATCTGATGAAGTGAATAATGCACACACAAACAAATCGACAACATGCATTATGTATACGTTGTAATCTCTATTGAGACCTCTGGCCTGGTGGTATAAAGTGCAAGTATTCCAAAAAATAAAAGCCGCAGATTTTGAAAGACGCAGGAATTACTCTCAATGGTTTACCCGAAATTTATTGGAAAGAAATGATTTATTAGACCTGACATTTTTTTCGGATGAAGCTTGGTTCCACCTCTCCGGTTATGTGAATTCTCAGAATACACGCACGTGGAGTAGCGAAAATCCCCATTTTTTTGTAGAGTCCACATTGCACCCTCAAAAAATTGGTGTCTGGTTAGCTGTTTTCCGAAGAAGAATTGTTGGTTCTATTTTTTCCATGACACAGTAACAGCACAGCGGTATAGAGACAATATTTTAAATCCATTTGTGGAGCAATTACTTGACGACGAACTACATTTTGGATATTTTCTATTACTATTACTACTTAAGCAATTTTTTCGACGACAGATTGATCAGTTTTCGATCAGACATTGAATTCCAACCTAGATCACCTTGTTTAACGGTTATGATTTACTTCGTTTTTCCTCAATTGAAGAACACTATTTTTAAAACACCAGTTGCAAATTTAGAATAATTACAAGAAAGGATTATCCAAGAATGTGGTAACATTTCTCCAGAGATGCTGGTCAATACTTTCGAAAATATGAAGAGACGTGTGAATTTATGCTTGGAGAATGGCGGTGGCCAATTTCAGCAATTTATGTAATTATTTTTCTTTTTCTTTCTATATATTCTTACTTTGTTAATTTTGTAAACAACAAAAATAAATTTGTATTTGTCTACTTATTTTATTACTAATTAGTTTTTTCATATCATGTCATAATGTGAATTTGACAAAATATTAACCTAGATTTGGTTAGATATATCGTCCCCATATCATTGTGATCTCAACCAAGCGCAACGTTTTTTAATCCAAGCCCTCTTTGATGCAAATAATTATTGCTCGCACTGTTTACCATATTAACGTCATTATTCTATTACGCACTAACTGATCATAACAGAGAAATAATATTCCTTAAGTGGTTAAAAATTTTAAACTCTTCCAAAAATAAAACAACATTAACAAATTTACATAAATAGTTTGCTCTTTAATTACCTGCAATAATAAATTTGTCGAAAATTCCCATAAGTTAATAAATACTGACAATGCGTCAATATACAATAAATTTTCAAATTCGTCACTGCGGATAATGTTCAATAATTAAAATATAAACTTTATGGTCAATTATTGGAACTGCAAATAATGGTGGTTACGTAATTGTGTAAATAGAACAAAAGTCCATAATATTAATTAATTAATTTTATTTTCATAATCATTAATTACTGGATCTAGAGCAATAAATTTTAAATATTTTATTGAATTTTCCGGAGGTGGTTATAGTAATAACGTATAATAGTCCGGTCAATCTAGACCAAAAAATCATACTGAAGGTACATAAATTAACAAGCTGAAAATTAGTAAAATTGTTCAAAATATAATTATAAATAAAATTTATAAGTTCCCCATCATTCCCGTGTTTGGAAAAAATTTTACTCAAGATCAAAGGTCAAAAAAATTAGTTTTTCGCGATTTTCAGCAAAACGGTACGTTTTATCATAAAAATAGCTCAGACAAAAATTGTAAATCATAAAATTATCTATAAAATATGTATCAATACTTTGTTTCCTACGAGCCACTGGTTCTGAGATATAACGATTCAAAAAGTTGTAAAAGTTGTTATCGTCATAATATGCACACGTTATTTTTTCTAATGATTTTACCGCATAGATCTCTGCGAGTACTTCTGTCATGCCGCTTCCTTGCATAATATGACCAATTGCTCCCAGAAAAGACATCAGTAGATAAAATCCTCCGAGTCTGATGATAATTTTTGATACTTTAGAGCCCTCAGGTGTGGCTGATGCTGATACCATTTCTCGAGCTTTAACATACAGGGGCTGGTCGAAAGTCACGATGCATACAGTGTGGTCATACCATTTTGCATTCTCTAATGCACAAAGTAAAGTCGTATAGATAGTATTATAGTTACTGGCTGATTGGTGAATAAATGGTAAAAATGAACTTTGAGATTTAGAATAATTGATAATAATATGGTTATTTGTTAAACGTTCAATAAAACCATTCCAACCGGGTAAAGACGCATTTTTCCATTTTAACGATAACAACTTTTAAAACTTTTTGAATCGTTATATCTCAGAAACGGTGGCTCGTAGGAAAAAAAGTATTAATACATTTGTTTTAGATAATTTTATGCTCTACAATTTTTGTTGGAGGTATTTTTATGATAAAACTTACCGTTTTGCTGAAAATCACGAAAAACTAATTTTTTTGACCTTTGACCTTGAGTAACATTTTTTCCAAATACGGGAATGATGGGGAACTTATAAATTATATTTATAATTATATTTTAAACAATTATACTGATTTTCAGCTTGTTGTTAATTTATGTACCTTCGATTATCTAGATTGACCGGACTATAAACGAATCATAGAAAACGAAAGTGGTAACAAGTAATTGACATTGATCTTAGATCGCCTGCGCTAACATCGATAAGATATTTTTTATGACAACTTTATATAGAATATTATGTCCAATTATATTTCTAAATTAATTAGGGTTTAGTCGGGGGAGATGGGTTAGACTATATACATATACCGGCGAGCAAAAATTATTTGCATCAAAGAGGGCCTTGCATCTAAGGACGTAATGCTTAGCCGTATAGCTTAATACCTGTTGGGTGTCAGTAACTACCTGAATTAACAATTAATCAGTCATTCCGTCATCTTTGACAGTCGTTAAAAGTAATTTGATTCATCGCTAATTTTTCCAATTTCTTGAACAATTCACACAATGAGCTTTACGGAACAGCACAAAACATTCATGGTTGAAGCGTATTTTCGAAACGGGGTTAGAGTAAATGGTGAGTGGCAATACAATTCGGGTTTGTGCATGGACGATTTTCACGAACATTTTCTTAACGTTGCTTTTATTGCTGGGGATTTTTATCGTTGCCTGAAAAGAACCGTGGCTGTGTTTAGGGAAACAGGTTCTATATAACACAAAAAGGAGCAGGAAGACCATCTGTAAGAACATAAGAACTTGTTGCAAACGTTCGTAAAATAATGCAAAATACGTCAACAAATTGTATAAAACACCTGTCCCAAGAAGTGGGAAGATCTTATAGAACATGCAGGACTATTCTTAAGAAGCAGCTAAATTTATTTCCTTATAAAGTGCAAATATTTCAAGAAATACAAGCCGCAGATTTTAAAAGACGCAGGAATTTATAAATTCTACGAACTAAGACATATTTTGCCACTTAGAATTGTTAAAATGGTGTACTTCTCACTTGTTGAGTCAGTCATAAGTTATGGCATTGTAGTTTGGGGTAGTGCGTATAAATCACTAGTGATTCCATTGCATGTAGCTCAAAAATATATTATCAAAATAATTTTGTTTAAAAATAGAATGTATCCTACGGACTTATTATTTCTGGAAAGCAAATTATTAAACATTGATCAGCTATACATAAAGTCAGTGATTAGATTTATGATTAAAACAGACTACTACAAAAATGTAATATCTCACAGATTAAACACAAGAAATGCAATAAGGCAAAATTTGATTGTGCCGTCTGTGGCCTTCTCAGCATTGCAGAGACATATTTCAGTTAATGGTCCAAAAATTTATAATGCTTTGCCATACGAATTTAGACAAAAATCATATAGACGCCTAAAAAATCAAATCAATGACTGGATTATAGAAAGTAGGATTAACATTGAACAGTTGTATCACTGAAGTGTAACCTTAATACTTCTTCCTCTCTCTCCTTGTAGAATGTGTAAAACTTCTTTTTTAATTTCGTCTTTTCAGTCTGTAGATTGATGGCATATACCTGACTTTAGGTTTAGCTGAGTCCTTGGGAAGCACTCACAGATTCACTTGAATCCATTGTGCTGCCTAAATACCTTATTGTCATTCCTGTATGTACCTACATAATAGTTCTTACTTAGAAACTAGTTGTTGAAACTCATAATTTACGGACTGATATAATATGTTATATTATTGTGTTATGTGATTCATACTCTCTAATAATGTTTTATGAAGCTTGTATTGTAACATTGTACCTAAAGTGCTTACTTGTAATACTTGTAATGTTATTAATGTAAAATATTATAAGAATATTATTATTATTGTTATATAAATCATATACTGTAAATCTTTTTTTGAATAAACAAATATTTTGAATAAACAAAAAAAAAAATTACTCTTAATGGTTTACACAAAATTTATTGGAAAAAAAATTATTTATTAGACCTGACATTTCCTTCGGATGAAGCCTGGTTCCACCTCTCTGGTTATGTGAATTCTCAGAATACACGCATGTGGAGTAGTGAAATCCCTATTTTTTTGTAGAGTCCACATTGCACCCTCAAAAAATTCGTGCCTGGTTAGCTGTTTCCGGAAGAAGAATTGTTGGTCCTATTTTTTTCATGACACAGTTACAGTACGGCTGAATAGAGACAATATTTTAAATCCATTTGTTGAGCAATTACTTGACGACGAAATATGTTTTGGATATTTTCAACAGGACGGTGCAACCGCCCATACAGCCGCCGAAACAATTAACTACTTACGCAGTTTTTTCGACGACAGATTGATCAGTCTTCGATCAGATATTGAATTCCCACCTAGATCACCTTGTTTAATGGTTATGGATTACTTCGTTTTTCCTCATTTAAAGAACACTATTTTTAAAACACCAGTTGCAAATTTAGAACAATTACAAGAAAGGATTATCCAAGAATGTGGTAACATTTCTCCAGAGATGCTGGTCAACACTTTTGAAAATATGAAGAGACGTGTGAATTTTAGCTTGGAGCATGGCGGTGGCCAATCTTAGCAATTTATATAATTATTTTTCTTTTTCTTTTTGTATATTCTTACTTTGTTAATTTTGTTAACAACAAAAGTAAATTTGTATTTGTCTACTTATTTTATTACTCATTAGTTTGGCATATCATGTCATAATATGAATTTGACAAAATTTTAGCCTAGATTTGGTTAGATATATCGTCCCCATATCATTGTGATCTAAGCCAAACCCTACGTTTTTTAATCCAAGCCCTCTTTCATGCAAATAATTTTTGCTCGTACGGTATTTGGTTGTGCAATTGCTTCACTATCGTGTGAGCAGGTAAGTCCCTATTCAGTTAGGTGGGATTGCTATTGCGAATTTTTAATATGTAGCACTCATTTATTTTCATTGGCCTCCCCTAACATGCTGTCCGGTCTCATTTTACCAGTTCCGGACAGATTAGTCTTTATCTTCCTTTCAAGGGTCTTCCTAGGAATACTATCATATTTTGAGACACCATTTATGAAAGAAACAATCATAACAGCCTCAATTGCTTGCACTAAGTATACTGGAGCCAAGAGTAGCGAACATTATATTGTTTTTACAAGTTTAGCGGCTACGACACGACACCTGCCATTTTTAATCGAGGTAACAAGGTATCAAATTTCCTAACATCATTACAAAATTTTAGGAATTAAATAAAGCTGTTCAAGTATAAGAAAGAAAGGGCAGACTCCGACGTCATTGCCGCCAGCAGGCGAAAACTTCTTGTCTAAACTTCCTCTAAAATATTTATATATCCGAAGCTCGATGACAAAGAGTAAGTTTAACTTTGCTTCACATCTTCCATAGTAGCAGCAAAACATATCTGAAGCTCGATGACAAAGATTAGGTTTAACTTTGCTTCACATCTTCCATAATAGCAGCAAAACAACATTTATTCCGAACCAATCTATCATCAAGTTTAGAAGTGGTATGGTGTTAAAAATAAGGCTCAAGAATGGTGATGACAAAGAAGTATGGTCGTAATTACACATGTTAAATCAACAAAAAAAAGTCTCTCCGTGCAAAAAAGGATGCATCTCGGAATGTAGCTGTAAAAAGACGGGTTTATATAGTTTTATTTGCATGTACTGTAATGGATGATAACGTTGCTAAAATTTTAAGCGATTTTGAAGACGAAGACCTAAAGTCAATTTATTTCACATATAGACTAAACGTAAATACAATCACGCATTATGCACGTGATTGTCGAAATTTGAAACAGTGATCAGGGCCGTATTTAAAGGTACAATACCTAATTGACAAATAATTTGAGTATCAGAAGATATTTAAAATAATTAGTTGTTAAATTGACTTCATAATACAGATGTAATAAAATCAAAATATACAGGGTATCTATACAGTTTATAGATTATTGTTATGATGTTATGTTTATAGTTATGATTATTGTTGACATTTCTGTTCTCTATATAAAAATTCGAACAAAAAAATATAACAAAGGAAGCGACTATACCACTGGCCGAATCAAAATGTAAACGATAATCTTATACTTGTAGCCCTTATTTTACTAGTTCCTATATTAGGCGCCGCGTAATTAGTTAAATTATTGGTTGTTTAATGTTTTACCGCCTAATTTACTAAAGAGGTTTAAATTTAGGCCATCAAAATATTTAGATCTTCTAGTCGACCAATTATGTTCTTATAATTGTCATTTTGTTTATGCTGTATACCGTTTTTAGTTTTATTTCATATTTTTGGTCTTAATTAATTTAACATATTAATATTTTCACAGGGATCTAATTACAAAAACATGTTTGGTTCTATTAAAGACAACAGCGCGTACGTAAACACCCTTTTCTTTACAAATTAAAAGAAAACCCAAAAAATGTTGTTACAGTACAAAAATTAGTTGACTTAACACTTTAACTGCCATGTAGGTCACCGGTGACCTACGGGTAGTTGTTCATGGGGCGCCGTGTGGGTCACCGGTGATCTACAGTCAATTTTGTCATTAACTTTGTCGAAACCCAACATAACATAAGATTTCGAGGCGGTAAGTGAACTACGATGATTCGTCTAATGCAGGCATAGCATGTTTTCCTTATATTGTATGTTGCCTACCATTTAGGTTTATCTGTATAGGGAAACCGGTGACCAAAACTGCCCTTAGCGCCCCGTAGGTACACTTAAAAATCAATATTACACCCTTTGGAGAATGATATCACAATATTTCAGATATTAATAGTCATCCAATGGTTTTTACTAGTCAAAAATGAAAATGGCGCCGAGGGAAATTTTTTGAAAATCGGCTCGGCAGTCAACGTGATAATTTCATGCAAATCTGCATAAATCTTTTTAGTTAATAAGGGTGTTAGTGTTTTAAAATTTGTAAAAACGTGTGCATTGAAAGTAATATTTTGCTCTTACTAACAATCGTAAAAGACACAGATCTTTAAAAAAAATGTTGATCTTAATAGACCCAATGCAAAATCGCCTGGACATGCACACTAGGATTATATCAATAAATCATGTAAATAAACGTCCGAAATGCAACAATCTAACAATTCGTATGTTACGACCAAATGCAACCCTGTCAAATTTCGGTAGCGCCGAGCTCGAGCCGTCTCCACCGAGTTAACCAATAAGGATTGTGATATCCACCTGCAGATCGGTGATCACGCGTCTATCATTGTTTTTTTATTATTTTGGTTTAGTTTATGTGTGAGATAAATAGACTTTAGATAATAGGATCCAGCTGTCGATATCCGACGTTGAAGTGAAGCGGCTGGGGAAGAAGAAAAATAAAAAGTTAGAAATACGTTATACACAGCTAATTTGGATTTAAGCAAACCTGGTCAATGCAGAGAATCAAAACGAAAAATACTACAAATGATTATTAAACCTACAAATGTGGATTAGGCCTACTGGGGAAACCACAAAAAAAAAAGCGCGCCGGATACTCTACCTCAGATGGTGTTAAAAAGATTTTAAGTAATAATTACTGAATAGGTAAACAATATCAAGCAATTATGCAAGCTGCACTGCTAAGGAAGCATTGTACAATTTTACTAAAACTCCCTCTTTAATACAGATTTTGCAAGGGGTCAACTGGAAAATGAATTGAATACCATTATAAATTAAGGCAGGTGCTAAGTAGCTTTTGTCTTTTGTCTTAAAAAAATATTCATTCTAATGTAATTCCTTTCATTTATTTTTTCCTTTTATATTTTCGTGATAATAATATGTTGGTTTGGATTTGTCGATATTGGTTATTTTGCGAGGTCTTACTTACATGTGATTTAAAAAGTGAAATTTTATTTAAAGATCTAAAGTTTAATTGACGCAAACAATATTATCGAGAGGTGCTGAGATTTAGGCCTCCAAAGTTAAAATAGAATAGTTTAGGCCGTATCTGTGTTGCATGCAATTAAGTTAACTAGAAAACGGATTTTGTTATCCCTTTTAGGTAATACCATGTGTACACATTTTTACTTGACACAAACAATTTACTCTAATCGTGTGCACCTGCATACTCTAATGACTGGAATAGTTTAGGATAATTTTTGTAGAGCAAGGAAGATAATATTACCAACTGATTAAAACTTAGTGACTGGTGCAAGAGAAGTGAGTAAAGCCTTATTACGAGATTTAAAAAAATGTTTACTGATAAACAGATAATAAATATAAGGATTCTGGAACCACGCCTACTTCTAAAAACGACACTAAATAAGAAAATACAATCACAGCAGAAGATAACCCGAAAATAATTAACTGAAATATTATATCAATATTATTTTTTAAGAACAAAGGAATTCTCCGCTACAACGTAAAAATCCCATTTTTCTTTGGCTATAGACGTCATTCCCAAAGATTTATGATGTTGCGTGCAGTTTTTCTTAAGCACTTAGGTTTTAGTAAAATCTAAAAAGAATATTTTGTATTAGTACTAAATGAAAATTAATTCTTCTTTCGAATAAAGATATACTGAAAAGGTAATAGTAGTGGGAAAAGTAAATCGTATAAACAAGTCTATTCAAGTTACAAAAATACTAAATAAACTACATAAAAGTAATATTAGATTGCAATTATTGTAGCTTCTATTATGTGTAGTTTCTTTTATGAAGATGTCAACTAACAAAAAATACCTTTTTTGTATTAGTGCTGATATGATTGATCATATTATAATAAATTGTGTAATTTTGTTATTCAATTGTGTAGGCAATGAAATATTTATTTGTTTTATCTTTAAGTTTCGTAAATAGTTTATTGGTGATTTTTTCATAACAAGGTACTATCTGTGTGCAATTTTCTGTTTGCTTCCTTCTCCATCGCATACGGTAGCTATGGATAGTAATTAACAATATCGCACTAGAAGCTATTTAAATTTTTGAGAACTACAGTAAATTTATGCTTTAATAACCGTAGCAAGCAACTATTATTATGAATAATGTCAAGTTTTATTACAACTGCCAGTCGGAACCAATACAGAATACAGTATATGAAACCAGTACACACCCGACAGAACTTGATAATTACTGTGAGTATTCGAGGCAATAATGGCTATAAACCTTTCTATGGTAGCATTAACTCCTATTTCCTATTGGCCAAATTACCGTGATACTGTCACCACACAAAGGTCTAGCAATTTTCGTTGTCTTACAGTAGGAAAGCGCGTTGCTGTCAGATATAGTATAAAATAGTTGTATAGTTAATAATTAGTAGTATTCTGATATTGGTAGTGTATATCTATATATAAACAGTAACTGGAATCAAATATTATGTAATTTCCAAAATTAAGTAAGGTTGTTAGGGATAGACTTGCATATTCAATAAGTTTATTACTTCGTATTGTAATAGCCGACAAAAGTAAAACTTTCGAAATGTTAGTGAACAAGTAGTATTTCACTAGACGAAAAAAACTTTATTTATATATTTAGAATCAGTATCAATACTCAAAAGTGTAACAAACATTATTAATTAAGTAAAAATATTGATATGGGTAAAAGGTAAAGCCAAACAAACAAAAGTTACGTCAGCAAAGAAGTTTTAAACCATCGAATGTCACACGTCCCTTGCAAAATGATTATATTGTAACGATACAATGCAAACACGTCTGGGTTGGGTTTCAATTTAACTTTCCCTCAAACTTTCATGCGTTGTTGAAAATGGTCGTTAATGATACCAAAATATTAGATTTGTCTTTGTGAAGAAAATGAATTTATTTCTGTTGAACATGTTAAAGTCACAAGTAATTGTTTCGATAAAATAAAAGTATTTATTTATTCATGACCGAACTTTGTATTGATTGGTTTACCCATTTCTATATCTAAAAGCAAATGGTAGAACTAGTGTATCAATGTTTGTGCTATACAGTGTGTCCCACTACTAAGGAACCATACAGCAACAGGACTGTTATTGTTTTGTATTCTCTTTATTTAGTGGACAAAACAACCTGGTTTTGTCAATTTTTTTGTAAATATAGCGTCGTTTGACGAAAGAATCTGTACGAAATAATCACCAAAATTTTCTTTTTGATAAAATACGTTTTGAATTATATTTAATAAAGATAATGCATTTACTATTCAAAAATTTGATGGTTTAGTTTATTTGGTATTTTAAATAATTATATATTAAATTTTTTCAATGAAATAAAACTATTAAATTAAAATAATATAATCCAATTCTATGACGACCGCGCACCGGGGGCAAATGTTATCGGATGAAAATATCGAATAACGCGGTAAATGTATGCAATGTAGAACAGTACTCGAAAGGTGCATATTATAGAATTACTGTCAAATATACAGGGTACCTCAAAATCAACGATAAAAATATTTTTTATATATTTTTTTTAAAGCAGAACACCAAGATTTTTTAGTAGTTGTAAATTGTTGGCTAAAATCTAATTAAAGATTAAATCTGTACAAATCAGTTTTACAGGTTTAGTTATTTTAACAAAAGAAACAATAAACGCCTGATTTTTGGTTTTTATCGCTTTTAATGTTATTGTTTTTGATAAATCTACCTAGTTATTAGTTTTGTAAGACAAATTTATGTCAAGACTGTTAAGAAGGTTACCAATTACTGAGCTAGGTTGTCCAAAGAAAGTGACAAGTTTAAATAAGCAAAGTTTTTGCTTCTATGAAAAAAGTCAATAGCCTTTTGTAAGTGGTTTTTTTAGGATTTGGTCAATTAGATTTGAGTTGTATCCGTTATTAACTGCAATTTGTTTTAAAATGTTTAGTCTTTTTGAATTACAATTTTAAATTATGTATATGTAAATTTCTTATTTAAAAAAAAAACTTTTCTTTAATTTTAATAATTCCTATTCACAGTTAAAAAAAGTATGACCTAACAACACGCCATAAAATAAATAAATATTTTGCTCCCTATGATTTTATATAATTAGGGATTAAGATCATTCAAAACTTATAAATGCAGTAGCTTCCAAATGGTGCATTAAAAAAAAACAATTATATTCATACTCCAATTTACTTTATAGTTGTCTTTCTAAGAATATGAACCTCCGATTTAACACAAAAATGCGTGGTTCTATGTAGAGTTGGTGCAACACAAACGTGTACACTAGAACGAAATATATATTTTTTATGCAAATAGGCGAAAGTTTTTAAATCAATATTTCTGTAATAGAAATAAACTGACTAGACCTTTCCTTTGCTCTCCATGTTTTGCCTTATTTAAGTTATAAAAAAATATTTTAAATTTACGAATTCCATCAATAAGCTGAAGACAACGATTTTCTACTTTCTGTATTCAGTTTCTTTTAAATTTGAATTAAATAACTACCATAAATTACATCTGCGTGGCTGAAGGTTGAGAGCTCGAGAGAGTCAGCCAACCTCCTCTGGTGTCCTCCCACAAAGCATGTCGATAACAGTAGTAGACATATGCACGTTATATACAGTTTGAAACATGTTGTTTAAATCTTAAAGTACGAGTTCAAGGTTGCGTACATTATCTTTAATTTTAAGGATAGTAGTCTCAATTTGTATATTAATCTGGATTTTTATATTATTAACATCATTCTTTATAATGCGATAGAGAAGGAATAGTACTTATAGGCAACAAATCTTTAAGCTCTTAAGGATCATTTATTTTTGGCAGTTGCAACATCAAAGCCCTCTTCCCATTTATATACTGCAGCTATAGTCAAAATTCCCAAGTTGTTTAAATCTTCTGTGCAGGACTCCCTAAATGCCAGCCCTGCGACAAGATAAATAGCATATTTTTATAACAAAAAACCTCCACTTACGTTAGTACTTTCTCCAATTGAGGAGCATTTAATTTTAAAATCAACCAACGATATATTGTCGTTAAAAAACCCATGTGTGTATAAAAAATTTGTAAATATATAAGTTAGTAATTAAAATATTTATTTCTACATTAAAAACTGCATTTGCTCTCTTTTCTGATATCCCCAGTTAATCACACATTACGGCACCCTTCAAAATGATTAATTTATTTTATAATATAATATTTAGTCATATTTTACAAAATTCCCTGCAAAAAGTTATAACATCTTGGAAAATATATTCATACCAAGTCAATTTCTGCAAACGATCCTATTTTGCTGTATGTCATGGTGCAAAGGACTGCTAAGGAAACGAGATGCCGTATTTTATTCAACATCAAGGAAGTGGCATAATGTGTAAATTTTCTGAAGCCTGGCGACAAACCATAATGCCATAAAGATGCAGGAAGCTTCAGCTCAAAGTAAAATAAATTTTAGAATGGAAACTGTCATCCAAAAGCAGGTCACAAAACTTTCTTAGATGCTAGGCTATTGTAGTCCTAAAAGGATTTAAAATTTATTTCGGGATTTGTAACTAAACATCGACGTTTATTAAATCTTTTTCATCGTTTCTTATTCTATTCATGTCATTTGTTCTCTCAGGTCATAAATTTATTTGGAAAAGAAAATAGAAGACGATGTAGTAATTGCAAAAATGGATTTTATTTTATATGATATGGTAAATCATTTCTCATTGTATTAAATTGATTTTATTAAATAATAAATTAACTATTAATTACGGCTTAATAACCACTAAAAGCTTGCTAAGTCACTTACCAGAATCTTCCTTTAATAACATGGTAAAATGTCAACAATACATACGAATTCAAATGAGATTATGAGATTTTAAAAAATTAATAGTTGTTTACGATAAAGTTATGAATTATTGTCTTAATTGAAACAAAATTATAATTTAGTCTTAAGCTGGGTTAGGAAAAGATTATTCTTATAATAAGTTCTGCACACATCTTCCACATTTCATTTTCAGATGACTTTTTTACAATTTCTTGCTCGAATGGCACGGCTTGGATAGAAATTATAAATCCTTCTGTCTCAGCGTGTAGCTGTAGCCTTCTTTCTAATTAATTTACTGACATTTCTCTATATATGCGTGGATTTTAAAGTGCAGTAGGGTATGTGCCATATAGAGATTTCTCTTGCCAACTTACAAGTTGCTGCCTTCGTGACGAGCGGATCATGTTTGGTGAGTCATTTTGTTATAGGTTTTTTATTACTATTATTATTTTTTTTTTATTTATTTTTTACAGCTTCTTGTTGGTTTTGCTGGTTTCTTACAGTACAGAGAAAAAAATTTCGTACTACCGTGCGAGCAAAAATTATTTGCATCAAAGAGGGCTTGGATTAAAAAACGTAGGGCTCGGTTTAGATCACTATGATATGGGGACGATATATCTAACCAAATCTAGGTTAACATTTTGTCAAATTCATATTATGACATTATATTATAGGTACCAAACTAATGAGTAATAAAATAAGTAGACAAATAGAAATTTATTTTTGTTGTTTACAAAATTAACAAAGTAAGAATATACAGAAAGAAAAATAATTACATACATCGCTGAAATTGGCCACCGGTAGTATGCTCCAAGCATAAATTCACACGTCTCTGTATATTTTCGAAATTGTTGACCAGCATCTCTGGAGAAATGTTACCACATTCTTGGATAATCCTTTCTTTTTCCTTCTTAAGAATAGTCCTGCATGTTCCATAAGATCTTCCCACTTCTTGGGACAGGCCTCTTATACAATTTGTTGGTGTATTTTGCATTATTTCACGAACGTTTGCAACAAGTTCTTCTGTTCTTACAGATGGTCTTCCTGCTCCTTTTTTGTGTTGTATAAAACTTGTTTCCCTAAACACAGCCACGGTTCTTTTCAGGCAATGATAAAAATCCCCAGCAATAAAAACAACGTTAGGAAAATGTTCGTGAAAATTGTCCATGCACAAACCCGGATTGTATTGCCACTCACCATTTACTCTAACCCCGTTTCGAAAATACGCTTCAACCATGAATGTTTTGTGCTGTTCCGTAAAGTCCATTGTGTGAATTGTTCAAGAAATGAGAAATATTAGCGATGAATCAAATTACTTGTAACGACTGTCAAAGATGACGGAATAACTGATTAATTGTTAATTCAGGTAGTTACTAACACCCAACAGGTAGTAAGCTCTACAGCTAAGCATTACGTCCTTAGATGCAAGGCCCTCTTTGATGCAAATAATTTTTGCTCGGACGGTATATGGCAAGTTTGAAAAATAACGCATTTCTGGATTTGTTGGAATCAATAACCTAAAATACTTCATTTTTCCAAGTTGGGCTTGAAGTTTTTCGTCATGCGTCCCTTCTGAGATATTGTGATCAGAATTATGTCTATTTTGTCTAGCTTTCATATGTTTTTGATTTCTATCGCCAAATTTGATCCGATTCGGTTTTAGAGAGGTTGTGGGCAACCTATATCGATTATGAAAGCATTTTTGGTATTCTTTTTGATTAGAAGAATATCCAGATGGTTGAAGTCTATTTCTATAAGATATTATTGGTCTGTCCCAGAGGAGATATTCAGGCGACTCATGAACTGGTTCTGGTGATATTGATAGAATGGTGGGAAGTTTTCTTTTAGGCATAATTTATGAACCAGTTCTTTGTGGATGATCTTTGCAACCTAATTATGCCTTCCAGATAAGCGTTGGGTGCCATAGCACCACAACCCGTCGTAATACGTTCTATCGTTCCTCCAGGGTAATTGCATTTCCTGCACACATTTTTCACTTTTATTTATAAGATGACCTTTTCATATTTTTTAGTCCGAATAACATGGTATTTGATAGGAATTAAAAATCCTTTTGTTTCAGCTTATAGATGCCTTTTTTCTAACCAATTAAGCGACATTTCTCTATCTATATGTGGATTTTGAAGTGCAGTAAGGAATTTACCATGTAGAGCGTTCTCTTTCCAAGTTATAAACTGTTGAAATTGGTGCCGCGCGGATGATAATTTAATTTGCTGTAAGTTAAGCACTACTGTATATCTAGCGTCTGCTGCTACCACTATTTGTAGAATTTCCCCAATCGATTCTTGTATGTATTGTTTTATAGAGGTCTCTTGTGACTTGCACAAATTATATATATATATATATATTAGTCTTCCTCCATCCTTTCGTTGTAAGTAATTTCTTACAAGGGCAGAGTGTTGGTGGTGGAATCTGAATTTTGTCAGCAGCCTGGGCATAAGTCTATCTGGTTCGTGCAAATCGGTGTCTGAGTTCTTAATAACTCCAAATGAATTTGGATAAATTGCCCAGGTGTTGGTAGCAGTAATAAGGTTAACAGTTTTCAGATAAATATTAAAAAGCTTTGTTAGTCTGCTTTTATATTTGTTTTTCAACTCCCTTTTTAGATTAGTGTGATTTATTTGTTGTTTTTGGGAGATGCCTAAGTATTTATATATTTCGTCCTCATCTAGTATATCTATATTTTCAAGCAGTCCATGATTTTCATCAGTTTTTCCTCGTCCAACATTCAAGATTGCGCACTTGTCTAATCCAAAAGACAAGACATTTTGATTGCGTTGCTAAATGTCTTACGTACTCGAATTATGGCCGGTAAATGAGCGTGTGAGCTTTCGGCGTAGAGTTTCATGTCGTTCATAAATAAAAGGCGAATAATTCTAAAATTGTCCGTTAAGTTGGGAAGATATCCATATTTTGTTGATTTTAGTAGTGAGGTTGATCGCCAAAATGAACCAAAGGGGGCTTAACGAGTCGGCTTGGAATATACCTTTTAATATATTTATATTTCCTTGCTTCTCTTGTTCAATATGGAGGTTAGTGTTCCATTGCTCCATTAGGGTGCGTTTTAGGAAATGTATTTAATAGATTTATTATTATTATTAAAAATTTTCGTTTTGGGATTATCAACTTTACGTTGGAGATCTACTTTAAGTTCCTGAGTTCGAAAAACATGTAATGACCCTAAGTATTACTGCTTTTTGAGTATGGTTGGTTATCTTGTTTGCGCTTTGCTTGATTGATTTAATTTTTTTTCAGGTTTGCTTTTATGCCACCAAGAACACATTATTCATATTTGAAATAACTAAATTAACGATCTTAATGTATAATAGTAGCATTTTTAATTTTTATACCAAATAATTTATGATATTAGAATAACAAAATAGGGTGTTTCATTAAGGGTGGCCATCGGTCATACCTCGGAAACTACCAAGCATTGAAACTTGGGGAAACATTTTTATGATTAAAGTGCTGTTAAAAATAAGTTTCAATGTTTAGTAGTTTCCGAGATATGGCCGGTGGCCACCCTTAATTAGAGCTTCCGACAATAAGAGTAAATGTATGTGGTCAATATGTCATGAAATAAACGGTCAGGAAAACTGCACAGGATAGTTTTACCGAAAATTGTCAGGAACTAGCTGATAATTTAAATGAACATTTGGGTAGTATAGTTCCAGAACTTTTAAAAGATATAACGCATATACCATTTCAATGTAATATTACCGAAAATGATCAGTCTATGTACTTAAAATCTACAAATAGAAAGGAATTGTTAGAAATATCCAATAAATTAAAAAATAAATATAGCAGTGGTGAGGATGAAATACCAACAAGCATAGTAAAATTATCAATTAAAGATGTCTCTGAAGTTCTGGTGTATATTATTAACAATTCTATAAAATTTGGAATTTTTCCAAATCAGTTTAAGTTCTCGAAAATTAAACCTTTATTTAAAAAAGGAAGCCCAACAGACTTGAACAATTACCGACCGATTAGTTTACTATCAAGTTTTTCAAAAGTCTTTGAAATGGTGGTGTGCTCCAGACTGTTGGACTTTATGCACTTGGGGCAACTTTTTGCCCAGAGTCAGCATGGATATCTGAAGGGTAGATCAACCATGTCAGCAATTTTTCAATTCACTAAAGCAATCTTAGACCACCTTAAAAATAAAAACTTGGCATTAGGTATGTTTTTAGATCTTAGCAAAGCATATGATTGCATTGACAGAGAACTGCTACTTTATAAATTTAAATATGGAGTTAAAGTTAATGCCCATGCATTGATGCGATCCTACATTTCAGATAGACCGCAGCGAGTCGTAGTCCAGGCCGGAAGTGGTTTATTCAAATCTGTTTTTAGAAAAAATACTGTTGGTAGGGGGGGAGTATTATAAGGCCTATATTATTTATAATTTATATAAATGACCTAAATGTATTGGAAATTAATTCCTCCCTAACTAACTATGTTGATGACACAAATTTGTTGGTAGCTGCAACGGATTTTCCGAAATTAGATCAGAGAGCAGAAGAAGTTTTTGTAGAAATAAATATTTGGTTTAGTGGAAACAAACTAATTCTGAATGAAAAAAAAAACTAATATTGTTATTTTTAGAACAAAACAAAATAAAATAAATATGCCGGATAGTCTAAACATAAATGGCATTGAACTAAAGAGGGAAACAGATACCAAGTTTTTGGGTCTAACGATCCATGAGTTTTTGTCATGGGAGACTCATATAAATTCTTTATGCTTAAAGCTGGGAAGTATCGGGTATGGTATAAAAGTTGTGTCATCATACATGGATAACCAACCAGACAATCAAAACATTGTATCATGCCAACTTCGAATCTGTTTTGAGATATGGCATTATTTTTTGGGGTAGTAACTTTTAAACCCAACAAGTGTTCGTAGTGCAGAAAAGAATAGTGCGACTGTTACGTAAATTAAAATATTTGCAAACCTGTAGGGGTGTTTTTAGGGAAATAGGTATTATGACAGTTTATGGACTATATTATATCTACGAGTGCTTAATGTTTGTTTTTAAAAACAGGGAAATATTTCAGAAACTGAATGACCATAGTCATAATACAAGAACTCTTAATCTTTTGTATCCATCTCACCGTTTGACCCTTACAGAAAAGAGTCCGTATTATATGTGCATTAAATTGTATAATAAGCTACCTAATACAATTAAGAACATTAGCAGTATAAGAGTGTGGAAAAAAACCATAAAAAGGTTGTTAACTGAAATTGAACCATATACAATACATATCATAATATGATATAGATAACTCTTTTTTATGACGTCATTTCATTTTATATATTGCTTTCCCTATGTGATTGTAGTTTGTAATTTGAAATAAAGAAATATTATTATTATTATTATTATTATTATTATTATTATTATTATTATTATTATTATTATTATTATTATTATTATTATTATTATTATTATTAATATAAACAACTAATCTGTAATGTAAATTATTATTTCGACGAAAAAATAATACGAGTTTAATAAAAATTCTAAAGTAATCATAAAAATCAAACGAAAAACGCCCAATTTACAAACTCCCTTTTCAGCTTTTGATTTGCTATTTTAATTAAAAAAGTATATTTCGGCACGTATTGCGCCGCAGCCTGAGCGGAAACATTAAAAATAACTGCATATACAGGTTTTTACACGAATCTGCAGTATGTGTGGTAAAATATTATCTACGTTATTTACTATTAAGAGTACTAAAAGTCATATAATATAAATTTTATGTTTGCAAAAAAAAGGTAATAGTTATTTAAATTATATATAATTAATTTATTACCATGCGAACAGGCATCATACAAGCATCAGTGGTAACAAAATTTACAAAATGGTTATTATATAGGCATCTATTGTGATATAACATAAAAGCGAGCATCATACAAGCGTCCGTAGTAACAAATCTAAAAAAGCGAACATCGTAAATGCACCGATTGTAATGAACTTTTAACAACGGACATCAAATAAGCCTCTATGGTAACAAAACTTAAGAACCGGGTATCATACAGGCATCGATTGTAACACAACTTAAAGACGAGCATCATTCAAACATCGGTAATAGCAAATCCAAAAAAAAAACATCGTAAATGCATCGATTGTAATGAACCTTTAAAAACGTAAATCAAACAAGCCTCTATGGTAACAAAACTTAAGAACCTGGTATCATACAGGCATCGATTGTAGCACAGCTTAAAGATGAGCATCATTCAAACATCGGTAATAACAAATCAAAAAAAAAAATAAAACATCGTAAATGCATCGATTGTAATGAACCTTTAAAAACGGGCATCAAAAATGGTAACAAAACTTACGAACCTAGTATCATACAGGCATCGATTGTAGCACAGCTTAAAGATGAGCATCATTCAAACGTCGGTAATAACAAATCCAAAAAAACAAACATTATAAATGCATTAATTAGTATAATCAGTTTCAAAATCAAAATATTTCTTTTAAAATAAATAACGAAGCTATTGAAATTGTTACTAAAGTTAAATATTTAGGAGTTATTATCGACAAAAATTTAAAATTTCATGATCATATGGATTATATTTGTAAAAAAATTTCAAAAAAAATAGGAGTACTAAATAGATTAAGCAGATACTTAAGCATTTATAGTAAAAAAATGATTTTCAATTGTATTATTTTACCTCATTTTGTTTTTTGTAGTTCAATTTTATATATATGTTCACAACAAGATAAAAACAGATTACAGATTTTACAAAATAGAGCAATGAGAATAATATTGGGATGTAATAAATACACTAAAATAACGGAAATGCTAAATTGTTTACAATGGATGAATATAGAACATTTTTTATTATTTCGTATTTTTATTTTTATTCATAAAATAAATTTAAATATAACAGCACCATATTATGAAAATTTCTTGACAAAATTTAATGAAGTTCATATTCATGAAACAAGAGGAAAAAATAACTTTATTTTGGATCATACAAATTTGAAATCGACTCAAAAATCAATATTTTTTAGTGGTGCTATAGAATATAACAAGTTAGGAAATGAAATTAAAAGGTGTAATTTAAAACTATTTGTAAAAAAATTAAAGAATCAAATTTTATGTAAAAAAGTCTAATAAAATAGTCTTTCTAGATTGTAATTACCTATCTATCAGGAGAGAAGAAAAAATTTAAAATTTGAAATGTAATTAAATAGTTCAATGAACTAATAAAAATTTGTTATTATTATTATTATTAATTGTAATGACTATTAAAGACAAAAGATAACTTGTTTTTATAAAATTACAGTGGGATTTATTCATTGTTAAAGTTTTGTCAAAAAATCTGTTATGTAAACTATTAATTGTTTATATTTGTACAAACTTCTGTACCGAACTGATATTCAAAGTATACTATTTATATTGTACCCTCGTTGCCGTACATTATAATTTGTAGTCATTAGCGTAGAAATTTTGGAAGGTAACCTATAAAAATAATCCAGATAAAGTACCCAGAAAAAATTGCTCCAGCGTTGTTGTAAATATTTGAAAACAAATTAATTAATAAAAACTAAATATTTCCACTTTTTCTCTCAAAATAATTAATTTTTAATTTACTGTCTAAAACAGGTGCCCTATTTACGAGCACATAATTTTTAATCATCCCAGTAAAAACTGAGATTAAATAAGGTCTGTTTTTTTTTTTGCTAAATAAAAATATGATAAAATATGTTTTGTCACGTAGAACACTTTTTTAAAGCGCAGAAATTAAAAACCTCTGCGATTCCATCCGAATAAGAAAATTAAATAGGCTATTGCTATTTATGACATACTGTGTCTCGTGTAGGTACCCGTATTTATTCGTATTTCCAAATTAAAATAACCAGGATGTTTTATTTCATGACAAATATAGCGTTATAAATTTGTAGTAAAAGTATAATCTAAATAAGATTGTTTTTATTTATGGTAAAATATGATAGCATTCACAAAATAGCTTCAGTTGTTTCTCTATTACTATAATATTTACAATTAATAATAATTATTTAAGTATAAAAATAAAAGAAAAACTCTTCACAAATTTATTAGAATAAAATTTTCAGTTAAGGGTCTCATTTCCTATACTTGATTGTGATGCACTTCGTGGTTTATTTAGTTGTCTACCTTTCGATTATTACCAGTACGCTATATTGAAGTTATTTTCGCTGGGATGGCGCTACGGTGTATTGATGGCCAAGTTTTTGGAATTGCTTGGGTTATGGCTGCCCATAGATGGCGAAACGGCCATCGTGGTCTACCCGCCTCAGGGTGCCTATTAAACTTGGATCCCTGTGTATTCCAATTTAAAAAATAGTACCGTAAGACGGGTTACTTTGGCAGATTTTGGAATATTTTGGCAAATAACTATAAAACAGTTGCTCGTGTTTACCAACTAAAGTTGCCATCGTAACAAACGTCCTCAAGGCTATAAGTGTTCCAAAATTTAGTTAGAATTATCAAAAGATAACCGAGAAAAAAAATTTTTCTTAGGGTGCCAAAGTAGGCAGGTGTTTGGGGTTACTTTGGCAGGCTATATTAATTTGGCGTAAAACATTAAAGTAGACAGTTTTAGTGTCTTTATTGGCACATAAAGGACTAAAAACCGGGTTTAGTTTTTACCACAATGAATAGTTTGAATTTTTTATTTATAAAATATTAAACTGAACTCTTCAAGTGAGTATAAACACAAACATATTATGTTGTGTAGTATAATTGGCATATGAACGCCCTCCTAACTTTTTCTGTAATGACGTAGCATCTTTTTAGTGCGTTATATCTGTAACAATGAGAATTTCATAATTAAATTTAAAAAAATAATCAAACAAAAAAAAACAGAAAAAAAAAGGTAGCATAATGACGTATATGCCAAAGTTACCCCGGGTGCCAAAGTAACCCCGTTTTACGGTAACACCCTTGTCTGATATGCCACAATATTCGCTTTTACATATTTAATAATCTTTTTTCTTTTAACAACCCTCTTTTAATCTTGGTTTTAACATAAACAAAAATAAACAATATGCATTAATATATACTACACGAAATTCAAAAGTACTAGGAAAACCCAAATTATTTGGCTAACCTATTATAGTAAGCTTGGCTATAAGGCTTTGGGCATTTGAAATATAAAAATAAAATATAATTTTCTTTTAGGAAATATCAATGGGAAATAAGAAAATATTCATACAACATAAATACCTACATATTACTCTCAAACAGCTTTAAGTTGTTGTTTTTCAATAAATAAATATAGTTTTATGAATATTTAATACAGCACAATTGTCAAACAAACCCAAGGAAGTAAGGCAAAAATATTCCCACCTGGTTTTTAATATCGCCGACTTGTTGTACCTGTTAAAAAAATGAACTTGGATATCGGATACAACAAATTATTAAAATGTAATAAAGATATTATATACAGACATAACGTCAAATTTCGCATTAAAAGTATTTTCCGGCCTTTGTTTACCAATCCATCATTAAACAATAATGTGACAACTAAGTAGCAAAAAACACGAAACATTGTTTATTCATTCTGTGAATTTAATGGCATTACACAACGAATTATTGCAGGCTTCTAAAAGCTCTGTTGTTAATAAACAATCAAATTGCTGGAAAATGCAGTTTTGCATTCTACACAAAGTTTAGGGTTCGATAAATGAAACAACAATGAATCTTATTTAATAAGGGTAGGTTTACATGGCTAAACCAAACTGAAATAATACTACAGATACAGATACTAATTCAGATTCCCCCTCTGCAAAATCAAAAGGAGTTCGATTAGTTTCTGCCAATCATATATTAATTTATAGGATGTCTTGTCTTCCCGGTTATTTTTGATAGACTTTCAAACAATTTTTATAATTTATTTAACAATATTTTGCAAATCAAAACGTTTTTAAACAAAAAATTATACATGAGAAATAATTTTAAGTAGTAATACTACCGTTATTGTTATATAGCACATGATAGATCAAAAGATTTAATTTTACTTTAATAAAAATAATCTATTCTTTTTTTATTATAAAATTGAAAAGTGACTCACTGACTGACTGATTCTAACTATAGTATCATGAAATTTCGAGGATGTCTTCTCCCTATAATGTAGGCATCCACTAAGGAGGGTTTTTTCGAAAATCAACTCCTAAAGGAGTAAAAACTGTGGTTTAAATTTTCACTTGTAATACCACTAGAAGTCAAATTATATTCAAAAATATTTTTGAGCACACGGCACACTTTGAAAATTTTTCAGAGTCGGAGGCGAGGGAAAATTTTCTTAAAATATTTGTGTTCGAGAAAAAATTTTAAGGTATAATTTGATTTCGAATGATATTTGGTAAGAAAATTTCAAAACAAAATGAGTTTGTAATAGATATTTGTTAATAATTAGTTATACGTCAATAAATATAGAAAGCTTTGAAATTACTTTAAACGTCAAATTTTGAAAAAAATATGTCAGTTGTAGTTGTGCCCAGGCTAGGATAACTTAAATGGTGAAGGTCGTCCCCTGTTCGTTTAATTCAGCCTCCGGTCGCTGGTGGCGCTATTGTAGGAATTTTGTTTTATAAGGTTGTTCATCTCCTAACGTTGGTAGGAACAGAATATTCATTTAGAATGAGCATGGCCAACATTCTGTACCTCTCTCTCTCTGTATTAAACTGTACCAGCATATGTGCGAGAATGATAAAAATATGGCTTGTTGTCACAGATGCTGAAGTCTTACCTGGACTGGTGAAAGATTGTCATTGTCATTTTATGATTGATTTGTAAAATATATAAAAAAATAAAGTTATTATTAAATAATTATTCATATATAATTTATAAACTTAACATGGCGCAGTCGGTAGTTTGAAAATCGTAAATAGGTATATATTTAGGTAATATGTCGCGACCAAAGAAATCGGGAAGAAAAACCAAGGCAAGTAACAAATGTGTGGAACCTCCTGAAGACTTCATTAATGTCGCCCAACGATTGGAAAGTACAGAGAAAGCTATTAAAGATATAGAAAGAAACTTTACTTCACAACTTATTGAACTACAAGGTACAATAACCAGTTTATTAAATAAAAACTACAGAAAATAATAATATAATAATATAAGCTGTTTTTTTATTTAAAACCTATGTATGTAAATATCTAATATTAATAAATCTTGTCGCCATATCAGAAACGTTGTTATAATTTCCTTTCGTTCTCCCAAATTATTTTAACTTGAATCAGATGTTTCGCGCTTCAAACTTTTCCGTTAAGTTAGAAGCGCGAAACTTTGAATTCAAAGTAATTATAAAATTGACATTTTTATGCTTGGTGCCTACCCCCACCACGACTATATTAGTTTAGCCTCCGGTCGCGGGTGGCGCTATCAGGGAACCAATTTAGTATGTTAAGTTACCTATCTATCCTAGAGAGTGCGCAACTCGCTTGTCTATGGTTGTGCATATATAACCACAGCACAAGACCGCAGTCATTTAACATTTAGTATTGGTTTATGAAGTGCAGATTACATTTTTATTTACCAATTTTAGTAACATGAAAACACCAATTCTAGGTTTCATATAACTCATATTGTTTCGTAATATTGGGTTTAGTTTACTAAAGTTGGTAGAAAATTATTTTTAGAAATAAATCAACCATAAATTTATGCATTACGTTACGTGATAATAAACGAATCCTGGTTAAACTTTTTCCTATCAATTTTAGTAATACAAAAACAACACCTTTAGATTTAATATATCTTATATTCTTATCTAATATTTAGTTTAGTTCACTAAAGTTGGTAGAAAATTATATATTAGAAATAAATCTTTCCTTGCTATATTTGCCAAAACAAACCGAGCGATTTTGAAGCATGACAAAACATCGCCTACTTATTAATGTTTTATCTAAAAGGCCATGCTAATTTTGAGGATATAAAATGTCAACAATTAAAAGTCGTTCGTAAGATCTGCATCTTGCTGAAAGTTGTTCGTCGAAGTATTTAATTTAATATTCTAAAATGAATCGTTTTGAAAAATACAAAATTTGCATTTTGTGCAAAAAAAATATCCGACGTTAAAACCCATCACCGTACTTAGTTTTTTTTTGGAAGATCTCATTGCCGAATGCGGTAGTGAATTAGAGGAAGATAATTTGTTATCGATCATCCAGCAATATCTTTTAGAAAATTCAACAAAATACAGATTATTACGTGGACAAAAAGTAAACAAAATTGTGTCCAAATATTACCTATATTATATAAAACACAGACATTTATTCAATAGAATTTGTCCATCGGATTATTTGCCATTGGAAAGGGAAGAGATAGAAAGAGAATTTAAGGTACATTTACAGTTTGTAACTAAAAATTATGTATCTAAAAAATAAATTATTTTGTATTGTTTGTTTAGGAGTTTTTATTCCTTTAATATTAACTAACATTAATTAAAGAAATTTAAAATTATAGAAAGTTTGACAAAACGTACTGGTTGATTGTGGACAGTTGACATTTTATAAAGTTCCGTGTTGTCACTTTATATTATATCAAAAAATTTCCACTGTAATACCCTCCAGGGTACCCAAGGAAGGGAAAATTTTCGAAAAAATACAAAGATTGCCATGGCAACGTTATGAAATGATTGTATTTCATTGGATGAATATTGATGGCGTGAAATTTTCACTTGTAATACCACTAGAAGTCAAATTATATCCAGAAATTTTTTTGAGCACACGGATATTTTGAAAATTTTTTCGAGCCGGAGGCGAGAGAAAATTTTGTTAAAATATTCGTGTGCGAGAAAAAATTTTAAGGTATAATTTGATTTCGAATGGTATTTGGTAAGAGAATTTCACAACAAAATGATTTTATAATAGATATTTGTTATTAGACAGTAGTAGACGTCAATAAATATAGAATGCTTTGAAATTACTTTAAATGTCAAATTAAAAAAAAATATATGTCAGCTGTAGTTGTGCCTATATAAGAGTAACCGCAGCACAAGATCGCAGTTATTTAACATTTAGTGTTGGTTTATGAAGTGCAGATAGGGATCACAAGATGAATCGCTTTGGTCGAAATAATATGGAAGAAGTTAGGCAAGAAATTGAGGGGTTAACACCTGCTAATACAAAAAAATCTAAAGCAAGTGTTTGGCGACAGTTTACTGACTTTTGCCTCGAGAAGTCATATGATTTTGAACCCATCACCGTACTGTAACTGTACATGTTTTTTTTGGAAGATGTCATTGCCGAATGCGGTAGTGAATTAGAGGAAGAAAATTTGTTCTCGATCATCCAGCAATATCTTTTAAAAAATCAATAAAATACAAATTATTACGTGGACAAGAAGTTAACAAAATTTTGTCCAAATATTACCTATATTATTTAAAACATAGACATTTATTCAATAGAATTTGTCCATCGGATTATTGGCCATTGAAAAGGGAAGACGTTGAAAGAGGATTTAAGGTATATTTACAGTTTGTAACTAAAAATTATGTATCTAAAAAATAAATTATTTTGTATTGTTTAGGCGTTTTTATTCCTTTAATATTAAGTAACATTAATTAAAGAAATTTAAAATTATAAAAAGTTTGACAAAACGTACTGGTTGATTGTTGACAGTTCCAGTTGATATTTTATAAAGTTCCGTGTTGTCACTTTATATTAGACAGTTTTCGTTTTATTGGCAAATTCAAACGGTTAACCATAACGAATACGAATACGAAGCCGCTATTTGACAGATCGTAAAAATAGTTTTCGTTTAATTCGCCTAACCTTAACGTTAAGTCAAATCGACAGTAAACATAACAAATATAACATAACCTATCTTTAATGGTTTGTGTTCATATTTTCATATACGTTTTGTGCTATCTTTTTTTTAAAACATCATGATAGATGAAAGGTTGCTTTTATTGGACTCATCCAGTGATTCGGATTTGGATGATGCCCTTCTCTTAAAGGTGCTTGATCGCCAGGACATTCAGTATCGAGCACAGTTGTATGGAAATTTCAATTTAGAAAACTAAAATAATGCTGAATGCAAACTTTATTTCCGATCAAAAAAATGGTCATTACGCATGCGTTCCATTTTCGCTATGGCTTTGTCTTCCGTCCGTTAGCTCCCGCCACTTATCCGTAACGATAACGATAAATGACAGCTCAAATGTCAAAGTTGTCAAATAGCGGCTATCGGAATCGCTTTTAAAAGACAACGAAAACTGTCTATTATGTCAAAAAATTTCCACTGTAATACCCTCCAGGGTACCCCAGCAAGAAAAAATTTCCGAAAAAATACGAAGGTTGCCATGGCAACTTTATGAAATGATTATATTTCATTGGATGAATATTGATGGCGTGAAATTTTCATAGGAATTTTTGTATCTGAGGAACTAAAACTGGTAAAGGTACCTATATAAGTTCCTTTAATACAATAATGATATAAGTATTTCGTCATTTCTTCCAAATTCACTTAATAGTTGAAAAAACAGGTGTTGCTTATTTTCAGGGTGCTACCTATAAATGTTTATATTTTAGGGTATATTGCTGAAAATTGGTATTTTGCTACCTCTATTCAAATAGGCAGTTTTGATGTTTTGGAAAATTTTGTCTGTTGGTGGTAGAAATGAATCACACTTGTGCGATCTGCCACTACTTTGTTGCTTTTAATTGTTTTCGCGGACACAATAATTGTCTCTTATAAAATTATATAATTAATATATTTTTGTACTTAAAATCGGGAAAATCTGTAATATGTTTTAACAAACAAAAACAATACACTAGGTAACCATCAAAATCTTACTTCAAAACGAATATGCATAAAATGTACATAAAAAATGGGTGCAGATTCTCTCGAATAAACGACCGTTGCCTACGTTAGTAGGCAACGAAACGAGTAATACTAAACAACATCTGTATTTTAGTGTTGTGTCTCGCGCGGCATAGCAATAATTTTTGCGGTGCCTGTAATGTAAACAAAAACAGGCAATGATGGTAGGGAGATGTAATTATGAAAATTACGCTATTTATAAACCGAAATAATTTACTTTATAATTGTTATAAAATATGTTTGTTACATTGACCTGTCTTTTCTTAGATGCATACCCTTTACTCAATCAGCACGATAATGCAATTGATTCGGGATTGTCGCATTCTATTTGTAAATATATTATAAGTTTATTCAGAATTCTACTATTGGATTTTAATTAATTATCAAACCAACTATCTAGTTGAAAAGCTTCCTGAGTTTGTATTTAATTTCATTCAGTATCTGTTTTTATGTTCACAACCAGTTATGGATAATACAAATTGTTTTTCTGTTCGTATACTATACGGATTTTTAAATATGTATCCTGACATTACTACCTTGTCCTCATGAGAAAAGTAGGTAGTTTTTTGATATGAACGCTGTTAAACAAAATACGGTAAATTTTGCTTTTCACTATAATTTTGATATTAAAACATAGAGATTTTTAGGTGTTTAAAAAATTCTTTTTCTCGCGTCATATTTGCATTTGCAATGCATGTCATATTATAAAAGCAATTATATTTTTAAGCTAATTCAGATTTTTAAACAACCATTTTCAATTTTTTAAACCATATACTTAGCTTTTTTAGACTAGTCTTTGCCATATGCATCATTCTCACACTTAACAGGTTATTATTACCGAAAGTGTCTCGTTACTAAAGCCATATGATAAACCCATTGTTTTCTAATAGCTAAGGGTAATTTTCAGTATAGAAACGAAACTTCTTTTTTTCTTTTAGGATTTGTATGAAGCCAAGTTTACTTGATTTTGCCCATCGATTTATTAAAATTAAATTAATTGAATATTAATTTATAATACCTACTTTGGTAATTGTTCTATACATGAACTTATTTCGTACAAATATTAAAGTTATTTAGTGGTTACTTAACCAAAAAGTAATTATAAAATAAACTATTATAAGTATAAGACCATAATATAAAATATCAATATTAATATTTATTTAAAAGGGATTACAATTATATTTCATTAAATACACTACTACGTGTTAATAAGCCAAAGTTTTTGTTAATCTACCTAAACATTTTAATTCCGAAATTAATATTTTTATAGGCACCAAGCAACATATTATTATATGTACGTAGAAACAGAGCAAGCTGTAGTTTAACAATCAGAACGGATATAACGTTTTAGTTTGATTTAGATTCCAAATGAAAATACAAATATTTATATAAGAATGCTCCTAATTTTAATAATCTTAATTAAACTTTGGTGCATTAAAGCTTTATTTAGTTTTTGATATACCGAAATATTACATACATAACACTGTTCTTTGACCATAGAAGTATCCCTCTGCTATATACGTTTACATAATGGACTTACCTTAGGCATGTTCGATATGTATATAAATAGATTTTTAAAAATTAAAACATTATTTTTGTGAAATTTCTTAAATTTTTGTACTTCCATAATTATTGCATGTACAGGGTGTCCAGTTTTCGACACTTTTGACGGGTATCTCAGTTATTAGTACAGATAGAATGATGCGGTTTTCGCAAACCTGTGTCACTTTTTTATGAAACAAACGATGCCCTTAACGGATTTATCATGGCCATCTTGGTTTTTGAGATACAGGGCGAAATTAAAAACGGTGCATTTTCAGACACTCCTTGTATTTTAGTTATCTTATACCTTATCGAAAATGTAAAAACGTGGTGTTATACAGTTTTTTACGTAGAATCCAGTGGCGTAGTTAATATTTTTCCAGGTGTCCCCATTCTTGAGAAATATACCAAAGTTATGTTTTTTTAAATGGAACACCCTGTATATTTTTTCATATTTGCATTCTGCTTACTGAGAGCTTTCCAAAAATATATAATAGTTGGCACTTTGTTTTAACAGGAAGGTTAAAATTCATATTTTTTAAATAACAAGCTTTAAGTTGACAGTAGGCCGTGTATTTTACTTAAATAAAAATAAATTGACGATACACTACACCTTCAATATTACTTTATAGTTTAATTTCAAACTTTTAAGTTTTTTAATACTTTCAATAGTAAAAAGTCATTTCCTCTTATTGTTACGTAGGTATATTATCGGAATAGACAAAAACATCTAGTAGGCCTTGACTTATCCAGGCTATAAAACAAAATTTTCATAATGGCGTTTAGCTCTTGTCAGAATTGTATTTAGGTAGGTATTTAAGGTTGAAAAGTTACTCATAATTTATTTATGATATTGTTCAATTTCAACGATGGCTCAAAAGTATGAAAATTATGAAAAATACGATATGCTGGTATGCTTTATACAAGCCAGTAACTTTTCAACCTTAAATACCTAAATACAATTCTGACAAAAGCTAAACGCCATTATGAAAATTTTGTTTTATAGCCTGGATAAGTCAAGGCCTACTAGATGTTTTTGTTTATTCCGATAATATACCTACGCAACAATAAGAGAAAATTACTTTTTACTATTGTAAGTATTAAAAAACCTAAAAGTTTGAAATTAAACTATCAATTGCCAAACCAATTGATGGTGTAGTGTATCGTCAATTTATTTTTATTTAAGTAAAATACACGGCCTACTGTCAACTTAAAGCTTGTTATTTAAAAAATATGAATTTTAACCTTCCTGTTAAAACAAAGTGCCAACTATTATATATTTTTGGAAAGCTCTCAATAAGCAGAATGCAAATATGAAAAAATATACAGGGTGTTCCATTTAAAAAAACATAACTTTGGTATATTTCTCAAAAATGGGGACACCTGGAAAAATATTAACTACGCCACTGGATTCTACGTAAAAAACTGTATAACACCACGTTCTTACATTTTCGATAAGGTATAAGATAACTAAAATAGAAGGGGTGTCTGAAAATGCACCGTTTTTAATTTCGCCCTGTATCTCAAAAACCAAGATGGCCATGATAAATCCGTTAAGGGCATCGTTTGTTTCATAAAAAAGTGACACAGGTTTGCGAAAACCGCATCATTCTATCTGTACTAATAACTGAGATACCCGTCAAAAGTGTCGAAAACTGGACACCCTGTACGTACTTAATTTAAATATTAATAATTCCCACCAGCCAATACCACAACGCGGATGCTATATTGGACTCAGTATCTGTTGTATCCCTATTTGTAAATAAATAAATATTCAGAAAATTACCTGTAAATTCCTCGTACCGAATATTGCAAAAAACTGTAGTTAAACTGAGTTACGATTATCAAAATGTCTACATAATGGTAATGTAACACTGCATTATGACAATACATAAGTATTTTAAAATGAATATTCCAATTCTGTTATAACAATAACTATATTAAATTATGGTAACCAAACTTGTAATTAGGTGAAAAATTTTAAACAAACTACTAGCCATAACTAAACGATTATCAAAATGTCTACATAATGGTAATTTAACACTGGGTTATGACATTACATGAGTAGTTTTATAATGAATGTACTAGTTATAATAATAAGGTGTATTAAATTATGGTAACCAAACTTGTAATTAGGTGAAAAATTTATCAAACAAACTACTAGCCATAACTAAACGATTATCAAAATGTCTACATAATGGTAATGTAACACTGGGATTATGACATTACATGAGTAGTTTTATATTAAATGTTCCAGTTATAATAATAGGTGTATTAAATTATGGTAACTAAACTTGTAATTAGGTGAAAAATTTATCAAACAAACTACTAGCCATAACTAAACGATTGTCAAAATGTCTACATAATGGTAATTTAACACTGGGATTATAACATTACATGAGTAGTTTTATACTAAATGTTCCAGTTATAATAATAAGGTGTATTAAATTATGGTAACCAAACTTGTAATTAGGTGAAAAATTTATCAGACAAACTACTAGCCATAACTAAACAATTATCAAAATGTCTACATAATGGTAATTTAACACTGGGATTATGACATTACATGAGTAGTTTTATATTAAATGTTCCAGTTATAATAATAGGTGTATTAAATTATGGTAACCAAACTTGTAATTAGGTGAAAAATTTATTAAACAAACTACTAGCCATAACTAAACGATTATCAAAATTTCTACATAATGGTAATTTAACACTGGGTTATGACATTTCATGAGTGGTTTTTTAATTAATGTTCCAGTTATAATAATAGGTGTGTTAAATTATGGTAACCAAACTTGTAATGAGGTAAACGATTTATTAAACAAACTACTAGCCATAACTAAACGATTATCAAAATCTATATTTCAAATTCTATAATTCCCGTCGATAATCGATCCTAACAAGTGATTTGTCTTTGAGCCCCGTTTCCTTCTGCCAAACTGAGCCTCACTGATGAGCCGTAATAACGGCGAAACGCGTCTGGGGATGGGTTTGGCGGAAGGAAACAGACAACACCTTTTTGAATTGATTATCAAAATGTCTACATATTGGTAATTTAATACTGGATTATGTCATTACATGAGTAGTTTTATAATGAATGTACCAGTTATAATAATAAGGTGTATTAAATTATAGTAACCAAACTTGTAATTATTAGGTTAAAGCTTTATTAAACAAGCTACTACCCATAACTAAACTGACTTATTACAATGACCAATAATAATTTAGCGACTGTAATTAAAACGTTTTTGTAAGATTTGTTCAGTTATTATAAATTCACTTACTTATTATAAATTTGCCATTTTTTTATTGTCCTAACTAATTTGATCGCTGTATAAAAATTGTATTACTTGAATTCTCTCATTGTGGGCAACAAATCCAAGGTAGCTCGATTGAACGCTTCAACTTCTTCTATATTTTTTTGAATTTCAAGCAAAAATCACAAGAGCATTTCAGGATATTTTAAATTTCTCGTCAACAACTAAGCCAACATTGGTTGTTGTATATGATGCTATTTAAAACTATCTGCTTCCAATTTATTAAACATACTAAAAATTTAATTTGTTACTTTGTTCTGCTTTTTATTGCCGTTTCTAGAAAAATGATTAAATGAAATATGTGTTAAAAGTATTTTTTAAGACACTCATGCGCGCCTTACAAAAATGTACTTTTAACACAAATAATTTTTAACCTTGGTCATGACTAAAGGGCGGATTATATGCAATTAAATTCAGCCAAAATATGCGCATATACAGTGTGTCCGCGGATGGGGTCCCCAAGGGGGAAAAATCTTTATTATTTATTTGACGACCAAAAGTCATTCTTTATAAAAAGTTCTGCTTGTTGAGAAAATGAATTCACGATAAAAAAAAATGTTAGATTAGATGTACAGGGTGTTAATAAATTAGGAAAATATGAAAAGGCTTCAAGAGAGAAGTACCATCATTACCATCCCGGTTATTTCAACTAACCCTGTATATGCATTTTGCATATATCCCGCCCTTTAGTCATGACTTATTGTGATATGTTTATTCTAAAAAGAAAACATTAGTACATTATACTAAATAGAAAAACTAATACCTGTTTCATATTCAAAATAATTTATAATAAATTATATTTCCACAGACCATATTTTGGCAAGCCAATTAAAAAAATATGTTTGGGGCGGTGCGGTGTAGTATTGCCACTTAAGCGGAAACATTAAAAACAAATGCGTATTTAGGTTTAAAAATTAATATACAGTTTTTTGCCCTATTTGGTAAAATAAACAGAGCATTATACAGGTTGCTTTTATTGTCCTCATAAAAAATAACTGTCCTGTTTATGTACATATATTAATTAAAAATATAATAGGATTGCTACGCTCAATGACCGACGCGGCTCAATGACGAAAACAATTCGACCCCAGCACATTTTGAACGGAATTAATTATTTACTCATAGGTTAAATCACAATAGCTTTGAGGTTTACCGAGTGAACTTCTCGTAGGTGGTTTTTCGAAAACTGTTCAAGAGTCAATAATTTGGAGATAAATGTCTATATGTGTAATATATCTCTAATAATTTTGTAAATATGATAATTTTACCCTTCTCGAAGTATTATTCCACACGGGTTTTTTTCCTTATAAGTACTTATTTCCTGTAGTTTACGCATATAAAATGCCCAGTCCTTTAGGCTACTAGCTAAGATTTCTACAGTGTGATTCGCGGCTAAAACATATTTTCGCTCAATATTTGGAACTATTTCTATTGAATTTTTTTTATTTTTTTTTATTGCAACTGGTGTGGTTAATTTCAGATAATAAAGCTTACTGAAACCGTTCCATTGCATATTGTTTCAGTTCGCTGCCATTCCCGTATCCATGGTTATGCTATTTACAGAAATTCTGCTTTGATTTATCTTGTCGACGTTTAGGAATTTAAATTTATAAATTTTATAAAAAATAAGTTTTATATGAGTTTTATTGAATAAAAAAATTATTAGAAATCATTATTTACCTTAATTAAAGGTTTGTGATGTCAGTTTTTATGGACATGAGTTAATTTTTAGGTTATAACTTCTATTTCACAAGGTGAAGGAATTTAATCGCGATTAAAATGATTGGTTCTTTTCATCAGTATAAACAATAATTGTGATTGGTCAATATATGTAAAATAAGGAAACCTGATTTGTTGATTGTGCAACTGTTTTTAAAATCGAAGAAAATAGCCCAGATTGAACACTAAGGCATTTGTTTCTTTTTTCTTGAAAATTCTTGTCTGCCTGACTTTCTTTTGTGTGTGATCGTTGAGGTATCTCGTTGTTTGGACCAGCAGTAATCCGCCATCATACTAACGTCCCATTTTCCCTAACATCTGAGTTTCATGTCTTTGATATCCTTATGAAAACGGTCGCCCTATTCTTTGCTTACATCGCCGGGATTTTCCGAAAAATAGTCGAAATGCTTACGCAAAAAGTGTAGTTTTACATTTTTATTATGGTATAGTGACTGTGTGAAAGCTTTGAAGCATTTCTGCCACTATATGTTCATAATCTGCAGATTTTTGTTACCCAAAAATTATTTTACAACCTTCTAGAGCAGAGATCCAAGCATTTCTTTAACAAACTCTTTCGGATTGGTGTCAGATCTAAAGCTAATTTTGTACATAAATATAGGCAAACCTTTAACTATCCAGTGCCTGTTTAATTAAATTTTACTGCTGATATTTGGTGACAGCCGAATGCCTGCAACAAATTTTGAAATATTTCTCTTGGCGATCGTTAATAGTATAGAAGTCATTTATACAAAAATTACTTTAATATTTCATTATAAACAAATATTTATTCAAACTAATTGGATAAGTTTAGAGGGTTTCGAGTAAATGGTATAAATACATGATGTGATCGTAGACTCTTAAAAAGGTTTGGTATTTCTCTAATAGGTTGGGTATGATATTACTTAGTTTTGCCTTGACTAAAATAATTCTTTCAATAAAACTTATAGACGATTTAGAGATTTTAAACTCTATTAAGTTTCTTGAAATTCGATTATAACTTTAAATATTCTTAGAGCTTGTTCGATTTAAACGAAAATTGATCTATTACCCAACATGTCTTGTATTTTCAGATAAGATTAGTAAGATTCTTTTTTATTTATTGAATTAGTAATATTTGCAATTAGTGTCAAAAATGCTTTATAAATAATCTCATTTAATGGATGGTATAATAGTGGGGTTCTGTATACTTAAACCAATTTCTGTCAAATGCTGTTTTATAATTCCGTACCACCCCAAATGTTTAAATGCTAACCGGCTTTAACGGCCCGGTTACGAGTGGTTACTCCTGTCAATTGCCTTTATGAAATTCTTTGTTATGGATTTGTTTTTAAAATGTTAGGCCGTTGACCGATAATTTATTATTTTTTTGCAGATAAACAATTCTAAACTGTAAAGCGCATTTAGCATTCCTGTGAAATATCAACCTGCAATGAACTTTTAAAAAGTAGAAGTTATGTTTTCAAACAACAAGGTGATTTCTAGTCCCAAATATAACCAGATTTTTATTGTTGATCTGTCATTTCTCGCATTTAACCGTGGCTACCGATGGTGATATTGGGACCATACCCTTAACTCAGCATATTTTATGTGTGTTGATTGGCAGTATTACTTATCGTATAATGGATCAGAACTGATGGACTGTTAGTACTACTAATGCAGTATTAACTGAATCATCAATATGCTGACAGAGTAACTATACTCTACTATAAATTGTTTTTTTCAGCGTTTCAATCATGAAATATTATATGACCTTAAAAAATATGTTAGGAATTTTAATATGTCTTGCTAATTAACAACTAGTTTGTTTCTAATGAGTATCTATCATTGAAATGCCATTATTGTTAAAAACAAAGTTTATGCGATGCAAAGTAAAAAATGTTGCCTCCGCGTCAGAAATATAAGTTAGAAGAGGCTCCGTTTTAATGAGGAATAGTAGCAGCTGCCCTTTCTTGCTAACCCAAATAGCTTTTTTTATATTCTTTTAAATTTTTAGACGTCGGCACTGGTTTACTTATACTTCTTATTTATGAATATCATGCAATGAAACCAATAAATAAGTGTCAATAAACCTTTTTTAATTAATTTTTTTTATTCTATAGTTTTTCCTACAAATTGGACAATTACACAATTACCTATTCAAATTCAAATTCAAATTCAAATTTAATTTATTCTACTAAGGATCATACATTATGATTTGAGGTTCGTCATATATAAAACTATAAAGTTTAAAAACATTAAAACATTAAATGTACGAGAAAAATCTACACACACAAATATAACAATGTTTAGGCATTCAAAAAGTCTTTCAGTGTGTAAAGTGCACTTTTTATAAGAAAGTCCTTTAGTTTTCTTCCAAATATACCTCTTGTTGTGGATTGTTTGATTTCTTCCGGCAGTTTATTGAAAATTTTTATGCAGGCATAGTGGGGAGATTTTTCATATCGTGTTGAAGTGTGTCTAGGGACTATAAGGCCATTTGCGTTTCTTGTAGCATAGTTGTGATTGTTTCTGTTTTCCTGGAATTCGTTCTTGTTGTTGTATACATATATGGAGCATTTGAGGATGTATATTGAAGTGACTGTGAGGATTTTGTGTTTTTTGTATATTTCTCTGCATGTTTGTGTTGGTTTTAATCCAAAGATGAGCCTTATTAGACGTTTCTGTGCTTGAAATACTCGGTTTATGTTTACTGCTTGTCCCCACAGTAAAATATTATAGCTGAGATGAGGATAAGCTAATGCGTAGTAAGATGTTATTTGAGTAGGGACAGGCACCGTGTATCTTAACTTTAGTATAGCGTAGTAAGCTTGTGCCAGTTTTGAGCATACATGATCCAATTGAGGTTCCCACGACAGTTTGGAATCAAGATACGTTCCCAGAAATTTGGAAGAGGATGCTGCCTGGTTCAATTGCATTTTTGGAGAAGTTTTGTAGAAATGTATGTGAACCGTTTTGTCCTCGTTTAGTATAAGTTGATTCGAAAAACACCATCTGTTCATTTCTTCTGTTACTTCTTGTATTTTCCTGTGTGCTTCAGGGTCATCTACTGCTGATATGGCAACCGTGGTATCGTCGGCAAATTTGATGGTAAATCCCGGTAGTGATAGATCGTTTACAAATAATATGAATATGAAAGGTGCGAGGACAGATCCTTGGGCAGCTCCGATGTTGAGTTCATATTCTGAGGAGGTATGATTTCCGATTTTGACCAACAGCCTTCTTTCGGTTAGGAACGACATTATTAAGGACAGTGCATATTGTGAACAATTTTGTCATATTATGTGTTTGTGGGGCGTAATTATTAAACCCCTTCCCAACGCAAAAATGTCCAAACGCCTACTTATGAAATACCAGTCCTTTATTTTAAGACCCCCTCCCCCTTAAATGCTAGATACGGTTCTTCAATGCATTTGTAAAATAACTTTAAAAATTCTTGATTGACGAAAGAAATAAAATATGTACAAATGCATTAATTCGTAATATGGCAAATAAAAGTGCTCTTCTTAAAAGGAAATGTACAATTTCTCTTTCTACATCCCACTTATTCAAATAATAAAGACCGTCTTCCTGGAAAATGGCGCACTTTCAAGTTTATTTACAAACTTTTTACAATGACATCTTTTTAAAGCGAAGACATGCTGTTAAAGATGCATGCATAAAATGCAGAGAAATGTAAGTCGGACAAAAGGCAGGCAATAAAGCTGGAAATCCATTGAATGATTGGAGAAATTTGCTATGAATCTAATATATTGTTGAAGCAGCTTTATTTTATTTCCGATATTTTTGTTGTGTTGCACTGAGGAAAATGATCTAATACAACAGGTTTGCTAAGACATAGTTTGTATTGATAGCTTATTTTTTTATTGACCCATATTAAATAAATTGTTAATGTATCAAACCCGCTTAAAGAGTACACGCATTGAATCGACTCGGACCGGTCGACTCGGAAAAGAGCAGTCGGAATATCAACGCGCATTGAATCGACTCGGACCGGTCGACTCGGAAAAGAGCTGTTGGAATGACAACGTCAGCCGCGAATTGAATTCGCTTTGCCAGCAGTCGTCCACTAGCAGTCGAGTATAGAGGAGCAGGAGAAGATAAAAATGACAGATTCTTCAGATTTTGACGAAGAAGCGTGTCATGAAATTGAAAGAGAAATGCGGAGGCCACGAGTCTGGGTCCATGAAAAATACTAGGGTTTGTAGTGACATTAAGTAGTAGATGTAAAAATAATTATAGGAATTATTTTTACGGTGTGTTAGCATGAAAAATCCTTTAATATTTATAATTTTCATAAAAATAAATTAAATTTTTTTGTAAGCTGTAAATTTAAATTGTATGTCTTAATTTTCCATAACTTTCCTAAAATTTACTTATATAAAGGTGTTCATCACTGTTAAAAATATCTTGTTTTATTGTAAAATTAAAATAAAATTTAATATTACAAAAACATTAATGTATCCTTATCTACCACATGAAAGTATGTGTAAAATTTATATTTTTATATTTTTTAAGGAACTATCATGTAAAATTTAACCCACTTTTTACAGTGTGCAATAAAAAAGTTACACTTAAGTTTGTTTTACTAAAACTAAGGCTTGAGAATTTAGATATCAAGGTAAATTAATATGTTGACATTTAAACTTTTTTTTAAAGTCACGGCGGCATCGATCAAATAGCACAATTATAACGTTTCTTTTTATTGGTGTTTTTCCGCTACACTAAATTTCATACAAAAAATTTAGTTCGCCGTCAGAGCATTCGGCAGTTTTTGCCCCTGCAAGCAATTCCGGGTCGAGTCGACCGATACGAGTCGACCGGTCCGACTCAGTGCGCGGGGTCTAATTTAATTACATGAATATCAAAAATTTCCGACTGCTCTTTTCCGAGTCGACCGGTCCGAGTCGATTCAATGCGTGTACTCCTTAAGAGTTTCATCAATTTCATATTTTCTATAACAGTCGTTTTATTGGTAGTAATTAGTCCCATTAGTCTTGTTGAATAATAAACTACTTTTAATACAGCAATTGTATTAAGCAATAAATTGTATCTTCTCAATGCGACGCATTTTGTTTCCAGTAAAGCGCTTTTTCAACAATTAAGAAAGCAAAATAGCGTCCCCAAAAACGAATTGTATGCGTTAGAACCTATAATCCACAAAACGTTGGTGGGGGTTCGTAGCGATCGGCAATCGCCGCGCGACGTTGTATTAGTTTTAACGTATTTGTTGCGCAGTTCACATCGTTGTTCAGAGTCTTCTAGCTGTCCTGTCTGAATTTAAACTTAATTGATCGTACCAATTAAAGTTTCATGCAATGTTAAACGACAAGAACAAGATCACACTAGAAGCTATTTAAATTTTTGAGAACTACAGTACTGCTTGTTAGTGGTAAGTATATTATGCGTTATTAACGGTAGCAAGCAAATATTATTATGATTAATGTCAAGTTTTATTACTGCCAGTCGGAACTAATACAGTATACGAAACCAGATTACCCCCCAATAGAACTTTATAATTACTGTAACTATTTAGAGCAATAATGGCTATGAACCATTATATGGTAGCAATAACTCCTATTTCCTATTGGCTAAATTATCGCGCTATTATCACTACACAACGGTCTAGCGATTTTCATTGCCTTACAGTAGGAAAACGCTTTGCTGTCACATATAGTATTAAACAGTTGTATAAAGAGTACGTGAATTCTTATAAGAAATAGAAGGTTTTTTTTTTCAGTGTGTTTAAAATGAATTACTGTTAATTTAATGATCGCAGTGTGCTGATATTGTGGAAAGAGAGAAATTTTCTTTTTTTGCCATTGTAGAAGCAGTATAGTGTACAGGGTGTCCCATTTTCGATACTTTTAGTGGATTTTGGAGTTATTATCAAAGATAGAGATTTGCGGTTTTGGTGTCAGTGTGCTACTTTTTAACGAAACGAATTATTCCCGTGTCAAATATGTCATGGCATTCTTAGATTTTAATCTACAAGGTGATTTTGAAAATCTTTCCTTTTTAGGCACCCCTCGTAATTCCGTTATGCGTCAACTTATTAAAAAAGTAAAAACTGATATTCGTAGAACTTTTTACGTAGAGCTCAGTGGCGTAATCAGTTTTTTCTAAAAATGTTAGTTTTCCAGATATTAACCCAACCTATGTTTTTTTAAATAGGATGCCCTGTATATTATTTTTTATATTGATTAAGTACTATTTGGGCTTTTCAAAAATGTATAGATGTTTATAATTATTTTGAAAAACAAGCTCAAAATTTGATGTTTTTAATTATTTACTTTACTTGTAACAGTAGGCCATGGCCAATTTATTAGAAACAAATTAAAATGACCAAAAATTTAAAAGATTTGTCAGACTATTGTCATTTTATGAAATACTTTTATACGTAGGTCATTTTATTTTACTTATTTTTATCAATGGCCGTTTATGAAAATTATGAAAAGTATGACATGTTGGTATGCTTTATACAATGCAATGAAAAATCCCAAGAAGCTTCTGAATTATATTTCAATAGGTAGGTAATGTATTTAAAGTGCTTTCATTATGATAATTTCTCTTATCTGACGATTGTTTTCATTTATATTAGGCGTCCAGAAAGAAGGCAACCATTTTCAGAAATATTTGCTCGTTTGAAAACCAATCTAGTTGAGCACGGGTCGTTTATTCAGCCACGTCCCAAAACATACTTCAAAGAAGACAGGAAGAGAAAAGAAATAAATGTTTTATCTTACGCAGAAGCAACGACTTCATCTTCCTGTAGAAAAATAGAGGAAGAAATTGGTGTAACAAGTTCTGACGCTCAGAGAATATTGAAAAAATATAATTACTATCCATATAAATTTAAGATAGTGCAACATTTACACCCCGGAGATGCCGAGCGTCGAATAACTTTTTGCCAATGGTATTTAGAACAAATCCGCACTTACGCATCTTTTGGCAGACTTGTCATCTGGTCTGACGAATGTTATTTTTCAAGTGTAGGAATTTTTAATTGTCATAACACGAGGCGTTCATCTTAAGAAAATCACCATTTAATTTTCGAAAGGGCACAACAAGGGCGCTTCGGGATTGGTGTATCATGTTTCATTTTGGGCCGCCACATAGTCTACCGGATGTATGATGGGAGTCTCATAGTTCGGAAATACCTAGAAATCCTGGAGGAAGTTATTCCAGAATTGCTGGAAAATATTCCATTGGCCCATTTCAATTCCGTCTATCTCCAACAAGACGGTGCTCCGGGTCACAACTCTCTGCTAATAAGGCCATTTCTGGACAATAACTTTCCTCAAAGATGGATAGGTACAAATGGGCCTGTAAGGTGGGCCGCACAATCTCCCGATCTTTCCATTTTGAATTTTTTTTGTGGGGTTTTATGGAAAATCAAGTATATAAGACACGACATGAATCTCTAGCGGAACTTCGTGAGGCAATTGAGTTGGCCTTTCAAACTCTTCAGAATAGATCTATTATTCTTTTTCATGCAATTGGAAGAATGCCAAAATTGTGCCAATATTGCATTCAAGAAAACGGGCGGCATTTTGAAAATCTTCTTTATTCGTCGTTATTTTTAACTTTATTGTATTTTCTATTATTGGTACTTTTATGTATCTATTAATAATGTGTTTGTTTCTTTGTAATACAGTTTCCATCTGAGTTTTATATGTTTAATAAATGGTATTATATGTTAATTATTATATTATGTCAATTATTGTTGCGTTTGGCCATGGCCTACTGTTACAAGTAAAGTAAATAATTAAAAACATTAAATTTTGAGCTTGTTTTTCAAAATAAATATAAACATCTATACATTTTTGAAAAGCCTAAATGATACTTAATCAATATAAAAAATATTATACAGGGTATCCTATTTAAAAAAACATAGATTGGGTTAATATCTGGAAAACTAACTAATTCGTTTCATTAAAAAGTAGAACAGTGACGCGAAAACCGCAAATCTCTATCCTTTATAATAACTCCAATAACCCCTTAAAGTATCGAAAATGGGACACCCTGTACAATCTAGCAAGTTTAAATTTAATGCCCATATAGACTACATCGCTAATTAGTGCACTGGAAATCAAGGATTTGCAGCAAAAATGAAATAAAATCAATTTATTTTGCATTTGTTGAAATATATTAAATTTCACCAGTGTCATATTCTGAAGTCGTTATTACGAAATAAATAAAGTTAAACTTAAAATCCTAAAAAATAAATTTGTAAAATTTTTAGGTTGAAGTTTGCAATGTACCTAGTGTTACTGTACTACGAAAACAATTTGGACTGGCAACTTTGGAAGCCCGAAGAATTCAATCAGATTTAATTTTGGTTTTTAAATTGATTTCCCGGCCTCGGCGGCTTATCTTCTCCAACAGTTTTCTTTGCATGTTCATTCTAGAACCACTAGAAGGCGGTTTTTCTGTGTCTTAAACAACTTTTAATGTAGGTCTAAATGGTCCCATATTTAGACTACGTTCTTCTTATAATATGTATTGTCAAAACATTAATTTATTCTCCAAAACTGTTCCAAAAATAATTTAAAACTTTAGGCTCAGCATGTAATTCATGTAGATTTAGCTCTTGTGTGATTAGATTATTATAGGTAAATAGTTTTATATAATATATTAGTAAACAGTGAATACAGTTTATGGGTAGCTGTACCTGTTACGTATACAAACATCTTACTCGTACGAAAAGAGAAATTTTCAAAACATGTAGTACAAGACACAATGAATTGTTATAAGCATTCGTTGCTGCTTTGCACACAGGCCAGCCATGTGCAAAGGTTTTGCGCACGCGCTTCGCGTCTCGGTTGACTATTTTAAACTACTCATACATTCATTATGTATATTATCTCAGAAACATTGAAAATAATAGAAGCATGTCTAGATTTTCTTCTGAGTCAAATAGCAGGCAGCAGGGTCATGTTACTGAAAGTTTTACTTATTGACATGGGCTATCCGATTGGGCAAGGGGTAGCACTTGCCAACACTGGATGCCCAAAAATGGAAAAAGTTTATTACTTATTATAAAAATCCATTTGCTCTGTCAATATTTTTAGATCTTCGGTATTATACTCATTTTATTTGATTGTATAGAAATTTTCCGGTAAATTGCCAGCTTTTTTATTCTATTTTGGAAAAATATTTTAAAATAAGAAAATTTTTTTCAATTTGGAACTTAATTTTGCCGACGTCGCTTCAAAAGCCCCTTAAAACCGCCGATATTGTGACGAAAAATATGTCTCCAGACGTCGATGCTCACAAGCGTTTATTTCACTGTATTTTTAAAGGTTAATTCGGCTGCTAACAAATGCGTGTATAAAAAACGAACACTATTTGGACAGTATTTTTTGCGAATCCCACAATTGACCAAAAAAATGAAATTACGAATTTAAATGAAAATTGTTGGTATTACTATGGGGAGATCTATGTTTGGGTTAACAATATTTACTCATATATGCATTGTTTAACTTTTATTAGAGAGTTTTCGTTTCATTGCTGTTGAGTTTTTGCTTTATCGCTATTGAGTAGGTACACGTTTTATAAAGCATCATTTTATAGCACGCGTTCATGTTAGAAAACGATCGCTCGCGGCGAGTTTTATAACGGGACAAGTGCTCTAACTGTAAAACATATACTTTATACTATTTTTCTATTTTGTATTTTTTCTTCAAATTTTGTAAATTTTGATGTCTAAATTTTATGAAGGTAATACTATTACATTATTTAACATAGTGGCCTTTATTTGTGTCCGCCATGCGAAAAATTGGTTTTCTCATGGATCACAACAAGCCATGACAGACGTCAACAGAATAAAACATTTGATTAATATTATTATATTACCAATCTTTAAAAAATAAAAACAAAAATGATTTTATAATACATTTGCTTGGATACTGAAAACGATATGGTAATAGATTTTCTCCACGATCATTACTGAATGCAATAATTCCAAAATCATTTTTGATAATAGAATGTAAAAATTCTCGCTCTTGAGTTGGAATATTTATTCTAAAACACTTGCTTCTTATGCGTTTCGCGTGTATTTTTATTCCATAACAAGATACGGAATGAATATTCTGTAATTGATATAAACGACATAGGTTGCCATGAATTTCGAAACTGTCAGTGTCAGATAAAAATGGCCGCGTTCTAATAATTATTTTTAGACAAATTTTAGTGCAAGTCAAAAAATGAGTGAAAAATCGGATGAATCAGATATGGAACTGGATGGTCGTGGAGAAAATATAGTCTGCTACTCGGTTAGAATGAAAATTCGATACTGGTGGTTCCTCGTGCTCGCTACGCTCGCGTTCGGAATCTTCCACTCGGATCGAATTTTCATTCCAACCTCTTTACAGAATCTACTATTATATGAAACAAAATTAGAAAAAAAAAATATTTAAAAACTATTAAAGCTATAAAACTTTTAAAAACATTTGTTTAATAATACTGAAATTTTTTTGACACCTTTAACTATTTTTACAAATATAAATATTTTATATACCAATGTATAGCAAGGTGAAATCATACATAATGATTACCTTTTAGGCAGTTTTTTTCTTGTTCTAATACAGATAAAAATATTAGCGCTTAAGCTACTAATAAAGATCCCTTTATTGTTGTAACAAGTCTACATCCTATTGATAGGTAAGAAACTAAATAATATTATGTTAGTTCGTAAATATGGTTAATAGAAGGTAAAAAATGTCGGTAATTTAGAAAAGCAATTCTAAAGCGAGAATATTTTCAGCAGCTGTTTGTGACAACTTTTTTTGAGATAAACACCAAACTTATTGATAAAGCATTGGCAAAACTTCGACATACTTGATACCATCAATATGAGTTTCGTAAAAAGGAAACGAAATTAAAGACAATTTCTACTTGGATACGACAAGAGAGCGATACGAAGTAGTTAAATGATCAACAGACTGAAAATGTCGCACAATAATCTAATCCATTTGATATTTAATCTGTTGTTTATGCATATATAATATGTCCAAATTATACCGTAGCTTTAAACAGTTGAGTAAACTTGAAATTAAATAAGATATTTTTGAAATATTAGGATAAAAGCAGACATCAAACAATAAGATGATCTATTAATTTTGTTTATTAATAACGTAAAAAGAGGATCAAGGATGGACACATTGGAATCTCCAGATGATACAAATTATTTAATTTGACACCACCATATTAAGCTACAAACTAAGGTTTATTTTTTACAGATGATCAGAGCATCCAAAGGTCTGTACTTTGTATAATAATATGAAGTGATCAAGCTGATCGGACCTCTTGGATAAGTCAGTACAACATATGTGTGCATTCGTTCCTTCAGCCAAAAATTAATTAATACACATTAAATTTGTTGTTTTTAAACGGCCTTTTACCAATAATCCATGTTGATCAGGAGCAATAGCAAATATTACAACTCCACGACAGACTCCTAATTTTACTTGAAGGATCTTTCCTATTTGTGATACAGTGAAAATGAAAGTGTTTTTAATATACAGTGACCGGCAGAAAGTACGCACCAAATGGGATTTTTTTAAATTTCAAAACTTACCAAATTTTTTTGGCGATGGAAAAGTTCTGCATGTTTTTAAACAAAAAAGAGCATAGACAAGACTAGTAAATATTGCGCTGTATACGAGGGAGAGGTGAAAACGTAAAATTCGCTCAAGAATAAAGTGTCCTTATTTTTCACTGTAGAATTTTTTTTATTAGGAAATGTTGTTTGCACTTAAAAGTTATCCATAAATACCAAATTTTAGCCTGATAGCACAAAAAAAGCGTTTTTACTTTTTAAAAACTTATCTTGACGCCCCCACGTATAAAGAATCAATAGAAGCTATATGCAACCTATGAATTTAATTTTTTAACAGCTCTTGGGCAACTAGACTCATAACTTACTTTAAATTTGTTTAAATACGTGAGAACTGGACGTTTAATACAATAACGTCAAAAATAAACTAACTTTACTGGTGCACACCGTACATTATTCTATGGATAAGCGGAATAGCTTTATGCAAAACAAATGAGAGTTTACTCCATACATTTAACAATAATTTGCCGTTCCCAATTTTTCAAAAACTACTAACCCCATTGGTTTATGAATTAAAGTTTAAACCCTTAAAATAAAATTCGTTTCATTTAAATCTAGTTGCCATAAAGAATATTTATATTTGTGCTACCGAACTGAAATTTGGTATTTATGAATAACTTAAGTGCAAACAACATTTCCTAATTAAAAAAAATTTCCACAGTGAAGAATAAGGGCAATTTATTCTTGAGTGAATTTAACGTTTTCACCTCTCCCTCGTATACTGCGCAATATTTATTAGTTTTGTCTATGCTCTTTTTTGTTTAGGGACATGCAGAACTTTTCCACCGCCAAAAAAATTTGGTGAGTTTTGAAACTAAAAAAAAATCCCCTTTGGTGCGTACTTTCTGCCGGTCACTGTATATATATACAGGGTTGGGCAAATGTTTCGGAACGGCTTAATTACAGGCGAACGAAAAGTGATATCGGATCCGGGTTTTGGGCAGTCTATAGGACTAAAATTTTACGATTTGACTATTATACCATATGTCAGTAATGTCACCAACTGTCCAGTGTTGACGTTATTTTTTTTAAATGGAACACCCTGTATATTTTTACATTTTTAAATTCCACATAAAATTAAAATTATTTTTTATTAAATGCACTATTAGTCTATACTTCATAGTTACCGAGATATTGACTCTCGAAAAGTGACATTTTTGAACTTTGACAGCTTATAACTTTCTAACAGTACGTCTTAGAGCAAAACGGCTTACATGTCCCTATCTTCAATTTTTATTATCTTCCCAAAAAATCAACTTACGGTTAAACCGGATGTAACTCGAAAGCAGGAAATATAGTTGTACGGTTTAATTGAAAGTTGATTTTTTTAAGAAGATAATAAAAATTGAAGTTTGGAGTTATTGCCAAAATAATAGTTTTTTAACACTTTTATCGAAGACTTTATTGTTTTTATAGCTTCGTGGCCACGACAAAAAAATATTTTTAAACTTTATGATTCATTTATGTGTAGGTTTGTTACTCACTATTCCCATGACTCAAAAACTACTTTAGAATTATTGACATAATCATGGAAAACTCCCCATGAAAAGAACCATGCCCTCTTTAGCCTCTTTTAAATCCCTAATTAGGTCGAAGTGAAAAAATAAAATGAAATTACTATATTCCTTTTTAGAACTTTTTTAAAAAAATTTATTATTGAATTATATTTGTGCAAGATGGGGTATATTTTTCATATTTTTGTATGACTATGTGTGAGATAGGTAGTATGCTTTTAAAATTTTTGTAAGATTTACGTGGTTTTAAATGTTGTTTACTGTATTTATTTACTTGTAATATATGTATTAAAATGTTATAATATAACTATTATTCACCGGCTATATTGATATTATTTATAATTTGATTAATTAAATAAATAAATCGGTAATCGGTGCAAATACAAACATTGCGTGAGAATTTTTTCTCTTTATTTACCCCTTCCATAACTTCAAAACAACTGTTTGCTCTTCGTATTAAATCACCTTTACTTAATTTCTAATATTTTTGATATTTATACCAATGACATTTACACTTATGTAATAGCTTTGCCAAGAAACCTGGTGCTTATTCCATTGTACAGAACATTTTCGATACCCTTCGAGAACTATTTTTCATGTAGTACCAGTTAATCATTGTTATTTTTTCTTGAATCATGTAAAACATGTTGAAACTAATAAAATATAAAAGGTCTAGTAAAGTCTGACATTATCATCATCATTGCTGGTGGTTCCATAAAGTTAAGTATCAAAGCAGTATTTAAATTTTAAGAATTTCACGAAAAGTATTTTTTAAATAACAATTGACCCAATAGAAAATAAAAAAATTTGGTGTGCCAGCCTCTCATATAAGGGCCTTTAAAAAAATCCAATAACATTTTGGTCTAAAATTAATATGTAAGCCAATAATTATTGATGGAATCACAATATACACGGGATTTCACATGGCCAGTCTAAATTTGCACAACCCAATAAATTATAAAACGTAAACAAATAGGAATTAAAATTTACTATTCATTTAATATAATCTTTGTTTCAGTTTTTCCTCAAAAGCCTAAAGAACTTTATTTTTAAAATATTCATTCCCGGAAATTTAAATTTCCGCCCACCGACGAGATCATCGCGTCGCTTTTTAACGCTAGCTCTTAATTAAGTAGAGCGTTAAAGTACTTAGAATTTTTTCGTGATTAAAAATTACCCATTAAATTTTTTACACTTAGTTTTATAAAAAAAAATGGCATGGACATTTTTCTTTAATGACGCACATTTCACTTTTAAATGTTTTAAAATGCCCTTATCAATACCAATTTTAAAAGTATTTGCGCAAATTCACCCCAGAATGGTGGATGGTGCTGGTAGTGTAAAATCTTTGCGCCTGAAAAACTTGAACGCTGAAGGAGATTTGTAAACAAGAGAAATAGCAAATTGTTTCTCATTTTTGTCTCATGCTCTACATTTCTTGTTTCCTCTTATTTGCATCATAACCAGAGTTTTGCAATTTCGATAAGAAAGTCAAGAAAGGTAATGCAGAAAGTCGTTGTTGGTAATTTCTTATAGCCTTGGTGTTTAACTGAGTCTTGCTTTGAAGCCATTGCCAATGCCATTGAATCAATGGAAAATGCTTTAATGTAAAAAAAATAACAGCAGACGTAGAGAAATGAGGTGTTATTAAGACCTTATAAAATAAATTCATGTTTTGCCACACACTGGCATTCTCAATGGGAAGAACACCTATGTTGAAAGTGTGAACGGCAACCTCGATACGATACGGCTGTGGAGCTCTCGGGCTTCTCCGGTATTATTCGGGTTTGTCAAAAACTGACACCTGAACTAAGTGAAGGATTCAGTGTTTCAGTTACCCACTACATGGACGCATGTCTGGTCTGAACTGATGCTGATTCGAATAAATCGTGGGACTCCTTAAATCAGAAGATTCGATAATACGGACGATGTTCAATCTTGACGAGCATCCCTCGTATTCAAATATTAACAAATACAGTCCACTACTTACATCTAGAGTCGATTCACTCAGTAAACCTGCAAGATGGCCGACATGTCATATGACAAAAGTCATATTCCAGCTAAATAAAATAAATTTTTGCATTTTCAATGACTTTTGTCATATGACATGTCGGCCATCTTGCAGATTTACTGAGTGAATCGACTTTATCAAGAAGGAAGGAACTATAATCCAACGCCATCTTCCCTTAAAGAAGAAACCGCTAAGGAACACACCGGCAAGCCACGAGGAGAAGAGGCGGCATCGGCGCGAAGATATCAGCTGTTCAGCACTGTCAGTCGCATCACTTTTAATTTGACAATAAAAAATATGTAATTTATAGAATAAAACCACATTACAACCAGAAAAAACATCGTATCAATCATCAGAATTCTACAGACGGTATCCCGTAGAGTGACACTTCTGATACTGATCCCGAAAAATTCAAGGCTCTGCCGCAATATTCTTTTAGTCGTACAACAAAGACGTAATAGGCTTCCCACGTCGAGGTATGTCCGGTGGACAAGAGGTATTACGACAAAGCCGTAAATACTGTGCCACCAAAGTTGTGGTTTGGAACCGATGTAAGACTGTAGGTCTCATCTGGCTGACACTACCCAGACGTAAAATGAGGTTGGTAAAAAGGGTCGCACTGGCCTACTTGCTAGGCGTTAAGCCTCCCCTAAACTACCACTACTACCTATTTTATTTCATGGTAAGTAAACTGATAAAATCGAATAATTTCTCTTGGGAAATTTTCCCAAGTAAATTATGTAATTTCGCCTGACATACGGCGAGTTTGGTATGGTATAGGGGACTTTTAAGATAATTGATTTAAGAGATAAAAATGGCATTTCATATGTCTTGAGAGTACTCAAAGTATCTCTCTGAATCTGAACGGTGTAAAGGGTGAGCTAGACTTTACAGCACTTGCACCATTGTTAACCCATTTCTGCAAATTTTAGGAATTTAAAGATATAGGGTTGCTTATAGCTCGTTAGATATATCTTTAAAGTGGTTGATGATGTCCCCCAGTGGCATCTTATTTATGTTAGCTAGGATAAGTCAGAACTCACCGAGCATGGATCTTCCATTGGATTAGAAAGCAAGATAGTAACAACAAAGAATATGCTCGACTATTTCATCTTTCTGTTGCAATTCTCTACATAAAGGCATGTCGCCTAGCTTCATGCCATAGCAGACAATTTTGCATAAAAAAATAAAATTAAATACCTATATGGTTAATCGTAGTTTTTTCCTGGCCGTCATCGTTAGATGTTTCCTGGTTGTAGCCGTATTTTGGTTACTGAATATCTATTTTAAAGTTTTCAGGTAGTTCACATGGTTTCTTGAGATTTTTATGGGAATATTCTGTAAAATCTGTAAACGCTGATGCCGTTAAAGCTAGTGCTGTCTCTGTCTCAATTAATACGACTTCGGCTTGCTAGTGGATCAGCGATTTGATTTTCCCTTAATGTTTTATATCCTTTAATCCAGTTGACTGTAAACGGGTTATTTTGAGTGGCTCAAACCAGAGTTACTCTCTTATTTAAATTAAATCGTTTCTATAACATCTTGTATAATAAAATCACATCAACTTAATAAGAATCTTTATTAATTTCATTTTACCGACAAGAAAAACATAAAGCTGTCATAACAATATAAATGGATTATAGAACAGTGCAAACCCATTAAACACTTTTTAACCTATTTTATCAAATATTAAAATACAATGGCCTAGTAACAAAGCAGCGCTAACATCAATATTAGACGATAGTTTCTTGACAAAGAAAAGTAAGTTCCGCCGGTGCCTTTTATGTCTTTGAAATTTTACACAAAGACGTTATAAAGGAAATTTTCAGTCAAAAGACTTTCTGTCCAAAGTTTATGCACCTCCTGCGTATTTTGTAAAACATTGAGTAGACGCTTGTATGCAACAGCAAGTTATGTCAAGGAGAAAATTGTCCTTGTCGGAATATTAATTGAAATAGTTTGGTGTTTTCCGAAAGTATTTTGTAGAAAATCAAGTACCTGAAACACAATTTTTCAAAGATATTTAATACTATTTATTGACTAATAAAACTGTAATTTGGGAAATTGGATACTTAAAATGTATACTTTAGAGGCTTTAACACCTTCTTGCAAAAATCGTTAACATTAGTTTTATGTTTGGCGAAAGGTAAAAAATGTCAATTAATAAAAATTGTAAATAGTGCTTGAAATATGGGCCCCCCTGTGAAAGTAGCAAAAAAATCGTATAGTGTCAAAAAAATATATATTATAAAATGATTTGATATACAAATGTTTATTTACAAAAATCGCAAATGTATTCGCCGCGTTCTGTGTCCGCACAAGCCTCATGTGACCACAATTGATACATAAGACAGCACACCCACAATTCGCACTTGGTGTCTTTAGAGAAACGCCCTTCACAATAAATGCCCGTCGCGTCTGCATTTTCAGGGCGCGTTCCGAATTCCTCCGGATTATTGTCTACATCATCAGGAGTAAATACTTCACATGGTTCATCTTCAGAGTCGGACGACTCAACCAATTTCTTCCGTTTTTGAAGTTTTGATTTACCTTTGACCAAGTTTTTACCAAACACACTCCGTTTCCCTTTTTCACTACTAAATTTTAATTTTTTAACTGACATTTCTAATTCATTTTTGTACGGAGAAGATGTTATTATCTCAGACTTGGAAGACTTTCTCCCACGATTGGATATTTTTCTTTTTAGGAAGGTACTGGGGAAATGTCAACGGGTGTCACAAATCTTGGTGATTTTAAACTTGGCAAGCCTGAAGATATTGAGGTAGTATTTTTAAAATTTCTGTCAGATAAATCTGTTGAAATCGTAGAACATCCAGGCCCCCAGATATTCTCGGAAAATGCAGGTAGACCATAGACATTTTTAGAGCATCCAGGTTGAAAATTGTTATTTGCATATTGCAGGCAAAGATATGCTGCAGAATCTTGATTATTGTTAGTAGTTGGAGTGGACACGAGATTTGAACTTTCATCTCGAGACGTGTTGCTCTTGGAAACTATTTCTTCAGAATTGTTGCATCTTTTAACTGCGTCAGCCTGTTCAGCTATAAAATCGCATTGACAAAAATGTTTCTGTCGAATGGATACATTCCTGTTACTCGAAAACCGCTGACAATAATTGCAGAAGTCTGCTTCCTTGTATTTTTTGAAATATATTTTTTCCTATTTCGAGGCATTTTCATAAAAAAAAATTAATAGTTTAATTTTCTAGAATCACACACATGATAAGGTCCGAATATGGGAATGGCCCATATTGGAAACCTAACGACAAAAATATCAAAACAGGAACAACAAGCTTAAAAGCAAATTCAGGCAAAAATCTGCAATGCATCTTAAAGAGTAACATTTCTATTATAATATACTTACCAATTTGTAACTTTTAAATATTGTACGTATATTTACGAAATTGTATAAACACTAGCGTGTACCCGGCCTGCGTTGCAGCCCGGCATTATACGACGTGATGACGTATAAGGCGAACAAACCTCAAACTTAACCGTTTGCCGGCCCGTCCACAATTCACATCCATGCATAAAACATAGTCTGTCTTCGTCTATTCCGGCTTCGGTGCTTCGGATCGATCGTTAAACGGGCCGGGGATCGGTTAGGTTGGGTCGTTCGTTCTCCCTACTCTAATTTATCAGTGTTTATCAGTGTTACTCTATAATATTATGCATGTAATATACATAAAAACCTTCCTCTTGAATCACTCTATCTATTAAAAAAAACCGCTTCAAAATCCGTTGCGTAGTTTTAAAGATTTAAGCACATTGCACATATAGGGACAGGACGGGCGATAGCGACTTTGTTTTATACTATGTTAAGATTCACAATCTTAAGAATTAATACCGACAAATTTCTTCTCTGCGCCATCTATAGGTATGTTAAAAGCCGAAGCTATAAAAATGTTCGGGTTGTAATTCTGTAAAGATACCGATATGATCGATACAACATTGGTACAGGGGTGGGCCAATAATATGGTGGTCCATAATACCATCATGGCCCATATTCGGACCTTCTCGTCTAATATTTTCAATATTTGTCACCAAATTATTAAGCTTCGGAATACATAGCTTTACATCAATTCAACCGCCACTGTTATGTAGCACCCTGTAAAGAGAAAAAGCTCAAAGTCATTGTTAAAATTAATCCAAATTATGGGTTAGCTGGACAACAATCGAAAAGTGGCATTTCCAAATTAAAATTCCAATTTAAAAGTAGAAATGATGACAAACAATCTTTAAACGCGAATGCTAGGAAAAATCTTTGTTGATGTAGCCATCAAATTCAGCGAAAGCAATTAAAACTTGAATAATAGCTTTTGAAAATACATGTTCAATTTTTAATTAAGTTTTAACAATCTTTTAAGGTGGAACTAAGTGTTTGCTTAAATGATTTTTCTTATTTAGAAGATAATATAGTGTCCGCGAAAATCTTTAAAAAGGGAATATTGTGTCATATCGGACAAGTGTGTAACTGTCTTTTATATTGAAATACACAGGGATCCAAGCACAATGGATACTTTGGGGTGGGTAGACCACGACGACCGTTTCGTCCTTATTAGGACTCTACGGGCAGCCATGACCCAAGCAATTCCGACACAGCGGTTCGAGATATTAAAAGCCTCTTTGCAAAAGAAAAGCTGACATGGGTATCCATGGTGCTTGGATCCCTGTGTTATCCAATAAAAAAGACAGTTACACACTTGTCCGATATGCCACAATATTCGCTTTTTAATGATTTTTCTTATTTCAAAGAAAAATGTTTGTAGTGAAGTAAATAGGGATTACTGGAGTATAAGAATCAATACTATAGAAAACGGCACGAATTCTCTCGTTTTAAAACAGATGACAGCAGAAATTTGTCTTCGATCAAGCGATATTAAGAAATAATAATATCCCCAGATTAGTAGCGGATCGTAATGAGCCCAAACATGTTTGGGTGCACCGAGTAATGAATTGCGTTTTTGTGCTTTTTGTTAGATTTATTTACATTTTCAAAATATTTTGTGGGTATGGTGCCTTTTATTTTTACTTTCATTGAATTTTAATTACTTTTGTGTGGCCGGTAAGTACCTACAATAATTATTATTTATTTGACCAAAAATTTACAGGTTAAAATTTTTTAATTCTTTTTTATCAGGCATAATTATTAATGTGTGCCTTGCTCGTTAGTTGATTTCATCGATAAGTAATAAGTTTCATTTATTCTGAACGCCGTTTTTGTCGAAAAGTTAGTTTGTGAAATTTTTGTTCTTAAGAGCAGTAACCCCTTTTACCACAATGAAAATTGCCGAACGTTTTGCTGGTCAAACGAAAAAAAAAAATAAAAATTGGAATTTAGAAAATAAATTCTACTTTAAATACCCCATCCAGAAAAGTAAATGACGATCGAAAATATTCCCAAAATTTTTTTTAGATATTTTTTTTATTTTTAGTAATTTTGTAATATCTTAAACAATTCTTTATTGGTCAAAAGCAAAATGACTTTCCCGGGTGTAGAATGTTGTACCAAACAATTTTTCTTAAAGCCATTTTTCAATATCGGCCTTACTTTTTTCTCAAAAACGTTGGGCGCGTAAATCCACTTTACACACTTAAATTCACTTTACGCGCCCAACGTTTTTGAGAAAAAAGTAAGGCCGATATTGAAAAATGGCTTTAAGAAAAATTATTTGGTACAACATTCTACACCCGAGAAAGTCATTTTGCTTTCGACCAATAAAGAATTGTTTAAGATATTACAAAATTACTAAAAATAAAAAATAAAATTTCTAAAAAAAATTTTGGGAATATTTTCGATCGTCATTTACTTTTCTGGATGGGGTATTTAAAGTAGAATTTATTTTCTAAATACCAATTTTTATTTTTTCTTTTCGTTTGACCAGCAAAACGTTCGGCAATTTTCATTGTGGTAAAAGGGGTTACTTCCTCTTAAAATGTTTGCTCGTATAGGTTAGGTTTCTAATGTATAATTTTTGCATTTTGCATTATCTAGGTATCCTTTTTTGTTTTAAGAAAAATAAGTAGAAATTATTTCTCTAGGTAGGGGGGAGTTGGTCAAAATCGGGTAAGTACCGCATAGTTTTGCCAAATGCCAAAACAGCTTTCCAACCTTTAAAAATCAGCTATTTGATTTCGAAGGAATTATTTTTATTATTGTTATTAGGTATTAATATTATTATTATTATTATTATTATTATGGATTGGAAGGTTGAAATAAACTATTTAACATTATGTTAGCCTATATAGTAATTGTAAAAGGTACCCATATTAATATATGTAATAGAGGATAGCAAACAAATATATAATTCTGTTTTCTGGGTTTACGTAGGTACCTTACGTAAGTGAAATTATTATTAGATATTACTAATATTATCTATTGGTTGTATAGTAATAAAATAAAGTTTCTAACATTAAGTTAGCCTACATATAAGTTTAGAAATGTAACCGTATCAATAAATTTTATTACATTTTAACGAACAAATTCCATAAAAACCACTTTTGGGTCCACGTACTTTACGTAAGTCAAAAACTGTTAAAGTAGGGTTTTAACTGACAGAAAAATTTAACTCCTGGCTAAATTAAAGCTTTAGTTTTATGTTAGCCTACATACAAGTTTAGCAATGTAACCGTATCATAGCAAACAAATTATATAAAAACCTTATTTGGGTCTACGTACCTTACGTAAGTCATCTATGGGGATTTCCTTGACAGTAAATGTAATACCTATCTGGCTGATTTCAATTAGTTCATGTTGAACTGTAAGGTATTGTATTTTACCTATACCTAGGTATAATCTTAACAAATGAAGCAAAAAAATTCTGTTGTAAATATGAGAGACAGAATCCTTTTTAAAGTTGCGTTTAATTTAATTTAGAATTTTCAAGGTTTGGATAATTATAATATATTATATAGTTTTTAAATCTATTTCGACACTTTATCTTTAAACCATATAAAAACTCATGTTTATTATTATCTTATTATTACCTTAAATTATAATATTTATAAAACAAAACTTTCAAAAGAAATTATTATTATTATTTGGCAAGATTAAAGCGGTAGAACCGATGAGTCTATTGCATCAATTGTTTTAGACGGTATCACAATGACATGTATTATGTAGTCCAGTCCTGGAATTCATGCCAACTTATAAAAATTTAATAGACCAAAATTGACAGAGTGTCACGTGACTTTGCCTCCATCTTGCGAGAGTTATCAAAATTTTTACTTATATACACTAGCAGGTCCCGCCTTTGAGTCGAGACAGTTCCCGTGGCTTCACTGCCGGCCTTTGCTGTCGGCGCGGTTTCCCTTTTGGGCCATTCCGGTACCATTTTATCCAGAAATATAATGCCCTATTTCTACAACTCGGCTCATGGTTAAAACTTTTGCTTTTTTTGCGGACAAACACAGTTGTTTTTTTTTTGCTACATTCAGCTTTATACAGGGTGGTATTTTTTAACTGGAATAAAGTCAGTTATTTGCTAAAAAAAAAAACAGAATTTCGGCTGTGTTTATGTTTAGTTTGGCATACATTTTTTAATAATAATAAAAATATTTTATTTTGCCAAAATATAAAAATTATAAACTATAAAACTTAAAAATAACTATTGGTGACAGTAACATACTAGTTATTTCATGAATAAAACAATTTAAATGAATTTCACGTCTTAACTCAAGCTTTATAATAGTGCGCTGTCTATAGTTTGGAGTAACATCGTTGCATTTTTGAAGGCTAGTCGAAAATCTTATACCTACAATTATTTTGAAGAAGTAGTCCATGCTTAAAGTGGAGTTGAAAGTATGGAAAAGAAAGAAACTAAAAGTATTCCTCCACAAAATTTAATAGAATAAAATTCTTTAAGGATCTCTCCATGTTTCGAACGCAGAAACGTTCATCATCAGGAGAATATATTTGGTGCCGATGGTTTTAGCAGAAGAGAAAGTGGTGTAGAACCTTAGTGGAGCTTGTATGGAATTAAAACTTGAAGTGTAGAAAAGACATTATATGAAGGAAATTGATGAAAATTAAAACATACTGAGTATGTGAGAAATCGGTAAGGGAGGTCTAAACTAACCAAATAAACTGGGGAAGAAGAAAAAACCTTTCTAAAAAGAAAGTATCGCAGTACCCCACAAAACACTTTTGTTAGAATGCAATTTTATTGTGATATCTTCATTATTTTGACTTATTTTACCCTTACAATGTCTTACAGACATATACTTAAAGATGTTTTATAAAAAGTTTTTAAAAGAATTTAAATAATCTTCGATACCTTCTTTTTAGAAAGGTTTTTTCTTCTTCCCCAGTTTATTTGGTTAGTTTAGACCCCCTTTACTGACTTCTCACATAATCAGTATGTTTTAATTTTCATCAATTTCCTTCATATTATGTCTCCTCTACACTTCAAGTTTTAATTCCATACAAGCTCCGTTAAGGTTCTACACTACTTTCCCTTCCTAAAACCATCAGCATCAAATATATTTCCTGTCTCCTGATGATGAACGTTTCTGAGACCCTTGAAAAATTTTATTCTATTAAATTTTGTGGAGGAAGACTTTTAGTTTTTCTTTCTTTCTTTCCCATCTTATAAAATTATTTATTAATATTAAGGTTCTACACCACTTTCTCTTCCTAAAACCATCAGCATCAAATATATTTCCTGTCTCCTGATGATGAACGTTTCTGAGACCCTTGAAAAATTTTATTCTATTAAATTTTGTGGAGGAAGACTTTTAGTTTTTCTTTCTTTCTTTCCCATCTTATAAAATTATTTATTAATATTTGCTGTAATGTTTGTTTTTATAATATGTATTTTTGTAATATATTATAATATATGTATATAACATCACAATAATCTAAACTACTTAAAATAATAGAATTTACAAGCCTTTAATTTGTATCACTGTTTAAATACTATTTCAAATTATATAAAATTTTAAAAGTTTATAACAAACGTTTATTGTGATTTTATATGAACTTCAACTTTGCGACTGGCTGCATGGCTAATTAGCCAAATGCCAATTAAACAAAAAAAAAATATGAACTTTAAAGGTCAAATATTGATCCAGAATGATGCCAAGATTTTTACCGGATGTTACCAACGGTTGAGCAGAATTATAAATAATAATTTTGAAATCAGTATTGATTATTATTTTTGATTGAATATATTTTGGACCGATTAAAATAAACTTGTTTTGTTTTCATTAGGTAATAAGCCATGATCCTTTATTACTTTGGAAACATTAAAAAGATCCTCATTTATCAATGAAATCCAATGCAGAAGATTATAATTTTTTATTTTGTGATATATTGGTTTATCATCAGCAAAAGCTTATAGATTAGGTACCATATTTCACAAATAAATAAAAAATCGTATGTATAAATTATACATAATAAAGAACCCATTACAGATCCTTGAGGAACTCGTTTTAATACCTTCGATGAATTTGAAACATCATAAAAAAATTCGTTTGAAGTTCTTGTAATTGGAGATATTTTTTAAAAATAATTTGTAAACCGTTCATAAGTAGTGTGTTTACTTAATTCTATATATTTAAGTTTTGCAAGTAGTAATTCATGATTTAGAGAATCAAAAGCCTTGGTAATTCTATTTTTCATGTCTTCATGAAATTTACCACTGTTTTGAGTGTAGAAACCGCCCCAACTTTTTTTTTAAATTACATTTTTTTTTAAATACTATGGGTACATATTAAAGGTGGTATTGGGTAGCATGTTTGGTATTCCCTGCTTTATTTTGGTATAGCCAATAGCAAATTTATAACCATTGATTATTAATATAATATATTCTAGATTTATTCTGGTATTACAGTTTTAATAAATCATTAAAAAATTTTAAAAAATATCCTCTACATAAATCGATAAGATATTCATTAACTCACATTCAGAACACAAATGGCCACATAATACGAAGGATAATAAGATAAAATAAAAATAATTATATTTTATGGTTATCAAGTGGATAAAAGTAAAAAGTTTCTATTTAATAATATTTTTTTAACGTTTAATGAATTTCTATTTATTAAATTATTAAATTGTTCTATTAAAAAGTATCAATTCAAATTCCAAGATAATGTGGGATATGTATTAGCATCCTCAAAGCTAGATGACTTAGTAAAAAAGTCGCTGCAAAAGGACGTAATTACAAACTAGCATTTAGAAAAAGACATTGTAGTTTAGTAGAAGGAGTCGGAATGAAAATGTTTATAAACATAACTATTTGTAATTGATCGAAATAAAGGGTTCCATTTTAAATAGAACACACTATACACAGTAGTAAATCCAGGAAAATCCCCTTTTCCTTAAACTTTAAAATAGGAAGTTTAAAAATATCTCCTGATACAACAAAATTGAACCCCTTCTTCCACTTGGTAGGGTTTACAAAGCACTATAAAAAAAAACTGGAAACAGCACTTACAATGAGAAGCTGTCAAAAGTATTTAAGTGTAAGGAAACCTTTGCCAGTTTAAATACTCAAATTATCGGTTCTCTTATCTTAGTGAAAGTATAGAAGGTACTGCTCCAAAACCAGTCTACTTTGCCACCATTGTGTATAATTCCCTATTGACCTGAGTTGACTATAAAATGGAAATTGTCTCGTTTGACTTACTTGGAATAAAGCAGCGTTTCTTAAGTGGGTCTTAAGGGAAACTCTCTACATTAACGTTTTTGTTAAAGCTAAATTTTGCTTATGTAGTTCGGAAGATTGTATTTTATCTTACAGTTTATAATTTCAGATTGCTTTACTTTGCTTTTGCTACTCAATAAACTTGTTAAGAACTTGCTCTTTCAGTGAAGAAGTAGAGCGCAACCTTAAGTCAGTTACGCTTAAATTAATTAAATATTTTCAAACCATCTAAGCTACACATCGCAGTCGACTAAATTTCATAGCCAAATAATATTATTTCTCTGTTCTTATGTTAATGTATAATTTATTTTTAGTAAAAGGAAAAAATAACATACCACAATATCCTGACTAGGTACTTAATATCGTTACAGTATAATTTTTACTAAAAAATACATTATTTTCACAATAATTACATTTTTTGGACAATACAAACAAGCCAAAGATATAATAGTATATTATTTAACGAGCGTATAATGTAGGCCATAATTAAACGAGGATGAAGTTTACGGCACGAGTCAAAGGCGAGTGTTGTAAATCATCCGAGTGTATTATGGTTCATTAGACGCGAGTCAAATACTATACTTTAATCTAAAACCATCCATTTATACAGTGCCTGAAAAAAAGTTGAGTTCATATGGGAAATATAATAATTACACTTGTTGTTTTATGATAATTACACTTGTATTATGGATAGCATAATGCGCTTATTATCAGAAAAAAAATTGAGTTCATATGAGAAATATAATAATTACACTTGTTGTTTTATGATAATAATTACACTTGTTGTATTGTGGATAGCATAATGCTCTTATTATCAGAAGTATTATGCACCTATTATTAAAAAATGGTTGTAGATAAAATTATTTATTGACTGAATTATTATTGGTCTTAAAGGTGCTGCAACTTTAGGAAAGAGCTTTTACTGCTCCATAAACTTAATGCAATTGTCTCTTACAAATTGTGTCTGGCAAGTAGTTGTGAAACAAATTTCATGTATTTTTGCACAGAAATAATATGTCTTATCTGTTTACACTCTTGTAAAGAACGGATATTAAGAATATGAGAACTTGGAATTTACGAGTTATCCGCAATAAAATTAAATGATTCAATTATTAAAATAATCTAATATTTGCACAATATCAGTAGGTTAGCGGTAAGTGCATATTTAATTTAAAATTTCGGCTCTTGTAGTGTAGCCGCAGATAATTTTCGACACGATCGGAAATAAAAAAATTTATCTCTGAAAGGGCATGCAAACCTATTAACTGTATGTATGTACTTGCTGAGCTAAACGAAGACAGATAGGGACCAACAACAATAACCACAAATGTTAGGTGAACAGATGAAAACAGTCAGCAAGGAAAAATATTAGGGACTAATTCTGGACGCCAAACTCACATGGAACCAAGAAATGAATAACAACTTAAAGAAATCGAAAATATACCCAATGAGATGCAGAAGACTGATTGGGAAAACTTGGGAACTCAGCACGCAGATGGAGCTGTGGTTGTATATCATCAGATCTTTGACGGCATACAGTTTGGAGTATAAAAGTACGGCATATTTCAACAGCCACACAACTAAACAGTTTATTGGGGCTGACATGCTTGAGTATCAGCGGTCCAATGGGAAGCACCCCCACCGCAGCAATGGAAATCATACTAGGACTAACACCCCAAGAAATTCACGTCAGAATGTAAACCATCCGCAACGCCTTTAAAATGAAAAAAATGGAGAATGGAAACAACATACCTAGAAAATAGGGCACACAAGAGCCACGGACACTATCAATGACAAGTTGCTGGAGATGCAGACCGATCGCATGAAAACGATATATATGTCGTAGGCTGATAGTGAAATCCGTCATTTCATGAAAAGCCTAGTCATATCATGCTGCATGCTAAAACGTATATTGGCAACTGGTTTGGTCGTTGTTCCCCAGAGCATTTTTTTTAAATTTAATTTAAATTTTGTTTTATAAAATAATATTAGTTGAAAAAATTGAAAAAAATGCTCTGGGGAACAACGAACAAACCAGTTGCAATATAACTTTTAGCCACGCTTCATGATATGACTAGGCTTTTCATGAAATGACGGATTTCACTATCAGCCTACGACATAATATATATTACACGGACCAAATCAGTCTCCATTGCAAAAGCGAAAAACTTCTACATACTTTTATTTTTATGGAAGTAGATGGGTTCTACAATAGGCTAGCTATCTAAAAGGAAAAAAATTAAAACTTATAAGTCGATAAAAAGATATCTAAAAAAAATTGGGTTTTTCAATATTTTTAAATAAAATATTAAAAATGTACATGTGGGCCTAGAATTTAATCCTGAACAACTTTTTAAAATACACTTCTTGGATATATCATCACCTAACCTCACTTTTTATAACTTCACAATTATTTTTTATTCGATTTTTAGATTATTGGGCATCCTGGTAAGTGAATCCCTTATTAGGTGCTAATAATTTTTTTTCTACGACCGTTGGTTTTAACCCGTTTTCCCGCACGCATTTTAGTTTCGAAAGTGTCACTTTCCCGCACTAGGGCGGGAAAGTAAAATTATGCAAATTTTGACCTTACTAGCTTTTTACCTCGGAAGTTATAACTATTGTTACAATAGGTAATAAGTATTTGCGAAATCCGAAATAGTCCATCTAATAAAATCAACCTCTTTTCTAGCTTTTTGTTGTATTTTAAATTTTTTGAAAATATAAAATAATGAAGATATTTTTATATAACCCTGTACATTTCTTTAAAGTCATGTCATAAAACAACTATTAAACCAACCTGTGACAGTTTGTTTGATATCATTTGCTATGATTCGATATCATTTGCTATGATTACGAAGCCGTGTCATTGTTACTAAAACGTCAAAGTTGTTTAAAAAGCGTCTGCGAAGTGACAGTATAGTCTTTTTCTAAATTAAACCGAATCGTAGCAATATTTTATGGATTCATCCGACGAAGAACTTTCCGAATCCATTTTGAAGGCTACAGATAAAGTAAATTCCGAGCTGTTACCTGCCACATCCAGACTAAGGTACAAAAAGCAATGCGAACTTTTTGTTACATGGTGTAAGAAGAAAGGGGCGAACACCTATAACGAAAGTAATATTAACATTCATATTAATTAGTAGCTTTTTAGTTAAAATTTTATATATTATAATATGTTAAAATAAAATAATTTTTGGAAAATAAATACTATTTTGTACCTATGTCTATACGGTCGGGAAGAAAAAATAGTGTTCCTAACTCATGCGTAAAGTGTCTTTCCCGCCCTTGACCGCTTGCCCGAACTCCGCTCCGCGTCGTTCGGGTCAACTGCAGTCGCCTGCGGAAAAGTATCACTTTCCGCACTTGTTAGGAAAATAACTATCTCCCTTGTTGTGCGAACTCTTTGCCGGTCACTACCTTTTAGTAAGTATATTTATCATATTTTTCTAGTTAATGGTATAATGAGCACTGGCGTAGCTAGAATTTTGTCTTGAAAAGGGATGGGATGGCACTCAGGCACCACAGAGGCGTAAAGCGTCAATTTTTTGGACTACGCCCAAAATTTTAATAAATTTATTTAATCATTTTATTTTAATGAATTAAACAGGGCATGCAAGGGAGTGTCTTTATTGATCAACAAAAGGCTAAAAAACAAACTGTCGGACTGGGAAGCTGTAAGTGAAAGAATAGTGACCGCCAATCTTACTCTGAGGGGACACAGAACAACACTTATTGGAATATACGCTCCAAACGAAGACGCCACGGTCTTAGAAAAAGACCAGTTTTATGAACAACTCGAAGATACACTTATAAATACCGGTGATCAAAGAGAATTTATTCTTATGGGCGATCTTAATGCCCGTACAGGAAGAAAACTAAATGATAAAGTCATTGGCGGGTATGGAGAGGACAACTTAAACAATAATGGACAAAGACTAATACAGTTATGCGAACAACAACAACTACGAATTTTAAATGGGTTTTACCCACACAAAGAGATACACAAATACACATGGCACCAATAAACTAGAGGCTTGCAATCGATAATAGACTACGTAATTATCAAACAGAACACCAAATGGAAAGTCCGAGACACAAGGGCGTATAGAGGAGCAGAGTGTGGATCAGACCATTACTTGATAAAGGCTCACGTTAATATACCTTTTAAATATAGTACAGAACAAAAGAACACACAACCACAAGAAGGAAAATTGGAGGAAGCTAAATATAATCTGGACGGACTGCACCATCAGAGCACCAGAATACTTTATCAAAATCGCCTCGATCAGAAATTAAATGGAAACTTACTACAACAGAATCCGAGAACAATATACAAACACATAGTTGAAATGCTACATTTGGCAGCCCAAGAAGCGTTAGGAAATAAGCAGACATCCAACACCAAATATAACGGCCAGCTGACATGGAACGACGAAATGGAGCAACAAAAACAGAGAAAACAGGAGGCATATAATAAGTGGCTAAACACGAAGAATGACAACGATAAAGTAACATACCGACTCGAACAAACAAAGTTTAAACGAATGGTGATCCAAAACAAAAACGAAACATGGGAAAGAAAAATGTCAAGAAATAGAATCATACATGGGAGGTGCAAGGTCATCAGAGTCATGGAAATTGATAAAATCATTAAGAACTGAAAGCTCCAACAAAGTAAATTTAAACCCGATTAAATTAGAGAAATGGCAAAAACACTACGCACAAGAGCTAAACGAAAATAGACAACAGTACTTGACACAATCACCAACCAATTATTACATTCAAGGCCAACATATAGAAATTAGTGAAGAGATGGTATGGAACGCGATAAAATCAATGAAAAATAGGAAAGCTGCAGGACCTGAAGGCATCTCAGCAGAGCTGCTAAAAAATGGCACAAAAAAACTAATAAAAATGCTACGACATCTGTTTGAAATGTTCATAAATGGAGAACCAATACCGGAAATTTGGAAAGAGGCTTGGATCACACCGATCCACAAAAAAGGAAACAAAAACGAGTGCAAAAACTACAGATGTATTTCAGTGACCAGTACCTTCAGTAGAGTGTATGGTAAAATACTGAGGAGCATAATTGAAAATGAGTTTGATCCACATGATATAGAACAACAATCAGGCTTTAGAGCGGGAAGGTCGGGTGTAGATAATATATTTACCATAAATCAAGTAAACGAGAAAAAGGCAGCAACAAATCGAGAAGTTCATCTACTATTTGTTGATCTTACTAAAGCCTACGACACTGTACCGATAAGAAAATTATGGCAGACATTAGAGATATCACCAATCAATAACACAGCAATAAGTGCCATTAAACAGTTATATGAACGGTCATACTCTAGGATAAGGTTGGGGGACACTGTTTCGACTACATTCCCAGTAACAAAAGGCCTTAGACAGGGCTGCTGTTTATCCCCAACATTATTCAAAATCTATCTGAACGAAGCACTAAAGAGATGGAGAAGATCATGCCAAGGAATGGGAATACAGCTCACAGATGATGTAACACTCTACACACTTCACTTTGCTGATGACCAGATAATCATAGCATAGGATAAAGAGGATCTAGAATTTATGTCAAGAAAACTTTTCGGAGAATACGAAAACTGGGGTCTTACAGTAAATCTTCAAAAGACTAAATATATGTGCATTGGCGGAGAGAAAGGCAAGCTGGTATTAAATAATGGTATAGAGATTGATGCCTGTGATGAATACATTTATTTGGGAACAAAAATAACAACAGATGGAAGAACACAAAAAGAAATAGAGAGCAGAATAGGAAAAGGGAAAACAACAATTAGATACCTAAACTCGATGCTATGGTCAAAAAACATCTCTTTTGAAAAGAAACGCTATATCTACTCCACAGTGTTTAAAAGCATCGTCTTGTATGGAAGTGAAACCTGGCAGTTAACGAAGAACCTTGAACAAAAACTATTAGCTACCGAGATGGATTTCTGGCGAAGATCAGCTAGAGTATCGAGAATAGATAGAATAAGAAATGAAAGAATAAGGGAAATAGTAAAGGTAGAAAAAACAATAATAGAGGACATTCAGCAAAAACAACTGATCTGGTACGGACATGTGCAGAGAATGCCACAACAAAGAATTCCAAAACTCGCATTTCAGTGGATACCAACAGAAAGGAGGAAACGAGGAAGACCAAAAGCCACCTGGATAAGCGGCATTCAAAGAGCAATGTCGGAACGAAATCTAAGACCAGGAGAGTGGGAGGATAGAAGAGGTTGGAAGCTGGGAACCGGAAGGCGTAGGACGCTATGAACCCGGACATATATACCGGGTGTCCACGGAAGGTGGCTCGCCCCTCTAATTTTTTTTGTTTTTTAAGATTATGAAATAAAATTCGGGGGATTTGTATACGACATAAAACTGCATTTTTTTACAGGTGACTCAACATTATGGAACTTCAGGTTTAACCGGAAGTGACATAAACTTTCGATTTTTAAATGGGACATCTGGTATATTTTTACTTTTTTTGACTCCATATGATATTCTAAATACAACGATGTGTCACTTGTCACTTTTTGTCACCAAGAAAATATTTTTTTCCAAATTTATTGTTTTATCTAGAGGGCTATGAATACCTTAAAATCACTTATTTCAGTTTTTTAATCTTGGGGACAATACAATTTTACTATTTTTGGTCCAATGCTATGTGCTATGTAAAATTTAATATTTAAAGTTGTATAACTAATTTTTTTTAAATGGCAACATGGTGGCTCATCGGGTTAAGAAAAAAGAGGATTTTATTACGCTTATTTTGATACCATACACTATTAGGTTTTAGAAAAGCTGCCATTAAAAAACTTTAAAAAGTTAACTTAGAACTTTCCTAAAATGAAGTATCTTTTGAGAATAAATTTAGGTTTAAATGTATCAAGTAGTCTGTGACCAACAAAACGGATAAAACAAAATCATGCCTTAAAGACAATTGACATGTCGACAGCTTCTGCCAAAGTAAATTAGTTTGTTTAAAAAACATGGAAAATAATAGTTTTACAAGGAGTGAAAAAGTTGATAATGTTATTATTGTCAGGCTCATTTCGCATTTTCGGAACCAGTTTTAAGTACCTAATAGTGCCGGGTTGGATGAAGCCGATTAAAATATCTTTGTGCGTAAAGTCGTGCAGCATCGGTTGAATTATATCTACATTCTCCAAACACTAATAACATCAACTATTTCACTCCTTGTAAAACTATTATTTCCCATGCTTTTTAAACAACAAACTAATTTACTTTGGCAGAAGCTGTTGGCATTTCAATTTTCTTCAAGGCATGATTTTGTTTTATCAGTTTTGCTGGTCACAGGCTACTTGATGCATTTAAATCTAAATTTATTCTCAAAAGATGCTTCATTTTAGGAAAGTTCTAAGTTAACTTTTTAAAGTTTTTTAATGGCAGCTTTTCTAAAATCTAATAGTGTATGGTATCAGAATAATCGTAACAAAATCCTCTTTTTTCTTAACCCGACGAGCCACCATGTTGCTATTTAAAAAAAATGAGTTATACAACTTTAAAGATTAAATTTTACATAGCACATAGCATTCGACCAAAAATAGTAAAATTGTATTTTTCCCAAGATTAAAGAGCTAAAATAAGTGATTTTAAGGTATTCATAGCCCTCTAGATAAAACAATAAATTTGGAAAAAAAATATTTTCTTGGTGACAAAAAGTGACAAGTGACACATCGTTGTATTTAGAATGTCATATGGGGTCAAAAAAAAGTAAAAATATACCAGGTGTCCCATTTAAAAATCGAAAGCTTATGTCACTTCCGGTTAAACCGGAAGTTCCATAATGTTTAGTCACCTGTCAAAAAATGCAGTTTTATGTCGTATACAAATCTCCCGAATTTTATTTCATTATCTTGAAAAACAAAAAAGTTAGAGGGGCGAGCCACCTTCCGTGGACACCCGGTATATATATTTTAATGAATTATTACTTTATCACTTACAAACGAAAAAAAACTGACCGGGTGTAGTGAAAAATCCTATTCAAGAAATGCGCTATATTTTCAAAGCTTACAGCGAGGTATTTTTTTTAATCTTACGTTTTATATACAGGGTGTTTCATTAAGGGTGGCCACCGGCCGTATCTCGGAAACTACTAGGCATAGAAACTTGGAAAAAAAATTATTATTAAAGCGGTCATAAGAAAATTCTGGAAATTATTTTTAGGTTCCTCATTTCGCCGCAAGGGGGCACAATTGAAAATTAATTTTTTAATATTAAGGTATAACTCTGGTTACATCATTGGAAAGCGTAGACAATTCTGCATCAATTTGGTTTAAGGCTCATTGGCGTACCGACCTTGATAAGAGTGGGGGAAGCTATTGAATGTGCAATCATTAAAATCGCTGTAAATTCTAAACGACTTATCCGATTTTACTAAATTTAAGCTTGGTTGGAAGGAAAAGGTAAGTATCTTTATTCGCCGTATCCAAAAGTATACGATAGTGTTTAATAAAATTGCTAGAGGGCGCAATTTGTAATAATAACAGTTTTTTCCATTTTATCCCGAAAATTCAAATCATACGGTATAACTATGACATCATAATCGAAAAGTAGATGAAATTTGCAAGGAAAGATGTAAAGACCGCAGTTCGATATATTTGTTCGTTTCAGAGTTATTGCCAAAACAATAATTTTTAATACAAATTGCGCCCTCTAGCAATTTTATTAGAAACTATCTTGTACGATTGGATACGATAATTGAAGGTACTTACCTTTTTCTTCCAACCAAGCCTAAATTTAGTAAAATCGGTTAAGTCGTTTAGAAGTTACAGTGATTTTAATGTTTACACTTTCACTTGATAAGAGTGGGAGCAGCTATTGAAAGTGTAAACATCGCTGTAAATTTTAAACGACTTATCCGATTTTACGCTTGTTTGGAAGAACCTTCAATTGTCGTATCTGATGGTATACGATAGTTTCTAATAAAATTGCTAGAGGGCGTATTTTGTATTAAAAATTATTGTTTTGGCAATAACTCTGAAACGAACAAAGATATCGAACTGCGGTCTTCACATCTTTTCTTGAAAATTTCATCTACTTTTTGATTATAATGTCATAGTTATACCGTATGATTTGAATTTTCGGGGTAAAATCGAAAAAACTGTTATTATTACAAATTGCGCCCTCTAGCAATTTTATTTTAAACACTATCGTGTACTGTTGGATACGGCGATTGAAGATACTTACCTTTCCCTTCCAAACAAGCTTAAATTTAGTAAAATTGGATAAGTCTTTTAGAAGTTACAGCGATTTTAATGTTTTCACATTGAATAGCTTGCCCCACTCTTATCAAGGTCGGTACGCCAATGAGCCCTAAATCAAAATGATGCAGAATTGTCTAAGCGTTTCGATGATGTAATCAGAGTTATACCTTAATATGGGAATTTTCGGAGAAATTTAGAATTTAAAAAAAAATTTCAAATGGGCCCCCTTGCGGCGAAATGAGGAACTTAAAAGTAATTTCCAGAATTTTCTCATGACCGTTTTAATCATAATAATTTTTTTCAAGTTTCTATGCCTAGTAGTTTCCGAGATATGGCCGGTGGCCACCCTTAATGAAACACCCTTTATTATACATTCACGTATAATTTTGTATATTATACTTCTACTTTTATACAGAAACTAAGATTAAAAACACCAGAACCTACTTCTGTAAGGGAACCAAATATTGTGTAAAAAGTTCACTCGGCTTTTTGATACCTCATATTCCTTTTTCCAGTTCAGAATGAAACTAGTACTGTCAATAATATTTTCTTTGTTTAACTAACCTATAAATTAAACATTAAAACAATGGTTATTTATAAGCGATTCCCAGCATATTATAATAATTTGGTAAAAGTTTTAATAGGGTCTTCATGTTTTCCAAACTAGAACATGTGTGCAAAGCAAGGATAATAAAGGACCTTAACTAGGATTTAAATTTTAAGTATCTAATAACAAGCTTGGTTACCCTTAGGCTTGAAAGCCAAAAAGGTCGGATTGGGAATATCTTAACTTTGCTCAGTCACCGAGAACAAAATTTAATTTTAAGCTTAATCCAGGCATACTTACCTATATCTTAGAAAAATCAATACTTTTATGTTGCGACGTGACGTTCTACTTACTTATTGCTGTACAAACCTACAAATTAGTCAAATTTATTTAAATTTCGTTGACTTTTCACTTAGTATAATTGCCATACCAATATATTTATTAAAGATATACAGTATACACACTTTGAAAAAAAATATTAAATTTTAAAACAATATGAATTCGGTAAGTACTGAATCAATCAATCAATGTCGACATCAGATTAATATTATAATAACTTTTAAGTGCAAACAACATTTCCTAATAAAAAAATTGTCCACAGTGAAAAATAAGGGCAATTTATTATTGAGTGAATTTAACGTTTTCCACCTCTCCCTCGTATACGGCGCAATATTTACTTGTTTAGTCTATGCTCTTTTTTGTTTAGGGACATGCAGAAACTTTCCACCGCCAAAAAAATTTGGTAAATTTTGAAATAAAAAAAAATCCCCTTTGGTGCGTACTTTCTGCCGGTCACTGTATAAAAAATTAACACACGACTAAATCAAAGAGTGCATCATTAAGTCGTCCTATTTAAAACTGATTAATGAATTAGCATTAGGATTATTACTAATTATACACTGAAAAAAAAGCCTTCTATGCCTTATAAGAATTCACGTATTCTTTATACAGTGACCGTCAGAAAGTGCGCAGCCTATGGGAAAGATTTTTATCTTTAAGTTTAGAAAATTAATTTTATTTTAGATAGGTTCTGCATGTTCTCAAACCAAAATAACACCCATTAAATCCGGTAAAAGTCTTATGGTATACGAGGTAGGATCAAAAATTTGAAATTCCGCTAAGAGTAAAGTACCTCCATCTTTCATTTTAGAATATTTTTTTACTAAGAATTATTGTTTTAATTTCAAAGTTATACCCAAATTCCAAATTTCGCTTATTTTGGACAAAAAAATGGATTTAATCGTGTTTTCTGAATAACACTGTATAAAAAATAAATGGCAACCGAACAGTACGAAAATAAGATTTTCTGCAGGCTTTATTAGAGATTATCGTCAATCATAAGTCCGATTAGTTTGTTTTGATAATATTATGGCTTTTTAAAATAAAAACATAAAAATAATAAATATTTTTGCTGCACACCGTATTTTATTTTCTGATGGAACAAGTTAATTTTATCTAACTGATATTTTTTTATTTTCATTGACTTAAAGCATCTCCTAAATGGTTTTTTATACATTGCAGTATGCATAGAAAGTTTCCTTATTTTGCGTGACGAATAAAATCCGTTCAAAATATATTTTTAATTTAAATTTTTTTCTTTATAAATCAAAAGGAAACGTTCTATGCATACTTCAATGTATAAAAAACTATTTAGGAGATGCTTTAAGTCAATGTAAATCAAAAAATATCAGTTAGATGAAATTAACTTGTTCCCTCAGAAAATAAAATACGGTGTGCAGCAAAAATATTTAATATTTTTATATTTTTATTTTAAAAAGCCATAATATTATCAAAACAAATTAATCGGACTTAAGATCGACGGTGATCCCTAACAAAGTCTGCAGAAAATCTTATTTTCGTACGGTTCGGTTGCCATTTATTGTTTTTACAGGGTTATTCAGAAAACACGATTAAATCCATTTGTTTGTCCAACATAAGCGAAATTTGGAATTTGGGTATAACTTTGAAATTAAAACAATAATTCTTAGTAAAAAAATATTCTAAAATGAAAGATGGGGGTACTTTACTCTTAGCGGAATTTCAAATTTTTTTATCCTACTTCGTATACCATAAGACTTTTGCCGGATTTAATGGGTGTTATTTTGGTTTGAGAACATGCAGAACCTATCTAAAATAAAATTAATTTTCTAAACTTAAAGATAAAAAACTTTCTCATATGCTGCGCACTTTCTGCCGGTCACTGTACAACTGTTTAATACTATATTATGTGACTACATCGCGCTTTCCTACTGTAAGAGAACAAAAATTGCTATATATCGTTGTGTGAAGATAATATCACGATAATTTGTCTAATAAGAAATAGAATGGTTTATAGCCATTATTGCTCTGAATACTCACAGTTATTATTATCAAGTTCTATTGGGGTGTAATGTGGTTTTATATACTGTATTAGTTCCGACTGGTAGTTGTAATGAAACTTAACATTAATCATAATAATATTTGCTTGCTACGATTAATAAAGCATATGACTTACCACTAAAAATCAGTAGGTTACTGTAGTTCTTAAAAATTTAAATAGCTTCTAGTGTGATATTGTTCTTGTCGTTTACCATTGCATACGATTATGTATTATGCAACATGATTTACTGAGATGGTAAAATTCGTACATAGATTATAAAGTCTAATACTAATGATGGGTTGTGCGAAATAAGAACCTTCTATTGCTTTATCTGACATGCAAAGTTTAAAAAAACTTAAATACAATTGTAAAATAAATTAATTGAAACAGGTATTCGTACGATCAATAAAACAGCTTGAAGACTCCGAACAACGATGTGACCTGCGCAACCAATACGTTAAAACTAGTAATACGGCTGGCGCGCGGCGATTGCCGATCACTACGAAGCCGTATCAACGTCTTGTAGATTATAGGTTTTAACGATATAATTCGTTTTTGGGGGTCGCTGTTCTACTTTCTTAATTGTAGAGAAAGCACATTTCTGGGAATAAAAACTCGCATTGAGTAGATACAATTTAATTCTTAACAAAATTGCTGTATTATTGCTGTGTTTATTATTCAACAAGACTGTGCTGTTAATGGAACTGATTACTACCAATAAAAACACTGTTCTTGCAAATTTGAAATTTATATAACAACAGAGCAGGTTTGATACACTAGCAATTCATTTAATATGGGTTAATACAAAATAAGCTATCAATACAAACTACACTTCTCGTCAAAATTAGCGAATAATCTAAAATCTAGCAAAAGTTTGTTCTTAACTATTTTTTGAACCGCTCATCCGATTTTGACGAACTGATTTTTCCAGTGTAACCTAAGGTGTTATAATTTATCCAAAGTCAGTGTAATGACATTCCAATCATTCCATACGCTTACAAACGGCGGTAACTCTTTGAGACTGTTTACCGCCGTATGAAATGTCATCACACTGACTTTGGACAAATTATACAAATCTTTTTAAGTTCCTAACGTTAATCTGTAAAACGATTTTATTGATATACAGGGTGTTATTAGTGTTGAAGTAGTTCACCCCTTAGCAAAGAATCTCTAATATTAAATAAGTATTCGACTTTAAAAGAAATATATTTTGGACATTACATTGACAAATTTATTAACTGACTCAACTGGTACATAACAATATAAATATAGGGTTAATAGAAATACACACAGATGATAAAATAAAGTAATATTTTCAACACTTTCCCTCATCAAGTGATTTATTTAACCCAATAATCTCTAACAAGCACTTTAGTCTTGGCTTGAATAATGGCTTGGTCATTAGATCGGCAGGTTGAACAGAAGTGGCAATTTTTAAAACTTCAATCTCTTCTTCCATCACCAGTTCACGTACAAAAAAATGTCTAATTCTAATATGTTTTGTACGCCTATGGAATTCCGGATTCTGAGCTAATCTAATAGCGGCTTCATTGTCGATATTTAGAACAGGAATGGATTTCAGTTCAATCACTTCTTCATAAAGTCTCTTAAGCCATATTACCTCTTTTGCAGCTTCACTTGCAGCAACAATTTCTGCTTCAGTAGTGGAAATTGCAACTGAAGACTGTCGTTGACTAAGCCAAGATACGGCTCCTCCAGCATATAGACACACCACCCCTGTAGTTGAGCGGCCTGTTGTTTCATCACCACCATGATCAGCATCGCTGTAACCTTCAATAATATGTTTCTTATGCCTTGATTTATAAATTATTGCATAATTAAGTGTCCCCTTTAAGTATCGGAAAATTCGCTTCACTTTAACAACGTCTGAAGGTGTAGGATTTTCTAAACTTCTTGAAACCACCCCAACAGCATATGCTATATCAGGTCTAGTACCAGTCATGAGGTACATTAGGGCACCAACAGCTTGCCTATAAGGAAATTCTTTTGAATTAGAGCCTTCTTGTGTATCCTTCTCAGGCTCAACAGTTTCTTTAATAATTGGTGTAGATACTGGACGGCACTCAGTCATCCCAAATCTCTCCAAAACTTTCTTGGCATAAGCTTCTTGACTTACTCGCACAGATCCATCATCACAGGTTTCTATTTCTAATCCCAAAAAATAATTTGCAGGTTTAACCGTAATGTCAAACTCCATTTTCAAATTTTCAATAAAAACATCTTTCATAGAGTCATTATTACATGCAATAATACCATCGTCTACATAAAGTGCTAATAACAACGTGCTTCTTTCTTCTTTCTTAATAAATAAACATGGATCAGCATCACTCTGTCTGAATTCTAACTTTCTTAAATAATTTACAAATCTTGTATTCCAACAACGAGGTGCCTGCTTTAGACCATATAAAATTTTCTGAAGATAACATACACGATTAGTGCCATCTTCATAACCTTCTGGCTGCTTCATATACACCTCCTCCTTTAGATCACCATATAAAAATGCTGTGCAGACATCAAATTGAGTTAATTTCATATGTTCACTGGCAGCAATACTTAAAACAGCTCTTATAGTGCCTGATTTTGCAACTGGGCTGAAAGTTTCGGTATAATCAGTGCCCTTTTTCTGTGAAAAGCCTTTTACAACTAATCTGGCTTTGTACTTATCTATTGAACCATCTGGGTATGTTTTAACTTTATACACCCATTTGCAAGATATAGCTCTTTTTCCTTTAGGTAAATTTCCAAGAACCCAAGTGTTATTTTTGCTAAGTGATTCTAACTCTTTCTGCATCGCTAATAACCATTGCTCTTTTTCTTTACCTCCAATAGCTTCCTGAAAACTTGATGGCTCCTTGTATTGCATAATGTCTGAAGCAACTGTCATTACAAAATCTTCAAATCTGGCAGGTTTTTTCATCGTTTCTCGGGGTCTTAAGACTTTACTGGAAATTGATTCTTCTAACATACTTTCATTGTCATCAAAATTAACATTTCCGGTATTTTCTATATCTTCAGCATCTTCGATTTCTGGAAACAATTTAGTGGTCTCGTTTTCTTCACTACATTTTTCGGTATCTCTCTGTTCTGGGACTTCTTTAGGTATTTCCACATCTGATTCATTTAACTGAAAATACGTTTTCTCATTGAATGTGACATCACGTGATCGTATTACCTTCTTAGCCTCTTTCAACCAAATACGATATCCATCATCATTGTCATATCCAACTAAAACACCTTTTTCAGCCTTCTTGTCCATTTTCTTCCTATGTTGCTTAGGAATATGGGCATAGCATGTACTTCCAATGATTCTTAAATGTTTTAGGTTAGGCTTCTTTCCAAACCAAACTTCATGTGGCGACTTTCCCTCAACACCAGAAACTCCAGATCGATTTAAAATATAAGCAGCAGTATTTATCATCTCTGCCCATAAAGATTGAGGAATGCCTTCACCAGAATGTATAAGTGACCTTGCAGTCTCCACTATTGTCCTATTTTCTCTTTCTGAACATCCATTTTGCTGTGGAGTATAGGGCATTGTTCTTCTTAGTCTTATTCCATGCTGATTTAATATTTGCTCCACTCTGTTGCAAACAAATTCACCTCCGTTATCCGATAAAAATACCTTTACAAAATATCCATCAACTTTTATCTGTGCTAAGACAATTTTTAATTTGTCAGCGACTTCAGATTTTTCTTTCATAAAATAAATGAAGCGATATCTGCTAAAGTCATCTTTAAACACAACATAGTATTTGTTACCACCTTGGGAAGCTTCAAATGGTCCACATACATCAGCATGTATAAGTTCTCCTGGTGATTTAGCTCTTTCCCTACTTTTAAACTTTAGTACATGAGATTTTCCATACATACAGCCTTCACAAAGTTCAGAATCCAATTTTACACTGATTCCAAGTTCACGTTGTAAAATCATCTTAACGTGTCTTTTATTTTGATGTCCTAGTCTCTCATGGTATAGTTGAAGTAAATTTTCATTGTATATTACATTTGCTTGAATTTCTTGTTCTGGATGCACATTTTCAACATCTAACTTAAACAATCCTCCATATTTACTTCTTGATCCAATTAATACAGTCCTTCCATCAATATCAAGAGTACACGTTTTTGAACTGGAAACAAATTTACTTTTTGGATTTCGATCTTGTGCTGCTAAAACTGAAAACAGATTTTTCTGTATCGTTGGAACTAACCAAACATCAGAAAGCTCTAGTCTGTTTTTCTGCCCTTTCATTTCTGCTTCAACGAGAACTGTACCTTTTCCCAAAGCACCAACTGTTTCGCCATTTGCTGTAGTAACTATATGAGATTCCTTAAATGGTTCGAATGTTGTAAACAAATTACTGTTGTTACAAATATGATTTGTTGCACCATTGTCGACATACCAATTTTCTTCATGATCGCGTTTACTTAATACAGCACTAGTTACAGTCATCAAAGTAATATCTGCACGTTCATTAATCTTCGGCTTTGGAGGTTTCCCATCAGCTTTCCACTTTCTACACTGTTTGACTACATGTCCCTCCTTTTTGCAATAATGGCATATCCATTTCTTTGGTTTACCACTAAATTTTGATAAATTCGCCTTTTCAAGTACTAAGGCCTCGTGACGTTCTTCACTTTTACTGGATAAAGCCTTTTCATAAGAACAAAGCTGGGTCGTCAAATTATCTAAGGTACGATCTGACCTAGACATCAGCATCCAACTTGATTTGAATGAAAAATATTCTTCAGATAAGGTCCCTAGTATCTTGCAAATCAATAACAATTCAGGTAAATCACAATTGCACGTTACACCTTGTGCTGATTTCTCCTTGGAAATTTCAACTTGCAATTCATTCCACAAATTTTTCAGTTTAGAAGTATGAGTAACTATATCATCCTCAACTTCCCTTTTATAACTGAAGAATTGCATGCATAGGTCATAGGTTTTTTCTTCAATGTTTCCATCATACAATCTGTGAAGTTCTAACCATACCTCTCTTGCACTTGAGAATCGCATAACCTTTTGTAATGTTTCTTGTGTCATATTGATGGTTAAGACAAGCAAAGCATTACTGTCAGCTTGAGTGTAATAGGTTAAGTCTTTGTCATATTTGATAATCTGCTCTCCACTAGCATTTTCAGGTAAAGGTAAAGGTGATACTAATTTACCTTCTACAACATTTACAGCGCCTGAAATGCTTCTAAACAGAATACATATTTTATATTTCCACGTCGACCAGTTGCTTTTCCCTTCCAATAATCCTATTTGAACCTTACTTGCGTCCATCTTATATTACGCTTTATTCAATGACTACTTTCGGAAAAACTTTTTCACTTATTCTTCACTTATTCTTCACTCTTCTAGGGAACCACGCTCTGCTACCATGTTGAAGTAGTTCACCCCTTAGCAAAGAATCTCTAATATTAAATAAGTATTCGACTTTAAAAGAAATATATTTTGGACATTACATTGACAAATTTATTAACTGACTCAACTGGTACATAACAATATAAATATAGGGTTAATAGAAATACACACAGATGATAAAATAAAGTAATATTTTCAACAATTAGTAGAGGCGATTTTGTGCCGTAAATTTGAAACATTCTGTAGAGTAAACTGGTAAAGTTAGAAATTCCCGATATGTGCCGTTAGTAAGATGACATCAATATCTCCAGACCTCTTTGTCAGTTTTTTCATAAGTGTCTTTTGGCAATTAATACACTATTAAACAAAAAATGTGTCAAATTTTGGTAGGATAATCTTTACAATGCTGTATCTTGGCAATGGTTGAACAGATTTTGACCAGTGTTCAAGATTTGGAAAGCTCTTTTCCTATAGATTCTGCGTGATATAATAGTGATTTTTATAGATGGACGTTTTCTTATTATACAGGGGTCGATAAAATAATAAATATAAAATTCCGAAAATTATGGTAACTGGGTTTATTAAAGCTATGCCAACCGGGCTATATGCTTTTGTTTTGTTTCAAAATTTGACACTTTGGGTCAATATTTCGGGACGTTTTTTTTTCTTTTTTGATTAAGACCTTTTTTTCAAAAGATACACTATTAAACAAAAAATGTGCCAATTCTTCGGGGAAATCTGTAAAAAGCTGTACCTTGACATCGGTTAAATAGATTTCGACCAGTATTATAGATTTTAAAATTTTAATAATATTAATAATTAAATTTAATGTATATAGGTATACTCTGGTATACTTACATGTTTTAGAGGGACAAAAAAAATAAAACGTCATGTTTAAAGCCAAATTTTATTAAATAAATTGACAAAAACATTGCAACATAAAAAACATAAAAACACAAAAATAACATTCTAATAATTATTTGTAACGGGTGTTTCCACCTCTTGCTGCAATAACATCATGGCATCGTCGTGGCATGCTTAAAATTAGCAGTTAAATCTCCCCTTGATCGATTTGATGCCAAATTCCATTTAATAATAATAATGATTTAAACTCACTGCTAGCTCATTTGACCCAAATCTGCTACATACTAAATGACACACGAATGAGGAATGACACATGTTTTTTCGTACACAGCATGCTAGATAAGTGATTAATTTGATATTTTCCACCTTCTAGATAGTTTCATACGAATAATTTGACACATTTTTTGTTTAATAGTGTATCTTTTGCTAAATAGCTCTCAATCAAATAGGAAAAAAAACGTCCCGAAATATTGACCAATAATTGTCAAATAACTAATTTTGAAACAAAACAAAAGTATATATTCCGGTTAGCATAGCTTTAATAAACCTAATTACCATAATTTTAGCAATTTTATATGCATCATTTTCTCGACCCCTGTATAATAAAAAAATGGCCATCTTTAAAAATCACAACTATATCACGGAAAATCTATAGGAAAAAAACTTTTAAAATCTTGAATATTGGTCGAAATCTGTTCAACCATTGCTAAGATACAGCATTGTAAAGATTTTCCTACCAAAATTTGACACATTTTTTGTTTAATTTTTAGAGTATTCGCTAATTTTGACGAGAAGTGTATGTCTAAGCAAACAGGGCACAGCAGTCCTCAATTCGTCGTGCCCGCGAGTGTCAGACTTCACGGAGCCCATGTTGAACTCACTTACGAAGTTTTTAACTAAGCAGGTAAAGTTTAAATTTTTATTTTTTGACAAAGATGTAACTTTTATCAAAATACGCTAAATACATGATGTTTATATTTAGGTTTTTCCGAAAACGGTTAGGATTAGCGACATGAATGAAAAGTACTTAATTTTTAGTCAATAGTTAAAGGTATGTAAAAAACGTTGTCCAAAGTTTTCATCATACAGGGCGTAAAAAAATGGGCACATTAGTCTCACAGCTAGTCCATCCCTGCAGCTGTGAGTAATTGTCAACACTTTCTGGGATAGTAATTTGAAGGGTCTCACCTGTTATACATCATATGAAAACAAAAATTGAAATATACCTGTTGGTTTAATAATTATGTGTCATAAACTTAATTCCATGGGAGCTCTTTGGCAGTAGTAGGAGTAGAGTAGGCCGATACGAAAGAAGTTCTAGAAGATATGAACTTGTAGTATTCTTTTCACGTGTTTTTTACATATCCGGGAGATTTTCCACATTTTCCCGGACACCCTGTATATAACAGGCTGATCGGTTTCCTGATTGTAAAGCCTGTTTATTAAAATAATAAAGATTTTACACAAATGCGCTGCACTCCAAAAAATTGCTATATAAACGTATATTTTTACTATCAATTCTCTTTCTTTTAAAGAAAAAGAAAGTCGTCTTTCGTTAGCTTGACAAAAAACATGTCAAAGCAAGCGAATAAAAAATTAACTACGCCTCGCTTGCTAAATTGGCTGACGTATAATGTGGAGCTATGTAAATAGAAAATGTTTTTTGCTCTTACAATGTGTAGCAACAAACAAGGACTGTTTGGAAATTTATTTATACGTTAAAACTATAGGCTGTGCGATTTTTCTTTTCGCCTTTTTCTTTTACAGGTATAGTGAATATACTTCGTGAATTCTTCTCCTGCATTTTATTGGAATACTTTATAAAATGGTATATTAAAATACAAAAAACTTTTTAATGTTTGTTTATAACATAAAAAAATATAATTTCAGTGACATTAAGTTAAACTTTTTATAATGAAATCCTGTTAAAATTATGTTAAACTTACTTTTAAAATTTTAAAGATCTTAATAAAATTGTTAACGTTAACAGGGTGTCTCACGGTAAACTTCCATTAGAATATTTCTGGAAGTATCGCGATTTGAATCCTGCAAATTTGGATAATGTAGTTTTCGGAGATGCTTTCGTCAACTGAAATAACAGAGACTATAATATGTGACTTCTGAGTACACCAGAAGTTGTCACAAACTTGCTTGTTGTAAATGAAACACCCTGTATAATATATGTTCAGTGTCTTCTAAGCTAACAATAGTCCTTAGAACACCTACAGCTCCTGGCTTCTTATAATTTCCATCATTATATTTTTCTAATTTATTTTTTTGCCATAAGGTAGCAATATCCCACGATTTCTGCGACAATAATAACATTTATATCCAATCCATATAACTCTATTCTCGACACACTCTGTGTAGCTGTCGTACCACCGCTATTACCTGCATGGGCTATAATTATCTCCTCATTTTACTGAGTTTTTCCCATGGTTTTTATTTCTTGACTTTTATGCAATTAGATGCCTCACTTCACTGGAACGTGGCACTGGCAGGGACGCCATGAAATGTTTATGTTTCTTACATTTTAAAAGAACACTCCACGTCTTCCTTGAAACAGTTTATTTCTGCCGAACTCTAAGTCGGTAAAAGCTGTGCTAGACACTTTTGCAATATACAACAAACCTACCGACCCACTAACCATGTTCACTAAGTGCCGTTTCACAAACAACCGATGATCAGTGTTGATGATCGGTCGCAACCGATCATCTGCAGCAATTCTTGTTGCAACGGTCGACCGATGATACGCTGATATGTCAGAGACACGGTTTAAACAATGGGCATGACCGATTATCAGCACTGATCATCGGTCCTTTGTGAAACGGCCCTTATGATGAACAAATAATAAACAATAATTGTTAAATAATCAAAACATCCTTTACCAATCCAGTCCAGTTTGTGTTGTTATACGATTTTAGAAAAAATACATTATTGGATCCGTTGAAGCGGTTTTGTAACATTCAGTTTTCCATTATACAGGGTGATTCACGTTGAGTGGCCTATTAGAAGATCTCGGAAACGAGTAAAGTTACATTTCTAAAAAATTGGTAGCAGGCATGATTGGCTTTGAACTTTTAAATTATTATATTTCGGCGTTTGAATCACTTCCGGTTATACCGGAAGTTATGGCCAACTTTGGTATTTCAAATGGAATACCCACCTTAATAACTTTTATTAACAATGATCTATACCTATCTCTAACCGTTTACGAGATATGAATTATAAAATGCATTTTTTATGTAAAAACCTTACCGAGAAGAAAGTTCAGTAATTTTGAAATTAATAAAGTTAAACATTTAAAATTTTGTAGGCTTTTAGCTAAAACATAGATCTTTAGACTACATTACTTACGTTTCATGTTTTGCATACAGGGGTTTTTTAAAAGTGTGCCAATGTGGCCATTTAGATAAATGTGCATAAGTCAATTTTTGCAAATGGCACACCATATTTTTATTTTAGTAACGCGTAGAGAATCAAATTTCCCATCTAAATGTTTGATATGTCAGTGGCAATATTTTTAATCCTTTTGGAATTATGAGCAATTTAAAAAAAAAAATATCCTAAAATATGTGTTTGTGTTAAGTTCATAAGTCATTATTTTTGTAAAAAAGGCATCTGAATAGGCATGGAAATATCCTAAAACAGTAATTTGCTTTTCTTCAGAGTTCAGAACAGGCATAGGAAATGTCCTTTTGGCTTTTGTATGATTAAACTTATAAAAATTCTTCTAAATTGTTTATCGCTAATAATTGGTAGTATCTAAATGTGAATATCCTTCATTAAACACTCTGCATGTTCTGCTTATGATTCGTAGACACTCTCTATGAATATAAAGTAAATTTAAAATATTATAATTATTATTTGCCATTCTTAGATTATAAAGAATGAAAGTAATTTTCAATACCTAAGTAAACTTGAATATGACAACAGGCCTAAGGTGAGTGTCAACTTTAAAACAATTTCAGTCGAAGCCTACATTACTAAATGGTAATAAAGTTCAAAGTCAAACAAAAATCGGAGTCAAAGCCTTCTTTATAGAAATAATGTGTTATGAACTTGACACAAACAACAAATATTTTTTTTTAAATTGCTCATAATTCCAAAACGACTAAAAATATTGCTACTGACATATTAAACATTTAGATGAGAAATTTGATTCTCTACACGTTACTTAGATAAAAAATAGGGTGTCCCATTTGCAAAAATTGACTTATGCACATTTATCTAAATGGCCATATTGGCACACTTTTAAAAACCCCCAGTATGCAAAACATGAAACTTAAGCAATGTATTCTAAAGAGCTATATTTTAGCTGAAAGCATACAAAATTTTTAATGTTTAGCTTTATTAATTTCAAAATTACTGAACTTTCATCTCAGTAAGGTTTTTACATAAAAAATACAGTTTATAATTCATATCTCAAAAACGGTTAGAGATAGGTGTAGATCATTGTTTATAAAAGTTACTTAGGTTTCAATAAGGTATCCAAAAATGCTAAAATATATAGGGTATTTCATTTCAAATACCAAAGTTGGCCATAACTTCCGGTATAACCGGAAGTGATACAAACGTCGAAATATAATATTTTAAAAGTTCAAAGTCAATTATGCTTGCTACCAAATTTTTAGAAATATAACTTTACGCGTTTCCAAGATCTTCTAATAGGCCACTCAATGTGAATCACCCTGTAGTATGTATCAACCAGATGTATCGATTCTGACCAATTAAATAATATTAACGGTAAATTTCGTGGACAGCGAAAACTCTTTAAAATTCAAAGGCTAATACACAATAACAGTGATATACAACGATACAAAACGCGTGTGGCATGATATCCAGCAAGTTTTAATTTATAACCTCATTGTACGAACGAAGCTTTCAAAGGGGTTATCTCGGATAGCAACCCCCAGGGAACGCGGCGCTGTCGGATTAATAAAATAAACACCTATTTTATCAAATCATCTGCGTAAATTACTGTACGCATCGTGCCAGAAAATACACAGGGTGTGGTAAGTTTATTCTATGACTTCGTTGGTTTATTCGTTATGTTTTGAAAATAATAGCACTATGTTATGTATTATGTATGTACTAGGTTAGCGAGAGATTAAAAAAAATTAAAATTACGCTGACGACCAATGCAACTTGGACACGGCCTTTTGCACATACTCACGGCGACCGTCCTAACGGCACCGTTAACACGATCTACCGCGTTCGTGTTATCCTTGCACACATGCACGGTTTTCGTCAGTTTGATTCTATTTTGATTCGAATATGGATCATAGACGTGCTGTGGCGATTTTAATGTCTTAAATGCGTATCAAAAAACGAAGACAGGCACGAAACAGAATTTTGTGGGTTCATCCCATCAATATGGAAAGGAAATAATTCAGTGCATTCTTTGTACTATTTGGTCAGTTGAGGGAAGACGAAAAAAAAATGTTTTTAACTATTTTAGGATCTCCATATCCAGCTTTGATGACCTACACGAACGATTAAAAAATTCGCTTCAATGTCAAGATACATTTATGAGAGAGTGCATACAGCCTATGGACATGTTGACTGTTACAATCAAAATCAAGATCGACCTCCAAAAATATTTCCTTCCAGGCGCTCCTTGTGCAGTTTCTGTCCCTATATATAGAACTTGTTTCGTATCAAATAACAGGCCTCGCTTCCATCAAAGATATAAGCATATCCATATCTAAGTATATCTACTGCCATTACAAAAAAAAGGATGATAAAATATACTAAATAAAATAATGTTTCCGCCAATGAACCAAGAAAATGTCGTAAACGCGGTACATGTGCAAGCACCAATTAAATCTTAAACTCTACTGGGCATGTCTCTCCGTCAACACGGTAACGGTCGCTGTGAATAATTGTAGTGTGGGCTCACGGCGGTGTTGCCAATGACATTAGGTGAATAGGTCCGCCCAGTGGCACGAAAAAGTCCGATTTAGTCCGCGTAGAAATGAAAATGCTTCGTCTGGCGCATTCGCCATAAGTGATATTTATTTTGTACTGTTGGGGGTATATTATATAATGAAAAAGACTGATAACTCTATAAACATTTACTTTTTATTAACAAAAAAAAAACAATAATAAAAAAGTTAATGTAATAAGGGTATGGTCCGAAAGTAACTAGTGTCGTGGTTTCGCGTTCCGTATTTAACCAAATGATAGCGGTAACCAAAAAATAGGTTTATTTTGGAACACGGTTTTCGGATACGACGTCACCTAAATGTCAAAATGCTCACCGGCTTTAAACGCCGGTTACAAGTGGTTTCTCCTGTCACTTGTCATTATAAAATATTGTTATGAATTTAATTTTAAAATATTTGGCCGATGGTTGGTAATTTATTAAGAGAATGAATCTCAATGAAATTATAAGTAAGTGTATTTAGCATTTCTGTAAATTATCAGTCTGTCGTGAACTTTTCAAAATTAAAGGTTATGATTTTAACGAACATGGTGATTTTTCGTCCCGAATATAACAGGATTTTTATGGTTGATCTGTCATTTGTCGAGGTTAACCGTGGTTACTGGTGGTGATATTCGGACCATACCCTCAGTAATAAGACAACCCAACACTTGGTAAATAAACAATAAGTTACCTGCCGATTTTATTTCCAAATTTGTGCATTTAGCATATTTTCGTCAGATATCAAGAAGTCCGAAAAGTCCGAAATAGTTTCAAAGTCCGACAAAAGTCCATACCCTTAAAAAAAGTCCGAAAATCGGACTAAAGTCCGCCAATTGGCAACACTGGCTCACGGTGACATCGCGGTGGAACGGAACGATGTACACGGTGCCGGTTCGTGTTAAAGATCACATATGCTGCCTAAGGCCCAGTTGTATAGGTTCTGTTTAATTTAAACGCTAAAGATAAGATTAAGCACCACTTTAATGTTAAGATTAATAAAATATATCCGTTTTATAAGTCCTGGTTAAAGCAAATAGTCGCTAACTTCATAGCGAATTTTAAACTAAAAACTGAACTTAACCTATCATATCTTACAATTTGTTGCCTTGAACGTATAATATAATAATAAAATCACATCATCATCATATTTTATAATATAAGTATTTAGGAGTTTTAGGTTATATTATGTTAGAATATCATTTTTTCCTATTTTAATCCTAAGATTGATTTTCAACGGGTGCTTTTTGGCCTGTTAAATTAACTGTTAGTTAAACCCCAAGTTTGGCGCTAATCGCAACCTATAATTCCAAACCAACGGTTAATCTGAACATTTTTAGATAACCGCAACCTATAACAATGAAATGCCGATTAACCGAAACCTATACAACTGGGCATAATCCCTTAACCGTTTAAACGGTGCCGTTAGGACGGTCGCCGTAAGTATATCCGTATATATATAGGAGATTTTTGAAGTAGTTAAAAAACTAAAAAATAAGCAAAGTAGTGGACATGATGAAATATCATCCAACTTGATAAAATACCTTATAGGAGAAATTGTACAACCTATTTGTTATATAGTAAACAATTCTATGAAGTACGGCATATTTCCGGACAGTCTTAAAAATGCAATTGTTGTGCCAATCTTTAAAAAGGGCGATGAATCAGTAATAGATAACTACAGACCAATAAGCTTGCTTCCATCATTTTCTAAAGTGTTTGAAAGTGTGATATCTGAACGTTTACTTGAATTTTTTGTGTCGAATAATTTGTTAGGTGATCAACAACATGGATATATAAAGGGAAAGTCAACACAAACTGCGATATTTCAATTTATCCACTATATACTAGATTCATTGGAAAAAGGACAAATCCCCCTAGGGCTCTTTTTGGACTTATCAAAAGCTTACGACACACTAAATTGTACACTATTGCTTAATAAATTAGATTCCTATGGTATCAGAGAAACAGCCCTGGATCTAATTAAATCTTACTTATCTAGTAGGAAACAACAAGTGTTAATAAAACAGGACAATCAGAAATTTTTTTCGAATGAAGTATCAGTCAATATTGGAGTACCGCAGGGTAGTGTTTTGGGACCCATTCTTTTTATTATATATATGAACAACATCACAGAAATATCCAAAAGCTATAATGATTGGTGCAAAATAACAAATTATGCAGACGATACAAATATATTGGTAAGTGACAGTATTGTGATGCTGGTTGAAGAAAAAACTAAAAATATTATGATGGATGCAAGTGACTGGTTTGCAAAAAACAAATTAATATTAAACAATAACAAAACAAACACATTAATATTTAAAACAAATAGGTCTCGTGTGGTAGAACCACAAACAATAGAAGTTGGCAATCACACGTTACACTTATCTGAAAAAGCAAAGTTCCTAGGGGTTATTTTGGATGATGTTTTGTCGTGGGAGCACCATATTAATTATATTAGACAAAAATTGAATGCAGTTTGTTACAGTCTTCGTGTCTTAGCAAGATACACAGATTCTCAAACTAAGAAGGTTATATATCATTCGAATTTTGAGGCCCACATCCGATATTGTATAGTTCAGTATGGTAATAGCAAGGACGTAGAAAAGTTATTTGTATGTCAAAAAAGGGCACTAAGGATTATGTTTGGGCTAAAATTTAGAGAATTGTGTAGAGGTAAATTAATTCAGGGAAAACAAATTGTTAACTGTAACTGCTGTTTATATACAGGAATGTATAATATTTTTTTCCAAAAATAGGGAGTTATTTGGAAATAGTGCTCCACAAACCATATATCCATCTAGACATACCAACTACAATTATCCTAGGCATAGATTAACAATTACTGAAAAAGGAGCATACTATAACTGTGTAAAGTTTTTTAATTCTTTACCAGCAACTATAAAGGCAATTGATAACATTAATAAATTAAAAAAGAAATTGTTTGTATTGCTAGTAACTATTGAGCCTTACAATGTTATGGAATATTTTGAATACGTCAGAAATTTGTAGAATTAGGAACGTTATTGTTGTTTTAGTTATTTATTCTTTTGTTGACGTTATTTCGTTTTATGTTATGTAACATACTTTTGAAATAAAGACTGTTTATTATTATTATTATTATTATTATTATTATTATTATTATTATTATTATTATTATTATTATTATTATTATTATTATTATTATTATTATTATTATTATTATTATTATTATTATTATGTATAGACGGATTTTTCCTAATCTTTAAATTGACTTGAACATAGCATTTTACTTGGCCAGTTGCACACCGCTGGGGTTTTGATTAATTTACTGAATCTGCTGTTGGATACAAATAGTGTCCTTAACAATGTAATTTTTAAACGAAAGAAGGATGTTAGTTAAAATCGGAAATCATACCTCTTCAGAATATGAACTAAACATCGGAGCTGCCCAAGGATCTGTCCTCGCACCTCTCATATTCATAATAGTGGTAAACGATCTATCACTACCGGGATTTACCATCAAATTTGCCGACGATACCACGGTTGCCATATCAGCACTAGATGACTCTGAAGCACACAGGAAAATACAAGAAGTAACAGAAGAAATGATCAGATGTCGAATCAACTTATACTAAACGAGGACAAAACGGTTCACATTCATTTCTACAAAACTTCTCCTAAAATGCAATTGAACCAGGCAGCATCCGCTTTTAAATTTCTGGGAACGTATCTTGATTCCAAACGATCGTGGGAAACTCAATTGGATCATGTATGCTCAAAATTGGCACAAGCTTACTACGCTATACTAAAGTTAAGATACACAGTGCTCAAATAACATCTTTAAGATACACAGTGCTCAAATAACATCTTACTACGCATTAGCTTATCCTCATCTCAGATAAAATGTTTTACTGTGGGGACAAGCAGTAAACATAGACCGAGTATTTCAAGCACAGAAACGTCTAATAAAGCTCATTTTTGAATTGAAACCAACACAAACATGCAGACAAATATACAAAAAAACAGAAAATCACCTCACACACAGTCACTTCAATATACATACTTAAGTGCTCCACATATATAATAATAATAATAATAATAATAATAACAAATTTTTATTAATTCATTGAACTATTTAAGTACATTTCAAATAGTAAATTTTTATTCTCTCCTGATAGATAATTACAATCTAGAAAGGCTATTTTATTAAACTTTTTAAAATTTGATTTTTTAATATTTTTACAAATAGTTTTAAATTACATTTTTTAATTTCATTTCCTAACTTGTTATATTCTCTAGCACTACTAAAAAATATTGATTCTTATAAGTTATATAAGAACAAGAACAAATTCCAAGAAAACAGAAACAATGACAACTAAAGTTTGTCCAGCGAATGAATTCACATATCGGATTAAGGTTGCATAAATTAAATAACCCCTGGCACCTGCAAATTCCAGTAACCCTCAATAAGAAATCTATTAAATCAATTAAATTCATAATGTACAGTGACTGGGACTGGGGATTTCTTTGTATTTTATTTGTCGATTTGTCTTCAAAGAAAATGGAACAATTCATTTTGGGTAATTCTAATAAATATACTCGATAAGTAGTATTTATTAGGTGACACACACACATTAAATGCATAATGTACAGGTAAGTTACTGGAACTGGGGATGGGGATTTATTTTTATTTTATTTATAACGACCATATATTTTTGAAAGCAGATTTGTTTACCGAAATTAAGATACACACTGCTGGTAAGGATAGGTCATACATGGTGGACTCCCTAGCGGGAAAATACGGTCACGAGGTATTACATTTGCCTCCATACCATTGTGATTTTAATGCTATTGAATTAGTGTGGGGAATTTGCAAAAACTACTATGATAAGCATGCATGTCAAACGACTAATGAAGAAAGCACTTTAAATTTATGGAATGAAGCTTTAAAACAGATTAAACCAGAGACTTGGTCAAAATGTATTAACCACGTGGAAAAATTGATTGAAGATACTTTCGATTCTGAACAGGTCATTGATGAAATAAGGCCAATTATTATAACTTTTAATAGTGACAGTGACAACAGTGATTATAGTGATAGTGCATATATTGATGATTGAAAACCCCCTATAGGACGCAAAATAATATATAAATCACCAAATGTCGTAGGTTTGAAAATGTTTAAAAGCCACCTCCAGCTATTTTTGATTTCTAAATGTTATTATAGATTGAATAAATATGTGTCTATAGATGCATTCTGTCAGACAGGAAGATTGGAAATAAATAAATTGAAAAAATAAATGTACCTACCTACTATATGTAATAAAATTATTATTATTATAAAAATATTACATAATTCAATAATTACAAAATAAATAAATAATTGCAATGGAAATTTTAATTACGGCTCATGTAGCTAAAAGTAGTTAAAATTGTTTGAGGACCGCTGTCTATTTTATTGTAGACTAATTTTGACCATAATCGGTTTATGGCAAATGTGAATTCACTCGCCGGACGCACTTTATCCTACAAGAAACGCAAATGGCCTTATAGTCCCTAAACACACTTCAACACGATATGAAAAATCTCCCCACTATGCCTGCATCAAAATTTTTAATATACTGCCAGAAGAAATCAAACAATCCATAACAAGAGGTATATTTGAAAGAAAACTAAAGGACTTTCTTATAAAAAATGCATTTTACACACTAAAAGACTTTTTGAGTGCCTAAACGACGTCATATTTGTGTAAACGGTTTTGACCTTCTAGATTTTCTCATACATTTAATGTTTGTAGTCTAAAATTTACGGTGAACTGCCTCCTAAGTTAGCTAATTTTATAGTTTTATATGACGAACCTCACTCATAAAGTATGATCCTTAGTAGAATAAATTTAATTTGAATTTGATGTGGTCAAAGCTTTGGTGAAATAAAGACTACATCGGGGGTTTTGTGGGAGTCTATTATAGCGTAGCTATTATTTAATTATTTGATTATAAATTTCTAGAGAACGCTGATTTAAGTAAGCTATTATAATATGCTGTAGATATAAATAATGTTTTTTGAATAAGAACTGTTAAAGATTTTTGGTATATCCACTATCCAGGCGTAGCCGGAGCTTGATAGAATAGCTGAGTGGGGTTCTCTCAATAATCGGCCATTTAAAACTAATAAATCCAACATCGTCTCGTATATTTTAAAGTCAGGACCAGTAACTTTAAACTACTCTATTGATGGCATTCGGCTAAACCGTGAGGTGACCCTTCATGGCCTTCGAGTTCTGTTCAATAGTAAATTGTCGTTTGTCCCACAAATTCTAAAACTTACTTAATCCTGCTTTGATGCATTGGGCTTTATAATTAGAAATACTCGAGACAGTAAAGCGCTTTCTATACAATTAACAAAGCAGAACAGCGTCCCCAAAAACGAATTGTATCCATTAGAACCTATAATCCCCAAGACGTTTGTGGGGGTTCGTAGCGATCGCCCATCACCGCGCGCCGTAGTAACGGTTTTACCGTATTTGTTGCTCAGGTCACATCATTGTTCGGGGTCAGCTAGAAAGCTGTCCTATCTAAATTTGAATTTTATTGCTGTTTTCTTTGTATTTAAGTTTTTTAAAATTTTGCATGTTAGATAAAGTAATAGAAGATTCGTATTTCGCACAACCCGATTGTATTGGACTTTATAATCATGAATATGCAATGTTAAACGACAAGAACAATATCACACTAAAAGATATTTAAATTTTTAGTACTGATTTTTAGTGGTATGTATATGCTTTATTAACCGTAGCAAGCAAATATTATTGTAATTAATGTCAAGTTTCATTAAAACTGCCAGTCGGAACTAATAAAGTATATAAAACTAGATTACACCCCCAAAAGAACTTGATAATTACTGTGAGTATTCAGCGCAATAATGGCTATAAACCATTTTATGGTAGCAATAACTCCTATTTCTTATTGGTTAAATTATGGTGATATTATCACTACACAACGCTCTAGCAATTTTCGTTGTATTGCAGTAGGAAAGCGCGTTGCTGTCACATATTGTATTAAACAGTTGTATAAAAAGTATATTATATTCTTTTAAGGAATACAAGGCTTTTCTCTCAGTGCACTGCTGTTTTTTGACGTTGCACCTACCAACTTGTTCATATTTCTGCCGCTGCGCTGCATCGTTAGTTGTTTTGCGCCGACAGAGGACGTATCAGCGCTTTTGAGAAAAATCCTACTTCCAGAATTATGTACAAACTACTTGGTTTTGACTTTTTTTTAGCAGTAAGTCTAAATTAACAGGAGTCATGCAACGTCCAAATTTTAAAATTTGCGTTGTTTCCAAAAATAACATTTTAAAAATTTTTGGTTTTGTATCTTACTAGACATAGCAATTCTATGTGATTTTTATATTTAAGCATTTTTTGATATTATTCATATCAAGGAGGGAAAATTGGAACTAAAAATGTCTGGCGCCAACTTTCTTTTTTTTCTATCGGTGCGTTCCAAGAAAAAAAGATTTGAAGATTTACTGCCTACATTGATCACATACTCTCGAATAAATATACAATAATTTGGCGTCCCTAAATTATTGTCTCTCCTCACTTTTATTGATGTGCCCCGAGGAGGCACGGCACGCCGCTGGTAAATCTTCTTATACGAATTTAAGGTGTTCCTATACGAACTTAAGGATACTCGGCGACAGCAGAGGGCAAAATTCGTTAGGAATCCTTAAAAATAAAAATGAATTATAGGACGCAATAAGTCCATATCTTGAGAGCTTCGTTTGCTTCGGTTCCTATGAAAACAATTTTTCACACCAGAGTAGTTTTCTTTAATATGGCAGACATGTTTGTCCATTTCCATAATGTTCGTATACGTTGCTTCGCTAACAAAGAAAAAACATGAAAATTCCTATTATTTATTCTGGCAGCCTTGTAAAGCGCTTTGTTTATTCAACAGTCCAAAGCGACGCGACGCCTCCGTATTGACAGATATGTGGTTTGCAATTTAAATCCTACCATTCAGGTAAGTAATTTGAAACATGAGAATATCCTGCTGTGCACCTTTACAGAGAAAAGCAAAACCATGTCATTTGCATGTGAAATTGAAAATGGAATGTAAGCATTTCTTGTTGGAGTTGACATATTATTTTAGTTTGCAAAAAGTCCAATTACTTTTCTCTGAATATTTTGTAAAAGGGTAATAAAGGGTTAATGAAATACGTACGCTTTAACAGTTTAAGGAATGTGTTTACTTCCTACGGTCTGCAAGATCTCCCACAGAATTAATTCCCGGTAAAAACAGAAATATTCAACTTTTAATCAATTTCTGTTCTGATAAATGTAAGCTCTTATAACCCCCGAAAATCTTTCCATTTTTGCTAAAAATACTTTTTCTGACATAAATAGTAATGTTGTAATCCATATTTGGTTATATATTAATTACAAACATTAAACTGAAAACACCTAAGACAGTATATTTTTTCTTCTAAGAGGTACCCTCAAAGATTCATTAAACAATAACTTAGAACTTAAATCTATAAAACTATTTGAGACAATAAAATAAATAAAATAATTCTTGTAATTCGATAAAATAACTTGTTTTAGGTTTAAGAGGTTATATAAAAATATTTAAGTTTTTTAGCTCTGTAAAAGGACACCTGTCAAAATTTTGGCCCAACGAGTGTGATGGCAAGTCCGTTTCTGACTTCCATGACGATATATTATGGTTTAATGAGTCTCTATGGCCTACACAGAATACTAAAATTTCATTAAATTATACGTGTCGGTTCAAAAGTTAGAGCCGAAAAGGTAAGTCGCTGGGTCTATTTGGGGCCCTGTATCTTCGTTAAGGGGCACTTTAGGTTTTTTTATATGACAAAGTAGAGTTATTTTAACCTCCCCTATACGCTCCCGAAAGTATGCCATTAACTTAGCTGACACCCGGTATTTATATTTAATTTTGAAAAATCTTAGTCTATTTGATACACAATAAACAAATTAAAAATTGTATATAATATATTAACTCGTGGAAAAAATAATCAATAGTTATCGAAACTCCAATGATGAGCTTTCAATTTGAAATACATTTTAAGCTCATAATGTACACAAAACACACACAAAAAGCGCCCCCTATAAACCTTACGATGCAAATTTTCATAAAAGCTGCTTTTGCTTAAATCTGATTAAGAATTCATAAAATTCCTTGGATGCAATAATACTGCAACAAAGAGCGGTTTTAAAGCATTGCGGAGCTTCATGACTTTAAAATAAATTATGTTTATTTAACCTGAATATTTTATTATTATAGGTTGGGGAATGTTGTTCATTATTCTTATATTAATGTAAGGGTAGCACATTTCCGCAGTAGCTTCTTTTACTTTCTTCAAGATGACAATATTAGAATTAAGATGTAACGGTTTGTTTTTATGTTTTTATAAACACTGGAGGGCAACTGCAACACCTAAATACCGTGCGAGCCAAAACTATTTGCATCAAAGAGGGCTTGGGTTAAAAAACGTAGGGCTTGGTTTAGATCACAATGATATGGGTACGATATATCTAACCAAATCTAAGTTAACATTTTGTCAAATTCATATTATGACATGATATGCCAACCTAATGAGTAATAAAATAAGTAGACAAATACAATTTTTTTTTGTTGATTACAAAATTAACAAAGTAAGAATATACCGAAAGAAAAAGAAAAATAATTACATAAATTGCTGAAATTGGTCATGGCCATGCTCCAGCATAAATTCACACGTCTCTATATATTTTCGAAAGTGTTGACTAGCATCTCTGGAAAAATGCTACCACATTCTTGGAAGTATTCCACCAATTTTTTAAGGGTGCAATGTGGATTTTCACTACTCCACATGCGTGTATTCTGAGAAATCACATAGCCGGAGAGGTGGAACCAAGCTTCATGTGAAAAAAATGTCAGATCTAATAAATCATTTCTTTCCAATAAATTTTGGGTAAACCATTGAGAGTGATTCCTGCGTCTTTCAAAATCTGCGGCTTGTATTTCTTGGAATACTTGCACTTTATAAGGAAATAAATTTAGCTGCTTCTTAAGAATAGTCCTGCATGTTCTATAAGATCTTCTCATGCACTTCTTGGAACAGGCGTCTTATATAATTTGTTGGCGTATTTTGCATTATTTCACGAACGTTTGCAACAAGTTCTTCTGTTCTTACAGATGGTCTTCCTGCTCCTTTTTTGTGTTGTATAGAACCTGTTTCCATAAACACAGCCACGGTCCTTTTCAGGCAATGATAAAAATCCCCAGCAATAAAAACAACGTTAGGAAAATGTTCGTGAAAATTGTCCATGCACAAACCCGGATTGTATTGCACTCACCATTTACTCTAACCCAGTTTCGAAAATACGCTTCAACCATGAATGTTTTGTGCTCTTCCGTAAAGCCCATTGTGTGAATTGTTCAAGAAATTGGAAAAATTAGCAATGAATCAAATTACTTGTAACGACTGTCAAAGATGACGGAATAACTGATTGATTGTTAATTCAGGTAGTTACTGACACCCAATAGGTATTAAGCTCTACGGCTAAGCATTACGTCCTTAGATGCAAGGCCTTCTTTGATGCAAATAATTTTTGCTCGCACGGTATAATAACGATCCGGAAAGTTTTCTGCAGTAGCAGTAATCAAAAACTCTTTTTAGTGTATTTACAACCACCCACTTTCCTATGCGACACATAAAGACAAAATGAACCGGCCCCATGCGAACGACATAACGTTCAAATTGAACCGCCAACTATCATCTGCCCGGGGTGGAACTCCTAAATGATTAAATGGTTGATGTTACGCAGCAACAGCTTCCAAGGCATTTTAAAATCCTCATTTTATGCAATTGAGCACAAGTATTGATTTAAAGTAATCCAATATGATTATTTTATGTAAATAATAGTTTAAATCATACAACTAAAGTACGAATAATAAAATAAATTAAATCAGACATCTCTTGCTGTTAATTAATTGATTTTTTACGGTGAATCTATTGAACCGAATTCTTATCATGCTTATCCTTTTTTTAAGACTTACTTTGAGGACGATTTCTTTTGAACTTACGTTATATCTGATACTTAACTTATTTAATACCCTTATAATTATAAACTTGTCTCTTGTCATTATTTTTATTTGAATATTCAAATATTAGAAATGAACACATTTAGGGAGGAAAAATAAATCCTTTTAAGAGAGCAAAAGACGAAATTACGGAAAAAGTATACATTTCTTTAAACGGAGTTGAAATAAATAAACGCCCTAAATTACTTGTATGTATAAGCAATATTTATCATAGAAAATTATAATTTTAATATTATAACATAAGACACTATTACCACATCTTTTACAAAATAACAAACTAAAAATGAAAATAATAACTCGCTTTGCTTGTACTGTATACATAAGACTCATAAAATAATATGAGACATTACCTAAGAGTCAACTGGTTGCACAAAAGCTTAAATCTTTAATAATTTTACCGAACCGAACTTCGTACCAAATAAACTTTTGAAACATGTAAATTCCGTAATAACTTCGTCCGCTTAAAGCTACTTTAGAAATCATAAAAGTCCATGAATACAATAATACTGGCACAAGGAATGCCTTTTACAGTAAAATTATTATTTTAAATAACAGTAGAGAACATTTTTTACAAACTGCTTAAACCCGTTATAATAAAAAAAATGTTAAGCTTTTATTTGTGGATCAATTTTTTTAAATATTAATGTATGATATTATTTAAACTGACCAAACTACTAGATCACCTGCATTAAAGAGAGCAAGAATTGGTACTTTATCAACTGTGCTTTGATTTTAAGTATATCAATGGGGAAAATGCAACAAAGAGAGAATTTAAGACTTTACAGAAAAGTATAAAAATAAAAAAAATTATCCCGGACTGGAGAAAGAGAAATATAATGAATATTCTTATATAAATATCAACCTCCGTTTTTACCCCCATTGGGTGTGGTTTTTGGAATAATTCCTTCCTAGTGGATGCCTACGTTATAAGGAGAAGACATCCTCAAAATTTCATAATTTTAGGATAAGGGGTTTAGGCTGAACGTTGATAAATCAATAAATCAATCACCCAATTAACAACCCTAATGCTTCCTTCTTATCGATTATCGTTGCGTTTTCTTCATAGGTATACTCCTTTTATGAACAACCTCTTGTACAAAGGTTACGTTGGAGTGTCGTACAAAAACCTGGAATCTATAACTTCTAATTAATTTTCAAAATATTTGTTGTTTAGATTTATTGTTATCCTCACAATAAGTTATATTTTCTTTCAACATCAGAATTGCCAGCGGTAGACAGAACGACGGAGCACAGAAAAGCCAACATTTCATTTTAAGTTGGCCGTGGAACTGACCAGGATTTCTCCTCCACTGGGACACGACACATGGACACTCTGTAGTTTATGTTGAACTGTAGGTATGGTATTTTACCTATAGGTATAATCTAAACAAATAAAACAAAACAAATTCTGTTGTAAATATGAGTGACATAATCCTATTTTAAGTTGCGTTTCAGTTAACTTAGTATTTTTAAGGTTTGAATAATTATAATATAAAGTATTTAAATCTATTTTAACACTTTATCTTTAAACCATATAAAAATTCATGTTTATTATTACCTACCTTAAATTATAATATACAACAAAACATTCTAAAGAAATTATTATTATTATTTGTCAATATTAAACCGGTAGAACCGATGATACTATTGCATTAATAGTTTTAGAAGGTATCGTATGTATAATTTTCAAGTCCGGTCCTGAAATTCATGCCAACTTATAAAAACTTAATAGACCAAAATTGACAAAGTGTCACGTGACTTCCCAACTAGCAAAATTATATTTATAATGATTGTATAAACTACTACACAAGGAAAGTTGATAAAACCAAATTATTTTTAAAGGGGCTTTTAAACCGCAATACGATAGCTATACAACCAAAAAAGGCCCATTTTTAAAAAATATTTTAATTCTTTAGTGTCTGTATTGTAAGGTTATAGACTCATTATACAATTCATATAGGTATATTTAAATAACACTAATAAAACTGTTATATAGATAGCCTCTTGGGCTGCCTTATAAATTGCATTTATTTTAAACAACAATTTAATTTTATAATGTTGAAGAACAACACCAAAATATCGCAAAATTGCTGTATAACCCAGGTCTTGCAAAATAATATGGATAACATTTATAAGTTAAAATGGCGATGGAATATTTCTAATAAACATATTTTGTAATGATAGAATCTTTGACAAACGGCATTAAATGACGAATTTTATATGCCCGGCAACTTTTTCTGACAAAATATATATACTTTTACAGTAAAAAATGCAAGCGCATTCTCCTTGGCGTAAATTTGGGTTTATTACAATAACAAATATTTAACAAAAAAAAGTAAAATTTAATCTGCAGTATATTTTACTCCAGATTTAATAAGTGAATGATAGAATAATTATGTAATTATGGTCTTTGTCTAAAAAAATTGATAATTTTCGTGAATTTTTTGTTTAAGAAAATAACATTTGCATAATGGCGTCAGTCGAAATAGCGAAAGGAAGTGAAAAATATGGCGGATTTTTAATACAATGTTTTTGTTCTCTTTTCGTCATTATACGACGCTTTGGTTGAATAATGTTGTCTGATTATATGCTAAAAAGTCGTTTGGTTCTTTTTGGGTCATTATAGGAGACTTTAGTGGTGTAATGTTGCCTATGCAGGCGCTAAAGAAGCCTTACATGAACGCAATCTATACCGTTTTTGAAAGGTTGTTAACTCTTGATTAGGTATGTACCTAGGTGTATTATAATACTAGACAAAAGTCGAAACACATTCTTAAATTTTGGGACCATTATGAGCCAACCATGTCCAAAGTAATTAAGTAAAAGGATTTATTTTATTTTATAGTTTGTTGACTTAACTACTTGTGAATTTTAAGGACGTGTTCCCTTCTATGTTTTCACCTCTATTTTTAGGTAGGATCTAGAATATATTATTTTATTATATACACTTTGTCAATGAAATTGCATGTTCTTCAACAATAAAGCATGTTTTGATTTAATTTAAACTTGATTATCGTCATTTTTGTTCTATAAACGGAAATGAGGTTAAGTTGTATAACGCGGTGTTAGTAAACATTTTATTCTAATAAAATACATTTTAATGTTATAAGAATTTTATAATAGTGACAATTTCTAAGATTATAAACGTCTATAAAATAGTTTTAAAGTAGTTCTGTAAGAGTTGTGTTGTCTTAATATTATACTAACTTTAATAAATTATTTTAAAATAAGCTACACAACTTTTTATTCAATTTGTATAAAACTATTTTATAACTGTTGTATAAGAGTATTGACAAATACTATACAGTTTATATATACATCTTTTAGAACTATTTTAAAAAGGCTGTGTAACATGTGATATAAATAATTATGCAATACTAATAAAACACAGATACTCCTGATTGCCGTTTCTACTATAATATTTGTTGTATATTCATTCTTACAACTATATTATGGAATAATTTGGTTCGTTCGCTAGAATGGTTTTAACTATCGGCATTATAGAACTGAAGTATTCTTTAAATAGCACAAACGAACACCTATGTAATACTTTTGTCGTTTTGGATATTCATATTGCTAGTTGGGTTGGCCTCCATCTTTTGAGAGTATGTTTACTTTACGTACTGGCGTCCCCCCTTACCAGAGGGGTAAGTGGCGCTTGTATGTATATTCTGGTTGGCGACTTTGCCAGATGTAAGGTACTACCTGTCCAAAAATAGGCAGTCATACTTTGTACGTGACATTATGTTTCTTCCAAATCGTGTCGAAGTTGAGGGATTATCCTGGACAGCCGGGTCAATGCTTCGTCCTCTTGGATACATCAGCGACGCCTGCACGCACGCGCGAGCCATCGTCAAACACCGCAGTTGTTGTTATAATCCAAAATCCGTTCCGCCGGTTTTGGAACTTTTGAATTGTATTATTTACTTTTAAACGAGTATTTATTGAGTTAACTTGTGATTCGATATAAATATTATTGAATCACAAATAAAACCTATAAAAGGACGCACAAACGTTTTTGTTTTATGGAATAAAAGCACACTGTTATATTAACCAAGATTTGGAAAATAAATTAGGAAACACTTTATTGTAAATACTTTTTTCTATATGTTTAATTATAAATAAAAACTGCATGGACGGAACAAACAAAACAAAAAATAACTGTTTAGAACAAACTAATGTAATATAGGTTACGTCTCACAGGTCTCAATCATCAGGTATTGTCTCAATTCATATAATATAATAATACCACAAATACTGTATAAAACACAAGCACTAGGCTGTAACGACACACGTACTAATCATCAATAAGCTATTAGGTAATTTTTACAGCATTCTTTGAAACAGTAACGGTTTCACATTAAATTGTTTATGTAAAATAGGGCCAGTAGCCAAGTATGTACTCATCGCGTTTGCTCAAACCATTATCCTTGGGCCATCATGTTGCTCGATGTACAATATTTCTTAAAACAAACAAATTAGTCTTAAGTACCTAATATGGAATATACTTCTCATCTACTTAGTAAAACAAAAATGTTAAAATTATCATTTTAAGAGCCTAAACTATCAGTTCGTAACTGATAGATTGTTAGGTATACATGTAACCCTTAAAAACTTAGCGGCTGGCTGAATGGCAGATCTGCCAAAGCCAAAAAAAAAAAAAACCTCTGGTACAAATATGTTGCGGTTGTCTGCCGGCTGTCCAACGATAATTTGTTAATATTGGCTTGTAAACTAATAATAATTAATATGTGAAACATTTCATGTTAGTTTATTTATGGTAAACTTATAATTTTCAATATAAAAAATCATCATCATATGTAAAATCAATTTGGTAAACAATAAAAATAATTACCTGCATTGGAATAATAATTGAACAATTACACACATCGCTGAAATTTTCTACATTGGAAACTAATAGAATTGCATTAAATATTAGAATAATAATAAAAAATTAATTTAATTTCCTGAGAAAAAATGTGGACAAGAAAAATTGACAGTTTTGACATGGCGGGCTGGCTGGTTTGTTCCAATAAGCACCTGGCTCAGTTTAGGTAGCGTTATACTAGGTCAGAATATGACTGTCCTTCTTATCTATATATATATCAAAAATATGCGACAGAACACGGTTTCTCGGCCAGCTGAAGAATCATCAAGCGACGACAGCGCCAATTCGACTCTGGTGGCCAGCTGCGCGGCTTGAGCTAAATAGTACCTTGTGATGCAAGATTGCTAATTACAGTTTGACCGGGGTGGGTGGACTAATCCACACAAGTGCATAAGATTTGTTTTATTTACAAAATTTCATTTGCTTCTTTAATTATTTAATTAATAATAAAAATATTTAAAACTCCTATTACAACCTCATACGACAATACGAATGCAGCTCTGATACATTAGTTTCGGAGCAATACATGCTCAAAACCTGTCATTGTCATTTTAATTGTCACTTTTATAGTTATTTACATTACTAGATGCGAAAGTTAATTTTTTTGTGTGAGAAGGTTTTTGAATTACCGAGGCGAAGCCGAGGTGATTTAATACTTCCGACCACCAAAAAAGGCTTTCGCATTGTGTAATGCAGTGGTTCCCAAATTTCGCAAAATCCCGGACCCCCGAAATCGGATTATAGTAACATGCGGACCCCCATGGCCAGTTAATCTTTGAAAGTACTAAAACAACCGTTTTGTAACTTATTTAAACAACATTTCATTTATCAATACAACGTATTTTCCTTAAAAACAATAATAAACTAAAAAATAATTTAATTGTTTTATTATTAGGTGAGTTGTTTAGTTATTTTTGTTTTATTTTCCCTTTGTGCTCCGTGGGTTCGCGGACCCCCCAAAAACTACGCCGCGGACCCCAAGGGGTCCGCGGACCACCATTTGGGAACCACTGGTGTAATGTATTAAATTTTTTCTATTACTGTTCTCTGATCAATATATTTTTAAGTAATAAACTTTGATTTTATTTAAGTTAAATTGATAAAATAAGCTTTTTTTTCCACCTGTAAAATAATCCATGACAACTAGTTATTTGAGTATTGTTGACAACTAGTTATTTGAGTACTGTCAGAGTCTGTCAGTTCGATTTTTTTGTCCTGGCACCGAAAGTATTACTTTCGTAGCTAGCAACATACTTTCATAGCTAGCAACGGATAATATTCAGGTAACTGTAACATTTACTTTCGTTTTCTTTCGTGTTGCTAGGACCCGAAAGTTAATTTATTTATACAGTAGTAGAAAAATAAATTGTTAACCTTCTTACAATAAAGTTTATCGAACTTGTTCTGAACAAACTCCTAAACCTCGTAAAATTTGGCACTACACATCAGCTAGTTGGGAAGACCTAAGGGACCATTTTCGCACTTTTCCTTGGCTGGAAGTATGCTTCTCTTCAGATGATCCATCCGCTTGTGCTCAAGAGGTCTCCGATGTCATTCTTACTGGCATGGAAGCCTTTATTCCTTTCTCCAAGAAGCGCCCTTCAAATGGCAAGCCCTGGTTTAGCAAGAACTGCGAGCGTGCTATCAGAGCTAAAAATCTAGCTTACCGACAATGGCGTAAAAATCCTACCGATGTGAATCGCACCATCTTTGTTACCGCTCGAAACCAGTGCAAGCAAACGATATATCAAAACAAAGAGGCTCACAACATGAGGATCAAAAATAAACTTCTCGCCAGTCCTAACGGATCTACGTCCTTTTGGTCAGTCGCTAAGGCCGTCAGTCAAAATTTTACCAAATCAAATATTCCACCGCTAACACGTTCTAATGGCACAATAGCAACCACGGCTGAAGATAAAGCGAACTTACTCGCAGAACTCTTTGCTTCACACTCCACGGTAGACTTTCAGGGAAAAACACCCCCGAATATTCCAGCAGTTCGATCGGAAATGACTGATATCGTATTCCGTCAGCGTCCTGTCAAACGAATTCTGAAGGGGCTCGATGCCAAAAAAGCTTCTGGTCCAGATGAAATTCCTATTATAGTGCTCAAGAAATGCGCCGATGAACTTACACCAGTAGTTTGTAGACTTTTTAACTTATCCTACAAAAAAGGAATATTTTCATCTTGCTGGAAAAAGGCGCGAGTCCAGCCTATACCAAAGAAAGGCAAGAAAACCCTGCCAAACAACTATCGACCAGTCGCATTGCTTTCAGTTATATCAAAGGTGATGGAGAAAGCTATTAACCAACAACTTATAAAATACCTGGAAGACCTTAAAATTATCAGCGACCATCAGTATGGTTTTCGTAAGTCCAGATCAACAGGAGACCTGCTAGCCTATGTCACTCATCTTTGGAGCAACGCAATCGAACATCATGGGGAGTCCCGGGCTATTGCACTGGACATCTCTAAAGCCTTTGACCGTGTCTGGCACGAGGGGCTCCTAAGCAAACTGCGTTCTTATGGTATGCCCGGTCGATTTTGTTCATGGTTGTCTAGCTTCCTCAAGGACCGCTCTCTGCAAGTGGCGATTGACGGGTTTCTCTCAGACACCTTCACCATCAATGCTGGTGTTCCTCAAGGGTCCATATTATCTCCCACTCTCTTCTTACTGTACATTAACGACCTTCTAGCGAAAACAGAAAATCCATTATATTGCTTTGCTGACGACAGCACACTTATCTCATCTTTTACTTTGAAACCTCAAACATCGGCTACTGACGCACATCTTCGCAGACAACATGAGGTATCACGCCTCAATAAAGACCTGGAAGAAATTTTGTCTTGGGGTGACAGTAAGCAAGTCGAATTTAACGCTCAAAAAACCCAGGCTGCAGTTTTCTCTAAGAAGGTCAACATTGCAGAACCCGATATCGTTATGGCAGGACACGCAATTCCACTGACTTCGTCTATTAATTTGCTGGGTGTCAACCTGGGAGGAAATATGTCTTGGCATAATCACGTAGTGGCAATCGCCAGGGCAGCTTCTCAGAAGCTCGGTATACTTTTCCTTACCAAAAAGTTGTATACACCTCAACAACTTTTGACACTTTATAAAGCCCAGATTCGACCATCACTGGAATACTGCTCTCATATCTGGAGTTCTGCACCGAAGCATACCCTTCGGTTGTTGGATTCCATCCAAAGGAGAGCCGTTCGTCTAATCGGCGACCACGAGCTGACTAAGAACCTCGACAGCTTAGAACATCGAAGACAGGTTGGTGATTTGACTCTCTTCTACAGATATTTTCATGCCAAGTGTTCGACAGATATTGCCCGCTCGATTCCACCTAGAGTAATGCATAGCAGAAACACACGACGAACCACTGCCGCCCATCCCTATGTGGTTCAACTTAGTACACCCCGAACATCATTGTTTCAGAACTCTTTCATTTGGAGGACGTCATCTTTGTGGAACGGCCTTTCTGAGACCGTGTTTCCAACCGAATATAACCTCCAACGATTCAAGGAAAACGTGAATCGCTTTCTTCGCACACGCACCGCTCCCAGAGCGCCTTAAAGGATTTTCCTATAGTGCTTGTGCTCGATCATAAAAAAAAAAACATCAGCTGCTCATATACAGTCTTATTTTTTTTTAGATGTTAGATATATTTTTGGTACCTTTATAGTTAAGGAGCTAGCGTGCAAAAAAATGCCATAGTTGGCTGCCCGTCAGTCGAGTTTGAAAAACCGTCGCCATTACTCCACTGAACACCCTGGTGCTTGAAGTTTTGCTTTTACCCATCAACTTTAAGATTTATTGGCAATAATGACATAGGGCGATTGGCCATAGTGAGGAGCCCGTCAGTCAGGTTGAAAATTAGGTTCTGTAGGTTGCCAAGATCATGTATCTAAAATGTCGTTGCGATCTAACCACTAGATCGTGAATTAGGCCAAATGGAAGATTATAATTTGTTTTTTGACCGCCATTTTGTTGGCCATAGTAAGGAGCCCCTCCAAAACTTGTTTCTACCTCTTCGTTTGGATAAAATGACAGCAAAAATGCACTTGACTGACAAATCGAATCACGACGTTCTTCCCTGGGTGACCTACAAAATCTCGAAAAATCCAATTTTTCAGTCTTTAGCATGGCTTTTTCAGAAATTCAACCAAAATCATCAGTCAATCATTTTTCCTGATTTTTAGACATCCAATTAAGTAGAAATCACAAACGACTGACATTTTCCTTGAATATTTTTAATTTGGCCATACTTTGAAAATTTTCTGATTTTGGACTTTTTTATAATGGCTTAATAATGCTGTTCCAAATGGACTTAAAAGTAAAACAATTTATGACGATGATGTTTGATGACCTAAAAAACGTTGATTATATTATAACTATTACTATATATATAATATATATGTATATATATAATATATAATGATTATATTAAGTAAAAGTAATAGTTACAATATAATCAACAATTAAATATCTGTTTTTTTCTATATTGAAATTGAAATGTTACTAACACAACCCAGCTTGCTCAACCCAAATATGCCAACAATTTCATTCAATAAATAATAACAATTTAATTTTCGATTTGCTTCAGTAATTATTCATTTCTTACTGCTGAAATTGGTTATCGTATCTTTTTGTGGCAAAAATTCTATATTTTTTGATTACTGAATCCAATATAATATAACATAAATTCAACGAATGAATAGGGGTGGAGGGTAGGAGAGGGGTGGAGGAAGGAGTAAATAGGTGATAGTTATGTATTGAAACGTTTTTTAGGTTATCAAACATCATTGTCATACATTGTTTTACTTTTAAGTTCATTTGGAACAGCATTATTGAGCCATTATAAAAAAGTCCAAAATCAGAAAATTTTCAAAGTATGTCCAAATTGAAAATATTCTAGGAAAATGTCAGTCGTTTGTGGTTTCTACTTAATTGGATGTCTAAAAATCAGGAAAAATTATTGACTGATGATTTTGGTTGAATTTCTGAAAAAGCCATGCTAAAGACTGAAAAATTGGATTATTCGAGATTTTGTAGGTCACCCAGGGAAGAACGTCGTGATTCGATTTGTCAGTCAAGTGCATTTTTCCTGTCATTTTATCCAAACGAAGAGGTAGAAACAAGTTTTGGAGGGGCTCCTTACTATGGCCAACAAAATGGCGGTCAAAAAACAAATTATAATCTTCCATTTGGCCTAATTCACGATCTAGTGGTTAGATCGCAACGAAATTTTATATACATGATCTTGGCAACCTACAAAACCTAATTTTCAACCTGACTGACGGGCTCCTCACTATGGCCAATCGCCCTATGTTATTATTGCCAATAAATCTTAAAGTTGATGGGTAAAAGCAAAACTTCAAGCACCAGGGTGTTCAGTGGAGTAATGGCAACGTTTTTTCAAACTCGACTGACGGGCAGCCAACTATGGCGTTTTTTGCACGCTAGCTCCTTAACTATTACTTTTAATGATTGATTCATAAAATATTATTACGCGCTCAGATGAAATTTGACTGTAGCAGTTTTTGTTCGATAATAAAAAACTTCTATGATACCCCTTGCTAAAATTTATCATTATAGAATCGTCGAATATGTAAAAAGGCTTACAAAAAATTGTAATTTAAAATAAGTATCACTTTCAAGGTACAAAATTTAATTTAGTACTTGCCTAATGCATTTATACCTCAGCAATTTGGAGACAACAAGATGCTTTATGTCCAAAGCCGCAAACAGGATTTGCTATAATATGGTTCATTTAATGGCAGGGATTTAAACTAAGTGAGCTCCATATTGTAGAGGCCGGAAACTAAGAGGGATAAAGCTTTATCAAATTACTTAAAAGCCTTTTTGACCCTAGCCTTTAGTGGATGATATTATTGGTAATTTTGTTGAGGTCAAGGGGAAACACACCCAGATATTTAAAAAGTACATGCTTTTTGAGCAATGTGTCTACAATGAAGAATGAAAGAATTAATAAATTAGGATATTTAAATGTTTACATTTTGTAATAATTTTGTACTGTCGAATTTAGCAGGTTCCGATGTTTTGTATTTAGAGTATTTTGAAAATATGTATCAATATCAAGGTATTTGTAGGTATCAAGCTGGAGAATTAAACAAATTTCTCTCAATGGGTTATACCATTTTTATAAGTAGAAAAACAAAAACAATATTTCATTAAACGAATTTCGTCTTAGTAATAAATTATAATTTTATTATGCGCTTCAACTTAAGAACCTTTTTAACACATTGTTTATAAATTTTAGATGTTAAACCAACAATCAAAAAAAAAAAATTTAAAACTGGCAGAAATATAAACAAAATTGAACCTAATTTTTTACCAGAATCGATTTGTAGCAGAATGCACTTAATTCTGTCACAAAGTTTTTGAAACCTAAGAATTTACTTTAAAATAAAACTGCCTCAGTGTTAATTGGATTTGCCTTAAAATATTTAATTCAGCTGTTAATATTTATTTTTAACCATTTCGAAGATAATGGTCTACTGCTTACATTGCATCGATTAATATTGCGTTTTAAGTATCTCATCCCTTTACAAAAATAGATATCTTTATATTCAAAAAAGAAGTTTTTTTACAGTTACATTATTTTTTATGGCCGAGCTAACCACGCTAATGCCGCAAAATACGTAGTGTCAAAAATTTACAAACGTCATTTTATTTTTAAACGGCAACCCACATCCATAACCACGCCCATGAATGGAATTTCGGGATCCGATTTCAACAATAATGATGCATTTTAGAAAATAAATATCAATAACTATAATAGTGTCTGTATCAGTCAAATCGAATAAATTTGATAATAAATACATGGGATCGTGTCCCAAACCCTCGGACATGTCGATTGGTATTCCTAGTCGCACTCTTTTTAATAAAAACTTTTTATACAGGGTGTGTCATGTGACAGTGGCCAATGCCAACTTTTTATTATGAAAGTTTAGAAATGTAACCGTATCATAACCAACAAATTCTATAATAGTATATTACACAACAAGTGTTGAAAGTGGTACCATTCAAACGAGGAGGTATTTAGCACGAGGCGTGAGCCGAGTGCGGAAATTCTCCGAGTGTAAGAAAATCACTTTCACACGAGTAATGTACACAATTTTTCCTACCACCATACAATATAATCAAAAAGAGTTTGATTTGTTTTTAATAGTTTGTAGTTTGTATTAATCAAATTAAAAAAAAAAAAACAATGCCCACTTACACATTTTAACTTACCTAAATTTAAATAAAAAGAATAACTTTTTCTCCTATTTGCTTACGCACACTACTATCTATATACAGTGAATAAATTTCGTTTCTTATATTTTAGTTGCTTGCATTCTTTTAATAAAACAATAATATAGGTACCTACGAAAACAACATAGCACAAAACTACAACATAACCTCAACATTTGCTCAACATTATAGATAGATAGAGATGGAGTTAAATATCGATAGCTTGTTAATTATAAAAGTTAAATCTTTTTCGATTTGTTTTAAATATAGCTAAAATAAATTTACCTACATAAAGTACATTCACTTGTCCCATATCCTTAAACATTGTATGAATATTTTTATCCGAGATAATGGCAAAATTAAAAATCGGTATTTCCTAGGGTATTCTATTTCTGCTCTATAGCTACCCCTTTTTTTTCTGTGGTTTAACTCAGTTGGCATGTAAACAAACATGACAGTTGGTGGGTTGTTGCCTGACATATTTTCCCTTTTTGTTATTGATAATATTATTTTTATCATAAATAATACTCTTAGGTTCCCAAAAATAACGAAAAAAAAGATTTTTTTTTATTTGCAGTAATGCCCTAGTATACTTTACCCCACCCAGCACCCCAATTCACTCCACGTGTTTGTTATTTTTAATAAATAGTTTTGTTGTCAAATTGACACCTGTTTAAATTAAATATAGTGTGCTTTGTATTTCCGCACTCGTGTTGAAATATTTTTTTTCAACACGCGTGTGATATTTAGCACTTTCTAGCCAAGTTAACCGGGCTGTTATTGTCATTTTCGTAGGTGGTCGTAGGAAAAAACCTATTTGGGTCTACGTACCTTATGTAAGTAATTTAGTATGGGATTTCCTTGACAGTAAATTTAATATCTGACTTAATTCAATTAGTTAATTTTAAACTGAAGGGATAGTGTTTTACCGATAGATTTAACAAAACAAACAAATAAAACAAAAAAATGCTGCCGTAAATATGAGAGAGAAAGTTTTCTTTAAAATTGCGTTTCAGTTAATTAGTATTTGCGAGGTTCGGATAATTATAATATAATAATGTAATATTCAACTCTATTTTGACCCTTTATCTTTAAACCATATAAAACTGACAAACTGAATGATTATTATTACCTTAAAATATAATATTTATAAAACAAAATTATTTATAATTATTTATTATTATTGTTTGGCAATAGTAAGAGGTAGAACCGATGAGACTATTGCATCAACTATTGTACAAGGTATAATATGTATAGTTTTCAAGGAATTCATATCAACTTATGAAAATTCAATAAACCAGAATTGACCGAGTGCCACGCGACTTGGAATCCATCTTTGAGAGGAATTAACATTTATACTATTGTATTTGTCGAATTAGCAAGAGGTATGTACAGTTACCTTCACAAAAATCTGGGCAACAGTTTTTCCTATTGTAAGCCGACCTTTATACATCTCGAATACCTAAAAATTACCTTTTTTAATGACATTTACAAAAATTGGCAACTGAAATTTATTTACCGCTAATGAAATAAATTTACAAATATGCCCCATCATTTAAATGCTGTGGAAAAGGCCAAAATTGTGACACTGCTAGAAAAAAGGATGGTCAGAGAGACGAGTGACTCGAAGATTTCAAACGCCAAAAAGTACAGTTTATGATATCAAAATAAAATGAATGGAAATTATTCGCTGGAAAGAATAGAAGGAACAGGCCTTAAAAGAGCATCGACAGAAGAACATGACAGTACTTTAATTCAATCCCTAAGGGAAAATCCTTTTAAAACGGATGTTTAAGCTCACAATGTAACTGATTTTCCGGGTTCCGTTAGAACCGCACAAGGAAGAATAAGAGATGGTTCCAACCTTCACAATCACCCTGCAGCTAAAAAGCCTTTCCTAACGGTAACCAACAAAAAGCAAAGAGTGGGTTATGCATTACAATATTACGGAGGTGATATAAATGCTTGGGAAAATGTAATTTTCACAGACGAAAAGATTTTCCAATCATGTTACAGCGGGAGAGTAAGGGTATATAGACCACCAAATACCCGGTTTGATGAAGGCTAGACTCATTTTTCAACAAGCGGCCGTTTTTCTGTCAACGTTTGAGGGTGGAAAAGTTTGTACGCGCATAGAAGGTAGATTTAATGCACAAAATTACATAACAAATATTGGAGAAAGTGATGTTGCCATCGGTTAATGATATGTTTTCCAATACTAATTACTAATTACATTTACCAACATGATAACTGCCCGGTTCATACTGCCCACGCAGTATCTGATTGGATACAACAAAGGGACATATAAGTATTACCCTGACCTTCTTAGAGTTCAGATTTAAATCCGATGAAAAATGTTTGGGGTTACATGATCAAGAGAATTAACAAATATAATGATTTTCCTCCAGAAAATAGAGAACAATTGTGGCTGAAAATACAAGAGACTCGGAATCAACTAACGCAAGAATACTGTAATGGTCTGGTAGCTTCAATGACTAAAAGATTACCTTCAGTTACCTATTCAAAGTAATGGCAATAAAATATTAAATACTATTGGTTTTATTTCCTCCTCTGTTTATTTATATTGCCATACTTTTGTAGTATACTACAACTACAAACAAAAATACATACTTTACTTTCTTTTAAGCTATTTCTATATTGAATAACAAGTTATTATTGTCTAGTTTACATTACCAAAATCTCTTTACCACTACTTTTACCTTCCTGGTAGTAAAGGTAAAAGCCTGAATTACCAAAATTCAGGAAAAAAATGTTAGCTGTCAGATTAGTGCCCGAATTTTTGTGACGGTAACTGTACATACCTGTACATTCCAACGCTAACCTTTTCCATTTTGGCTACCTCAACTTCAAATTAGCATTGCATCCTTTCTGATATGAATTCCCAAAGTATTAATAAAACGTTTTTCAATCTGACATCTCGATCTAGCAAGTCGGAAAACACAATGTCTGTCTTGGGAACACCGACCGAGCGATGCGATGCGATGGTCTAAAACTGGAAGCCTATTTCAAAGTCTTGGGGGAGCGATCGTAAATTATTAGCAGTCAGTCTTAAGCGCGGCATATTCGCTGATATTCCCTCTCTTGCCACTGGATTCCTGTATAATTAGAAATTTACTAGCACCACTGACTTGATTTAACGAGCAAAATGTTTTATATTTTTAACACAGTTCAATTATCAGAATACTTTTATTTCTTAAATAAACTGCTCATCTACGGAAGCGTAGAAGAGCCACCAACTATTTTTTTACATTTTTTTTTACTTCCAAGTCGATGTTATCGAGTTACAAGTCGAAATTATATTTTATTTTCAGCTATGTATGTAGAATTTACATTCCTGTCTTTTTAGATATTTGAAAATGTCACATTTCTGTTTTCTTACTTCCGATCCACATTTTCCATCCTAGGGCGGAAAATGCGTTTCCATCCTAATACAGTTCAATCCTCATTTTCTTTCTCATAACGTAGCTTACTTTTTGTAGGTAGCAGATTTTCTTTAATCTTATCCGCTGCTTCTTTCAAATCAGGTGGAGTACAGCTAATTAACTCGTCGTCACTATCGGAGAATATCTTTAATATATATTCCTTTTCTTAAAAAAACGCTGACTTTCTAAAAATTATAAGCGACAACTGCTGTCAACTGGTGACAACGACTAACAATGGAAATTAAAGGTAATAACCGGTGCGACAAAATTTATTATTTCAAAAAAAAAAGTCTATCGTGCAAAAATATTCAATGTTTACTTGAATCATAATGTCATGGCTTAAAATAAAATAGTATACTATTTCTGACTTAGAAGTAGGTTTTATCGACTTGTTTTCTTATAAAGTGTCACCAGTAAAGTCCGCATCATAGGGGATTTTTTTTATTAATAGCTTTATTCAAAATTTGACATTGGCATCGAATTCTGCTTCGATCGAGATGAAAATTAAGCAAAAAATAGTAGTCACGTGATTCGCATTATCTGTAAAATTTTAATTTTTTCCAAAAAATAATTCAAACGTTTTTTTTCTGAAAATATCGAAAAAAGTTATTCGAAAAAGTTTTTTTAAATGCAGTTTCTAGCCCACATGTAAAATTTCAGCTGCATAAGATAATTTTGATTTTTTACCCATATTTTGTAAATTGCACCACTTTTGCAAAATAAGACTCAACGCAACCTACATAAAACTTCTTAGTTTTGATAATGCTTTATTTCAGATACATTTTCTTTAAAGTAGAGCCATATTAAATGTGTGTTTTTCTACAAAATCAAAATTGGGCTATTAAAATTTGGTCGCATGTGATGCAAAGTTTATTTGTTATTGACCCTGTATAAGGTAACTTCATAAAATAAGTATTTTTGAAAACGTAGTTTGTGTCTGAAAGTAGTACACCTTAATATTAAGACAAAAAATAACAGAGTGTCATCAGTAAAGTGTTCATTAAGTGGAAAATAAATTTTAGTTTAACTAAACGTTAGGTTTATGTATTTTCAACGGTTTAATTTAAAACCTCTTTACTTCATTTTTTATTTTTTTACTTTCAGGCACAAACTACCTTTTCAAAAATACTTATTGTATGAAGTTACCTTATACAGGGTCAAAAACAAATAAACTTTGCATCACATGCGAGCAAATTTTAATAGCCCAATTTTGATTTTGTAGAAAAACACACATTTAATATAGCTCTACTTTAAAGAAAATGTATCTGAAATAAAGCATTGTCAAAACTAAGAAGTTTTATGTAGGTTGCGTTGAGTCTTATTTTGCAAAAGTGGTACAATTTACAAAATATTGGTAAAAAATCAAAATTATCTTATGTAGCTGAAATTTTACATGTGGGCTAGAAACTGCATTTAAAAAAACTTTTTCGAATAACTTTTTTCGATATTTTTAGAAATAACCCCACGTTTGAATTATTTTTTGGAAAAGTGGTACAATTTACAAAATATTGGTAAAAAATCAAAATTATCATATGCAGCTGAAATTTTTGCACGTGTGCTAAAAACTGCGTTTAAAAAAACTTTTTCTAATAACTTTTTTTGATATTTTCAGAAATAACCCCACTTTCGAATTATTTTTTGGAAAAAATTTAATTTGACAGATAATGCGAATCACGTTACTACTATTTTTTTGTTTAGTTTTTATCTCGATCGAAACAGAACTTGATGCCAAAGTCAAATTTTGAATAAAGCTATTAATATCCCATATGATGCGGACTTTACTAGTGACACTGTATGTAAGCGAACTTCTTCATTTTCCCTATAGTCATTGGTAAGCCCTATTTCTTGCACTTTTCGCCATAAACACTGTTTGAAGTGAAAGTTACAGCCTGTAATCTTCGCATTGGGAAAGCATGACCGGAGTGCCCGAATTGTTGCTAATTCAAAGTCGATTTTGAAATTTTTCGGTACTGACTTTGGAATTTTTGTTGGTAAAGATACCATCTCCAAAGAAATCTGAATAGTCCATCATAGTTTGTTGGGCAGTGGGGGAGGCGAATACCAAAATTTTGTCCAAGCGGCCGTCATCAATAAGCAAAAATGCTTTCGATAGCTGTTCAGGAATAGAAACATTCCACCGTTTTTTGAATGTCATAGTACCCAGTGCCTTATTTCTTACAGTGTATAGCAAAGATTTAACACTGGAAAATGCAAAAAGGCTACTAATAAAACATTTTTTTTTTTGTATTCAGCGCAATTTATTCACTATCGCCTAGCGCTTTCGGCCCATTATGAGGCCATCATCAGGGCTTAGGTTCTAAAAGAAAAACACAAACAAGGGTAAAAACAGCAGGAACACACTACGGAGAATACTTACTCGTCAAATTATGTCCAGGAGAAAAGAAACATACTCAAAAGGTTTTGAAAATTTCTCAACAAATTTTCAGGTACAGGTTTCCAATGTAAACAACACCTGACTGACACTTGACAAAGTGGTGAGGGACATCTCAGATAAAAACGTAGTTAATATACACAAAGTTACAAATAATAGAAAACAGAAAGGTGGTACAAAAACTTTAAATAAGTCACAATGAATAAAATTGTATAAAAAGAGGTAGGTAACTCCATCAATTGTTTAAAAAAAAATAATTTAAACAAGATTTTTAAATTATGATATCTGTATTCTGCAAAACCGTCCTATTGTTATTAAAATGGGAGGAGTCAAAAGTCCACAAGCGTAGGTTAGGGCAAATAAATTATTATCGCTGAAAAAGTCTAAAAATTGGGTTCGATTGTTAGTTTCATTGAGTCTTAAATTCAGACAAGAATCTGGATAGTTACTTTATTGAATGTCTATGGATTTCAAGGTCCTCGCGATAGTCCAACTCTCTGAAGTTTTTATGATCAAATTGATGTAAAATCTTGCTGTTAGAAGTTGGTGAGAAACTATGATTATTTAATTTAAAGTGCTGTCCAAATACAGACGTTCCTGGTCGGTTGACATGTTCTTTTATTCTTATTCCTAGTTTTCTTACGGTTTTTCCAATGTATAGAGCTGGGCAACTACCACATGATAACTTGTAAACTCCGCTTTTGTCAAGATGCGAAACGATTTCTTTATTTCTGACTAAATGAGACTGAAGATTGTTTTTTGTTTTAAAGGAGATTGTTGTATCTTTTACATTTTTATTGAGTACTTTGACTATCTGAGTAGAAATTGGACCTTTGTAAGATAAAGAAATATATTTTTTGTGTAAGTTATTTTCCGGAGGGTTAAATGCAGCAACTTCAGGTGAATAGCCGTTGTTAATTGCTATTTGTTTAAAGGTATTCAATTCTTCGTTACGGTCATTCTGTGACATAGGGACGTTAAGAGATCTGTTGATATAGCAGTTAAGGGCAGCCATTTTGTGATTAAGGTGGTGGTTTAAGTTAGAAGGAATCATGTGATCAGTTTGTGTTTCTATTCTGTATATTTTAAAATGAAATTTGCTGTTTAATTTGTGAATATTTAGGTCTAAGAAATTGATACTATTAATTTCTTCTATTTCAACTGTAAATTGAATGTGATTATGTAATGTGTTAAGAAAATTGAGGATTTGATCAACATTGGATTTGTTACCGGGAACTATAGTGAAACAGTCGTCGACATAACGATGCCAAGTAAGTAGTTTTTTGTCTTTTATTAATTTAGATATATGTCCAACTTCCAGTTTATTAAGGAAAAAATCTGCTAATAAGGGAAACAAAGGGTTGCCCATTGAAGGTTGTAAATAAAATGTGCCCTTAAAAAGAAAGAAGTCTTGTGATAAACAGAAATTCAACATTGTCAAATAATTAGTTCTATCATCACGAGAAACGTTGTTTGATGATAATAACTCGGAGATTATAGGGATAGTCTCCGACTTAGGGATTGATGTGAAAAGGTTTGTCACATCAAATGAAACTAAGAGGGAACCATCTGGAACTGTTAAATTTTCTAGCTTATTGATCAGTTGATGGGAATTTTTAACTGTATATTGAGGACAACCAATTGTTATTAAGTTAGTTAATAAATTATTTAGGAAACTGGATATATCGGCAGTAGGGGTATTGATGAAGCTGACAACTGGTCGGATGAGGATGCCTGTATTCTGTATTTTTGGAAGCCCATATAGTCTGGGCATAGAAGGATTGCTAGGAACTAGTGATCTGAGGTTCTTTTTGTGTTTGCAAAATAAGTCCTGGCACATATCAATATAAGTTTTTGTTGTTTTAATAAATTTGGGTAGTGGGTTGTTGTCTAAAATTTTGAAGTTGTTATTGGTAAGAAATTCTTCAACCTTGTTGATGTAATCAATCTCATACATGACAACTACACAGTTACCCTTATCAGCTTTGGAAATCATTAGTCCTTTAGAGTTGAACTTATCTTTTAAACCCTTGATAGTTTTATTGTAGGTATTGGGCATTCCAGATTGATTATGCAATTGTTTCTCTAAAAGAAGAAAACATTGTGATTTAAGTATAGTTTTAGTTTCGTAGTTTTTATGTGGTAAATTGCGCTGAATACAAAAAATAATGTTTTATTTGTTGAAATACGGCGTACAACCGACTCTCCTTTTCATATATACTTACACAAAAGGCTACTAACAAACTCCAATCCAGCATCCCTAAGGGGGGCCATGTAGTATTGGTAGCCAGATTACAATAAAATATTACCACCTTTTGTACTTTCAATGATTTGAGACTCCATGATAAAAGCGAAAATTGTAAAACCAATCACTAGTAAAATGAACTGGAACAAATGTTACCAAAAAATGTCGGCATGCATTTTATACTATAAGTTTGGTTCCTTAATTAACCGTTTTCCTGAATTGCATAGTAATTAAAGTATTTTTGCATGCATAATGAGGTTTTAATACACCCTATACACTCTAGGGAAACGTGTTAAAATAATTATTAGGAATTATAATAAAATAAGGTAATATTATAGGTAAAAAGGGGTCAAGTAAGAAATTAAAGGGTTCATAGAAAGGTATAAAAATAATTGCAGGGCGAAATAAGAATAGTTTTGAATTTAGCAGGTAGAGTCTCTAAGTAAGAAGTCCCCAACTAAGAAGACGCCATAAAATCGACTTATAAGTCGATAAAACCGACCTATAATTTAGAAAAATATGATCGCGACTTTTAACTCGATAAAATCGACTTATAAGTCGATAAAACCGACTTGTAAGTAAGAAAATTATAATTTCGACTTATGACTCGATAAAATTGACTTATAAGTCGATAAATCCGACTTGTAAGTCATAAAAATATAATTTCGACTTGTAACTCGATAAAACCGACTTATAAGTCAGACAAATATAAGTTCGACTTGTAACACGATAAAATCGACTTGTAAGTCAGAAAATTATAATTTCGACTTGTAACTCGATAAAATCGACAAAACCGACTTATAAGTCAGACAAATATAATTTCGACTTGTAACTCGATAAAATCGACTTGTAAGTCAGAAAATTATAATTTCTACTAGACGTCGAAAAAATATGAAAAATTAGTTGGTGGCCCTTCTACGCTTTCGTACTCATTAAAAACTATGACAAAATATTTTTTAACACCTTTATCACAAGCATAGACATATTTTGCCTTACTTGGCGTTAAATTTTTAACTCTGTGCGAAATCGTAATGGCTCAAGAGTTCTTAGCGATTGGTCAACACCAGCGGCATAAGGTGTGGTGATGATTTTTAATACAATAAATAAATAATAATTAAAAAGGTTGTCATTAAAGTATTGATAAATTTTTACTTAAGTGATTGTTTAAGAATTTTAGGATTTAGGAAATAAATCTTTTTGTATAAAATATATTTGACATACTTAATCTTGAAAACTCTCGAAAATCGTTAAATTTAGTGTTGATCCATGTTCCATTAAAAGTACGTTTGTGTTTCTGCCACTTTTTTGGCTACCCTATATACTAATTTTTCTTTATTCTAATATACTTTAAAACCCTCTAACACTTTTGTGTTTAACATTTTGGCTAAATCTCTTACTTTAATAAATAATCGACCATTTCCATACATTTCAGTGAAACAGTATACAGTATAAGTTTGTTTTACTGTGAGACTTGGCATATATGCACAAATTTATTTTTGTATGTTGTCACTTATCCATGGAGTAGAGGATATTTCTTTAGAACACACACAAAGGTTTTTTTTTAAATACCACAGAAAAAATTGTCAATGACTTGTCAAATAAGCTTTACTTCATCGTGACTGCATCTCGTCAACAACTTTCGGCTGTACTATTATAACTAGGATAACTACATGAATTTTGTAATAATTATGCACTGCCTACTAGGACGTGGCCTATAAATTTCCCGGCTTAAGTTTAATATGGGCCAGTGAGTTTGTGTGTAGAAAATCGAAATTCCGGTTTGAAGTTGAACAAAGCATGCAAAACATGATAAATGATGTAATGATTATAGGATAGGACCTTTGATAACACAGTCAGTGATTGCCTGAAATGGCAATGAATACATTGAGCATTGATAATGTAAAGCATACGTTTTGGCAATAATTGTTTTCCATCGTTGAAGAGATGCAAAGGTCGTACTTTTAATAAGAAAAAGGTGTTTATACCATTATACAGGGTGTCCCAAAAGTAATGGGACAGCAGACTCCTTAAGGCGAAATAATGGGATTTATTTAAACTTGCCTTATCCCAAAATTGATAATAAGCAAAATGTCAAAGTTTTAATATTGTTTTCGTTTTTTTTTGCGATAATTTCTTAACGAAACGACATAGCAGCACAATATTAGGGATTTTGGGGATTTTTGAGGTGATGAATTCAAAATTATCCAGAGTTTTTGTGTAACCAGTAGAGGGCGCTGCCTACGGCATGGCCCACTCTCTTAGCTGGCATAACTTTGTTTAGGCTTCTTATATCGATCCGACTATTAAAAAAATAGGGTACTTTACTTCTTTTACATCAAAAACGTATAACTTATTGAAGTCGCTAGGAGCAACCATTTTCGAGAATCGCATTTCATATGTCCAATGCAACTAAGTACGTGGTCCGAAAGCAACGGAAAATCGAGCAACGGTGAATTTCTGACTTAAAATTATTGTAAATCAGCTACATTTGCTAAGTGTCAAAGTTAATGTAGATACTTAAGGTTGACTATTTTATTCTAATAAAAACGTTTTTTCGTATACGGAATTACTAATTTTATTCTAATCAAAAATTTTATTTAATTCTTAGTTTAATAACATTTAAAAATAACAAAATAGTTAAAAATAAAAATGATAACGTCGTAATACCAATTGTTCAAAATGGCCATTATTAACCTCAATACATTTCGCTATAAGTTTTACAAAAGACTGTCGGACTTTAAACAAAAGATCTTCATAATTTCTGAGCAGATTAAGAGAATTTATAATTTTTTGATTTAACTCATTATAACTCTTTATAAACATTGGTTTTCAAATAACCCTAAATGCAGAAGTTCATTGGATTAAAATCCGGACTTCGCGCCGGCCAAGGCAAGGGGCCACCACGGCCTATCCAACGTTCAGGGAACTGTTCATTTAGATAATTTGGCACATTTCCGCATTGAAAAATAAATTATTACAAAAAAAGTTATAGTATCTACGTATTGTAAGTAGAAAATTAATAACTTTGACAGGTGATACTTTGTGTAACATGTTGTTGCCTTAGAAACGTCGTTGTTTTTAAAAGGCCAGCTGTGATAAATAATACGAATACACAATTACTTTAAATATTTAGCATTCTTGCATTAAAAATATCGAATGCGATTATCTCAAAAATGGTTGCTCCTAGCGACTTCAATAACTTATACGTTTTTAATGTAAAAGAACTAAAGTAACTTATTTTTTTAATATTCGGATCGATATAAGAAGCCTAAACAAAGTTATGCCAACTAAAAGGAGTGGGCCATGCTGATGGCAGCGCCCTCTACTGGTTACACAAAAACCCTGGATAATTTTGAATTCCTCACCTCAAAAAACCCGAAAATCCTTAATTTTGTGCTGCTATGTCGTTTCGTTAAGAAATAATTGGAAAAAAACGAAAACAAAATTAAAACTGTATTATGGTTGTTATCAATTTTGGAATAAGGCAAGTTTTAATAAATCGCAATATTTCGATTTAGGGAGTCTGCTGTTGCTCTGTATCCCATTACTTTTGGGACACCTTGTATGTCTTAGATTTTTAACAAAACTATATTCAGTTGTTTTTGAAGTACCTACTACTTATTTTGATTGATATTGCGACGTAGCATAAGTTTTGTTCTATCGTTTAATCTAGAAGAGCTTTATCATTTTGCTATGACAAAGTACAGCTTGTTTTATCCGCTTTACGCAATGGCGTGAAAATGTGTTGTTTTTACTTGTTATCAATGATAAAATAACCACAAGTGCATTAAAGAGATTGTTGAGAATTAGATATGTAAAATATACCTCAATTTCTGGCTAAAATATCAGTTTTATAACTATCAGATCATCTGTTAATGTCCACATTCAATAAGCAACGTGGAACTGTAATTTCAATTTTCTGTACATATTATGGACACAAATCATTGAAGCCGCGTTCACGAGTCAGAGCCACAATAGACCGCATGGTCGCAGTGGAGGGTTAGCTGTAACCCACTCACTTTTAACCTATCACCTATCTCACGAGTCAAGTTTAGTTGAACAACCTTAAATCAACAAAACTTGAAAAAGACTTGATCAAGTTTAAGTTTACACCTGCAACAGAAATTGATCGTCCCTGTTAGTTTAATAATGGCGTCGATCAAAATTTTGCGCGAATGTGTACAGGTGGTTGCAGTTTTGTTACAAGACGAACTAAAAAAAATATGTGATGTTGAAGTGTTCCTTGTATTCGTAAATCCGCTCTTTTATACATAAACAGTTTTGGCACGTACAATTCATCTGTTTCCATTCCACTTTTATTTGATTTGCAAACCAATGCGTGTTCTAATAGTCTTGATTTTGTTTTTCAGATCGAAAGTAGTCAGCCCAGATAATTCCATGTCCTTGACAATACAACATAAAGCATTGTCTCGTGCATCTCGGTTTTTATAGTCACTGACCTTTTTTAGACTATAAATTGTTTTTTGGGTAAACCCAAGAATTTTTGCTAACATTTTGTACACATTTATCAGGATACCCTGTGTATATTATTTGCATAAAAATCATATGCAGTTGAACTATAATCTTGTTAAAGGAATAGGCTTTAGAGGGTAATAACCGCTAAATAGTGTAGTATGTATTTCTTCAATTTTAGAAAGTAACTTTATTCTTTTAAAAATAATTTGTCTGGCTTTTCGACGATATAATATGTAGGGGAGAACAGGTCACAGTGGCCATATTTTTAGATATTCCTCTTTTCTTAGTAGTAATTGCTTTAAATGATACGTATGACACAGGGTAAGAATGGACAGAGTTTCTACTACCTATAAAATATTTATTAGCACCACGAAGCAATTAAAAAAAAATAATATTTTCAATTCTTTGGGACTATAAAAAATGGTCACTGTATCCCACAAGTGGTGGCCACATATATAGGGCACACTGGCCTCCTAATTAAAAATAACAAACACAAGGTTCGATAAGCGGTAATTACATCACATTATATCCGATAAGATCAATACCAAACCTATAAATGGTTTGCAATTTGGAGCAACCGCTAGTATTTGAATGTACTTTCATTGATTTTTACCGTTGCTTCATCTTTAACGTTTGAAAATACAAATTGATTTCCAACTTTTCTTAAAAACTTGAACTCATATTCTTTTGTACCCAATAACATCATCAACTTGACCTATAAAAAAGTTTGTGTTTTTGGACTGCAAACTTAACATAAACAATTGATTGAGCACATTATTGGCCACTTCAAAAAGTAAAACTATAAGTAGTGGCCAATGTATCCCAACACTGACTGACCACTGTATACAAATATAACCTTATACAAAGAAATCCCCTCTAAAATTTGTTTTGTAGTTTCTTTAACCTTGGCTTGTTTCGATTATTACCTTAATAAAAAGTATAGCAGTATAGTTTGGCTTCTACCTGTTAGATAGCAGCCTATATTATAATGAATACTTTCGCAAATTATTTACAAGTGGCCACTGTGTCAGGGTGGCCGTTGTGACCCGTTCTCCCCTACCTACTAGAGTGGAGCGAAAAGGGCAATATTCCCGTAATCCGAAGAAGAAAATAATTTTTTTATGAACAATAATTTTTTATATTTTTTAATAGTAGTCAATATAAGATCAGGGAAGTAAACTTGTTTTGACATTAAAAATTTTAATTTTTGTTTTTATATTGTTTGTCATGGCCAACTAAAAAAATACAAATCACAGTTTTTTACGAAAATTTAAATAAAAATCGAAACATTGACAAAACTAGTGAATTGAGGTATAGGGATGACTTAACAAAAATAAAAGTAATCATAATATATATCTATAGGACGAGGCTAATGAATACAATGTATTTAATTAGAAAACATAAACGAATTATTGTATTTTAACAATTTTAACACTGAGGAAAATGATCTAATACAACAGGTTTGCTAAGACATAGTTTGTATTGATAGCTTATTTTTTATTAACCCATATTAAATAAATTGCTAGTGTAGTGTATCAAACCCGCTTTAGTGTTATATCAATTCCAGATTTGCTAGAACAGTGTTTTTATTGATAGTAATCAGTTCCATTAGCAGCACAGTATTGTTAAATAATGAGCTACTTTTAATACAGCAATTTTGTTAAGAAATAAATTGTATATTCTCAATGCGACGCATTTTGTTCCCAGTAAAGCTCTTCCTCTACAATTAAAAAAGCAGAACAGCGTCCCAAAAACGAATTGTATCCTTTAGAACCTATAATCCACAAGACGTTGGTGGGGGTTGGTAGCGATCGGCAATCGCCACGTGCCGTATTATTACTTTTAACGTACCTGTTGCGCAGGTCACATCGTTGTTCGGAGTCCTGTCCTGCCTGAATTTGAATTTTATTGATCGTACCAACACCTGCTTCAATTGATTTATGCTTACTTTGTATTTAAGTTTCTTCTAACTTCACATGCAATGCAATAGAAGATTCTTATTTTGCACAACCTATATGGACGAATTTTATCATCTTAAATGACAAGAATAATAACACACTAGAAGCTATTTACATTTTTAAGAACTACAGTACTGATTTTTAGTGTGTATTTATTATGATTAATGTCAAGTTTCATTACAACTGCCAGTCGGAATTAATACAGTATATAAAATCAAATTACATCCCCTATAGAACTTGATAATTACTGTAAGAATTCAGAGCAATAAACCATTCTATGGTAGCATATATAAACTCCTATTTCCTATTAGCTAAATTACCGTGATATTATCACTACAGAAGGGACTAGCAATTTTCGTTGTCCTACAGTAAGAAAGCGCGTTGCTGTCACATATAGCATTAAACGCGTATAACGAGTACGTGAATTCTTATAAGGAATTGAAGGTTTTTCTCAGTGTATGTTAACGGAAAATACCCTGTACAAAATATTGAGTACTTTACGATTTAAAATGATTTTTCTATCTCTATACTTAAAAATTTATAGGCAATTTTCGATTTTCTTATTAAGAAATAGAGATAATTTTATATTACCATGTTTCTTTCAAAATTTTTGAATTTCCAATTTTATTTGGCAATTTCGCAAAAAAATTAAAAATGGGAAACTAAAAATGCTTAAATATATAGGGTTTTCCATTTAAAAATATATATCTATATTTATTGTCCTGCTTGTCTGGACTACCCTGTACATTTAAAAATAATTTTATAGAACATAATATATTTAATTAAAGCTCACAACTTATATAAAAACTTCTTTTGGATAACTCCAATAGTAGAGTGGATATATATCCTTGTCACACAAATGGGCAAGCCAGTATGTGGGCGGGCATACATTTTTTTTTCATAAATTTAATGTCATGTCAAAGATCGCTCTCTATACGAATCTAATAGGAATAATTTCTTAATATGAAAGACCGATTATATTCATGTTGCAATTTACTATTGCTAAGTACCTGAATTACTACAGAAAATATTTTCCGAGAGCATGAATTTTTTAAAAATAATTAATTTTATAAAAAGTTCATGCTTGAGGAGATATTTCCGGTTATTAATTATTCAAGAACGTGAGACATTCGGTAAGAAATTTTCACACAAAAATAATATAAAAAATCATAGCATGACATTTTCCTTTAGAAATTCCAGTAGAAAACTAAAACTACCAAGTAGGCTACGTGCCTGTCAACAGATAAATATTATCATCTAACGAATTCTTTGTAAAATATAGACACCTGAGAAACAAAAATTATCAACGTACGGCCTTCCGTTCACTATAGTTATACATATTAATAATTGCTAATAGAATACATTATTTTTTACGAGCAAATGTTTGTTTCATTACTAAAATCCTAGGAGTACATTTTTTATGTATACAGGGTCACCAGTAAATTCCACATCATATGGGATTTTTTTTTATTAATAGCTTTATTCAAAATTTGATTTGGGCATCAAGTTCTGCTTCGATCGAGATGAAAATTAAGCCAAAAAATAGTAGTCACGTAATTTGCATTATCTGTCAAATTTTTATTTCTTTCAAAAAATAATTCAAACGTGGGATTATTTCTGAAAATATCAAAAAACGTTATTGGAAAAAGTTTTTTTAAATGCAGTTTCTAGCCCACATGCAAAATTTCAGCTGGATAAGATAATTTTGATTTTTTACCTATATTTTGTAAATTGCTCCACTTTTGCAAAATAAGACTCAACGCAACCTACATAAAACTTGTTAGTTTTGACAATGCTTTATTTCAGATATATTATATAGCGCCATCTTAAATGTGTGTTTTTCTACAAAATCAAAATTGGGCTATTAAAATTTGGTCGCATGTGATGCAAAGTTTTTTTTTACCCTGTATAAGGTAACTTCATAAAATAAGTATTTATTAAAACGTAGTTTGTGTCTGAAAGTAATACACCTTAATATTAAGACAAAAAGAACACAGTGGCATCAGTAAAGTGTTCATTAAGTGGTAAATAAATTTTAGTTTAACTTAAAGTAAAGTTTATCTATTTTCAACGATTTAATTTAAAATCCCTTTATTTTATTTTTAATTTTTTACTTTCAGACACAAACTACGTTTTTAAAAATACTTATTTTATGGAGTTACCTTAAACAGTGTCAAAAACAAATAAACTTTGCATCACATGCGACCAAATTTTAATAGCCGAATTTTTATTTTGTAGAAAAACACACATTTAATATGGCGCTACTTTAAATGAAAATGTATCTGAAATAAAGCATTGTCAAAACTAAGAAGTTTTATGTAGGTTGCGTTGAGTCTTATTTTGCAAAAGTGGTGCAATTTACAAAATATAGGTAAAAATCAAAATTATCTTATTCAGCTGAAATTTTACATGTGGGCTAGAAACTGAATTTAAAAAAAAACTTTTTCCAATCACTTTTTTTGATATTTTCAGAAATAACCCTACTTTTGAATTATTTTTTAAAAAAAATTAAAATTTGACAGATAATGCGAATCACGTGACTACTATTTTTTTGCTTAATTTTTATCTCGATCGAAGCAGAACCTGATGCCAAAGTCAAATTTTGAATAAAGCTACTAATAAAAAAAAATTCCATATGATGCGGACTTGAAAAAAATGAACATAATATGAAAAATATTTGCAATATTTATATTTTCGGTAAATTTTAGTAGCAAAACGTAAATTAAAATTGATTGCTAATGGTTCTGTTAATTTATCTTTAACAAATGAAACATTATATATATTTGTATTCAGCGTATTTTTATTGCTATGGCGATAGCAATTGCGATTGCTATCGCCATAGCAATAAAAATACGCTGAATACAAATATAAATAATGTTTCATTTGTTAAAATACGGCGTACAACCGACTCTCCTTTTCATATAAATTTATCTTTAATTATTTCAAGGCAGATGCTTCGTTTATTCCATAAATATCTAACGAATTCTTTGCAAAATATATATATATATCTATATACGTTGCAAAACAAGGGGAAAAGAGACAGCATAATATAAACATCAGGTATTGTTAAACACATAGTTATTATAAATAATAGATGGTTGTGCGTTTGACAGAAAAATTATCGCTCTAATCACACCGGTAACCAGGAAAAAAAACCTTTCGAAAAGTTTTGTGGTCGCTATAATACGAGCAGAAATGAATGCTTTTTATGGCTAAATATTATAGGTATGAAATTTTTAATATATTTTTAAAGTGTTTCCATTTTTTTATGCTCTTAGATACCCATCGGATTAACATTTATTTTTTTATTTAAATAGGAAATAAAATATCTTTAATCCTTGTAGTATTGTCTAGTCTATATAATAATGTGACTTGCTTTGATAACAGTTAATATGACGGGTAAACTTTTCTAGGTCCGCAAATTACGTTTCATGCTGAGACAGTTCTCAAAGAATTAATGTCAGATGAGTTCCGCTTTATGGCTCCAAATATATTATTTAAAAATAAATTGCATTTTAAAAATGTGACTAGTAATATTTTATGATTTGATATTATCAGTATCTTATAACTAAAAGAAAAGCATAATGATTAAATTTTTCTTTTTAATCTTTGATTTACAGGTTCTATCGAAGAAGCAATTTTTTTAACAAACCCGAAACAAAGCAGCTATTACCATACATACATACATACATACATGCTACCCAATAAAACCTTATTTTTATAAAGAAATTTCTTTGGTGCCTTCTTACACTATTTCTTTAACTTTTAATAAAAATGGCATTTATCTCCTATAGCCTTTTCATTAAAATATTAACAAAAATATAAATAAATAGGTTGGTCATAATTATTGAAAAATATATCTATTTCATTACAGATCGCCTTACAGATCACAAAACCTTTTCATGAACTTAAGGTTAATACAGGGTGTAACATAAAGGTTGGGAATAAATTAAACGGTGGATTCCCTAGTCAAAAATAATAGAAATTTTTCATATAAGGATATGCTCTACGGGATTTCGTTTCCAAGTTACAGGGTGTTGAATTTTTCTTAAAAATTTAGTTTTTGTTTAATATCTTTTGAACGCTGGCAGATAACAAAACAAAATTTTAGCAGTAACTTTACTTGATAATTCCCTAGGAGAAGTAAGAAAATTGTCTCCCTGGGATACTCAGTGACGTGCATACGGATATTGCCGCAGGGTTTTTTAATGAAAAATGTGGTACGCCACTAATAGAATTATTTTTTTGTTAAAATTTATGAATTTGCCTTTTATTCTAAACAAAATTCCCCTCTTGCGTTTTCTTTGTATCTCTTGCCATTTTCCCGTAATTAAACATTTTGCAAATATCAGTTTTCAGCAATTTCAGTAGGTACCTAACAGTAATAAAATCGAGTACCTACGTTGTGATCCAGTGTTTACAAAATGGCAGAAACGACATTGAAACTTTTAGATTTTTGAAACACCATACTAATATGTAATTAAGAAAAATTAAAATACTAAAAACTTAGAAATTGAAAACAATTATTTTAATAAAGTATGTAAACCAACACAACAAACAAAATTACAAAAGGTGCTGAAAATGTTGCACCTCAACTTCAATACATTTTTCAATGCGTTTTCTCATGAATTGTTTTACTTGTCCAAAAATTCCAGACATCTCTCGAATTTGCTGACAACCCATTTCAACTCTTTGACGAAGCATCTGTACGTTAAAAATGGGAACAGAATAAACCATGTTTTTTAAGTGCCCCCATAAATAATAATCCAATGGATTAAGGTCGGGTGAACGAGGAGGCCACGCTCTTGGCCCTCCACGACCTATCCATTTATTGTGGTACGTTTCGTTGAGGTATTCTCTAAGTTCTCGCCTAAAGTGAGCTGGAGCGCCATCATGCATAAACCACGTTTGCTATCGCGTTTCAATTGGAACTTCTTCTAATAAAGGTGGTAATCCATTTTGAAGGAAATTCAGATATGATAATCCGTCTAATTTATTTGGTAGTACTACAGGACCAATCAAATAATCGCCAATTATTTCTGCCCAAACATTAATAGAAAATCGTTGCTGGTGCCGGGATTGTATGATTCCATGAGGGTTTTCATCAGCCCATAGATGGTTATTATGAAAATTAATTATGCGATCCCTTGTAAATCCAGCTTCGTCGGTAAATAAAACGGATGAGTGAAATGAATGGTTTAAATTGCATTTATTTAAGAACCATGTACAAAATCTAAGACGTGGTGCATAATCCTCGACAGAAAGAGCCTGCACTCGTTGTAAATGGTATGGGAACAATAAATTATCATGTAGGATTCGTTGGACTGTCATATGGCTTACCCTTTCCATTCTTCCAATTCTTCTAGTACTAGATTCAGGATTCGCCTCGACAATCTGAAGGATTCGTTTTTCACGCTGTACTGTTCTTACGTATTGTGGGCTTCCACTGGAGGTGCAAGGCTTTAATGATCCGGTTTTACGTAAGCGAGCGTGAATCCTTGAAAAAGTCTTCCTATTCGGAATGCGTTGATTTGGAAAACGTTCAACATACAGACGTACAGCTAACACAGTATTCCCGGTGGCACGGCCATAAATAAAATGCATATCTGCTAATTCTTCAACTGAGTAATCCGTTTTTAATAGGTTTATTACTTAAATTAAAAAGCCTAAGCAAAATTAAATAACTTAACTGATAATGACATTATCAGAAAATATCGTGATCCAAGGCATGCTCGATTTTGTTCCTATTACCCTCAATTTCCTATGTAACCTGTGGAAAAACTGATATTTGCAAAATGTTTAATTACGGGAAAATGGCAAGAGATGCAAAGAAAACGCAAGAAAGGACTTTTGTTTAGAATAAAAGAAAAATTCATAAATTTTAACAAAAAAATAATTCTACCAGTGGCGTACCGCATTTTTCATTAAAAAACCCTACGGCAATATCCGTATGCACGCCACTGAGTATCCCAGGAAGACAATTTTTTTACTTCTCCTAGGGCATTATTAAGTGAAGTTACTGCTAAAATTTCGTTTTGTTATCTGCCAGCGTTCAAAAGATATTAAACAAAAACTAATTTTTTAAGAAAAATTCAACTTGGAAACGAAATCCCGTAGAGCATATCCTTATATGAAAAATTTTAATTTCTTTTGACTAAGGAATCCACCGCTTAATTTATTCCCAACCTTTATGTTATACCCTGTATACAGTATGTATCAGCCAAATGGACTAAATTCGATAATAAATACATGGGGGCGTGTCCGAAAAAACACTTGGACATGTCGATTGGTATTTCTAGTTGCGCATTCAATTACATTTTTTTATACATGGTGTATCATGTAACAGTGACTGGTACCAACTTTATTATTTTAAATGCAACACCCTTCTGTATATTATTCAAATTTTGGATTCTTTAGAAAATTTTAGACATATTTCATAATATAATATCCAATACCTGTCTTCAACTGTGTTTTCAGATTTATTGCATTTCATCGTTTCTTTTTACTGATATGAAGTTAAAAAAACGTATAAATAGTTTTATTTAAAACTCCTGACCTTAGCCAATTGTTGTCTGTCTGCATGACAGTAGTTGTCAGTGTTATAGTCGTTTGAATTTCGTTAACTGTATATCAGAAAAATGGTTTATTTAACAGAAATGCACAAAATAACAATTCTACAGATGATTGGTTATGGAGATAAAACACGGACGCAAATGAAAGTTGCTCGCTTATTTTATGAAAAAATTTCAAATTTGCCGCCTATAAATCAAGGGAAAATCAGTAAAATAGAAAAGCAGTTTCGCCAGATTGGACATGTAAAGCAGAATAAAAAAGTAGTTGCCAATGCAATAAGTGATGATACCAAATTAGATATTATTTTTGAGTTTGAGGAAAACCCAGATAATTCTAGACGAAAAACAGCCCCAATGTTCGATGTTAGCCATTCATCGATATTTTTACATTACAAGAAAATAAAATGTATCCCTATAAAATAATACCTAGTCATGAGCTCATGGAAGACGATTTTGATTAGAGAACGTATTTTTGTAAACAAATGATATCAATGTTAAATAACAATGTGATCCAATTAGAAAATGTTATGTTTTTTGATGAGTGTACCTTTACACTTCACGGTCATGCTAATCGTCAGAATTGCCGCTATTGGTCTAGGGAAAATCCTCACTGGATTAGAAAAAAACAAACGCCATGCATATCCTGAAAAGGTGTTTGGGCAGGAATAGTTGGAGATCATATATATCATAGGTCCCTTGTTCATTAATGGCAATTTAAATGGCGATAAGTAATTATTTAGCAGTGCTCCAAAATAATGACCACTTTGACAAACATGTCCTGATTCAGCAAACCCACAACTTTCAGCGAATATAATATGGTTTCAGCAAGATGGAGCACCGACACATTACCAAATCAATGTCCGGCAGTACCTCAACCGAGTATTTCCAAATCGATATATAGGGACGCGTGGATCGATGGAATGGCCGGCACGATCCCCTGATCTGACACCATTTAGACTTCTTTTTATGGGGTTATGTCAAAAACATTGTATACAAAACTAAACCCCTCGACTTAGCTGACTTAAGAAGACGAATAATGCTTGCGATTAGATCGGTCACGCCTGAGATGTTCAGTAACATTAGAAGAAATTTTTATTTAAGATTAGGATGTTGCCCAAACGTTCACGGCGAGCATTTTCAACATATCCTACATTAATGTTTTTTTTTTTGTTTGTTACATTATCAAGAAATAAATAGTATTACTTATTAGTTTTTGAGTGTGTTGTTATTTTTGCAATAAATCTGAAAACGTTTAATATTTCCAAAACAGTTGAAGATAGGTATAGGATATTATACATAAAATATGTCTAAAATTTTCTGAATAATCCAAAAATTGATTAATATACAGGCTGTTGCATTTAAAATAAAAAAGTTGGTAGTATTGGCCACTGTTGCGCAACTAGAAATACCAATTGATGTGTCCGAGCCTTTTTTCGGACACGCCCTCATGTATTTATTATCAAGTTTATTTCATTTGGCTGATGCACACTGTAAACCTAGGGGTAGAATTTATTTAAATACGTCAAAAAAGTTCGTCAAAAAATGTTTTTTCTAATATAAACTTTTATAACCCCATTTTACCTTTAGGGGCAGACATTAAGAACAAAAAAAAGACCTGTTTCATTTGTTGTTTTTACAGTATTTACGCTAAGCGTCATAAAATTCGGACGAAAAATATTTTTTTCAATATAAATTTTTATATCCCGTTTTTACCCTTTTATTTCAAAAAAATTAAAAATAAATACACTACTCCAAGAATTTAACGCACCACCAAAAAATAACCAAAAGTTTTAAGTAAATTTTTGTCTAAACTGCTTGTCCGATTTGAATGAATTTTTTTGAATGACAGGTTGACACTTCCAGAGAGTTGGTGTACTACTGTATTTGCATACAAACTTATTTTTGTATAAATACGGGGTTTGTAATGATAACCTGATTTTTTCATAACATTTGGAACACCCTGTGGAGTTCAACAGTAACAATATCAACTAAAAATTAAAATCAAACTGTAGCCTTATCTTTTTTTAACATTTTGTTTTTTGATTTACTCTATTATCTTGGTCACAACAAGAGAAAATTAATTTTATAGCATAACATGATTTTTATTAAAATTAATAATAATCAAAGTGAGTAGCAGGCTATGAAAAACAATAAGTTACAGTAAATTGTCATTAACTAAATACAGGTGTCAAAAAAGATTTCATAGAAGTGTATTTTTAGTGTTAGTCCTTACGTTTTTTTTTGCAAAAACCTTTATTTTAATAATTAATATGCAACGTGAAACACGAAGTCTTACTCGTGAAGAATGTGCTCAAGCATTAATATTGTTCAAGGAAGGCTGGAATTACCGAAGAATTGGTAGACGATTTAATGTATATAATACAACCGTTTCACGAGTTATACAAAAATTTAGAGAGACTGGAAGTCATGTTCGCAGACTGGGACTAGGAAGGAATCGAATAACAACCCCTATTGAGGACTGTTTTTTAAGAATATCGCCATTAAGACGACGTTTTGTAACAGCCCGGACCCTTCAAACCCGGCTTCGAGATGCTACTAGTTTACAAATTTGTAGTGAAACAGTTCATCAGCGACTACGAGAACACAATTTGAGACCTAGAATTGCTGCTCGGGGGTCAGCTCTAACTAGAGATCATCGAAAAGCGAGGCTGAATTTTGCCAGGGAACATCGTAACTGGTTAGAAGCGGAATGGCAACAGGTATTATTTACGGATGAGTCAAGAGTTTGTTTGTACAATAATGACAGGCGCATACGTGTATATCGATGCACTAACGAACGATATGCTCAGTGTAATTTCTCAAATACCACATTATTCGGAGAGGATCTGTGATGGCATGGGAAGGTATTTCTTTGACTGTCGCACGGAACTTGTGGTCATAAATAATGGAAGCCTTACAGCTGAAAGGTACATATTGGAGATTTTAGACCAACATGTAATGTCATTTGCGCCATATATAGGGCAAGAATTTTTGTTGATACAAGATAATGCCAGGCCTCATGTTGCTGGAGTTGTGAGGAATTATCTGAAGGAAGTTGGCATTGATACCATGGCATGGCCAGCTCGAAGCCCTGGTTTAAATCCCATAGAGAATCTCTGGGATACTCTTGGGAGGAGGTTACGAGAGGAATGGAACTTGAACACCTTGGAAGACATGGGGAGGCGACTGATTGAAATATGGGAAGAAATTGACCAAAATGATATACGGTCGCTTATTTTAAGTATGGGCCGTCGGTGCCAAGCAGTTATTTCTGCCAGAGGCGGAAATACTCGCTACTGACTTTTTTACGTTTTATTTCTTTGTTTTTCGTTGTTAAAGTTTGATAACAAATTTTAATAAAAAACATGTTACGCTATAAAATTAATTTTCTCTTGTTGTGACCAAGATAATAGAGTAAATCAAAAAACAAAATTTTACAAAAGATAAAGCTTCAGTTTGATTTTAATTTAAAGTTGATATTGTTACTGTTGAACTCCACAGGGTGTTACAAATTTTATGGAAAAATCAGGTTATCATTGCAACACCCTGTATTTATACAAAAATAAGTTTGTATGCACTTTAATTCAGCCAAAATATGCGCATATATATAATATATAATCCTTGTTTACCTTTAAAATATGCAGTTATTTGCATTTTTTACCAAATATGCATACTGGTATGCAATATTTCTTAAATTATTATAGTAAAATGATGTAAATAAACACATTGAGTTTTGAAAAATATGTTTATTTAAAAAAAAATGCAAAAAATAACAAAGAAAAATAAAAGTAATCAATTTTTTAACGTAAAATTGTATAAAAGGCATTTATTACTAAATATTTTTTTTTAATTTTCAACTAAAAAGGATTGTCTTCTATTACGAAAATTATGTTTATACAAAGGGAAGTTTCTATCAACATTTACTGATGTAATCGGACAATGCTGCAACTTAGGTAGCGAAATATAAGGCCATGATACAACTTCGTTGGATGGTTTACCCTCATAAATGCTTTTTACTGCCGTTAAAAATTTAAATCCTTCATTTTTTTTACAGTTACATCCAATTTGTTCCTTACTTGACCACATTCTCTTGACCTCAGCTATAAAGGCAATTTGCTCCAGCAGTACTAAGTCAAAATTAGTAACGCGCTGTCGCAACAATCTCTGCACACTTGGTGCTCAACATCGAATCACCTTGTGCTGGGTTCCTGGACACAGCAACATATATTATGGCAACGAGACTGCTGATGCGCTCGCCATGGAAGGCGCAAGCATGTCTGTCGTACTAGCAGAGAATACTGTGCCTAGACCACTGGGATCAGTCAAAGAAGAGACAGATCGAATAGCTAAACAACTTACGCAAAGCAGATGGACAGGCTTACAACTTGTAGCATCTCCAGGCAATTGTGGCCCTTGCTTGATAACAGGAAAACCGCAGCGCTATTACAGCACAGTCGAAAGGACCTAAGAAACATCACTGCCGTAGTCACCGGACATTGCCTGTTCGATAGACACGCTGAACGTATGCAAATACCAACTAACGACTTCTGTAGAAGTTGCAGAGATGAAAAAGAGGAGGAAAGTATTCAGCATTTCTTGTGTGAATGCCCCGCCCTAGCGAAAAGAAGGTTCAATGCACTGGGAAAACTATTTTTTAATGATCTGGAGGAAGTGAGCAGCCTGCAACTAGGTCGACTAACTAAGCTTATTAACAGCAGTGGCTGGTTTAAATAAGCTGTCAAGATTCGTCTATGATCGCGTTAACCATCAGGAAGCTGATGCAAATAGGTTCCGCGGAACATGTTTGGTACCAAAACGGTCCTTATAGGACTACGTGTGACTGTTTGGACAATGTCAGAGGTCTGCCACTCTAACCTAACCTAACCTACTTGACCTCATTAAGCGGAAAAAGTTTTAACAATACTAATTGAGTTTCTTAAACTTAAATTTCTACTATCCAACGAGGGTATTATGTTCGGTATAAAACCGAACTACTTAGGCATTCTGAAAACAAATTCGAAATTACTAGCTTCACACTGAAGATACTGAAATCTTTCGACAAACTAAAACACAATTATATATTATAAAGCAATATAAAGACAAATTGTTAAGCAGGTAATAATAATGCATTATTAAGTGGCAATAAACAACCCCTAACAATATACCTGTAAATCCTGGAAACCCCCAATAAATACCTTGTATATAACGAAAATGTAAATATAATTATTATAATCTTCAGGTTGGAAAATCCCTCAAATAATTATAGAACTGGACATTAAAGCTTTAACGTTTTAAATTTTTTGATAAAGCCGAAAAGATAACAATTTATGAAAATTATACATTTTAATATAAAATTGACAAAATATGCAAAAATTGCATATTTATATGCATTTTGCATAAATATTCCGCCCTTTATTGATATGCCACTTAAGTCTCCATAAACAACCGCCCTAAAATGATTAACTTTATGCGATGCTCAGACTGTTTTTGGCAATACCACTTTAATCATAAACAACTATTTAACTCTAAAGTTTTAATGTAAACATTGACTAGATTCAAGTAAACATGTTCCTCAAATGAACAACAACATTGTTTTAGTTTCCGCTCTATTCGAGCTTCAATATTCCCACAACAGAATATATGAAAACAAACGAGGCTGTGTGTAAAACTTTGGCGTTTGTTATTTAAATGTGTGTTAATTAACAATTATTATTATAAAAAACTTTACATTTTTTCAAACTAGAAATATTAATGTTTTATGAATCAGACGAGTATTTATTAAAGTTTGAGGAAGACATGATTTTTTGATTGACTGTCTTATTGGCAAGTATCGTTTGTCCTAATTATTTTAGTTAAATTTGTATTAAATTAAAGTTTTTTTTATATTTAAACTATCATACCCCATTATAATTATGTTTTATATTATGAATCTATAGCTTTGTCCCAACCCAGCAAGAAAGTAATTAGTGATTGGTCATTTCCAGTCGCTCAACTAATTTGCCGTTGTCACAATCGATTTGTAAGTTCAAAATTTAATTGGTTGGCTGAAAAGTACCGATCAGTAACTAATTTCTTGCTGATTTCAAACAAAGCTTATTATTATAGTCATCAGTTATATCAGATTGTGATATATATATAGAGTGATTCACGGTGGATGGAACGTTAGACGTTTCTGACGAACCAGTAAAGGAATCGTTCTGAAAATTTGGTCGCGTACATAAACAGACATGCTCTACCAACCTAAAATATTTTGGACAATACAGTGATGCCGCTTCCACACAAAAATAATAGTAGCTTCGATTTTTTAAACGGAACACCATATTATATTTTATTTTATTTTCGAAACCCCCATTACTTTCCTTATCCAATTATAATTATACTTATTTCCAATTTTTATTAACTCTACTCTATACTTATCTCTTACCAAGATATAATTTAATTTTCGTTTTTCTTGTCCGAAAACGTCACTTTTAAAAATGCTGATAATTCTGAACTCTAAAACACTGAAACCGTGAAATTTGGTAAATAATTAACTAATACGATCGGTCCAAATTATTTTATTAAAAAATTTTGGATCTTCTTGAGTGCACACCAATAACATTTCACAAAATTTTACTCTCTGTTGAGGATCTTGAGGCTTCATGGCTTAAACTTTTGTAAACTTGTAATCATGCATGTAATGCTGTACTAAAATTCTTTGAACTGATGAATATGTTATACCTAAATCGTATTGAGCACATCGTATTGAAGACTCGGAAAATAGATGAAAATATGCTAAAACATTAATCTCGTTTTCTTCGTCAGAAGTCACGGGTCGAGGTAAGTTTCTTGGCGCTTTTAAAGCTGAACCAAACTCAGTAAAATTATTCTGGATCCTAATGAATGTTCTGAGATACATTGGCGGTAAATTAGGGTTCATTTCATTAAACTTTATACATGTCCTGGCGATAATTTTATCACATTGTCCAAATAAAATAAATAAGTTCATAAGAACTGCATTTGTATAGGTTTCTTCCGTGATTTTAAACTGTCTTGTACTGTAACTATCTTGTATCTGAACTTAATGAAATGTCAAAACGATATAACCATAGTAGCATACGTGAACATCGTTTTTGTCATGGCTAACTTACTATAAAATTGTATTGAAAATTTCACAAATCATGCTTAATACATCAAAAAAATGGCTAAACTAGTTAGTTAGATACAGGGGGTATAGGTATGACATACAAGAATTAAGAGAAATTTAAGCAGCTTTTCAAATCCGTAATAATATACAGGGTGTTACATTTGAAAAAAATGACTTGTATTCACTTTTTCAAGTTACCAGAATAAGTGTATTTTTCAATCACCCAGTATATTGCAACTAAGATTTGAGACTAGGGCAAAGAGCCCTATGGTATTAGTTAACTATTTACCAAATTTCAGGGTTTCAGTGTTTTAGAGTTCAAAATTATCAGCATTTTTAAAAGTGACGTTTTCGGACAAAAAAAACGGAAATTAATTTATATCTTAGAAACGGTAAGAGATAAGTATAGAGTAGAGTTAATAAAAATTGTAAGGAAAGTAATGGGGGTTTCGAAAATAAAATATATAATGTTCCGTTTAAAAAATCGATGTTACTATAATTTTTGTGTGAAAGCGGCATCACTGTATTGTCAAAAATATTTTAGGTTAGTAGAGCATGTCCGTTTATGTAAGCGACCAAATTTTCATAATGATTCCTTTACTGGTTCGTCAGAAACGTCTAACGTTCCATCCACCGTGGGTCACCCTGTATAAAGGTAGTGAAAGGACCGAAAACCAGAGTCGGCATGAGGACTCATTAGAAAATATTATTTATTATTGAAAAGTAGAGTAATCGCGTCCGTATAATTTATAATATTAACGAAAAATATTCTAAGCTAGCTGACTTTAAAGTGGGAAAAGACCTGCATTCTGCATTGAAGTACACAGGGATGTCAAAAACAATGGATTCACTGGGGCAAGACATTACCAGCTGTTTCGTCCTTGTTAAGAACTCATCAGAATGCCAGAACCCAAAGTTACTTTTCCATATTAGTCTGATATGGGAAGTACGAAATGTTGTACCCTACACTGGAGTGTGTTTGCGCCGTTTCGTTGTTTTTTTTTTAAGTCCTTTCACATCCACAGTTCTTTGTACCTGTATTTTGCATTGCTGTTGATTCCAACGTGATGGTGTTGCGGCTTATTGACTACTTGCTAATTTATTAAGCAAGGTTTAAGTACACTGCAGTGTTATCGGTGTCGCTTCGGGTTGTGGTATTCTGATGAGTTCCTAACAAGTACGAAACAGCTGTCAATGTTTACCCAGCCCAGGAAATCCATTGTTTTTGACATCCCTGTGTACTTCAATGCAAAATCCAGGTCTTTTTCACTTTAAGGTCCGCTAGCCAAGAATATTTTTCCTTAATATTATTTATTATTATTATTAGACTAAAATTTTACAGGCAATTAGCACTTACCATAAAGGGAATAAGTACATTAAAGGCCCTTTCCCCTCAGGTAGCTGCCCCTAATGTAATACATTATTAATAAGCAATATCTCAAAAACAGTAAATCCAAGGAAACTAAAATATAACATATACTTATATTAGATTACACAAAGATTTTTAACAATAATTAACTCACCAGGCTCTTTTAACTGTGACAAACATAATTTATTAACAGTCAAAGTGACTTGGTTAGCTTTTGTACAAGTTTGTAAAAGTTTGTACTTGTTCAAGCCTGTGCAGCCTTAAACCATTGTTTAAACGTGTACAAATTCCATACTTGTATAAACAGTTTATACAAACTTGTACAAGAGCTAACCGAGCAAATTTTATTATTGGTAAATTATGCTTGTCAATGTGTTGCAGTAAAAAATGCCGTTTGGCTAATTAGTGTTAAAAACCCTTTTGCAATCCAGTGCAGGCTGTGTGTCTGCAACACTTAAATTTCTTAAAAATATTATTTACGTACACTGAGAAAAATGATCTAATACAATAGGTTTGCTAAGACATAGTTTGTATTGATAGCTTATTTTGCATTAACCCATATTAAATAAATTGCTAGTGTATCAAACCCGCTTACAGGTAGAATGTTAAATTGACGACAGTGCGACATGCGATAGCGACGTGCGACACTGCTGCGTGTCGGCGAGTTACTCTAGCAGTAGTCAAATGAATGTAATGTTTTACCTATCGACTTGCGGCGACGATATTGCGACACCGCGGTTGTCGCTGCGACATGTCGTCGAGAAATAAAAAATATTTTCTGAACGGCATCGCATCGCAGTACTGCAGTAGGTAGTCTTGTACGACGAATAGTGGTCATCTTGACAACTTTACTGCTCCAAACCTTTTTCTAGACTAAAGTGTCGCATGGTAAAACACACATTTGTCGCAAACTCGCAATCCGCGTCGCCACAGTTCATCCCACGTCGCTATCGCCAGGTCGCAGTGTCGGCAAGTAAAACATCCTACCTTTAGTGTTATATCAATTCCAGATTGGATAGGACAGTATTTTTATTGGTAGTAATCAGTTCCATTAACAGCTCAGTCTTGTTAAATAATGAACTAGTTTTAATACAGCAATTTTGTTCAGAAATAAATTGTATCGTCTCAATGCGACACATTTCGTTCCCATTAAAACGCTTTCTCTACAATTAAGAAAGCAGAACAGCGTCCCCAAAACGAATTGTATCTGTTAGAACTTATAATCCACAAGACGTTGGTGGAGGTTTGTAGCGATCGGCAATCGCCGCGCGCAGTATTATTAGTTTTAACGTATTTTTTTTGCTCAGGTCACATCGTTGTTCGGAATCTTCTAGCTGTCCTGTCTGAATTTAAATTTTATTAATCGTACTAATACATGTTTCAAATAATTTAGATTTACTTTGTATATAGGTTTTTTAAAACTTGGCATGTCAGATATAGCAATAGAAGATTCCTATTTCGCACAACCCATTATTAGTATTGGACTTTATAATCTATGGACGAATTTTACCATTTCAGAAAACCATGTTGCATAATGGATAATCATAATATGCAATGGTAAACGACAAGAACAAAATCATACCAGAAGCTATTTAATTTTTGAGAACTGCTGTACTAATTTTTAGCGGTAAGTATATGCTTTAATAACTGTGGCAAGCAAATATTATTATAATTAATGTCACGTTTTATTACAACTGCCAGTCGGAAATAACACAGTATATTAAACCAGATTACACCCCCAATAGAACTTAATAATTACTGTGACTATTCAGAGCATTAATGGCTATAAACCATTCTATGGTAGCAATAACTCCTTTTCCTATTGGCTAAATTACCGTGATATTATCACTACACAACGGTCTAGCAATTTTCGTTGCCTTACAGTAGGAAAGCGTGTTGCTATTACATATAGTATTAAACAGTACAGTTGTATAAAGAGCATGTGAATTCTTATAAGGAATAGACCTTAAAAACTAGTTATTGCGTTTTATAAATAACGCTTTTTATGAATAATATTAAAGCCTTTGGGAATACAAATATTTATATTGATGACCTTAAAAACTTCTTAGGAAGGTTTCTTGTTGATATTTTAGCTGTACCAAAAAAAAATGAATTTTACCAAAAAGGAAAAATCAAACGAGTTAACCTAATTTGAATTTAAATGGTGCCAATTTAAACTTTAATTTGCACAGGCCCAAACCATTGAAATTACAGCTTTTCTTAACGTTTGGGGACGATTAGCATCCTCCAAGTTAATTTATTCAAGAACTAAGTTAAATCCCACTTTCGATTTCGTTTAGCGAATTTCTCTAATCTTGGTTAATGTTCCTGGTCTGAAGAAGATAAATTACACTTGGCAATTTCTTTTTCCCTAACCGCGATTCGGTAAAACCAGTTGCTCTGAAAATTCTTTTCCTGCCTGGTTGCAAACAAAATTAATTTTATTTTGTTAAAATGTGACAAATTCCTTGTAAATTGCGCTTTATTCATTGCTGAAAAAGTTTTAAAAAACCACTTAGAAATTTTAATTCCTGCAGAATGTATTCTTTTTAGTCAGCAGGATAAATATTTTAATATAACTGATATTAAACCACAAACATTTACATTTTTGCTTTCGTAATAAAATGATGGTTTTGTTGTTTTTTTAAAACCGACCAGAAAATATACACTTTCTGGACAATTTTTCGTCTAGAAAATAACCTTTTTCCGATCGCAAGACCGGAAAAGTGACGTTAGAGACCGGAAAAGATTTTTCCGGTCCCTGTTTTTAGTTTTTCCAATCGCTCTTTGATAATACAAGCTACCTTGATTTTGTTACTATGACAACATTTCGATATATTGTCGAGTGACAGTTCGTTGACACGGAAAATGAGATTTCAGAAGAAATTATGGAAGCAGCAAGGAAAGCGACTTACGATATATTGCCAGTACAATCAGAAGCCCGTTACGAGAAGTCATACGACGCATGTAAAAATAATATAAAATAATTTAATGTAAGTATATCGAAGTGTCGGTCATAAAAAAAATATTGTACGTTACGCAACCGAAAATTAGTGTTTTCCAGGTCTCTCCAAGCTTCCTGGAAATGTTTGTCTCGACCTGAAAAACACTACTTTCCGGTCTTGTAAGTAATATTTTACAGGACAGAGTAGACATACATGGAAACCTGGGGTCCTGTATGGATTCTTTCCAGACGCGTAACTCACAACATATTTTAAATCTGATATTTCAATATTTATCATTTTAAATTTCAAAATATTGACGCATTTCATAAACAAACATCAAAAGAGGTCACGGATTCAAAAAGTAATTACTATGGAAACACATGCATAGCATACAAAATCAACCCTGTAATAGAGCTAATTTGTACAAGTTGGATATGATGTCGATATACCGTGCGAGCAAAAATTATTTGCATCAAAGAGGGCTTGGATTAAAAAACGTGGGGCTTGGTTTAGATCACAATGATATGGGGACGATATATCTAACCAAATCTAGGTTAAAATTTTGTCAAATTCATATTATGACATGATATGCCAAACTAATGAGTAATAAAATAAGTAGACAAAAAATACAAATTTATTTTTGTTGTTTAAAAAATTAACAAAGTAAGAATAAACAGAAAGAAAAAGAAAAATAATTACATAAATTGCTGAAATTGGCCACCGCCATGCTCCAAGGATAAATTCACACGTCTTTTCATATTTTCGAAAGTGTTGACCAGCATCTCTGGAGAAATGTTACCACATTCTTGGATAATCCTTTCTTGTAATTGTTCTAAATTTGCAACTGGTGTTTTAAAAGCATTATTTTACGAACGTTTGCAACAAGTTCTTCTGTTCTTACAGATGGTATTCCTGCTCCTTTTTTGTGTTGTATAGAACCTGTTTCCCTAAACACTGCCACGGTTCTTTTCAGGCAATGATAAAAATCACCAGTAATAAAAGCAACATTAGGAAAATGTTCGTGAAAATCGTCCATGCACTAACCCGGATTGTATGGCCACTCACCATTTACTCTAACCCCGTTTCGAAAATAGACTTCAACCCTGAATGTTTTGTGCTGTTCCGTAAAGGCCATTGTGTGAATTGTTCAAGAAATTGGAAAAATTAGCGATGAATCAAATTGCTCGTAACGACTGTCAAAGATGACGGAATAACTGATTGATTGTTAATTCAGGTAGTTACTGACACCCAAATGGTAATAAGCTCTACGACTAAGCATTACGTCCTTAGATGCAAGGCCCTCTATGATGCAAATAATTTTTGCTCGCACGGCAGATACGTAGAACGCCTTTATTTTCGACTCGGCGAAGGTCAGAAACAGCTATTTGCTTAACAGAGTATGAACTAATTACATCTAACAAAATTTAAATATTACAAAGAAAAAATACTAAATTCCAGTAATATTACCTTAATCTAATTATACAAGAAACTTAAAAATTGCAACTTAAAAAGTAATATGGCATTGATCTTACAATATTACACATATTTAAATATAATTCAAAAATAATTTCCCAGCAAAAATCTACGATATTTGGTCCTAAATGAATTTGAACTTAGGTTAAGGAATTTATTATTTTTAGACTGTCCGCGGATAGGCTTTACAATACCACAAATGGATGAAAAATCCCATTTTTCGGGAAAAAGTCATTCTTGATAAAAAGTTTTGCTTGTAAAAAAATGCAATTCACGAAGAGAAAAATTAGATTTTTTTATACAGGGTTCGCAAAAACTTCAAAAACATGATTTTTCTCCAAGAGTAAACCACCTTTATTTTTCATTTTTGACTAAAATGACAATTAGAAAACTTATTTAGAATAACGTTTGTAATTTAAATTCGAGATTTAAAATAAATCTTCGATTTTTTTAGTTGTTTTTAATTTTTAGAGGTAAATGGAATTTTTGCTGCTCAATAAAAATATTAATATAAAATTTTATTAGACTCTATTTTCATAATGGGTGGTGTGAATCTTATTTTAAAATTTTAAATGTATTCCTACCATCTTTTGTAAAAACAGGGAATTTTTTTTACCTTTTTATTACTTTGCTTTACGTATGGGGCAAATTTGAAGTTGTCAAATAGAATTTGATGTGTTTTAAAAATGTTGACCTTAGAACAAAGGGTTTATTTAGTTCAGTGTTACGGTGCGAGCGAAAGTTCTTAGAACTTTGTGATAGAGAAAATTTAATCAAAGATACCCTAGTCCTAACATTTACCTACGTCTTAAAAATGGGACTTCATAAATTATTAAGAAAATTTCAGCAAACTGGTTCAGTTTCCAATTAAAAAAAAAAACTATGATCATAATGCCGCAGCTTCCTCGAGCTCAAGAACCTGATGTAGTAAAAAAACTCATATTCAGTATATTTTAAAGGAATCAAAATATTCCTATTTAAGCCAACTTTTAATCAAACGTTGGAAGAAGGAGACGAAGCCAAACGTTTGAATTTTTTCTTTGCGTCGAAAACAAAATTTTAAGTGAAAACAGGAATTTTCATAAGTTTATCATATTCTCCGACGAATCCACATTTTCAACAAACGGGAAAGTGTCTTCTGCGCATATTAGGTACAGAAGCGAAAATAATCTCGGTTTTAGAATTCCTGCAGGAAGACAATATTACAAAGAAGTAAATGCCTGGTGTGTGATTTCTTATTATGGCATTATTGGCCCATACTTTTGCAAAAACACGTGTAAAGGTGGGAGTTACCTTGAAATGTTGGAAACATTCCTTTCTGACAACCTAGAAGAATTCCCTCTCCACTTTAGGAACGAAATGTACTTTCAACCAACGATTATATACAAGAAGGATAGCTTACTTCGCCCGATTTCTCTGTCGAAGGTCAAATATGCAGTGACGTCACATCAGACGTGCCCCGTTTAAAATGTACGGTAATACATAGCAATTTTATTTCAATAATTTTTTTGAAGCATTTCTAGTCGTCAAACGTAAAAATTGTATAGAAAGTAGGGTATTCTCCTTGTAATGAGCTATATTAGAGTATTTTTTATTTTTCAAAAATCGCAAAATTACGCGAGTTACTTAGCGCGCAATAATTTAATAATTTTTTTGGGACATTTCCGGTCGTCTAACGCAAATTTGTATAGAAAAGAAAATGTTTCACTTGTCAAGAACTATATTACATTATTTTTTATTTTCAAAAAATCGCAATATCAACGAATATAGACTTTGCGCAGGGTTTTTTGGTTCCGAGTGTTATATTTGAATATTATAAAAATTTTAGTAGAATCACTTAAAAAAGTATACTTACAAACTATATTATTTACAATTCAATAATAAAATAAAATATTTATTAACATACAAGCCATTTAATTACGACTATATACCTTAACTAGGCACAATACAATAATAGTATAAAAAATAAAATCTGCCCATGCATCGCAATCTATAACAACAAAATAGTATTTTAGATATATTTTTTGAGTATTGTATTGAGAAAACTTACCAAAACTGTTAAAAAACTGATTCGAATGCAACCATGTCCAAATACTAATAAAAAACCAAGTCCGGGTAAATACCAAAAAAATACGCAAAATTAGGCTTAAATTATAAAATTTTGATTGTTCGATGTTCTTAAGTGTTTATTATTACTAAAAAACAGTTAAAAATTAAAAAATAGTCACAGAAAACTAACAAAAAATACAATTAATCACAACAAAAACACATAGGCTTTCACCGATAAAAACAAATTCGGTACTGTCGTGTCGTCACAACCGTTTAGTCCACCGTCCGTTAAAAATCCAACATTGCTCTTATGGCAATAAGCTATCCTTCTTGTTTACAGTTCTTGTTTTCAACAAGATGGATGCCGTGCGCATTTCGCAATTAAAGTGAGGGAATGGCTTAATAATACATTTGGCCACAGATGGATTGGTCGGAATGGTCCGGTTCTGTGGCCCGCAAGAAGTCCCTCAAACAATTAGTGTACTCTCGTCCAATTGAGAACGAAGAACAGCTGCTAAAACAGCGAATTGTTGAAACTGTTCAAACAATTTCCATTGAAGAAATTCGAAGAAGTTATGACCACATTCGTTTACAGCTGGAAATATCGGTTGAATATGGAGGGGTAGCATTTGAATAGCAAATTATGAAATTATTATTTGTGGTTATTTTAGGATTTTGTGTTATTTCCGGGGTCATTTCATTTGTGAAATTAAAAATACATATTTCTGGTTACACCAAAAATCAGTTTTTGAAACTTTTTGATACCCCTCTGTCATTGATAATGTATGTATTTCGACCGCTAATGCTGGCTATCCAAAAAAAAATTTTTTTTCTACTACCGTGCGTAAAACACTAACTTTACACACTATGGAAGGTGTCTAAAATTTAACTTTTTTTAACTAGTGCGTAAAGTAAATTACTTTACGCACTAGTTAAAAAAAGTAAAAAATACGAAGGATTACATTGATTGGATTTTTGCTTAAAATTGGTCTGGTTGGCCATGGACAAATGGCGATTTCTGTTTGACGTATCTGAATGTTGACAATTCGTAATTTATGCCAGGTGTTTTAATGATTTTAGGAATTAGTGAAGATTTTAATACGGTAAGTTTTGAGTTGTGATATCAAATGTGTTATAGGTATTGTTATGATTTCGTTTAATTTTATTTCAGATTTTTAAATCTCAACATTATGGACAGTGATTTATCGGATTTTGAGAACACTCCGCCGAATATTGCAGATTCTGCACAGGAAGCTACTTTGAATTTGCTTCCCAACAAGTCTCTGTTAGTTTACGAGCAAAAATATATATTGTTTATGAGTTGGTGCAAGAAAAATAAAGTGACAAGGTACTCAGAAAATGTTTTGCTAGCTTATTTTTCAGATGAATTAAAAGGCTATAAATCATCGACAATGTGGTCAATATTTTCCATGCTTAAGGCTACCTTGAAAATAAAAAATTCAGTAGATATTTCAACCTACCACAAGTTAATTGCCTTTCTTAAACAGAGAAGCAAAGGCTACAAAGCAAAGAAATCAGGAATATTTGAGAAAAGTCATTTCATCAAGTTTATTTTGGAGGCTCCGGATTCGAAGTTTTTAATGATAAAGGTAACTTTACATCAATTTAATTCTATTGGTAAGGTAAAATATCATATCATATCAAATTATAGAAGTTTTACGTTAGTTCTTAATACTTTTAGATTCTCTATAAAATGATTGTATTTAATAGTTATAGATTTTATATCGACACGATTTATTATTTTAGGTTGCATTTATTATTGGCATTTCTGGGGCTTGTCGCAGAGAAGAACTGATGAAAATAACAATAAATGATGTTGAGAACAAGGAAACAGTCCTTATTATAAGAATTCCTGATTCAAAAAATGGTATGGAAAGAATTTTTACAGTTCTAAACCCAAATAATTCCATAAATTATTTATCGTACATTATAAAATATATGACATTAAGACCTCCTAATATTGAATCATCCAGATTATTTTTAAAATATGCCCAAAATAAATGTTCGAAACAACCTATGGGCATAAACACATTTGGTAAGATGCCTTCTGTAATAGCTGAATATCTGAAATTGCCAAATCCAACATGTTATACTCGTCACTCTTTTCGAAGGTCATCTGCCACTATGTTGGCAAATTCTGGAGGAGACCTTATAACAGTAAAGAAGCATGGGGGATGGAAATCATCTGCCGTCGCAGAGGGTTACATTGACAGTACACTGAGCAAAAAAATTGACATATCAAATAAAATATTAACAAATGATGCTTCCTCTTCTAATTCCACTAGTACGTTTGACAATATTCCTGAAATCGAAATAAGTAATATTACATCAAATTTGTCTTCTGAAGTTTCAACCAATATAAATAAGCTAACTGATACACCATTTACATCTAGTTCTAATGTGGCTTGTAACAGCAGACGTGTGGATTGTAAAGATTTACAAGTAAATTCTAGACTTAAGAGCCAAGGATTAACTTCTAATAATTCTAAAAGCTGTACTACATTTAATATTTATATAGTCCACAATTAAATTGAATATAAATCCGTATTTGTAAGTACATATATGAAATTTTATTATTGTTATTGTTCCTATAACTTTTGTTCTTAATATTTTTTAGATAACTCTCTTCTTTTAAGAAATAATCGACCATTTCAATACATAACAGCGACCCTGTATAACGTCCGGTAGTAGAAAAAATTGTGTATGCAATTCGTGCGTAAAGTACATTTTTTTTACTCATGTGATTTGCGCACTCGCCTGCGGCTCGTGCGAAAAATTTCCCATTCGAAAAAAAAATGCTACTTTACACCCTTGTTGCATAAATAACTATTACCTCTAAAAATTAAAAAATCTAAAAAAATCGAGATTTATTTTAAATCTCGGATTTAAATTACAAACTTTATTCTAAATAAGGTTTCTAATTGGCATTTTGGTCAAAAATGAAAAATAAAGGTAGTGTACTCTTAAAGAAAAACCATGTTTTTGAAGTTTTTGTGAACTCTGTATAAAAAATCAAAATTTTCCCATCGTAAATTGCATTATTTTACAAGCAAAACTTTTAATCAAGAACGACTTTTTCCCGAAAAATTAAATTTTTCATCCATTTGTGCTATTGTAAACCCTATCCGCGGACAGTTTGTACATCAGTATTGTAAACTTTAGGAGGTATATAGGAAAAACCATGCCGAAAAAGGGCGGTTCGGTATATTTAAGAAACTGTTGTAACGAGTTGAACGATCAATTGTGGAATGCCGAAAATAAAGCTTCTTACATAGGTATTGGAGTATACCACTCAAGAGCAAACGATATAAAAAACATGCAATTACAGATACCATTTTAATCCATTTCAACTTAGATAACTTGTAGCTAAACATGGTCTCTTGTTCGCAGTCCATAAATAAAACGAATACAAGAATTCTGAACCCTTTGTAATCTCGTTTTGCATTGAAAGTCCAGACAAGGCCCGTATACATAACCACAATAATTAGAATGATAGAGAACAAGAGTTTCCAGTGCCTTCCTTAATTGAGGTTTTAAGACGTGCTTATTTTTATATAAGTTTCTGGGAGAGAAATACGGTTTCTGAATAACTACCTTACTTCTAAACCCAAGCTTGTTATCAAAAATAACACAAAATTTTTTATATTCCTGCACAACGGGTAATACCGCATCAGCCATTTATTTCAGCTGCCAATTGACAATCAGGTTTTTCTGCAAATAAAGAGGCTTCCTTATACTGAATTTATTCCCGTTAGAAGTTCCAACCTGTATATTAAAAAGGAAAATGTAATTATGTTTATGTTAATCCAACTGTGAACTAGTAATTTGATTTGAAATTATTATTCTAGAATATTTAGCATCATTGTAATCGACCTAGAAAGGTTAGTGTGGGTGGGAGAAGCCTCATCAAAGCTTTATTTTATAGAGTTGTATGAGGCAAGTTCGAATTTCATATTATTTGTTTCAAAATATTTTGCGCAAGAAGCCTTCAACGACTCTGTATACTAGCCTGATGTTTGTATAGTAAGAATGTACATTTCAAAGGTTAAAGCGCGGACCTGTCTATCTTTTCATTTGGTAAATGAGAATTCTGAAATGAGCATGTCCATGTATGTTAGACTTTATTTACATGATCAATGCCGTAAATGTGCCACAATCGTGATTATTTTTTGCTGATGTAACGGTATAATACAGTGTGGTTGTTTAAGTGTGCAACATATGGGAATTTTTTTTATTATCGATTTCTCAGAAAATTTTATTCTTGATAAAAGTTGGTGCATGTTCGACAATCATATTTGGTGTACATGGAATGGTTGCAAATCAAACAGGCCAAAAAATATAAAACTTGTACAAGAATAAAGTTTTTTAATAAACATTTAAAATAAAAATTTTGCCCTTTAAATGATAGTTTTTTATCATTACTAATGTTTTATCTTGTTATAAATAATTTTTAGGATATTTAAAAGTTTCTGATTTCTAAATAAATTAAAAATTGAAGTAAATTTTACAAATATGCTTGAATTTGAACAAACATGAGAAATTGATTTGATTTTGAGAAATTTATGAAGGTCTTTATGGTGAATATACAAAAAAAAATTTTTGGGGAAATTATTAATGTTTTTAAAAAAAATATTTTTTTTTAATTTAGGAGGTCACGTTTTTGAATCTATGCATAACTTTTAATTCTAAACAACTTTTCTTAATAACATTTTGCTGAACTTTCTGAAATAGGGGTACTTTATTCTTGTACAAGTTTTATATTTTTTGGCCTACCCTGTACGCCGTTTGACTTGCAACCATTCCAAGTGCACCTAATATCAAACATGCACCAACTTTTATCAAGAATAAAATTTTCTGAGAAATCGGTAATAAAAAAAATTCCTATATGTTGAACACTTAAACAACCACACTGTATACCCATGGAGCCAACTTAGAAACTTTACACTACAGACATGCATACCTAACTTGGTAAAGCGATCTTTCAAAATTACAGAGGAAGGGAAAAAACGTACGTCTGAATAATTACTATTATATTATACAGGGTGTTTTTTTAAGGTCGACAAGCGGCCATATCTCGGAAACTACTGGGCATAGAAACTCAAGAAAAGAAAAATGATAATTAAAGTGGTCATGAGAAAATTCTGAAAATAATTTTTAAGTTTCGCATTTTGCCGCAAGAGGGCGTAATTGAAAAGTAAATTTTAAAATTTTACATAACTCCAAAAATTCCACATTAAGGTATATGTTTGATAACACCATTTTAAAGCTTGGACAATTATGCATCATTTTGGTCATATGCTCATTGGCGTACCGACTTTAATAAGAGTGGGGGAAGCTGTTGAAAGTGTACTCATTTAAATCGCTGTAACTTATAAACAACTTATCCGATTTTAGCAAACTAAAGACTGTTTGGAAGAGAAATGTATGCACTTTCACCAATCGTATTTAGTTGTCCATAAGAGTTCTCAAAAAAAATGCTAGATGGCGCAATTTGCAATAACAATACATTTTTTGATTTTACTCCAAAAAAATAAATCATACGGTATAATTATGATACCATAATCGAAAAGTAGATGAAATTTGCTAGAAAAAATATTAAAACCGCAGCACGATATCTCCGTTCGTTTCAGCGTTATCGCCAATAGAATAATTTTTAAAACGTTAAATGAAGAAGCAATTGTTTTCATAGTTTCGTAGATGGGTAGGTTGATTTAGTGTTATGGGTTTTGATTTGTTATATTCCGTGCCTTCCTTCACACTTTATCTAGGCTTAGAACTAGTCCAAATAATGTAAAAGACAAAATTTGGAGCGTGTTTTAAGGCATAAAACAGTATTGAAATAATTATGGGAAACTATTAAAGGGAAAATTGATATAATAGTCATGGAAAGCTTCTTAAAAACAATTGAAATACGTTAAAAATGTCCAAAATGACCTCCGCTGTGCAAAATACAACTATTAATTCTTCTTCTAGAACTAGAGACAGCTGTTTCAATTTCAGCTTGTGAAATTGAATTCATTGCATTTACAATTCGCTCAATCATGTTTTCTCGTGTGGTTGGTCGCGTATTATAAATAATGTCTTTTATTCGTCCCCACAGATAAAAATCTAGCACAGTTATATCCGGGGATCTAGGTGGCCACGCAAACAAACTAACCTTTCCAATCCAGCGATTTGGATATCCAACATCTAAAAAATCACGGACCCTTTGCGAAAAGTGTGCCGGGCATCCATCATGTTGAAACCACATGGTTGTTCTTTGGCCAATAGTAACATCTTCTAAAAGGATAGGCAAGTCATTTTGTAAAAAGTTTAAGTAAGATTCATCATTTAGATAAGCATTAAAAATAACAGGTCCGATAATTCTGTGTCCTAACACTCCGCACCACACGTTAACACCCCACCTGTTTTGGTGATCCACTTCGCGCATCCAGTGAGGATTTGTTCGTGACCAATAGTGCATATTATGTAAACTAACTCTGCCACAGCTACTGAAACAGGCTTCATCAGTCCATAAAACTTGGGAGAGGAATTGAGGATTCTCGTTACACATCCCTCTTAGCCAATAGCAATAATAGTCGAGTCGTCTGTCATAATCACTTTCTGAAAGGGCCTGATGTAAAACTACATGATACAGATGCAGCTTAAAATCCCTTAGAATTTGGAACACTGCAAAACAACTTATACCTAGGTCTAACGAAATTTCTCTTATGCTTAAATGCGGATCGGCCTTCACGTGCGCAAGAACGTTTATGTTGTCTTTATTCCTTACTGGATGTCTTCTGATAGGAACTGGAATGCGTCTTATACTTCCCGTTTGTCTCAAGCCGAAATACTGCTCTGCCATAGTGTCTTCGTTCAGGGTATCTGGCAGCAAATTCGCGTTTCGCTATGGGCGCATTTTGAAAACATTCAAAATATACGGCTAGCATATCGTAAGCCTCGGCATTTGTATAAGCCATGTCAATGCAGCACAATTTCCTATCAAGAAATTTAAGACGAATTACGGATAAACTTTTGCCAACACCTTTCGAAATGAAATTAGTTTTTCCTACGACCACCTACGAAAATGACAATAACAACACGGTTAACTTGGCTAGAAAGTGCCAAATATCACACGCGTGTTGTAAAAAAATATTTCAACACGAGTGTGGAAATACCAAGCACACTTAGATATTAAATTTAAACAGGTGTCAATTTGACGACAAAACTATTTATTAAACATAACAAACTTACGGGACACGTGGAGTGAATTGGGGTGCTGGGTGGGGTAAAGTACACTAGGGCATTACTGCAAATTTTTCGTTATTTTTGGGAACCGAAGAGTACTTATTTATGATAAAAATAATATTATCAAAAAGGGAAAATAATAATATGTCAGGCAACCCACCAACTGTCATGTTTCATGTTTACATGTCAACTCACAGAAAAGTTCTGTTCTGTTCTGTTCGAGGATTGCGATGGCCTCTAGCTTTTCAGCCTCCAGCCAATTTTTATACTCACACAAAAATAAAGCGTTTATGTCAACTGAGTTGAACCACAGAAAAAAAAAGGGGCAGCTATAGAGCAGAAATAGAATACCCTAGGAAATACCGATTTATAATTTTGCCATTATCTCGGATGTTTAATTATATTGGTGTAAGTGAAAGTGCTTTATGTACGTAAAATTATTTTAGCAATATTCAAAACAAATCGAATATAGACAGAACTTTTATAATTAGCAAGCTATCGATATTTAACTCCATCTCTATCTTTCAATAATGTTGAGGTTTAATAATGTGGTACATTAATTATCATAAAATAAAACTATAATAAAAAAAAAAAAAAATAAGTTAGTGAAGTGTCTAGTTAGGTTCTACTCAGTAAATGATTGTACTGTCTACTAACCCCTAAATCCCTTCTTTTTAGTAAATGTCACTCCTATCCTATGTTGTAATTGTCAATACTAAACCCTTGACCCTTAAAATAGCAGCTAAGAAAAGGTCAAATACACAAATCCAGAGACTCATATTAAGCAGTCCAAACCGCATTGTACGCAAAGAAGAAAAGTCAGTGGTCGTGATATGGTACAGACCAGACAACATCACGATCACCCCTAATGTGCTGGCAAGTTGCCCCCAGGGAGCAGAGCCATTAAGAACAAGACAATGTTGAGGTTATGTTTTGTGTTTGTGTTTTGTTTTTGTATGTATATTTAGGTATATTATTGTTTTATTTTTAAAGAATGCAAGCAGCTAAAAAATCAGAAACGAAATTTATTCACTGTACCTACATAGATACTAGGTATGATATGCGTAAGCAAATAGGAGAAAAAGTTATTATTTTTATTTAAATCTAGGTAAGTTAAAATTTGTAAGTAGGCATTGTTTTTATTTTGTTTTAATATAGACGCTTCTGTTGGAATCCGCCTTGAAATTTGTTTTGCATTTATTGCGTTTGTACTTTGTCAATTTTTTTTAACACAATGGTGTACAAACTATTAAAAACCAAACAAACTCTTTTTGATTATTTTGTATGGTCGTAGGAAAAATTGTGTACATTACTCGTGTGAAAGTGATTTTCTCACACTCGGAGAATTTCCGCACTCGGCTGACGCCTCGTGCTAAATATCTCCTCGTTTGAAAATTGCCACTTTCAACACTTGTTATGTAATATACTATACAACTATTTGCATTTGTTTTATCTCCATGGAAACTTTCCGATTTTATTTCACAGCTATCTAGATTTATTTTTTTAAATATCATATAATAGAGTAACGCATAAATTACACGTTTTCGATGATTATGCCATTAATTCTAGAGTGGTTTTTTTACAATTAGAATAATGAGAGACAAACCTATAAAGCCATAAAGTTTAAAAATGTTTTTTATCATCGAATGCTTGACCACAAAACTATGAAAACAATCGCTTCTTTCTTTAAAGTTTTAAAAATTATTCCATTGGCGATAACGCTGAAACGAACGGAAATATCAAGATGCGGTTTTAATATTTTTTCTAGCAAATTTCATCTACTTTTCGATTATGGTATCATAATTATACCGTATGATTTATTTTTTCGGAGTAAAATCAAAAAATGTATTGTTATTGCAAATTGCACCCTTAAGCATTTTTTTAGAACTATTATGCACAACTAAATACGATTTGTGAAAGTGCATACATTTCTCTTCAAAACAGTCTTTAGTTTGCTAAAATCGGATAAGTCGTTTATAAGTTACAGCGATTTAAATGATAACACTTTCAACAGCTTCCCCCACTCTTATTAAAGTCGGTACGCCAATGAGCATAAGACCAAAATGATGCATAATTGTCCAAGCTTTAAAATGGTGTTATCAAACATATAACTTAATGTGGAATTTTCGGAGTTATGTAAAATTTTAAAAGTTACTTTTCAATTACGCCCTCGTGCGGCAAAATGCGGAACTTAAAAATTATTTCCAGAATTATCTCATGGCCACTTTAATTATCATTTTTCTTTTCCTGAGTTTCTATGCCCAGTAGTTTCCGAGATATGACCGCTCGTCGACCTTAAAAAAACACCCTGTATAGTGGTTTTAGAGTCTGCAATCAATTCTGGGCATTTTTTTATAAAACATGTCCTCTACCTATCTTTAACTTTTTTCGAATATTAGCATTTCTTCTAAAACAAAATATGCTAACAAAATCGTATAAGAAAAAAACATAATATTAGGATTATATTAGGAGAATAATTGGGCTTCATAGACAAGGCCAAGTAGTCATCTTCGTGGTAGTAAAGAGGTGTTTTTACCTGTATTTAACCTTTCTGGGCCTATGTTGAGCTTAATATGGACTATAAAGTTTATAGAAAACCATAACCGCAATTTTAGGAAAAGGTGAAAATGTTATGTTGTTTTTATTTTCATCAAAGCGCAGGAGGCAGGAGTTTTCTTAAATTAGAACATGTCATATCAGACGCTATTGAATGGAGTGGTAGTATATAGATACTTATAAAATCACTATTTCATCGATGTGAAGTGAAATATTAGGGCGCATAAAAAATGTATATATAGATTTCAATTTTACCTTGAAAAACTAACCTGGCCCCCGAAAAAAGGCATTTAATTAAAAAAAAACAAGCAATAAAGAAATTATTTCAATCAATTATAACCCATTTTATACTTTAGAGCCGTCTGGGCTTTAAGTACAAAATGTAAGAGTAATATAAAGTATACATCACCTCAGAAAATGTTCGCATTGTAACCTAACCATGACAAAAGACAACACGAAGTACGTTATTGTTCATTTATGGGCGCAGAAGATTTTTCTAAGGTAAGAAATAACCTGCTTTAACATGTATTACTGACTTTCCTTAGACCTAACTATTAAGTCGATTTACACGGTAAATATATACTATTTTGGACCATCTCTTGGGCCATTTATATTTTCCGACTTTGAAAACGTAATAATTAATTTGAATCACTTTCTTTTGACCAAACAGTTAGTCTCTTTGGCCGTTTCGTTCAAAAAACCGATTCGAAAGTGAAAAATAGACTATTTGTTACTTAAATAGGTTATTTTTTCCAGGCAGCAGTTTTCTCTAAGAAGGTTAACATTGCAGAACCCGATATCATTATGGCAGGACACGGAATTCCACTGACTTCGTCTATTAATTTGCTGGGTGTCAACCTGGGAGGAAATATGTCTTGGCATAATCACGTTGTGGCAATCGCCAGGGCAGCTTCTCAGAAGCTCGGTATACTTTTCCGTACCAAAAAGTTGTATACACCTCAACAACTTTTGACACTCTATAAAGCCCAGATTCGACCATCACTGGAATACTGCTCTCATATCTGGAGTTCTGCACCGAAGCATACCCTTCGGTTGTTGGATTCCATCCAAAGGAGAGCCGTTCGTCTAATCGGCGACCACGAGCTGACTAAGAACCTCGACAGCTTAGAACATCGAAGACAGGTTAGTGATTTGACTCTCTTCTACAGATATTTCCATGGCAAGTGTTCGACAGATATTGCCCGCTCGATTCCACCTAGAGTAATGCATAGCAGAAACACACAACGAACCATTGCCGCCCATCCCTATGTGGTTCAACTTAGTACACCCCGAACATCATTGTTTCAGAACTCTTTCATTTGGAGGACGTCATCTTTGTGGAACGGCCTTTCTGAGATCGTGTTTCCAACCGAATATAACCTCCAACGATTCAAAAAAAACGTGAATCGCTTTCTTCGCACACTCACCGCTCCCAGAGCGCCTTAAAGGATTTTTCTTATAGTGCTTGTGCTCGATCATAAAAAATAAAATAAAAAATTAGAGGCCGCTAAGGCTTTAAATTTTTGTTGGGTAGATCCTTTAATTTTTTATAAAACAGCCTATTTAATGAAGTTTTAAGTTTTAAAGCAAAATTATTTAAAACTATGCAATGCTCTAAAGTTTAGTCCCTGGTTGTAATTTGATGAATTCCTCAAATAAAAACTAAAACCCCTATTTACAGAGTTTTCAACAACAGCAAACTTTTAAAACGGATTTTCGTGTAAACATCAAATTTATTTCCGTTGAAACAAAATCAACTTTAAAATTTACTCGATTTTTCCGAAGCTCTGATTGTGCGATGACTGGAACTTAAATTGCATTTGCCACGAACAAATATTAAGGTGATTTTGTTTGGAGAAAATGGAGAAGTATCCAGCGGCGAAAAATCTCCAGGGCGTCTGACGACCGAAGATTTGTGAGGACTTTTAACAAATATGGGAATATTATTTATTAGAGGGAAAGAAAAGAAAATTATTGCTATTAATAATAAAAAAAATCGAATAGTTCTTCTGAAAAAATTAACCCTAGTAAACACTTTGTAATTAAATACGTAAAAGAAATAACGTTAAGGTTTTAAATCTTCACAAAATTGGTTTTTATATTACTAATAAAAATAAAAACATGACATGTTTCGTAGGGCGAGATTATGTACTAATCCCACAGGTAAACTGGGCCTGCCAGAAATTTTATGCCTTAATCTTCATAGGTAAACTCGGCCGGTAGGTGACCCTAATTATGATTTACGCCCTCTCCACTCGGTTCTAAAAGGTGTATTGGCAACCGGCTTGTTCGTTGTTGTTATACTGAACTGGTCGCAAATAACCATAGTTATCATAATAAAATTAAAATAGGAAAACCACAAACTTTTAATTTATACCACTAGAAGTACTAACAGTAAACATTTTCGTTACCCTAACACAATTAGTACAGTTGAAGTACTCTCGGCCGCTTTAGATACGTGTGCTAATGGCCACAACTTATATACCTGGGCGACCAGGCCGAGTTTACCTGTACAGCAGCTTAAGACCTTATTTTGACCGCGAGGATTAAAATATCTTAAGCGGCCGAGTTTACCTCTGCCCGTTTCGTAGCACTGCTACTTCGTCAGATGTCGAAATGGAAATGTAAACCAAGCCAGGTCCTACCTTCAAAACTTATCGGGACTATTCAAACTTTCAGTACAATGATTTTTTGCTTGATCTTCAAAATATTAACTGGCATTATATATATTCCTTATTCGATATCGACGCAATGGTGGACTTCCTTAATAACAATGTTATAAATATTTTTAACCTACATGCTCCTCTTAAAACTTCAAAAATTACTAAAGCCCCAGCGCCTTGGATTACACCCACTTTGAAATTTATGATGAAGCTCAGGGACAGGGCATTTTCTAAGTACAAAAAACTTAAAACTGACGCTACTTGGACATATTATAAAAGCTTACGTAACCAAGTAAACATTGCAGTTAGAGCCGAAAAAAAAGCTTATTTACAACATACCTTTAGAAGAGACCCTAAAAACTTCTGGCGCACTATAGGTTATTTAAATTTAAGTTCTAACTCTCAATCATCTAATTCATTATTAAAGGTGGGTGACTAATGATTTTAATAATTTTTTCACTAATTCACTACCAACTGTCGGTCCTGCTGATCGTAACTTTATCGAACAAAACTACGTAAATAAAAGGTTTAACCAGTGTGATGATTTTAAATTTAATGCGGTTACTGATGTAGATATTGACAAAATTATTACCAGTTTGAAGAGCAACGCGGTTGGAAATGATGGTATAAATTTAAAAATGCTGCATTATATAACTCCTTATCTATCAGACTTTATCTGCTTCATAATCAATAGATGCCTTTTGACAGGCTATTTTCCGAATGCCTGGAAGACCGCCAATATTGTGCCGGTTCCTAAAGTTACAAGTCCTAAACAGCTATCGGATTATAGGCCCATCAGTATCCTACCTACTTTATCTAAAATCCTAGAAAGAGTTGTGGCTGACCAATTAACTTCTTTTTTGAATACGAATAACATTCTTCCACCGACTCAGTCAGGGTTCCGTAGAAACCACAGTACAACCACGGCCTTGTTAAATATAACTGACGACATTTTGGGGGATTGGGATAACAATAACTGTAGCTGCCTTATTTTACTTGATTATAGCAAGGCCTTTGATACAATTGGACATGATATACTACTTACTAAACTTAAATTTTTTGGCCTGGGTGATGTAGCATTACAATTTTTTGAGTCATATTTTTCTAACAGATCCCAGCGGGTAATAATTAATGGTAGTCCTTCCCAGATGCATTTCATTAGTAGAGGTGTAGCTCAGGGCAGCATTTTGGGTCCTCTTTTATTCTCAATTTATACTTTTGATTTTTCAAAATTTCTTAAGCATTGTGAGTCCCATCAGTTTGCGGATGATACACAGTTGTACTTGTCCTTTTTACCCCCTGATGTCGCTACTGCCGTAACAAAAATTAACGAAGATCTTAAACTACTTTCGGATATCTCTAAATCCCACAACTTAATTCTAAACGAGAAGAAAACTCAGCTCATAGTATTTGGTAAGTGCAAGTCCCTTATAATTGAAAATCCTGTGTTTCAAATCTTTGTTAACGGCACTGTGATAGAGCCTATAAATACATGTAAAAACCTAGAACTGCATATTGATTCTGAGTTTAGATATTCAGATCATATTTCTTCATTGATTCAAAAAACATACGCTAAATTAAAACTTCTATACATGCATCGAGATATTTTTGATACGGATACTAAATTACGTCTAACTGATTCTTTAATTTTATCCCATCTAGGTTATTGTGACGTTGTCTACTGGCCTGCATTGCTTCAAAAAGACAAAAATAGCTTACAGAAACTGCAGAACGCGTGTCTTAGATTTAGTTTTAATGTCCGCAAATTCGATCATATCTCACCTTATTTGATCGAATCAGGATGGCTTACTATCAAAGAGCGTTATGTACTTCATATCCTACATCTGGTTTACAAAATTAGACTAACTGAACTTCCTTCTTACCTGTTTAATAAACTTACTAAGGTTTCTGATGTGCATGGTGTTCTTACTCGCCACAGGGATTTGTATAGTGTTCCCAAGCACAACCATGCTTTTTTTCAGCGTTCATTCCGCTATACGGCCGTTACCACTTTTAATTCTTTGCCAGACTATGTCAGGATGGCTCCCAGCTCTGCTGCCTTTTGTAGGGGTGTCAAAGAGCATCTGCTGGCGGGTCGCAGTCCGCGCTAGCGTTTGCGCAGCATGTAATTTTTCTATTTTTTTTTCTATTTTTGTCTCAACTTATTTCACTTTGACATTGCTTTTAGTTTTCAACTTTTTTGTTTATTATTTTACTTTTTACTAATATTACTTTAAGTTTACAATAGGCATACTCTTTTTTTTGTCCTTTTATATTCAAAAACATGTATTTTCCATGTTAGAACTTCTGCTTTGGTTTTTTTATATTTTTGTTGTTTCCTTGGATTTCTATTTTATTTATTTTTATGAATTAGGTGGTTGTATGAGCAGCTGTAGTTGAATACCGCCACCTTTATTAATATTTTTTTGTATTAATATTTGTGTATGAAATAAAAGGCATTATTATTATTATTATTATTATTATTATTATTATTATTATTATTATTATTATTATTATTAAATGACAAACAAAGTTGTAGGTGTAGAGGCATTTACCTGCTAAGAACTGATTATCTAAATTTTCCTTATCTTACGCGTTTTGGAAAAAACCCGAGTAATAAAGTATACCTATAAATACTGAGCAATAGGAATTAAGTTAAAATGGTTGGAAAATACAATATTTCAAAACAAATTTAATAAGGGTGAATTGTTAACCTCTAATTGATCGTTTAAAATTTTGCCTGCTTTTTTAATTTTGTTAATTTCTAGAGATTCCAATAAAGACAACTTTTTACTTTTATTTTCGACATGCAAAATTTTAAAATTATCCTGAAAAGTACGGTTTTCTGATAATAGATGAGTTGCGTACGCTGAATTTTGTTTTTTATTTAAAAAATCCCTTCTATGTTCCTGTAGTCTAACTTTAAAAGTGCCTCCTGTTTGTCCTATATAACTTTTTTGACAAGAACCACAGTCTAATAGTCTAATTGATAAACTCCGCATTTTTGTTCTTTGTCAGTCTTGTCTTTATTGTTTTTGATGTATTTACTTATATTGTTATTTGTTTTAAAAGCTATATTAATGTTCTGTCTCTTTAAAATGTTGCTAACCTTGTCTGAAGTGTTTCCTATATAAGTCATTGTTTTATATTTTTATGTGTGTCCTTTACCCTAGGATAAATTAGTGAGAAAGTTTTTCTGTTTAATTTATTTTTGAGTATATTGTCTATTGTTTTGGGGGAATATTCGTTGTTTACAGCAATTTGTTTAATAATGATAAGTTCTTTGTTATAATCTTCCGAGACCATCGGTACGGTGATCAGTCTATGGATCATGCTATGGTAAGCGGCTAATTTATGGGAATTGGGATGTAGAGACGTATAATGTATTGTCGTATCTGTGTGGGAAGGTTTGTGATAAATGGAGAATTTGTGTTTTTGATTACTTTTGGAAATATTTAAGTCTAAGAAGTTTATTGAATTCTTTGTTTCGGTTTCGACTGTGAATTCAATATTTTTATGTAGTCTGTTTATATATTGTAAAAATGAGTTCAGTTGTCTTTGTGTCCCTGTGAAGCAAACCAGAATATCGTCAACATATCTATACCAGTATAGGCATTTTTTAAAAAGGCAGGCAATATTTTAAACGATCAATTAGAGGTTAACAATTCAACCTTATTAAATTTGTTTTAAAATATTGTATTTTCCAACCATTTTAACTTAATTCCTATTGCTCAGTATTTATAGGTATACTTTATTACTCGGGTTTTTTTCAAAACCCATAAGATAAGGAATATTTAGATAATCAGTTCTTAGCAGGTAAATGCCTCTACACCTACAACTTTGTTTGACATTTCCATTTCGACATCTGACGAAGTAGCAGTGCTAAGAAACAAGTCGTGTTTTTATTTTTATTAGTAATATAAAAATAAACCAATTTTGTGAAGATTTGAAACCTAAACGTTGTTTCTTTTACGTATTTATTTAATATGGATCTTCATCAAGTAACGATTAACTCAACTACACTTTGTAATTATATCATGTGGTACACCGCCAGACTGGTTGTGTAAATTTTACTATACAAAACGCCACGAATTATCTTGTTTTCCGATAGATGACACCAGAAGTTTGTCATCGATCAGCTGATATTGGGACATAATAATATCCCCAGATTAGTTAGTAGTGGACCGTAATGAGCCCACACACCGACTCATGAATTGAGTTTTTTTGTGCTTTTTGTTATATCTGGATTACAATGTAAAAATATTTAGTGGTTTTGGTGCCTTTTATTTTTACTTTAATTAAATTTAAATTACTTTTGTGTGACCAGTAGGTACCTACAATTATTATTCATTTGAAGAAAAATTTACAGGTTAAATTTTTGTTATCCTTTCTTTAGACGTTTAATAATTATGGATCATAATAATTATTAATGTGTACCTTGCACGTTAGTTAATGTCATCGATCAGTTATAAGTTTTATTTCATCTAAACGCCATTTTTGTCGAAAACTTTGTTTTTCAAATTTTTCTTCTTAAAATGTCTGTTCACCAGTGTTAGGGTTCTAGTGTATAATTTTGTGCAATATGTTATGTAGATTTTCCTTTTCTGTTTCAAGAACAATAATTAGAAATAATTTTTCTGACACAAAGTATCAGTAGATAAAATCGGTGTTTCTTCAACCTTAAAATTAAAATTCCGGTTGAAATAAAGTACTTGACGTTATGTTAGCATATTATACTAGTAGTAGAAATGTTACCGTTTTAATATACAGGGTGTCCGAAAAATACGTGTACAACGTTTGACGACAGACTCCTGACGTCAAAGTAGGTCGATCTAAGCCGACTTAGTTACATCCAAAATTGTCTCGTTTAGCCGGTGGAGGGCGTCAAAAATTTGTAAAAATATTGGTTTTTCCTAAATTACGTGAAAACCTGCTAATCGATTTTAATGATTTTTAGTATGTAGACTAATACTATAAAATGACGTTTTCTAGTAGTATAGTCACCGGCTGTAAATAAGTGGAAGTGTTATAAAAGTGATATAATACGTCAACATTTCTCCTAATTTTTTATATGAACGGCGTTATGACAACCCAGACATTTTTGTAGAGTGACTGGATGTATTTAGAAGCTATTTTACCTCTTTAATATTTTCGTTGAATGAGCTGTTTTGCCAGAAGAAAATATTTACAATTACCTGCATGCATCAATTATTAACAATAAAAATAAAACAAAGTACAACAAAGTTGAAAGTATGTATTGTAAGAAACTAAGTAAAATAAAAACATTACTTAAGCAAATGTGTAAAATGACCGCCATCTTGCTGAATACATACTTTCAACTTTGATGTACTTTGTTTTATTTTTATTGTTAATAATTGATGTATGCAGGTAATTGTAAATATTTTCTTCTGGCAAAACAGCTCATTCAACGAAAAATATTAAAGAGGTAAAATAGCTTCCAAATACATCCAGTCACTCTACAAAAATATCTGGGTTGTCATAACGCCGTTCATATAAAAAATTAGGAGAAATGTTGACGTATTATATCACTTTAATAACACTTCCACTTATTTACAGCCGGTGACTATACTACTAGAAAACGTCATTTTATAGTATTAGTCTACATACTAAAAATCATTAAAATCGATTAGCAGGTTTTTTTATTTATTTATTTATTTCGCTTTGGGATACAAACAGAATAACATTCCACAACAGTATCCACTAAGTACTAGAGTCTTAGTAAACAATACAGCAAGTAACTAGAATACAATTATTAAAAAAAAATATTAGAGAGAACAGGAAAAAAACTTATTCTTAATACATATTATCATTAACACCAACTATTGCAATATGATTTCGAGGCTCATAAAAAAACGCCTTAATTTTCTCTTAAACAATGGTAAGGACATACTGTATAGATCTATCAAGTCCGGATTATAATGGTTAAAATTTCGCAAAATCCGACAGAATGGAGAATTATAACCCAAGTTCGTCCGTCTATACGGAACTACAAAAATATTTTGCTCCCTAAAGTGCCTGGTAGGTACATAAAATCTAATTTTTGCTAATAATTCCGGAGCATCAATAAGATTGTTTAATAACTTAAATAAAATCACAAAATCTGATATTTTTCTTCTGGTGTGCAATGGCAACAAGCCGTAACGCGACCTTATTTGTGAATAGTTATGATTAACAACTGGAATGTTAAATTTAAAAGATAAAAATCTCATAAACTTTTTTTGTACACCTTCAATCCTGTCAACATAGACATTGTAACCTGGGGACCACACAGGAGCAGCAAACTGAAGTCTGCTATATATAAAGGCATAATACAAGGCCAAAAGTGAATCAGAATTTCTAAAATCTTTACAAATACGTTTTATAAATCCCAACAATTTAAGTGCCGAGTTAACCATCTGATCAACATGCCCCGCAAAAGTCCATTTGCTGTCCATAACGACCCCCAAGTCTCTAATTTCGCTTACAACTTTAATACCTATATCATTAAATGTATAATTAAAATAAAAAATGTATCTATTTCTTGTGAATGAGATCTTATAGCATTTGTCTACATTTAATATCAAGCTATTATCTTCACAAAATGCAGAGAATCGTTGGAGATCCTCCTGCAACCTATCACAGTCCTCATTGGACTTAATTATTTTAAATATTTTCATATCGTCTGCATACACCAAAATATGAGAATACAGAAAACATGACTTTACTGGGTTTATAAAGATAATAAACAGTAGAGGACCCAAATGACTTCCCTGAGGGACACCCGTGGTCAATAAAAAAGAATCAGATTTATAACCCAATACTGACAACCTAGAAGATCTCCCACCGATGTAAGATGATACCCACCGGCAGATGAACGCAGCAACCCCGGCCTCGGAAAGCTTATTGATTAAAATATTTTGATCAATCCGGTCAAACGCCTTACTGAAATCCGTATAGATCGCATCAACCTGCCACTGCGCATCCAACGCCCCCGTGACAAACTCAGAAAAGCATAATAAGTTTGTCTCGACTGATCGATTTGGGTAAAAGCCATGTTGTTCCTGAATAAGGTTTTCACGTAATTTAGGAAAAACCAATATTTTTATAAATTTTTGACGCACTCTACCGGCCAAACGAGACAATTTTAGATATAACTAAGTCGGCTTAGATCGACCCATTTCGACGTCAGGAGTCTGTCGTCAAACGTTGTACACGTATTTTCCGGACACCCTATTTTATAGGATAGCAAACAAATTTTTAATCACCTTTTTTGGGTCTACCTACCTTACGTAAGTCAAAAACTGTTAAAGTAGGGGTTTCATTGACAGAAAAAAATAAATCCCTGTTTACTATATTATCAAAATAGATAATGGACCATATTTTGAGCATAATATATTGACGAAAAAGTATTCAAGATGAATAGAAGGTTTTTTAATGTTTTAATTAAATTAATTTTTGTTGTCTTATAATTATTAACCAGGAATAAAAATTTTAAGTTTGAAACCTATGTATAACTTAATAGGCACTTTAAAAATAGTCAATAAAAAACTAGAGTTGCCTATTAAAAAAATTATCGATATCGTTTCAAATATCTCTAATTTGGGACACACTGTTTCAATATATTTTTTTTAAAGATTACAACTTAAAATGTTTATACCCGTGTCAACGCCTGTACTGGATTTACTGAATTTATTCCACGTTACAAACTCACACTGAATCTTTGTTTTGTGTTTTAATAGTTTTGACCTTTTATCAAAACTTTACCTCATAATATAATATGGCTGATACTGTTGATTTAAATATTTGTTTTTATTCTATTTTTTGCCGTTTTGTTAATGAAGGTGTATCTGAATATCATGCAAAATAGCAGACATATTTTCATAAAAGAAATGAGAAATCGTGCGAAAGAAAACCGCCATTATTCACATCTTTATAAAAATCTCTGAAAAGTTTATTACTACTTAAAATATGTTCATTCTTCCCTAAAAAGCCCTTGTTTTCATCTGTCAGTAGGGTATTTTCCTATTAGCTGGATAAATCCAATCCATGGATTACAATCCCCCCACTCCTATCCCCTCTCACTCCCACTCTTATCCCCACTCATATCCCCTCTCTCACTCCCACTCTTACCCCCACTCATATCCCCTCTCTCACCCCCACTCCTATCCCCTCTCTCACCCCCACTTCTATCCCCTCTCTCACCCCCACTCCTATCCCCACATATATTCCTTCACTGTTAAACAATATTTAAATCTATATTAAATGATTTTGTAGTAAGTGATGTATCCCGAGTGGTTTCGAATTATAACATTAAGCTTTGGGATTATTTTACGTTGTCGTTGTTTAGTATGTAGACAGTTAATAATCAATAGTAATTCAAATAATATACAATATTGTGCCAACTGTTGTCAACTACAACCAGTGAAAACAGCGGACGAACGTGTGAAATTTTATGAAAGAATTAAAAGATGTTAAAAGATTTTCAAAAAATAAAGGTGTTAGATCTAAAAAAATATTTGGTTAAAACGCAAAATAAACTTATACAATCTAACAGTTATTGTTTTGACAAATTGATGTTGTATGAGGAGGCGATAGAATTATGTGATGATGTTCTTAGTGAATTTATTAGTGGCAAACATTTTGTAGACCATTTGAAAATTATATGTTTGGGATTAGAATCACATCAACTATCTGAAATAATGGAAGAGGAAACAGCTGAAGAATAAGTATATATGATCAACTTTTTCTTCATTTAATCATACAATATGTATCAGTGTAGTGACTGCAACAAAAGTTTTACCCATCAAGCAAACGTTAATAGACATCAAAGAGAATCTTGTCCCAATAGACCATCTTGTTCACGTGTAAAAAGGAAGAATAATACGCAATTATGTAATGTATCTTCAAAGAAACCCAGATTAGAAGAAACCCAAAAACCAAACCATCAACAGCCAATTCCTAAACTTATTTTATCGCGATGTAAAGACTGTGATACTTGGTATGTGAAAAATAAGTTTAGTGCACATTTACGTTCAAATTTACATAAAAGCGGATTTAAAAGTGATGATAATGTGAAAATTATTACTTCAGCGTTTAAAAACAGGATTATATCTTACATGTTGCTTCCATCCAAAAAGTATGTAGACATTGATGAATTTTTTAATGAAGTTAAACAAAAGTATATAAGTTTAATTTCTGAACAATTAGTTAAGCATAGATGTATTAAGATTAATGTAGAATTATTTGGACAATATTTGTTACAAACTAAAGAGACACTAGAAACTAAATCATTTAATACTAAAAATAAGGTCATAACGTCAACAACAGATATAAGTGGAATTTATAAAGAGTTTTTATCGGAAATTAAGGAAAAAGTTTCAATATTCACAGAAAATGGTTCAGGTTGGGCTTTAGAAAAAATATTGCATTTTGAACTTAACATTAATAAATATAATCCAATCAGAGCATCATCATATATACCTCTACCAAAAGAAATTGCAAATAAGCATAGTATAATTAACGTTAAAAACAATGATCCATATTGTTTTGGTTGGAGTATGATAAGCGCACTATTTCCAGCAGAAAAAAATGTTGGAATTACCAATTCATACCCAAATTTCTTAGACTTTTTAAATTTTGAAGGAATAGAGTTTCCAGTAAAATTAAAAGATATATCAAAATTTGAAACACTTAACCAAATATCTGTGAATGTTTATGGTTTAGAGAGTATTTATGAAGAAAACAAATTAAAATATGAAGTAGTAGGCCCACTTCATTATACTAACCAAAAACAGCCAACACATGTTAATCTGTTGTTGATAAGTAATGGTGAAAATAACCATTATTGTTGGATTAAAGACATGTCAAAACTATTATCATCTCAAATCAATAAATCAACTAGTAAAAAGTATTTTTGTGATGGTTGTTTAATTTATTTTACATCAATGCAAAAACTAGAAATTCATCAAAAAAACGATTGTAATCATTTGTATACAAGAGTTCCAACCAATGAAATCAAAATTAATAAGTATGGACAACACATCCCGGAAAATATATTACAGTTTGAAAATTTTCAAAGACAGCTTAAAGTTCCTTTTGTTATATATGCGGATTTTGAGTGCTTTTTAAAACCTTTGCACTTTGAACAACCAGAAAATGATTTGGATTCTTATACACGAAATACATTTAAACATGAACCATATGCCTTCTCATATTTTATTAAATGTTCATATGATAATTCTTTATCAGTATCAGACTCCTATTTTGGTTTAGATGCAGCTGATGAATTTTGTATACGAATTGAAGGTCATGTACATAGAATTTATAATAACTATCTTAAATCTGTAGTGAAAATGCTTCCCTTATCAAATGAACAAAAATTAGCTTATAATAATACTAATATTTGTCATATATGTAATGAAAAGGTTGAAGAAAATGAAAAAGTAAGAGATCACGATCACTTAACTGGCGAATTTCGAAATGCTGCCCACAGTATATGCAACTTAAATTTTAAAATCCCCTTTTTCATACCTATATTTTTTCATAATTTAACTGGTTATGATAGTCACCTATTTGTCAAACAACTCTGTTGTAAAGAAGATAATATTGATGTACTTGCCCAAAACAAAGAGAAATACATTTCGTTTTCAAAATCAATATTAGTTGATAAATATAAAGACAAGGATGATAAAGAAAAAAATATTTTTATTAAAATGAGATTTCTAGATTCATTTCGATTTGTGGCAAGCTCATTAGAAAAGCTTGCTGAAAGTTTAGAATCAAATCAATGTGTTGAAATTAAGAAATATTTTCAAGATTCTAACAAATTTAATGAAATCCGAAAAAAAGGCATATATCCATATTCTTACGTTGATTCATTTGAAAAATTGTATGAAAATCAACTTCCAAGTATTGATCATTTTTATGATAAACTTAAAGAAGAATCCATGGATCCTTCAGATTACAACAGAGCGATCGATATTTGGAATTTATTTGAATGTCAAACCTTAATGGATTATACAAAAGTTTACTTGTTATCTGATGTTCTCATATTAACAGACTTTTTTGAAGCATTTCGAAATGTATCCTTAAATAATTTTAAGCTAGATCCTGCACAATATTACACATTACCTGGTTTAAGTTGGGATGCAATGTTAAAAATGACTGGTGTTAAATTAGAATTATTAACAGACATAGATATGATACATTTTTTTAAAAATAGTATAAGGGGCGGTATTTGTCATTGTAGTGTTAGAAAAGCCAAAGCCAATAATCCTCATTTTGAAAATTATGATTCAGATAAACCAAATTTATTTATAATGTATTTAGATGCAACTAATTTGTATGGACATAGTATGAGTCAATATCTCCCAATAAGTGATTTTTCTTGGATGTCAAGAGAAGAAATAGATAATATCGATATCTTTTCTTTAGCAGACGATGCTGAATATGGTTGTGTTTTAGAAGTAGATATAAAATATCCTAAAAATTTACATGAAAGACACAACGAACTACCGTTTTTATCAGAAAATATTTATCCTCCTAATTCAAAACAAAAGAAATTAATTTGCAATTTAAATCATAAAGAAAAATATGTAATTCATTATCGAAATCTTGTACAAGCTATTCAAAATGGATTAAAATTAATTAAAATTCATAGAGTTATTAAATTCAAACAATCAGCATTTCTTAAACCATATATTGATTTAAATACTGAAATGAGGAACAAATCTAAAAATAAACTGGAAAAAGATTGTTACAAACTATATAATAATGCTATTTATGGCAAATCATTAGAAAATATTGATAAGAGGGTTGACATAAGGTTAATTACACATTGGGAGAACATTGGCAAAAAGCAAGGAGCTCAAACATTGATCGCTAAACCAAATTTTAAAAATCGTTTAGTTTTTAATGAAAATTTTGTTGCAATACAGATGGAAAAAGTAAAAGTAAACTACAATAAACCTGTTTATGTTGGATTCTCAGTCTTGGAATTATCAAAAACTGTAATTTATAATTTTTATTATAATTACATTAAGAGTAAATATGGCGACAAAGCAATATTATTGTATACGGATACGGATAGTTTGATTTTACAAGTAGAAACAGAAAATTTTTATAACGATATTCAAGAAAATTTAGATAATTTTGATACCTCAAATTACATTGAAAATAATATACATAACATAACTAAAAATAAATCTGTATTAGGACGAATGAAAGACGAGTTTGCCGGACAACCAATTTTAAGCTTTTATGGTACTGGAGCAAAAGCTTACTGTGTTAATTTAGACAATACATCTGAAAAAAAAGCAAAAGGTGTGAAAAAATACGTTATACAAAATTCTATTACTAAACAAGATTATAAAGATGTAGTGGAAAAGTTAGAAATTAAATTTAGGAAAATGAATATATTTACTTCAATTTTACATGAAATGTTTACACAATTAAAAAATAAGGTTGCTTTGTCTCCAAAAGATGATAAACGTTACATTATTCAAGATTCCTTTAAAACTTTGGCTTGGGGGCATAAACATATATTTATTTTAGAAGATAAATCCAAGAGTGATGATCAGAATATTAATGATGTAGTAGACATTTTAAAAAAAATAACTGCGGATCAATATAAAACCTAGGAACTAAAAAAATTATATATTACTTTTAAAATGTTGATGCTACCAGTAGGTGTACTGTTTCTCTCAACGTTTGTGAACAATAGTCTGTTCATACAAGTTGATCCTACTGTTCGAGATACGTTTATTTGTTTATCGATTAATAAAGAAGGGAATGATAGTTGGCCATCAACATGGAAAAGAATGTATATAAATACTGGATTATTTACTTACAAAATAAATGAAGGGGTTATCAATAACTCTTTTACCGTAGACTATAAGTTAAGGATATATTATTCCAAAAAATCGTATACAGAAACAGAGAAATGGAATCAACTGTCTACAAAATCACATATGGACGAATGTAATATATATATATGTATAATATTTGTAATTACATTTTTTGCCTTGTTTTTATGTATGTTAGGATTTGTGTTGTTTAAAGCATATATGTATTATAAATAAATGATTTTAAAAAATATTTTGTTTTACTGAAACAAGTTACGATAGGTACGCACTAATTGTGAAGTAATAAATGGAAAAAATAAAAAAAAAAGACTGTTAGGTTTGATGAAGAAAAAAATATAACGCTTACAATGTTTGCATGGAAATATGCATATAGAGAAGCTAGAAAAAGTAATTATGAACAAAATATATTGGATAGATATCGTTTTCAAAATAGAATTAAATATGTAGAAAACCTTTTAAATGATGTGTTAGAAGAACAAAATAGAAATAAAATATACTACGAACGTTTTATGTAATTTTTATTTTTTAAATAAACAATTAATTACAATATATCTTTTTTTAATATCCACGAATTGTGTGATCTATCCATTCCCAACCATTTAACGTAGACTTTGTTTCCTTTTTTTCTCAAAACTTTCTCCACCAGAAATACGTTTGGATGTGCTACCTTTTGAAGCTCCTCCTTATAAAAACGTCCTAAAATATCTTCTTTTTTATCATCTCTTAGTAAGTATGTTGTAGGATTAGTTAAATTAACTCGTTCAACAACGAAGATCTCCGAACTCCAGTTTGGTGTGTATCCTTTAGAAAACATTTCCCTATGTTTACTTATTCTTACAAAGTCACCCTTCTTAAATTTAGGAGCAGCAGGATTAACAGTTTTTATATGTGTGTAAGATGATTTAAGTACATCTTTTTCATTACTTTTACTAATATTAATAGGTTTTAATCCTGTTGTTCTATGTTTTCTGTGATTATATTCTGAAATTATCTCAGGTAATATATTTAACCACTTATAGTTTCCTTGCATGCTAAATTTTCTCCACATTCTATTTTTTAATGTTCTATTTACTCTTTCAACAATACTAGCTTTTAAATTTGAAAACGTACTATAATGATTAATTTTAAACTTTTTCATTAAGTTCTGAAAATCTCTGTTAAAGAATTCTTTTCCTCGATCAGTTTGTAAATTCTTGGGGGGAGTTTTTGCATCATTTAAGATATTTTTCATTGTTGAAGTTACATCTTTACCAGTTTTAGATTTTACAGGTAATGCCCATACAAATTTTGAAAATGTGTTTATAACAACCAAAATATATCTATACTTTCTGTTAAATTTTGCATATGGTTGCATTTCAACTAGATCAGCTTGCCATAAATCATTTAATCCTTTAATAATCACCCTACTCCTTTGATAATTCTTTCTTGCAGGTTTATGTAACTCATTAACAACTGCTTCCTTAGTGAGAGACATTATAATTATTCAAATGATTTAAGAAAAATAATTGTCCCAGTAGCTTTTATACGAATCATTCCATTCCTTAAGCTTTTGAGATAAAATTACTTTGTCCCCTTCTTTTAAATATTCCTCAATTTTACCAATTTTTTTTCCTACATCATTAAGATTATCTTTAACTTTTGTATTTAAGTATTTCAATGATGTTGGATTTATTATAGTATCTAGTTCACCCATTCCATTATCTATTTTATTTAATTCGTCATTTAATTTCTTAGCAATACTTTGTATGGAAGAATGAATACCAGTAATAATTTGTCTTTCTATTAATGGTAGTTCATGTATTTGTCGCCCATTAAGAAGACTATCGACTATTTCTTTTTTCGTCGTTATTAAAGTTTCAACATCTTTTTTTAATTTTTTAATTTTTTCTTTAGCATTAAAGAATACTACTTCTTTAATTTTTGTTCCCATTATTTCGTTTATTTTTTCAATATTCGCCTTTAAAATTATATTTTCATTTTTAACAAAGTCTTGCAATGATTTAATATCCTTAATAATTTTATCAATATTTGCAATCATATTTAAATCCAAAGTGTTCAGATTCTTAATTTCATCAACTTTTTTTTCAAAATCTAAAATGTTTAATGAAATATTGTTATTTCTTTGTAAAGTTGTTTTAATCTTTTCAATTTCTTCTTTATTTAAATTTTCTATAGATTTTAATTCCAAAATTTGTGGTAAATTTATGTTTAGTTGCTCTTTTAATGCTATAAATTCATCAATATCTTTTTTGTGAAGCATTAGATGTACATTTAAATTCTTTTCTATTTGTTTTGTATTCTTATCCATCTTATCATGTGTGTGTTTAAAATGATCTACATCCATTTTAATTCTATCATAAATTGTAGTTGAAAACGTTTCAAACTTTGAAATAAGATCATTTGTAAGCTTTTTTTTTATGTTATCGATTTTTGACGTATCCGATATATCAGTTTGTAATTTAAGTAACACCTTTTGCGTTTCCTGTTGTAAAATGGTAATGTCACCTATCTGTTTCTCTACAACAGCCAATTTTAATTCAGAATTTAATATTTTCACGTCGATATTTTTTATAGTTACTATTCTATTTTTTGCTTCTTGTTTAAATTTTTGATCTACTGTTGTAAGTCCATCTTCACAAAATTTAAGTTTTTTCGTTATATTTTGAATATTCTCAGCATTTTCAAGTACTCGCTTATTTTGATTTATTAATTCTTTTTCGAAATTGGAAATCCCTAATTGATTTTTTTCCAATTCATATTTATAGTGTTCAACTACTTTGTTTTCAATATAGTTTAAATTATTTGAAATATTATTGGATACTTCATTTTCAACTTTTTCGACAAGATCTTTAATATCTATATCAGTTATTTTGTAGCGTTTTGAGATATGTCTAGCAAATTTGTCCACAGTCATTTTAAAAATGACAAATAATTACATTTACTATCCTTTTATAGTATAACTTTAGCTTCCTTTAATTCTTCAACTATAGAAATTATTTCATTATTATGACCTGTATGTCCAGCAGATGTGGATGCTAACAGAAGACGTAGTCTATCAACAAGTTCATTTATATTATCCCAATAAACATAGTCAGTATTCGCTTTGTTAACTTTCATTTTAAGACCTTTTCCTCTTCGTTGTCGAGTTTGTCGATAAGGAGCAATAGGTTTACTAAACGCTTCAACTAGACGTTTTGCAGGAGTGGAAAGTTTAGATTTTGTAATTCCATTTTTTTGTAGATATGGACCAATTATTGTCACATATTTGTTTGATGAACTTCCTTGAACCTGCTCGTCGGGATTAAAATTTCTGCGATATGCATTAGTTATCTTTAAGATATCCATATAATTATCTAAATCTTCTTTTTTGTAACCCATAGGGTTTTTCTTAAAGAGCAACTCATATAAACCTACAGTACCTGAATATAATTTATTCTCAACCTTTATGTCTTTTCCAATTATTTCAACAGGTTTTAGAGTTAAACCTAAAAAAAATTTATCCCGTTCTATGTCGTGAACAATACCATAGTTATGATCAAACGCGTGTTCTGTATCTTTCACACCTTCATCAATATACATTCGAGGTAATTTGTCAAAGTTTTCTAGCCACTGTTCATACCCTGGTGTGTCCACGTAGGTCCTAATTGTTTGCCTAGTCTGTTCTAGGATATCGGAAATATTCTCATTTTCAATTGTTTCATTCGAATCGGAAGTTGGTGAAGTTTCAGCTATAACACTAGTTTCATGAAAAGATGGAAGCTGACTTACGTTTGGTAGTTCACTGAGGGACGCTATTGATGTATCAAAAAATGATGGTTGTTCAGCTGGTAATAAAGGCGTTTTTCCTGTTTTTCTTCTGGGTTTTAATTTTGTTGGTGTTGAAGTCTGATACGGTCTTGGAGTAAACAATTCCTCTTTGAAATCTATAGGTTCTTGTTTAAAGTCAATCAATTCACTTTTACCAATTGTGGAAATTAATTGGTTTAATGGTTGTGTTAATGGTTTATAAGTTTGTTCCAGTTGAGATTGTGTAGTAGATGCAGCCAATTTTAATCTCTGAAATTTTTCTTTAACCGCTTTTCTTGATTTAATAAGCTCTCTTGCTAAACGTTTGTTCATAGCTGATGGTTGGAAAATGTTCAAGAAAACTAAATTTATTGTATTTATATATAAATAAAAAAATCAAATTGTTTTCTATATCTACCAGCGTTTAATTCACAATCTTTATCAATAACGAGAAAACCAAATGGTTCTTTCCAACAATAAGAACATATATTTTTGAACTGATCGAATGACATATCCATCATACAATGATCATCATATATATGTTTTATATTCATGTTATCCTGTTTAAATAGAATCAAAAGATTTGTATTCTCTCGAATTAGTCTTTTAAGTATTGAAGAGTAACCTTGAAAGATAAAAAAGCAATCAGTATTTTTATGTCGACCAAGGGTAAAATAATCTCTTATAATACTCTGATTTTGACATGGTATATCATCAAATATTATAACAGAATTAGGTTTGATCTCATTAGGAGGTATAATGTTTTCATCATTATCGTATTCAAAGTATCCAATTTCCTTTAATGGTTTCAGTAAATTTCTAAGATATTCGTACTTGGGTTGTTGTAGCGATTTTGAATAAAGATATACGTTCTCGTATCTAAGTCCATTAGGATGTTCAAGCAAAGTTAACATAACGTTGGTTTTGCCGCTACCACTACATCCCACAATAAGACATCTTTTGGATCCTCCGCAAAACAAATCACCATGTTTTCTAAATAGATTAGTAAAACTTTTTTCATCATGGTTTGTTATAGGTAGTGAAAAATATTGTTTAACAATTCTCATCTTGATTCGTTATAACAAAATAAGTGATATGATAGACTATTTATAGCAGCTAAATAAGAGATGTCTATTAGTAGACAGTTCAACTTCATATAAAAAACTAGAAAATGATTCTACATCCATCACAATCAACTATAACTAACAAGTACTGCAAAAAGAAAGGATTGGGGTTATTAAACAAACTTATTAATAAGTTGCCTTTTGAAATTCACATTCCCGGATATCAATTTTGTGGACCGGGCACACGCTTAGAGCAACGAATAAACAGAGGAGAGATTGGTATTAATCCGTTGGACGCTGCTTGCAGAGTGCATGATATAGCATATTCAAAATCAGGAGCGTTACCAACAAGACACATCGCAGACAAGATACTCGAGGAGAAAGCTTGGCAAAGAGTAAGGGCAAAAGATTCCTCACTAGGAGAAAAACTTGCTGCATTAACAGTAACAGGAATTATGAAGGGTAAAAGAAAGCTTGGAATGGGTATAAAGAAGGGTGGTAGAAAAAAACAAATGATGATGGGAAAAAGAAAGTTTGGGATGGGTTTAAAAAAAGGTGGAAAACTAAGAAGAAAACGTATTGTCAAACCCCCCAAGACAATAGGAGGTTTCTTACCCCTCTTGCTACCTATTTTAGGAGCATTGGGAGCTCTAGGAGGGGGGGCAGCAGGAATCGCGACCGCCGTGAACAATATTAAAACATCTAAACAACAGTTGGAAGAACTTCAACGTCATAACAAAGCAATGGAAGGGAAGGGATTATATATTAAACCATATAAGAGTGGGAAAGGAAGGGGGTTGTACATTAAACCATATAAAGGAGAATCTATCAAAAGAAAATCTCTAAAAAAAAAGTCCAAATAAAATTTCCTCTTAGGGCTCTTACAAACTTGGATATAATTCATATTGTTAAAAATTTAAAAATTCCACATTTTAGAGGTGTTTTTATGCGAGATAATCTACCAATTAAAATAAGAATAAAAGAAAGTGGTATAGTTAATTTAGATAGTCAACAAAATGAGGGTACTCACTGGGTTGCTTATATCAAAAATAAAAATAAAGTTCTATATTTCGATAGTTATGGTAATCTAAAACCACCTTTTGAATTGATAAAATATTTTAATACCAATGGAAACATAACAATATATTATAATTATGATGTAAAACAAAAAGAATATACTTATAATTGCGGCCAGCTCTCTATTCAATTCCTATATAATAATATGGTGTCGGAAAAATAGTTTAGTGTTTAATTATGTCTACAACAATTGCAATATCGGGAAATACTTCAGTATTATCGGCAGATTTTAATCCAACAATATATTTGGATGATGATAAAGATTATTTTTTGGGATTGGCTGATTTCGAATCTTATATGAGTATACCAAATATTGAACCAGGAAAAAACAAATTATATATAGGAGATAAAGTTATAACAATTCCAGAAGGAACTTATGATATAGAAGATATTGAAAATTATATAAAAGTTAATATTAAAAATATATTTGATGAAAAAGTTACATTTGTTTTAAAACCAAATACTAATACTTTAAAATGCCACATTTTTTGCAGTAAGTTATTAGATTTCACCAAAAAAGATTCTATTGGAAAGATATTAGGTTTTCATGAAAGAAAAATTAGCCCGTTTGTACCTGATAATTCGGATCAAGTGACCAATATAAGCAAGGTTAATGCTATTTGCGTTGATTGTAGTATTTGCGTTGGTTCGTTCAGCAACGGTAAACCAGTTCATATTATCCATCAGTTTTTTCCAGCAGTTGCGCCAGGTTTTAAGATCGTGGAGTCGCCATTGCCCATATTGTACTTTCCAGTGAGCGTAAAAACGATAAACAATATTACTGTCAAAATTGTTGATCAAGACGGAGACTTAATAAATTTTCGTAAAGAAACTATAACTGTAAGACTACATTTAAAAACAAATATATAATATGGTTGTTAGATATAATATACCATATCAACTTAAAGTTCAACCACCAACGAAAACTTATAAAAAGAGGAATTTGAAGCGAAAAGCTAGTGATAAGAATCACATCAAAGCGTTAACACCAAAAAATCGCAAATTTCTTCAATCACTAGGTTATAAAGTTCAAAAATAATGGATATTCTAAATGTTAATGAAAAACTCTACGTTGACAACTCAATAGTTGGTTCAGAATTACATACATACCAACCATTTATTTCTTCAAAATTTGACTACAATGATGAAATTCGCATACCGATACAGGAACTAGATGCTTATACCTTACCTTCAGAGAGTCTTCTCTATATTGAAGGAACTTTGAAGAATGAGGACGGTGAATATACTAGGAAATTAAGATTTATAAACAATGGAGTTGCATTTTTGTTTAGAGAAATAAGATATGAACTTAACGGAATTACTGTAGATTCAGTAAGAAATGTTGGTCTTACATCAACTTTAAAAGGTTATCTTTCATTCAATACTAATGAAAGCTTAAAATTACAAAATAGTGGATGGTTTCCTAATCGAGAGGAAGCTGATAGAATTTTAGTTGATGAACACGGAAAATTTAATGTATCCATACCCCTAAAACTGTTGATGGGGTTTTTTGAAGATTACAGAAAAATAATTTTAAATATGAAACAGGAACTAGTTTTAATTAGAGCTAGCAATGATTTGGATGGAGTTTTCTTCAAGGATGATACGGAACCTAGAACGACCACTTTAGAAAAACCAAAAGTCACATTTGATAAGATATTTTGGAAAATACCACATATTTTAGTTGACATACCACAACAACTATCCCTATCAAAAATAATTGAATCCAACAGAGAATTACTGATAGGTTATAGAAGTTGGGAACTTGTTGAATATTCTTCTTTACCAGAAACAACGCGACATACCTGGCCGGTGAAAACAAGCAGTAAACCAGAAGTTGTACGCCACGCTGTAATTGCCTTCCAAGAGAACAGAAAAGGTGATGTACAAAAAGACATGAGTCATTTTGATAACGTTGATTTAACAAATATACGAGTTTTTTTAAATTCGGAGAGATATCCCTATCACGACTTGTATTTAAACTATAAGGACAATAAATTTTCCGCTTTGTATGAAATGTTTACTAATTTTAGACATTCTTACTATGGAACATCAAATGAACCAATTTTTACACCTAAAAGTTTTAAAGAAAAGTGTCCTATTATTCATATAGACTGCTCGCATCAAAAGGAAACGATCCATACTGGATCAGTAGTTATGAGAATTGAATTTGAAACAAACGAAAGTGTTAAAAAGGATACATCGGTATACTGTCTTATTCTTCATGATAAAATATTTAGCTATAATCCACTAACAAAAATTGTTAGGCAGATGTAAATACATACACTTTTTCAATATATAATCAATGAAATGAGTAAATTAATAGTCATTATGAATGAAGAATTGAAACAACGCTTATCTTGCTTTTCAAAAGAGTTAAAAAAACTAAAGCAGCAAATACGAGAATATTCTGAGAAGAAATCCATGTATAAAAAATTTTTACTTTTGAAAATATGAAGTTCCTAATCATCGATGTGCAAGGATATAATATAGAAAAAAATAAATTTTTTGCAAAGGAATTAGCTGCCTTTGATGGAACTAAAATTTGTCACTATGTATTTAAATCCCCATTTAATATGAAGTATCTTTCACCTGAACTACATAAACAAGCTGTTTGGTTAATGAAAAATCATCATTGTATTCCATGGAATGTAGGATATACGCCGATTCACAAATTTTCTGAAATTATAAAAAGTTTAACAGAAAATATGGATCGTGTTTATGTCAAAGGAAGAGAAAAAACCGAATACATAAAAAAATACTCCCTATGTCCTGTGATTGAACTTGATGAATATCCTTCTTTAGTACCTAATAAGCCAACTTGCTTTTACCATGTCAAGTCTTCATGTATTTGCGCGCTTACTAATGTATATACACTATATGATGATACAATAATGATTGAATAAAACAAATAAATGTATTTAAGGTTTTTATTTAAAAGTTAGGTTTGAAATATTTCATACATGATTTCACCGGGTACAAACTTTTTGACTTCATCCAGAAAATTTTCATACCCCATTTCTTGTATTGTTTGGAGAAAAATTCTTAGATTTGACGTATGTAAATAAATGTGGCATGCTTCGGATGCTTTTTCATACTTCCTAGCCATTTCCATACACTCGTCGTAGGTATAAAATCTATCAAATCCATATTCGCCTTCATGTTCCGCATCAAACTTCAAATTTTCAAAATCCTGCGCTAAATTTTCCACGCTGGTTGTTAAGTTGTATGCTGGTCTGTTACTTGTATAAGCTAACCACATCTCGTCTTCAAATATAAAGACTTAAAATCACACATAAGCTTTAAATAGTAAATTTAAAGAGGTGGGGGAAATTATAAAATATACATAAACATACTACTGATATTTTATTTTTTTTTATTTTTCAATACAACTCTTTACAAATTCGTTACATGCAAAAGCTTCTACATCTTCTACAATACAATCAGAATAAAAAGATAATAGCTCTAAAACACAAGAAACATTTACGCTGTTTGAATTCTTCAAAGGTATAATAACATCATAAAGATTTTTAATTAGATCACCATTTTTAATCGAAATTCCACTAATCAAAATATTATAATACTTTGAAAATTCTTGTGCCTTCAAAATATCAAAACGACATTTAATCAGATCTGCTAATCTGACAACTTCATTTATTGTATCGCCAGCAAGAAATATTTCGTTTCCGCCATCTTGAACTATCTTTATTATTTTTGAGTTATTAATGTAGTTTATAAAGTGGATTTCAAAGCCATTTGCGTAAAAAGGTTGCAAACCAAAGCCATTGGAATAAATGAAATTTTGGATAAAACCTTGACAGTGCAAAAATGACGACCACTGTTCTTCATTAAAAATTACGTTCTGGTTATGTTTCAATCCACCTAGCTGTATAACTGGTGTATATTTTCTCTCTAAAGAAAACCCAACGCTGATCCATTTTGACTTTGACCGGGTGAGGTAGAAGATGGATTGATTGATTATTGCAGCATTTCGGTTCTTGCTAAACTCTTCTTGCTTCTTGGATTGTTGATTGGTTAATTGATACATTTTGAGGTTATAAACAAACAAGATTTGATAAACTAATGTTTGGTAGAACACGACTTGTTGTTTAAATAAGCAATAAAGTGTAGTTGGTGGGGATATATAGAAGGGGTTTAATTTTATTACATCATTTATGAACTAATCATGGATGAACATAAGTCGAATATTTTTATTGACATTCAAAGTTATAATTGTTCATTTGGATACATTCCAAAAGAATTAGCAATTTATGACGGGATTCGTTGTTCAAATTATTTGTTTAAACCCCCATTTAAGAGAAACATGTTGTCTATTGAAGATCTTAAAGTGGTGAATTGGTCGGAAGACTATCATGGATTGGAATGGGAGTTTGGCAACATAGAACTTAATGAGCTTGATAATATTTTAAAGAATGTGTTAAAAGCTTACGATTCACCCAGAATTTACGTAAAAGGAAATGACAAGACAAATTTTTTAAAAAAGTTCTTGGATGAAGGTTTTATTTATGCTATACCCATTAGCCGAGAGCCGAAATTAAGCAGTTTTAAGAAAATTCCTGAATGCTACTTTCATAAAAATAGTAATCCTTGCCATTGTGCATTAGCTAATGTAAAGTTATTGTACAACTATAAAAATTGTTATGAATAAACCTTTATTATCATCATCTCTAATCGACAAAATTCACTTTTTTCGTCCTATTTTTGTTCGTCAGAATGTATTCCCACCAAAGCGCGAGTTTTGAAAATAATGGTCTTATATGACCTGTTTTTTTCTTCTGTGGAGAAGACAAATCGCTCATATAAAATATAGATGGTTATGAAGCGAGCTCTACACCCATAGTTATCCAACGCTCGACCTCCTATATTTCCTCTGTGGTATCGGCGGATTGTCGGCTAACCATTCGGGAACATACCCTAGTGGGCGGAGCAAAGATTGAAAGATGAACTGTCACGTCATGTCAAATTAAAAATTATAGGTGTGGCATGTTTTTTTGTAAAAAATGTTTTTTTTTTTCGAAGATAATATAAATTGTATTGTTGGAAAATACTACAAAACGTAAGTTAATATGACAAAACTTAGCTTTAAGCACTTTTATATGCTTGGAAGACGTTTTAATCTGTTATTTAGGAAATCACCTAACCTAAAACATGCTTTCAAAAGAAGGGCTTCAAAAAATTCAAACACAATTAAAAAATATATATTTTAATCCTGTTTTAACCTCAATTGCGAGGCGCTTTTTTTTCTGTCTTAAAACTATTTTTTTTTTGTTAAAATAAAATAAATCACTGAATGTTTTAAAAATTATATTTTATTATGCTGCAGTTTAACATTTTACAATAATATACCTTGAAGTACAATAGTAGTAGTAAATAAAACTAAAACCAATTCATAATATTTAAAACAGTTCACAATATTTAAAAAGTTCTTTATCAAAAGTGTTTTTAAAAGTGTTAGATCAAATCAAATTTATTTTTGACAGATACAGATGTGAAATGTATAGGTAATTTTTATAAAACATTAAAAACAGTTACATACCTATAGCACCTAGGTATTAGATACCTGTATGTGCTAAGATAATATTGAAAAAATATACATATTACAGTTAAAAAAAACAAAAAGAAAATACACCATTACGAGCACTATTAGTTCAATAAAGCCCACAATCTGTCCCCCTCAATAATACTATTGAACTGATCTAGGAGCACTTGTTCCTGTTCGTTTAAATTGTCTAGTAGTTTTTCAATGTTTGCTACAATGTTTCTATGTTCTTTTAGACGTAGCTGTATGTCTGTCCTTCTCAACTTTATGGATTGCAGATTGGTTTGGAGCTCTAAATCTAACAGAGCATATTTTTCCGTGTCAGCATCCATTACGTCCATAACATCATCTGGTTGGTTCAATAACAAGCAGGCATCGATATTTTCAGGAATGACGGGAATTTCAGCCTGTACAATAGAAATGACAGGAACCTCAGGAACCTCAGAAACTGTGTTTGGTGGTTCGATTGTCTGTCCGCCACTGCAACCAGGTAATGGGTCATCATTTATTATTTCAAAGGCATCCCTCCAATTCTGTTCCTGGAGCACTAAATTTTCAACTGCTAACTGTGCTTCGAGCTGGGTTTCTTCTTCTTGTCGGGGTTCTTGTGCAGGTCTGATAATTATATCTTGAATAACATTTATCCCACTTAACTGTGCCAGCTTGGTAATATTCGGTTTTGAAAACATTTTTGGTAAAGAACTTTTTTAAATATTACGAATTGGTTTTAATTACTGCTGTAAGTGACTAAAGTGATGTGTAAGATATTGTATATATACCCTTAAAAGAAGTTCCCTCTCTTAATTGCTTGAAATGTCAGTGGTTCTCAAACCCAAACGTTTTCAGTATTCTTTCTTTTTACCTTACAATATTCTGGATAGACAAGAGTAATCCATTATGTATAAATTTAATTTTAATTTGCCAATATTGGCTATTGATTTATCCTTCCCGTAACGTGTTATGAAAAATTTATATACCTTTTAATCCAACAGTTTGAGAATCGCTGATATATGAAACCATATGTGCGACTGGTTATGTATTGATCCGTGAGAACCGCTCTTTACTTGTAAGCCTAATAATAATAATAATAATAATAATAATAATAATAATAATAATAATAATAATAATAATATGGTTTATTTGTAGTATTCGTTTACATAGATTTTAATATAATATCGGTAGTAATAGTTAATTGTATATTTTTTGTACCAAATACTACAAAAAGGGGACCAATAGGTAGTATGATACTGAAACAATTGTTTTGACCCCAGATATTTGAACGAGGAAAGCATTAAAAAAAATAAGAAATAAAATTCAGATATTGAACGTTTAATTAGTGAATATAAATTTTTGTATACTGGTATTTAAATTATGTTTGTATTTAAATATGTATCCACTCACTAGCTGAGAAGTTTTTTGATGTAACTAAAAGGTTAGTTTTTCTATCTATGCAAAGATTAAGTAAGTTTTTATCATTATTTTTTTTAACAATATACATGTAAACAAAACAAGTCATAAGAAAAATGAGTGGGTGAGATGATAATAAATATTGAATTTTATAAATCTTCTATTAGTTTATTTTTTAAACATTATATAATACAGCATGCTACATAATACCATTTTTGTACTATCTGTGTGGTGGTATAAATTTTTAAATAAAATTATTTCTCACCATTAACACAGGATGTAGATTTGCATTTTGCAAATAAAATAATTTCACACATTCCTATAATTTATTAATAAGTCAAAACTAAAGATTAGGTTTACCCACACAGGATGCATTTTGCAAATAAAACAAAACTGTTTTATTTCACAGGCTTGTTTCTTCCACTAATTTTTTAATTAGTCAATATTAAAGATTAATTTACCCACACAGGATGCATTTTTGCATTTTGCAAATAAAACAAAACTGTTTTGATTCACAGGCTCGTTTCTTCCACTACAATTTTTTTTAATTATTAGAACATCCTGTTAGATGATAAGATTTCTTTAACAATAATTTAAAAAATGAAATACGATATTTTTTTATAAAATATATTTGTTTCTTTAACAATAAGTTATAGATTCTCTGAATATTAAACATTACAGGTTAATAAGTACGTAGGACACTAGTACATATATGACAATTGCTTTGAGATGGAGGCGGCCCGTCAAATTGTGTCTTGTTTCTATTGTAATGTATGAAACAAGGCAGTCTGCATTGCAAAATAACATTTGATTTAAAGGACGTTGGTAGGTTCGACCATATTTCTAATATTTCAAATGGTTGACCATACTTTATTAAATAATCCAAAGGAATTAATTTTAACTCATGTTTTGATAGATCACAAAGTAACTTTGTACCCTCCAAGAGTTGGATAATTATATCTGTAGATGGACAAGCCATATTGTTTAAATTTATTTTATTGTTTTCTTAGAGGTACCTGCATTCAGCGCTGCTTCTATTTTTTGGAATCTTATTCTTTCTTCCAGGCGAAATATTTTTTTTGCTTTTTTAGATAGGTTAGGTGGTGGTTTTTGTAAAATTAAATTATTATTTATATATTCTTGTGGATTATAGGTTTCACAAGGCAGCTCGTCCCAGGATGAGTCTATTGATTCATTCATGTTTTATTTAAATCTTTTATTGATTTTATAGGTGGTAAAATATATAGTGGTATATGGTGGAGAAGTGGGGGGGATAAGAGTGGGGGTAAGAGTGGGAGTGAGAGAGGGGATATGAGTGGGGATAAGAGTGGGAGTGAGAGGGGATAGGAGTGGGGGGATTGTAATCCATGGATTGGATTTATCCAGCTAATAGGAAAATACCCTACTTCTGTCTTTACCATAATGAAAAGGTGGCCGTTTTAGAAAACCGTGCACCGCACGAAAAAGTTTCCCCGCTCTCTGAACCAATCAAACAGGCATTGTTACCTAAGCATCGCTACGAAAATTTCGGTGGCGTAAATTATTATGAATTACAAAGTAGCCACAATTTATGTTTATGCTTGCTAATGTATGAAGAAAGGAATATAAATACGATTATCATTTTACTATTATCATATAGGTATTCTTTCAGGAGTTTCCTAGTACCATTCCTATGTCCACTGGTTTCCATCAAGTGGATATAAGTTAGTAAGTTAGATGTGTCATTAAATAAGTTATCATTAAATGTTCATACTGTCGGATATGAATTGGCAACCTTAAGGCTAGATGGCAAAGTAAAAACTTCACTGCAATTTAAAGACTCTTAAGGTGGCGGAGCTTATCAAAAAAAAAAAAATGTGTGATAAAAAACTAGTGTATAGAAGAGAGACAGTGACATTTGAGTTTAGTAGGAGGAGTCAGAATAAGAATGTGTATAAAAATAATTGTTTGTAATTGGTTGGAATAGAGGGTTCCATTTTAAACAGTGCACAGTCCAGGGAAATCCCCTCTTTTATTAACATGCAAAATTATTGATGACATAGTAAAACGAAACCCCTTCTTCCAGTTGATAAGGGTTGCAAAACCGTATAAAAGCTCAAAAGATCACTTACTCAGAAAGTTGTATCAATTATTCGAATGTAAGGGTAACCTCTGCCCGTTTGTCTATTCAGTTTGAAGGCAATGTTCTGTGAGGAATTTAACTAATTGTTTATTGTATAAAATTTGTTCAGTTCTCGTTTTTGTCATTAAGGGGAAATTGTTTCTTTAAACTTACTGGAATAACACCTCCCTAAAGTGAGATAAAAGGGGCTTCTTATTAGAAAACTATTTTAATTTGTATTTTATTCACAACACTAATTTGTAATCTTTCATTCTTTCATTGCTTTGCTGTTCATCAAATAAATCTCTTAAAAAATTCTTAGTGTTTCAGTGATTAAATAGCGCACCATAAGGGCACAGTAAATAATAAGCATAAATCAAAACCATCTAAGCTACACAACTCAGTCGCCTACCATTTTGATACGCGACAATACTACGTTGCATGTCTTAAGTAAGCTTGCTTTGTCTTTATTTGAGTGGATGTATGAGGGTAGGTCTAGTTTCAATACACTGAGGAAAATGATCTAATACAACATGGTTTGTTTGATTTTACCATTTTGATTGATCGTACCAATACCTCTTTCAATTAATTTACTTTTCATCCCTCTTTGGGCGATGCGTATTTTATTCACAGATTGTTTTGTGAGGGTGAGGGTTTCTGCCCCATAGGTGAGTACATGCAGTACGCATTAATTCTAAACCTTTCTCTTTAAACACGTTGGGATGTTTAATTTCCAGATATATCTTAGTTTACCGAAAGCCGCCAATGTTAAGCCAATTCTTCGTTTTATCTCGCAGGTTTGGTTATCCCTTCCAATGGGGATCTCGTGGCCAAGATATTTATACGAGCTTGATTGCTTTATAGGGCTTCCATCCACTGATATTTCTTCACTCATTACTAGGTTTTATTGATGTTTATTTTCAGGTCTACGGTTTTCGATGCATTTTGTAGTCTATGCAGCTTTTTATAGATAATCATATGCAATGTTAAATAAGAAGAACAATATCACACCAGAAGTTATTAAAATTTTTAAGAACTACAGTACTGATTTTTAGTGTCATATGCTTTATTAACCGTAGCTAGCAAATATTATTATGAATAATGTCAAGTTTCATTACAACTGCCAGTCAGAACGAATACAATATATAAAACCCCCAATAGACCTTAGGAACCTTTAGAAATTATTGTCAGTATTCAAAGAAATAATGGCTATAAACCATTCTATGGTAGCATTAACTCCTATTTCCTATTGGGTAAATTACCGTGATATTATCACTACACAACGGTCTAGATATTTCCGTTGTTTTACAGTAGAAAAGCTCATTGCTGCCACATAAAGAATTAAACAGTTGTATAAAGTATGTGAATTCTTATAAAGGAATAGAAGGTTTTTTTCTCAGTGTAGGTTCTGTAACAGTAAGCGTGGTGTAACATTTTAAAAATATTATAATATACTTCTTGTAGCTCCTTGTACACTAGCTCTAAGATATTACCTGGTCTTGTATTGTTATGGGCACTTCATCTATGGCTGGTTGTAGTTCTTCTTTAGTAAGCTAGTTGTATATTGTGTATTGCTTATTTATGTGTGATTGGTGTCAGTGGCGTAAAGCACATCCTCACAGACTCCGCAGGCCATAACAAGCAACTGTCACACAAGAGGCAATCAAACTGGACACGGATGAATGGAAGAAATAAATGGTGTAAAAAAATGTTAGACGACCATGACTTTTCTTATAGGTAAAAATGTAAATATTTCTACCTACTTAACAGGGTATGATCTAATTTGTGTTAAATGCAATAATTGAGTGTGATTGCAAGATTGTATCAATTAGGCATTAGGCATTACTTGTCATTTATGTGTAGGGGGGGGGGGGCGCTTTGAAGAATAAGAATTGAGAGTAGAGCTTTATCGGTGGTCGGTTTAATTTTTAAGTTGTTTGTGTATTTTTATTATTATTGTCAATTTGGTTTTCGCTTAGATTGAGTGGGCAGTATTATTGGTCTAATAATATAATTACTAAATAAAGAAGTAGGTAATTCTTGTTTGCTGTAAAAGTATTATCTGCATACCTACTGAAGGTATAATAAGATTTAAAAAGAAAAACATTTTAATTATCCATATACAAACGAAATTTCACAAAGCATTATTAGAAAGTGTGCTCCAGTACGTCAGCATCTTCGCCTAATGCTTCAGATTTATCATGACAGCTTTCATCTTGTCCTAGCGCGATGCATAACTAGATAATATATTAATAACTAATTACCATGTTTGACAATAATCTAACATGATTGCTACACAATGCGGAAACTCGGTGAGAATATCTGTAGGATTAATCCCGCTTCTGAAGTTATTAGTTATGCGTTTAGATAAGGGTTATAAAAAATTAGAATATTATACAGTGACTGGGGCAGAAAGTAAATAATATAAATATTACACATTTATACTATTAGACAGACTTTTTTTTAAATATTTCCACATCACTTGTTTACAACTCTAAGTATAGTGACTACTATTTCATGCTAGGCGGGAAGTTAAATATTCTTAAAGTTGTTGAGATACCGTAGTTATTTTAATAATTCGTTGTGTGAAAGAAATTTTGGCGGAAAGTGCCAACAAGATCCTTCAAAGAAACATTAATCACACGAAACTTTCTTTCCAAATATGTTTTCTATAAGGTTTTTTTTAACAAATATGGCAATAAAAATCAAAGATGTATTGGGGTATGTTGATTGATTCTTTTTCAATCAGTTGGAAAATCAGTTACGAAGTTTTTCTACTATAACTAGTTGTGAAATATAAATCGTGTCATATTTCTAGTTAGTTAAGAAAAAGTCACATAAAAAATTAAGTTTCAAATTTTTGTTTTGTTTATATAGACATTTTTTACGTAACAATAATCTAATTGCCAATGTATAGTTATCACTTATACGTTATCATGGATCAAACATTCATCAAACGCTTGGATCTGAAAAAAGAAAGGAAATATAAAGTTCAACTTAAGCCAGTACAGTACCTACACGGTGGTACCATCAAAAAGGTGTAGCGCGTACGTCCATTTAGTACCTCTATAACAAACTTATTAAACTAAGTAAAAATCAGCTGAAAAGACAAACAATTACATGATTCCCGCTAGCCAGTGCTAAGCCCTTAATATATCGATTTAAGGAGCGGAAACTAATGAAACCAGAAAAGTTTTTCCTTTAGTGTCGTCAGATTCATCTCCAGAATGCGTGTCGCCATATCAAAGCTCATCAGTGATTCGGTAAATGTTACAATTTAAAATGTGATCAAATTTCCTCGCTGAATCTGTATCGCTCGAGCATTGATATAGGTAGGATATTAAAGCAAAAGTGGATATTATGGTCTTTAAAACACGTGCGATTCTGCAAGAATGACGGCACAGCCGGATTTTTACTGAAATTCTCTTCCTTTGGAGGTATGTGTTTTTTTTTTAAACGAACCTGTATTTTTTATTGCAGTTTCGTAGACATTGTGTGGAATAAAATAATAATGCTATAATACTTTAATCAAATATTAAAGTTTCTTTCGACCATAATAATGACATCTTTAATTATTATCTTCGTCAAAGTCAACGGTAGGGGATACCTACCTACAGTGGGGAAAATGATCTAATACAACAGTTTCGCCTAGACTTAATTTGTATTGATAGTTTATTTTTATTAACCCATATTAAATAAATTACTAGTTTATCAAACCCGCTTTCTTGTTATATCAATTCCAGATTTGCTATAACAGTGTTTTTATTGGCAGTAATCAGAATACAGCAATTTTCTTAAGAAATTAATTGTATCTTCTTAATACGATGCATTTTGTTTCCAGTAAAGCGCTTTCTTTACAATTAAGAAAGCAGAACAACGTCCCCAAAAACGAATTGTATCCGTTAGAACCTATAATCCACATGACGTTGGTGGGGGTTCGTAGCGATCGGCAATCGCCGCGCGCGTTATTGTTAGTTTTAACGCATTTGTTGAGCAGGTCACATAGTTGTTCATAGTCTTGTAGTTATCTTAAATGAATTTGAATTTTATTGATCGTACCAATACCTGTTCCAGTTAATTTATTTTTACTTTGTATTTAAGTTTTTTTAAACTTTGCTTGTCAATTTAAGCAATAGAAGATCTTATTTCGCACAACCCATCATTAGTATTGGACTTTATAATCTATGGACGAATTTAAGCATCTCAGTATACCATATGCAATGTTAAACGAGAAGAACAATATCACACTAGAAGCTATTTAAATTTTTAAGAACTCCAGTGTTGGTTTTTAGTTAGTTAGTAGTACATGCTTTATTAACCGTAGCAAGCAAATATTATTACGAATAATGTTAAATTTCATTTCAACTGCCAGTCGGAACTAATACAGTATATAAAACCAGATTACACCACCAATAGAACTTAATAGTTATATTAGAGCAATCATGGCTATAAACCATTTTATTGTAGCAATAACAAGTATTTCCTATTGGCTAAATTACCTTGATATTATCACTACACAACGGCACAGAATATAATAGCCGTAGCTGTATATTCTGTGACAACGATCTAGCAATTTTCGTTGTCTTACAGTAGAAAAGCGCGTTGCTGTCACATATAGTATTAAATAGTTGTATAAAGAGTATGTAAATTCTTATAAAGAATAGAAGTATTTTTTTTCAAGTGTATATTATCTAGAATTAAAAGGCGGCAAAGTTGAGCCATTTGAAGTCGACTAACATGCCTTTGGAAAAATGCCGAGTGCATTCGGAGATATTCGTATATTACCGAAATAGAAAGTAACGCCGAGGACCGGCACTGCAGTTAATCAAGAGCTATCTCCAGACACGGGTAGGGTTGGGCGGTTATTGGAAAATAACCGGTTATTGATTAACCGGTTATTTATTACGCCAGGTTAACCGAGACTAGGTTAACCGGACAAAAAATAACCGGTTATTGAATAACCGGTTAATAATCTTTACCAATTTTTCTTCCCATTGTGCCTTTCAATTTACCGTTATGACACAAGAATACAGTCTTCAAAGTAGAACTTTTATATCTATTTTTTTTCCTATTCTAGGGTTATAGTCAATAATGAGATCAAAGACACAATACATACAACAAAATCCCTATTAATAACCGATCTTCGGTTACTGATAATAAATAACCTTTTGTCGGTTTAACCTGAGCAACAAAAAACCGATTATTAACCGGTTAACCGATTTAAAAAAAAACCGGCCCAACCCTAGACACGGGTACAAAAGGTCCAAATAAATTAAAAGATGGGCCTGGAAAAGCAAATTAAGTACGATGTCCCCCAGGGGACTGTATTGGGACCTATCTTATTTGTCCTATATCTAAATCAATTGCTAATGCAAAAATATAGGGGCTCGGTGATCTCCTTTGCGGACGATACGGCTTTGTTTGTGGAGGGTAACTCTTGGACTGAAGTTCAAGAAAATATTTCCTCGGATTTAACTACAATAACGAAATGGTATGATAAGGATCTTTTAACTATAAACTTAAATAAAACTAAATATTTGCCATTTTCAAATAGTAAAACTAGTCTCCCGAGGGATCCAACAATCGAAATTTTCCTACCCTTCAGAAAAAATAAAACTTGGTCTCTCCAACTTACTGACAAAGCGGAATATTTGGGCATAATTCTGGATAATCATCTCAAATGGGACTATCAAATCCAAATGCTAACAAAAAGGATAAGATCACTATTGCTTATTTTTAAACAAATCAGAAAAATAATTGACTTACAAAACCTTCGTAAAATCTATTTCGCCCTTGTCCAGTCTCTTTTGTCTTACGGTATTATAGGATGGGGCGCAGCTTATGATAATGTCTTAAATCCTTTGATAGTAGCACAAAAAAAAATAATAAAACTTATTTACAAATTAAATATCCGCTTCCCTTCAAATTTATTTTTTAAACACTGCAACTTTTTCAGTGTCAGAAATCTCTATTACAAAGATGCTACAATGCAGTCAATAAAATATGAAAGCACTAACGACGTAATTACTTACCATACAAGATATATAGAAAATCAGAACCTAATTTTACCTCGTCCTAAAAGAGCGATCGGGCAACGCAGCTTTCTGTATTTAGGACAAAAAATTTATAATTTACTGCCTCAACATCTGAAAAACCTTATTCACAACAACAAATTTAAAAAGATAATGTCTCAATGGCTGATCGAACATTCACCTAAAATTTTATAAATTTGTGTTGAAGACATCATTGTAAGTTACATAATAAATATAATCTATAGTTATTTATAATAACATTTAAAATATAAGAGAAAATTTACTTAAAGATTTCAGATGGATCCTCGGGTTTGGAAATCGGAAATTCTTCTGTCTTCTGTTATCTGTTTCTTCTTCACTTTTTGTTGTAATTTTTCTTTTTTCTCGACTTGTCGAACATACATTGTTTAATCTAAGTCTGTTATGATAATATCTTTCACTTATCTAGATTAAATTATTTACTCACCATAAGCACACTGTGAAATAACATACCGAGATATGCAGTCAAGCCTTTGGCTTTGTAAATTTCGGTACATTCCAAACTACTTTTTTCTGTTTCTGGTACATTAAAATTTTTATAAAATTTCAATTAACGCTAGACTCTCTAATTATTGTCAACTTACTTAGGGTTAGATCATACACAATTTGATTTATCTATTGATGCATATGTAATAAGATAAAATGTACAATAGTGTACTAAATAAATAAATAAATAAATAAATATAAAAACGGCGTTACTTACAAAGATGGCGCAACAAGGTTAACATTGCCATTGTCACTTTTCATTTCCTATCAGTTTGATTGTCTAGATTTTAAGACCGACGTTTCGTCTCGGGGTGCTATCATCAGGTTTGTTGTTTAACCCTTAACTACGGACACGGAGTCTGACAGACTCTATACTACATAGTTCGCGCTGTTACTCCCACCACAATTGTTCATGGCTGCTGTCGCTTTAAGTACCTTACCTATTTTTAGTGCTCTGCAACGTGTCTACTGTGGTAAGGTCGTGAAAATTTATTTTTTTGAGTTATGCAAGTTGGGGGTCTGACAGACTCCGTGTCAGTATTTGTGTAATATAAGATTTTAATCTATTATGGCTAATACACATAAAATGTGGTTATACAGGGTGATTCATTAAGGGTGACTACCGGCCTTATCTCGGAAACTACTAAGCATAGAAACTTGAGAAAAAAAAATTACTATTAAAGCGGTCATGAGAAAATTCTGGAAATTATTTTTAAGTTCCTAATTTCGCCGCAAGAGAGCACAATTAAATTTTTTTTTTTAAATTCTAAATTTCTGCGAAATTTCCCATATTAAGGTATAACTCTGATTACATCATCAAAAAGCTTAGACAATTCTGCATCATTTTGGTTTAAGGCTCGTTGGCGTACCGACCTTGATTAGAGTGGGGGAAGCTATTGAATGTGTAAACATTAAAATCGCTGTAACGTCTAAACGACTTATCCGATTTTACTAAATTTAAGCTTGTTTGGAAGGGAAATGTAAGTATCTTCAATTGTCGTATCCAACAGTATACGATAGTGTTTAATAAAATTGTTAGAGGGCGCAATTTGTAATAATAACAGTTTTTTCGATTTTATCCCGAAAATTCAAATCATACGGTATAACTATGACATCATAATCGAAAAGTAGATAAAATTTACAAGAAAAGATGTGAAGACCGCAGTTCGATATCCTTGTTCGTTTCAGAGTTATCGCCAAAATAATAATAATTAATACAAATAGCGCCCTCTAGCAATTTTATTAGTAACTATCGTGTACCATTGGATACAACAATTGAAGGTACTTACATTTCTCTTTCAAACAAGCTTAAATTTAGTAAAATCGGATAAGTCGTTTAGAATTTACAGCGATTTTAATAATTGCACTTTCATTTGATAAGAGTGGGAGAAGCTATTGAAAGTGTAAACATTAAAATCGCTGTAACTTCTAAACGACTTATCCGATTTTACTAAATTTAAGCTTGTTTGAAAGTACCTTCAGTTGTTGTATCCAGTGGTACGCGATAGTTTCTAATAAAATTGCTAGAGGGCGCTATTTGTATTAATTATTATTATTTTGGCGATAACTCTGAAACGAACAAGGATATCGAACTGCTGTCTTCACATCTTTTCTTGAAAATTTCATCTACTTTCCGATTATGATGTCATATTTATACCGTATGATTTGAATTTTCGGGATAAAATCGAAAAAACTGTTATTATTACAAATTACGCCCTCTAGCAATTTTATTAAACACTATCGTGTACTGTTGGACACGGCAATTGAAGATACTTACCTTTTCCTTCCAAACAAGCTTAAATTTAGTAAAATCGGATAAGTCGTTTAGAAGTTACAGCGATTTAAATATTTACACATTCAATAGCTTCTCCCACTCTTATCAAGGTCGGTACGCCAACAAGCCTTAAACCAAAATGATGCAGAATTGTCTAATATTTTCGATGATGTAATCAGAGCTATACCTTAATATGGGAATTTTCATAGAAATTTAGAATTTAAAAATAAAAATTTTAATTGTGCCCTCTTGCGGCAAAATTAGGAACTTAAAAATAATTTCCAGAATTTTCTCATGACCGCTTTAATAATAATTTTTTTTTCTCAAGTCTCTATGCTTAGTGGTTTACGAGATATGGCCAGTGGTCACCCTTAATGAATCACCCTATAAATTAAAAAGAAAAGCGGCGTACACTTGCATAAAATGCAGTAAACCTATTTGCCTGCAGTGCTCTCGAAAATGCTGTATAAATTGTTGTTTTGATCGAGAATAATAGGCATAAAAAGGTATTTTAATTCTACCTTCAGATTTGTTTACTACTTGCGTTAAGAATTTGATTCTATTTTTTTTAACTTTGTGTTATCAGTAGGTTTAAAGTTTTTTTATTACCAATTGTTTTTTGTTATTTTTAAAAGAAGTAGAGTATAAGAATTAGTACTGTGAGTTAAGTTTAAAAAACAGAGAAAACTATTTTTAAAAACAATTTTATTTTACTTCGGAAAATACAGCGTCTGACTTTAACGAGCTCAAGTCAAAGAATACTTTATTTTAAAAATTACATTAACATTATTGTAAAAACTAGCATCATCAAGAGATAAGGCTTCTCGGAACGGTTGGCCTGGGAATCGTCTAGTTCATCGTTTTCTCGGTATGTAACTCCTCCCTCCTTAAGCTGAGAAGATACCGGAGGTATTCTGCGAGGTCTGGATATTTTCGGTTTTGGCATCGATTTCTTGTAATTTGGTATTGGTTTTGTTCCTTGTACAAAATTTGGAAAATAGTCGAAGTTGGTTTCTATGCTTCCATAGTAGGTACATTGTCAACAGGATGACTAGACTTCCTACTAAGTAGGACATAATGTTTGATAATTGTTCTTTTTCTTCGATTGGGGTGATTGGCGATAATTGGTTGGCCATATCCTTCAATCGAAAGATATCTTCGAAGTTCAGTTTTGTTAAATTGGGTGTCTTAAATGTGGTTGATAGGGTGGAATTTCCTATTTCGACATCGGGTAAGATAAGCGGTTTTCCTTGTTTAATTTTTACGTCGTTGACAAATTTCTTCGCTCCGATTTGAATTTGGCAATTTTTCGGAATTTTTACTAGCGTCGGCATATTAATTTGGAGATATTGGTCGGTAGTGCATTTAGAAAAAAGTCTTTCTGTTTTACTGGGAAGGATGAGTATTTCTTCCTGTGTAACTTATTCGGTTATTATTTCCTGTATTTTGATTTCAAGAACAGGGCAGTTTTCTAGCGGAGAGCCTTTCAGTAGTTGAAGGGTGCAATGGTCATGGGGGTGGAGATTTTCAGTGCAGTAGTATTCTTCTTCCAGTTGGGGGCAACTAGTTTCTTCAAATTGGACCTTTTCTTCTGCTTGTGCCAAGTAAGGGTATTTTGGAACGAATATTTTATGGTGTTGGGTAATAGGATAAGGGTGGTAGAAGGTAAACCTTTCTGGTCTAACCAAAGGGACATGAATCGCAAATATCACTTTAGCTTTTGAAAAAGTAACCTGAGTTCCTAAAAATTGGTAATACGACAATATATTCTTAAAATTTGGTATTGCTTCTTTATTATAGATTGTTCTTAGATAATCTAGCATTTGTAATAATTCTGAACTTGGCACTATGGCGTTATGTAGTGCGTTTAATTTGGCAAACATAATAGCATCCTCTAGGTTGTCAATAAAGGTGATTAAATTTTGACAGTCTAAATTTATTCGATAAATTAATCCTTGAAAGCTTATAATAATCATTTAGATCATAAATTGTTCGTTCTATGACATCTTTAAATACTCTTAAACCATATTGTAGTTGTTTTTGATTTGCACTAAGAATCGATATTGTTCTATCATAGTTATTATTGATGATATGAATAAACCTCTCTTGTTCTTTACGTGTGGGTAGAGATTCTCTGGTATATTTTGTGTAGGTGTAGGTATTCCGTTCTAAGAATTGCGCTTTCTGATAACCCGTGATAAGAAATTGGATTTGTCGCGTTTTCGTGTTTTTGTGTTTTAAGTGGTTTCTAATTGTAAAGAAATATTTTTCTATATTTACAAGTTGTACTAAAATAGATTCTAAGTCTACGTAATGCAAAAATGTATGTTTGTTATATATAAGTTTTGAGTTTCCTAAGTCGGGAGAATAAAATTTTTAAGGGTTGTCAGGTGTATGTCATTGGGGTTGCAGTATATTTGAAGTACTTGGAGTGTCGTGGTTAAAATCAGGATTGTCATTTTCATTGTTTATTTGAAAATTCGATCATTGTTTAATTCGGGGTTTTCTAGCGCTGTTTTTATCGTACGCGCCTTTTTGTGTAAGTAGTACTATTTTATCGGTTCGACTTTTAATCGCAAATTTTTTTTAAATTTCGGAAGGTCTTTTAGTATATTTGGTTACATTATGGATTGAGTTATTGTATGCAATTATTACGCGTTTCATAAGTTGCGTTGGTGTAAAATTTTTATTTTCCTCTTTTAGACATCGGTAGTGTTCGATTAATGTTGAATGAAATCGTTCAACTGGGGAGTTCGAATTACTATTTTTTTTGGGGTTGTGAAGTGGAGCTCGATTTTGTAGAGTTTGCAAAAATCTTCTACTTCTTTATTTTTGAATTCTGTACCACAATCGGTTGTAATTTTAAGAGGTAAACCGTGGTGCGTAATAAAATTTAGTAGGTTTTCTAGTATTTCTGGTCCTGTTAAACTATTTATGTGATAGGCTTGTCCGTATCGAGAAAATGTATCTATTACCGTTAAAAAAGGTTTCGTTTAGTATTTTGAATGTGTCCATGTGGACTAACTCGAGGGGTTTTGAGCTTGTCGGGGTTAGGTTAAATTTAATTGCTGGGGGATTTCTATCGTACTTGTTGGTTAGACATGTTTCGCAGTTGTTTATGTAATTTTCGATTTCTTCTGACATTTTTGGCCAATAATATTTTTGCGAAAAGGCTAGTTTGGTTTCGTTAATGCCTCTATGACACGTTTTAGTTGTGTGATACATCTCGAGTTTTTCTTTTTGGTCGTTAAGTGTTTCGACGTCTTCCAAAAATTTTGAACATTGAATTAGTTTGTAAGAAGAATTTCGAAATAAGTTTTGAACTGTAGTAATGAATATTTTGGCTATTCCTGGGTCCCAACAATATATAACAAACGTTTGTTTGGGGTTAAAAAATTCTTTTAAAATTTTTATTATATGTTCGCGTGGGTCTCGTTTTGATATTGTGACGTATAGGCGTGTGTTTTCAAAGATTTTATTAAATTGACATTGTATTTTGTCTATATCACCAGCAGTGATAACGATTTGATTTTTATAAACATTTAAACATCGTTCGGATATAGGTATATTTATTATCGGGTGTTCTAGTGACGTATGCACCGTTTCGTTATCGTCTTCTTTGTTTTTTTCAGGGGGTCGAATTTGCAAGTCGGATATTATATTGATTTTTGGTGTGTTCGTATCTGTTTGTCTTTCGTCGTATGTCTCAAAAATTTCATTTATACTCGATTCGTCTAATTGCGGGATATCACCTTGGTATTGTAGGTATTCGCTTATCATGTTGTCTATGTTACCGGGGTCACTGTCTGTCGACATTATCTCTAAGGCGTTAAGGTCATTGTCTGTGGGATATCTAGACAAGGCGTATGCGTTTTTTGCATGGTTTGATATTTGTGGTAGAAAGAGTGTGTCGATTTTACTGGGTTTTGTCAAACTGTCTTTTTCTAGTACGTTGACAGGAACATTTTTTACTATTTTTTCATTTGGATTTACCGAAAATGAAAAACATGAGTCGTGTGTTTGGCGATAAAGAAATGGTATATAAAGTTTGGGTCCAATCAGTCTCTTATTACATAGGTCAATATTGAGTTGCATATTAATTAGGTCAGTTAGGCCTAATATTCCGTCGATGTAGTCGTCGAAGTAGAAAAGAATGAAATTTATTTTATAATTTGTACCGAATTCTGCGAGAGCCGGTATTGATGCCTCGAATTGTGTTGATTGACTTCCTAAGGCCGTTTTTATCGTATTGTTAGAGTGATAGATACAATTGGCATAAAATTGTTCCGCAACCGATGGCTTTAAAATAGACCGTAGGCTACCGGTGTCGATTAAAAGCTTTAAGTTTGGTTTTTTGATTTTAACATATGGGAGTGAGCCGTTACAGAATATACTATTGATTTCGGTCATATATGTTCTTCTGTTGGCCCCGTTTCGTGAAAATTTTGGTAATGCAATTCGTTATTTTTCTCTGAAATTTCATTTTGGACAGATGGTCGTTCGTGTGTAATAGTTTGTTCATTTTCGTAAATGGGGTATTGGTTGTACCCTGCATATGGGGTGTCGTCGTAACTTTGGTCAGGTAATGTTTGTTCAGGGGTGGTTTGATAGTCTTGGTAGTTAGCAGCATAACTACCATACATGTCGAGATTGTTATCGTATGTATTTTCACCCTGTATATAGTCATTTCCTTCTTCACTAAAATAAAGTTCTTGAAAGGTAAAGTTTGGTTTTTGATTTGGGTATTGATTTCTAAAATAATTCTGTTGATTATTGTATGAATTTTGGCGATTTGTATTTACCGTGGGATTTCTAGAGGTTGTTGACATTGGTTCTGGGCGAGGTAAATTTTTGGGTGGAATTTGGTTAGGTCGAAAAACATTTTGTGGTTTCCCAAAAACTTGGCTATTAGTGGGGTAATTTCGCGGGGGTAAATACCGGGGTTGTATATTTATAGGTTGACTCGGGAAATAGGGTCTCTGAAAATGGTTTTGCATATTCGTATTCGGTGTATTATTCGGTAATACGGGGAAATTATTATACTTTTGATATTGATTCTGAAAATTTTGAAACTGTCTTGGTTTTTGCATGGGCCAATTGTTAGTTTTTTGCATTTTTTGCATTTTGCCGAAGCTATCATATAGTTTTTCAAAATTTTCAAATTCACTTACATAAGCCATAGCATCTTCAAGGGTTGCTGGTTTTTTTATGTGCATGTTATTTTTTAATATGCCGGTGCACCCTGCAATAAATGTATTTAAAGCTGTGCTTTCATGATATGTAATATGACACAATTTTTCGGGTTCGCCTAACTGGTTATTATTGCTTATTCTTTGAATAACGTTACTACGTAGTAGTTGTAGTCTATTGCCAAAATTTAGAATATGTTCTCCCTTAAGGGGTTTAGTACGGGTTAGTTCCTGAACTAAGCAATCTAAATCTCTCCTATCAGAAAAAGCCTGGGTTAACGCTGCGCGTAACTTTTCCCAGTCGTCTAATTCCATTCGATTTGCAATCATGTTTTCCGCTCTACCTGTCAGTTTTTCATTTATGCACTCAAGTACATGAGCATTTAAATCATCATCGTTAAACGGTTTATATTTGGCGACTAGGTCGTCGCATCTATTTAAAAACTTATTTAAATGATTACTATTGCCATCAAAGGGTTTTATATTTTCGATTTTTGATTTAAAAAGGTCCCAATTTACAGCTAGTGGGCCTTGTGCCGTTTGTACCGCGGGTGTCACTTGTGACTTACTCATTTTGTTTAGAATAATGTATTTCAAAAGCTAAATTGAATAAACAATCTATAATTCTATTTTGTCATTAATAGGCCTACAAAAATAATGTGTTTGCTGCTTAAAATTACTTTTTGTCTTCAATAGACTGCCTAAATCTACTTTTATCTCCAATGGACTGCTTAAAATTATTTTTGTCTTCAATAGACTGCCTAAAATTATTTTGTCTCCAATAGACTGCCTAAAATTATTTTTGTCTCCAATAGACTGCCTAAGTGATATGCGCGATGCACAGAACTATGATTATCCCTAAAATACCTTAAACAGAGGATAAAAGGGGCGAAAAGGAAATTGGCACTTACGTAGTATTTTCCTCTCCCGATTCTTGATTGGCTGTGGTTGCTTGGTTGTCTGCTTGGTGGCTGACTGTCTGACGTGGCTTCTCCGGGGTGGTTCTTTTGGATAGCACTTAAGGGTTGAAACCGCAATCGACGCGTACGATCGATATCCGTTCGATTAAACGCGTTGACGCACTATCCTACCGACTGCGCCAGTTAAGTTTAAAAAACAGAGAAAACTATTTTTAAAAACAATTTTATTTTACTTCGGAAAATACAGCGTCTGACTTTAACGAGCTCAAGTCAAAGAATACTTTATTTTAAAAATTACATTAACATTATTGTCAAAACTAGCATCATCAAGAGATAAGGCTTCTCGGAACGGTTGGCCTGGGAATCGTCTAGTTCATCGTTTTCTCGGTATGTAACTTGTGTTTGGAAAATATTACAAAACAAAGGATTTTGCATATTGTTCATTTATGTAACGTTTTTTAAATATTTAACATATATGCTGTAATACAGGCTTTAAGAATACCTTGTGCATTATTTATTGATAAAAAAAAATATATAAACGTTTATTTTTTGTATTACTGCATATTTTTTAATAGGAGTCTGTCAGACTCCCTGTCCGTATCACTGTAACAAAACTGGGTGTCCGTAGTTAAGGGTTAAATAAGCCCTTATATAATTCCTTTTTTTGTACACCTTTTTTATTCAATTTAAACGGTATGCACTAAATTTGTGAATAACACAAACCTAAAACCAAACGGTAATTTTCGGACTTTTACAAAATACTCAAATTTTTTTAATTTTGTCAGTTGACTCCGAATTGTGTAACTTTGCCACAATATAATCTTAAATATTGTATCTTCCAGTGGCGGCTCGTGACTGTTTTAGATGGGGAGGCCAAGTTTTAATAATGAAGCGCCGCAGGCGCGAAATTGCGCCGCAGGCGAACAATTTTCGCGACCACGCCCAAAATCAAAAATTCACTCTGAAAAAATTTTCGGGACCACGCCCAAAATTTCTCAAAAATTCACTATAAAAAAAACTGTTAAAAATAAGTTAAACTAAAAACTATTTTTTATAAAGTTGTACCTTAGACATAAACTATCTAAAAGATTATTTGGGAAATTTTCTGAAAAACTTAAAAAAAGATTTTTATTCATTAAGTCAAAAAATTGTACCTAATTCATGCAAATCTGAAAATATTAGTTCAATCTGGCCTTTTGTAGTATCTAAAACATCATTGAAAAGCTGCTTATAATGAAGTTTCTTAACTTCAAAATTATACGTTTTTCGTCTTTTTGCATCATGGCTTCTATTCAGTAAAAAAAACTATAAAACAGGGAGTTAAAACAATTTTCATCATTGCGATAACTGGAAATTTTTTCTAGAAGAGATTTTAAACGGTTTCGTGAATAAACAATGTCAGTAATCTTATGCTGCAAAATTTGAAAAACAATATCTGTTTGCTCAAATATTAATTTAAAAGTACCTACCTACTTATATTAAGAAAAAATGAAAACTCTAAATAATAATTATTATACCTAATGATCTGTTTTAAATCGACGATTTTGTTTTTCTTTACCTGTAATGCCTAGACCTCGTAATAATTCTGGCTGTGGGAGTTTATTTTTTACTATCAGTTTGACAGTTTGTTATCGTAATTCAGGTAATTAAACGCTTTTGAGTCTGTTAGGAAATGTTCCACTCTAAATTACAGCCGGCCACACTCATTTTTCACTATATTATAGATTGTCCTATTCCTATTATCCAAAGTATAACTAAAAACAAATGAAATATCTAACCGATGCAATTTCCACAAAACCGGCGAAAACTCAAATATTTAACTTAGCAAAAAACGAAAATGCCTAAATTCCCGGGATTTCTAGACACTTACAACATCACACGAGGCGAGCAAGCGCTTTACGCAGCCGCGCTTTAAAAACTAAAAAACGAACATGTCTTCGGGATGATCCGGTCATTTTCGGTCGCACGTGGAAGAAATAGACACGTTCTTGTTATTGGTGGAGCTGTTTGCCTTTACATGTTGCCAATTTTACTGAAAAAGTTAGAAATCGGTATGCGTTCCGGCACAATTTCGTTGAGTAATACCAACACCGCCTTTGTCACTTAGGAAATCATGGTTTAAATTCAAAAACAGCCTCCTGCACTGTTGTCAGATTGTGAAGAAAATATTAAATCGTATTAAATATGGGGATAATATTGAAATTACAATTGCCCCTTGTAAATTAAAAGATTTAAAAGTTATTGTTAATATTTAAGTAAATAAAATATTTAGGAGGGCAAGAATGCTGAGGAGGCTTAGCCTCTCTGCCTCCTTCGAGAAGCACTGGTATCTTCTACCGCATCTACGAAGATTAAAATTAAAGATGGGCCAAAACGTTTTTATTTGATTAGAGTATAGTATTGCATTAGTATTGTATTAGACACAAAATTTATAAAACTGCAAAAAATACATCTAGGTACTGGAAAATACATACCCGATGATGGTAGCGGAAAGATGAAACATCAAAATCAATATCTGATGACGATATGTTAAAGAAAATAAAAAAGTGGCACTCAAAAATTAGTTGTTGGTCAAGTACTTGGAATTTTTCAAATTTTTCGATAGCAAGTTAGTCATGTTCAAACTGTGCACTTTTGCATAGTGGAATTTATAACACCCTGTATAAAAAAAAACTTTAAAACAAAATAATTTTTCATGTTACCTTTCTAACATTAATATAATCCAGCCGGGGTAACTGGGCCGTAACAAGCCTGGTACCCCAACAGCATTTTACTTCAAGCTAAATGATGCTTTGAATTTTACGAAAACCAATTTTTTCCTTTTTTCTTTTCCTCTCATTTCACCACTTTTACATATCTCCGACAAAGTTTAATGAAACTTAAGATTTTTCACCACTTTTATACCTAAATAATTTTCACAAAGTATGTTAAAACTCTCAAAATTTTCTTTCGCTCTCTTCATTTTTTTTTTGCCCAAGACAGGGCCTTTGCACTAACTCTAAACTTTCCAGTATGCTGAAGTCTTGTCGGTCTTCTAACTATTTATTCTTTACACCTCGTGTACACCATTGAAAGCTCCATTACGGCTCAATCCCACTTATTATTTTCTCTATTGCTAACAACATCGGAATTGTACTATTTACTTTGTTTTCCTGATGATGAGTGTTTCAACACTCAAAACATGTTGAATTATTATGAATTATCGAAGGTTCGCCTAGCTATTCTAATAAACTTGTGGAAAAAGACTGCTTTTATTTTTTCTATTAATATAAATAATCAAGACACTACCAAAATTAGCAAAAATAATCATTTATTTCTAAGTTTTATTTCCCTTATCTACTCTCTTGGAGTTTTTAGTCTAGAATCCTACCAACACAGAAAGCTCCATATTATCAAAAAACTTAAGAATTAACAACGCCTTTTCTAAAAGCTTCCAACTGTTTTTGTGTTTTTAATAATTTAATATTAAAAAATAACAAGCTCATACGACGCTACCTCGACAATACTCGACATCATAGCGCTGCTTATTTATTAACCTAGAGTTTCTGCATTGTGTCGTGTAGCTAGTATGAAACTATCACTGAAGTTAATGTAATACAAGCTTATGACTTATTAATATTATCTCGTTATGCATTATGCCTTAGATGAGATGAAAGCCGGAGTTGACGCTTCTGAAAATAGGCTCTTAAGGTATGAAAGCCACTTACCTAATATGCAATATAAAATTACATTTGGGTACGGCTCGGCGATGATGTATTCTTAAGGTTTTTAGTTGGCTGGGCGAAAGTCCGTATATGGGGACCCTAAAAGTATTGGCGAAATTGCTTTTGGCAAGTATCGGTACTTGTAACTAGAACCCTCGAACCAGGAATATTCAAAAAACAAGGAATTGATTTCAAAATAATAAAATAGGGACAAAAATAACCCTTTAAAATCTACCTTCGTTGGCCCTTTGTCCTATAACCGCATTCTTGCTGATATGAAATATTATATTTTACCAATTTTTAACAAAACACTCATTTCTCTCATTTCGATACGATAAACCATTACCAAGATACGTCAATTTAAGTTGCGATGGCCTATAGAATGTGACATCACATATGCTTCTTATCGACCAACGCAGTTTTCTGTTGTAGCACTTTCAAAAAGCTTTAGGTTTCAAACCTAAGTCATAGTAAAAAGAGCTGAATAAGCTTTAAAAAAAGGAGAGAAACAATCTAATGTAGAAACCCATAAAATATTGCTGCTATTAGACTGGTGTAACTATTTCACTTGTACCATTATGGGCAAGGAATTAGAATGTGTTTGTTGCTAAGGAAACAAAGGCAATTTGTTCCAGCAGCCCAGCAGATGGACAGGGCTGACAACCTGTAGCATCTCCAGGCAATTGTGGCCCCAGGAAAACCGCAGCGTTATTACGGCACAGTCAAAAGGATCTAAGAAATATCAATGCCATAGTCACCGGACATTGCCTATTCGGTAGACACGCCGAACGTATGCAAATACCAGCTAACGACTTTTGCAGAAGTTGCAGAGATGAAGAAGAGGAGGAAAGTATTCAGCATTTCTTGTGTAAATGCCCCGGCCTCGCGAGAAGAAGGTTCAATGCCCTGGGCGAACCATCCTTTAATGGTCTGAGGAAGTGAGCAGCCTGCAACTGGGTCGACTCACTAAGTTTATTACCAGCAGTGGCTGGTTTGAATGAGTTGTCAAGATTCTTCTACGATCTACGTCGCGTTAACCATCAGAAAGCTGATGCGGATAGGTTCCGCGGAACATGTGTGGTACCACAACGGTCCTTATAGAACTACGTTTGACTGTTTGGACATTGCCAGAGGTCTGCCACTCTAACCTAACCTAACCAAAGAAAACAATATAATTACTATTGTTGCAGATAAAAATAATTGCATCACCTTACCGACAGAATATCGTTTTAAATTTATTCACTTATTAGGTATATTATAAAGTAAAACATAACTTAATCCTACAATGTAAAATAAAAACACAAAATGATAGATTTCTGACAGACTTTGGCGCCACAGTAGGACCTAATTTTTTTTGTTTTGTGGATAGTTAAACCCTAATTTAAAGACACAGGTTGTTATACCAGCATACGTTAAGCAGTTAGGAAAAATGCTTGTCTAATAAGCATTAGCAATTGCATGTGCCACTCATTGCTTGTAAAAAAAAAATATTCATACTGATATACAGGGTGTTATGGACTTGACTTAATATATTTAAACCCTTAATCCTGATATCGTCCTGATAGCGTTTGCTTTCTGGATATGCGGTGCCGCTAGTGGCTTAATATTCCAAATTTTAAATTAATACATGTTATCTTCCTAATTAATGTTAATATAACATTAAAATTTAATTTACCTTCAAAATCTAAGACCGCTACAAAATGTACAACCATGATTTGGGTATTACAAAAAAGTTGTGTGTGATAATGCACGTATATAGGTCTCATAAAAAAAAAATTTGGACCCCCACTTCTTGATAGCACCCTGCAAACGTGACGCCACAATGTGAAAGAGAGATAGATATGCGCGTCGGTATTCCGGCAGTATTAGTGTATGGTGACATTAGTAAAAGAAAACTTAATTTTATTCCTGTTTGTTTGTTGTATTAGTTGTTCTTTAAGAAGTACCTATGTATGTATGTACATGGATAATAATTTAAGTCTAATCAAATATAATACGGGATTAATAAAAAATTATTACTATTATACTAGTTTCTTTCTATATACTTCTTTAATTCCAGTACAATAATAACTACATCGTGAATTACAATGTAAAATCGGTTAAATTGCAAACTTGTTCCTCTAATTTGACTAATTTGACTTTAAATTGTGACCAAACTGCAACTTCTGATAATGACCATGTGCTCTCATACAGTTATGAAGGAACTTGCTGTATAAAGTGGATTGAAATTGTTTCTGGAACTGTGACAAACTTTCTAGCAATTGTCCTAGAAGTTTCGTATGATCTCGCTAATAAGGTTAACTAGGTATTTGTTATTTAAAGTTAAGAGTTACGTCGGTCTACATAGTTTTTGAGTTCCCAATGAATCGCTTTGTCTCATTGCTTTAATTCAAAAGTAACCGATCAGATCCAAATATGCATTATCGATGACGAAATTTTAAAAATATGATCGGGAGTGATTAGGGTTGGCCGTTTTAGTTCAAAAATTGCATACATGCCTATAAATTTTGTATGATCATTAAAAAGTTTCAAAAAGCGTTATTTTGAATATAAAACGGCAAGTTGATTGTTTATAATTTTATGTTTTACGGGGTTGCGGGTTCAACCTGTTTTACCCTTTAAGTAAACACTTTCCCCGATTCATTAAGTACTATAGTTAATTTTTTCTTAAAACAAAGCGTTTCGACAGAAAACAACGACATTTTACATTAACAGCTGAACTGGTTTCGTCGTTAAAGTTTCCAGATCAGCAGTGGGCCGTAGCAAGCTCACACGTCATGTCTTTTTCCGATTTTGGTGTTTTTTAAATCTTCCTGTGGCTGTTTTTCGTGTAGTGTGTATTTTAATCATTTTACTTTTGGATTTTGTATATTTCAGAGACATATTTTTTTGGTATTTACTATTTAAGTTTAATAGTGAGTACAAACACCATTTCTGTTAACTCATTTAATATGAAATCAATAAAGTGCCTAGTTAAGCCATTTACTTATCGTTATATACAGGCTGTCTTATAACTAATGGTCAAATACAGCCACAGGAGATAATAGACTTGAAGACTAGACTAGAAGAATCACATGTTAGTAATAAAGTTGCGTTTATGGTTTTAGGGGTTTTTACCTTTAAAAAATTGAAAAAACCTGTTTACTAACCAAAAAATATAAAGTCCGCATCACCGATTTTGAGCTGCCGAAGGAATGTGGCCAAGAATATACATTGTTGTCATACTTAGTGCTCCTGTGGGTTCCTGGTCACTCGGGGATATAAGGCAAAGAAAAAGCAGACGAACTCATTTATTATAAAATCAATAAAGTGCCTAGTTAAGCCATTTACTTATCGTTATATACAGGATGTCTCATAACTAATGGGCAAATACAGCCACAGGAGATAATAGACTTGAAGACTAGACTAGAAGAATCACATGTTAGTAATACAGTTGCGTTTATGGTTTTAGGGGTTTTTACCTTTAAAAAATTGAAAAAACCTGTTTACTAACCAAAAAATATAAAGTCCGCATCACCGATTTTGAGCTGCCGAAGGAATGTGGGCAAGAATATACATGTGTCATACTTAGTGCTCCTGTGGGTTCCTGGTCACTCGGGGATATAAGGCAAAGAAAAAGCAGACGAACTCATTTATTATAAAATCAATAAAGTGCCTAGTTAAGCCATTTACTTATCGTTATATACAGGATGTCTCATAACTAATGGGCAAATACAGCCACAGGAGATAATAGACTTGAAGACTAGACTAGAAGAATCACATGTTAGTAATAAAGTTGCGTTTATGGTTTTAGGGGTTTTTACCTTTAAAAAATTGAAAAAACCTGTTTACTAACCAAAAAATATAAAGTCCGCATCACCGATTTTGAGCTGCCGAAGGAATGTGGGCAAGAATATACATTGTTGTCATACTTAGTGCTCCTGTGGGTTCCTAGTCACTCGGGGATATAAGGCAAAGAAAAAGCAGACGAACTCATTTATTATGAAATCAATAAAGTGCCTAGTTAAGCCATTTACTTATCGGTATATACAGGATGTCTCATAACTAATGGGCAAATACAGCCACAGCAGATAATAGACTTGAAAATAATATGTCCGTTATGCTTAAGAACGCACGGTTAAATAATATCAACAAATATGTTTCGTTAGGAAAGATTTCTATTTAAATGTTTCTTGCCATCTAGCATTTAAACGCAGTTATCTCAAAAACTAATTAAAATATCGAGATTAATGAAATACAACTTTTTTACGAATAAAAGATCCCTCTTTCATAATTTGAGGTAAAGCGGTCAAAAATGTGAGAGACAAAAAATATTTGCAAGAATTTATCACACTAATATTGCGTAGCCAGCGTTCTTTAAGAGGTATCTTAAACTCATTATGGAATCACCCTTCTTGCCCTCAAAAACATAATTTTACCAAATTTGATTCATATCCGCTTAACATCAAATCATTTTATAACGTAAATATTTACTTGGATCACCCTGTATCTCTCTAACCGTATGATAAATAAAATTAAATGACACATTTTCAAGTCCACTACCTCCTGCTGCTGTATAGCCCCTTAGATAAGGGACACCCTATACAGTGATGGGCTAAAATATGGAACAAATTCATTTAAAAATCAGGTATTCATTTTTTGAAAAAACGCTCGGACACGTCGATTATAATTCTTTCTTCCGGATTTTTTGCCTCAAAAAGAAATTATATCGGGTGTGTCAAAAAGTAGATGTAGCAAATTTTTTTTGTTTTTTAAATAGAACCCCCCTATTTTTACTTATTACCCTAATTCTACGTCAAATTCTGCGTATAATTCATGAAGCATACTCTATCCTTATCTCTAACGGTTTTAGAGAAAAATTACATCATAAAAAAAAATTCTTTAAAAAAAGGTTAAAAAATTAGTTTATTAAGTGTTGAAAATGCAAACCATTAACTTCTTGACAATATGCTAATCTACTTAAAAACCCTTCTAAAACATTATTTACAGTATTTTCATTAATTTGCCTAATTTCATATCTAATTTAAAATATTAAGGCTTCCAAATTTTGTGGTTTATCCTTATACACTTTTGATTTCAAATAACCCCAAAGAAAGAAATCCATGGGTGTAAGATCGGGAGATCTTGCAGGCCATTCTATGGGTCCTCTTCTACCTATCCATCGTTTGGGAAATCCAGTATTCAAATACTCTCGTACTTGTCGAGCAAAATGAGGCGGAGCACCATCCTGCTGAAACCAAATAGACGCTTCTGGTAGATGAGGCTGATTCGGAGTTGGAAAATCCGCTGCTAGTGTGGGAATTAATTAATTTTGAAGAAATTGTAAATACCGGTCTCCTGTAAGATTTCCATCGAAGAAAAAAGGTCCAATAATTCTATCATTTAAAATCCCTGCCCAAACATTTACTTTTTGTGGGTATTGCGTGTGCTGTTCTCTCATCCAACGGGGATTATTTGTACTCCAATACCGAAAATTTTGTCTGTTTACCGAACCATTCAAACAAAACGTGACTTCATCGCTAAAAAGTATGTTGCGATGGAAAAATAGATTTAAGTTGCAAATTTCCATCATAGTTTCACAAAACTGTAGTCGGCGGTCGGGATCATCTTCGTTTAGCGCGTGCAGCAACCTAATTTTGTACGGATGGTACTTTTCTTGTTTCAATACCCGCAACACAGATCGTCGGCTAACATCATTATTAAGGGCTACTTCAGTGGATGCACTATGAGAATTATCTTCAACCTCTAACAAAATGTTCAATTGTGAGTTTTCACTAATTTTTGGACGACCTTGCCGTAGACGATCCTTTACATTCCCTGTTTCCCTGAATTTCTTCTCAATTTTACTTACTGTAGATCTTGCAATCGGCCGTTCTGGATACTTAGCGTTAAACAAGTTACAAACTTCTTCTTGACTTCTTGTTTTGTCTCCACATCCAATTAAAATTAAAATTTCGATTCTTTGTGTTTCATTTAAATGCACCATGATCACCGTTTTTCAAAATTATACCTAAACTAATTTTTGATTGACACATGACTTGCTATCGTAGTAACAATTCATTTAAATTTACCTGTTTACCTTTAAGTAGGTACATGTACCTTTTTTTAAAGAATTTTTTTTATGATGTAGTTTTTCTCTAAAACCGTTAGAGATAAGGATAGAGTATGGTACATGAATTATGCGCAGAATTTGACGTAGAATTAGGGTAATAAGTAAAAATAGGGGGGTTCTATTTAAAAAAACAAAAAAATTTTGCTACATCTACTTTTTGACACACCCGGTATAATTTCTTTTTGAGGCAAAAAATCCGGAAGAAAGAATTATAATCGACGTGTCCAAGCGTTTTTTCAAAAAATGAATACCTGATTTTTAAATGAATTTGTTTCATATTTTAGCCCATCACTGTATATGCAGTGAGAACAAAAAGTGTGGAATAAATTCATTATCTAAAAGAAGATTTTTTTATGAACAATCGCTTGGACACGTCAACTTTCTTTTTATTTTCTACATATTTTGAAAATATTTTTCCTTATACAGGGTTGCCCAAAAATGTAGGGCACAAGTCAACTTATTTTTTTTAAATAGAACACCCTATATATTATTACATTTTCGAATTCTACGTAAAATTCTAAACAATTTTCGTGTAGCATGTGATATACGTATGTCGAATAGTTTCAGAATTACACAGGTTGAAAATTAATTTGTAATACCTATTTAAAGTAGGCTTTGGAAATCCGAAAAGAAACAAAGCGTTAAATGTAATGTCAGCAAATTATTTCATTAAAGTTTACTGTCAAAAAAGAAACATCAAAATTTTTTCTAGTCAAAAATTTCGTGAATCAATTTCATCTAATAAAAATGAAATTAACCGAAACAGAAAGAATTTAAATATTAATGATGATTGGTTATGGGGATAGAGTGCGTACCCAACAAAAAGTTTGTCATTTATTTTATTCAATGAAAAATATCCAGATTGTGTGTTGATTGTGCAATCAACTGTGAGTAATATCGAACAAAAATGTAGACAGTTAGGTCACGTTAGGGATGCTCCTAAACTGGGTCGTCCCCGTATCAATCAAGACAAGGAATTAGACTTACTGCTAAGTGTCCAAGAAGACTGCCATGCAAAAACTAACAATTTGGCTGGAAATTTAGATATCGCAAAAGAATCCGTCATAAATGTATTACATCATAGAAACCAATATCACCCTTATAAAATGCAAGTTGTACAAGAACTTTCAGATGGCGACTTTGACAGAAGGTTAGAGTTTTGTGAGCGCCTCCAAAATATTTATTTATTTATTTTTATTTATTTATTTATTTATTTATTTATTTATTACAACAACAGTGTACATTCAAGAAATATAATATACATAATGAGTTGCATAGACTATGGACCATGTAAGTCTGTGTGGGCATACAACACAAAATAGTTTAACAGTCAAAAATTAAATTAAATTTCAAAGTAGACAATGCGTAACTATGCACAATCTGAGTTACTTGGTGATACTAATACTAAATATCATAATTTTATAAAAATCTAACAATACCTTTGATTATTTGGGTATTATTTATAATCCATTTATTTAGATCTTTTTTTATGCTTTGAATTTTTTTGATTTTAAATTGCACTGGTAATATATTTAAGATCTTCGGAGCCACATAGGATATTGATCTTTGCGTGGCGTTAAAATGTGTATTGGGTAGAATTAAATAGTGATTAACATTAGCTCTAGTCATGATGTTATGCATTATGTAGTTGTGAAATTTATTTCTAGTGAGAGAAAATCTAAGCAAATTCTTAATATATAACTGAGTAATTGAAAAGACGCCAGACTGTTCTAATAAAAGATCAGAAGAAAAACGTCTTGACTTAAATAAAATAATTTTTAAAAGATATTTTTGTGCAACAACGATATTGTTTAATACACTTTTATTAGCAGATCCCCAACAAATAATTCCATAGTCAAGACATGATTCTGCTAGTGACCTATAAACATTAATTAGAACATTTTTGACTAAGATATTACGTAATTCGTAAAATTTATAATATCAGTTTCCTTAATTTATTCTTTATATATTCACAGTGTACTGACCATTTTAAAAATGAATCAAAATATACACCCAAATATTTTATGGTTTCTACTGACTTAATTTTACCAGAACAAACACAATCCCTTGACAAATCGCAGTTAGCAGAATGGATCGTAATCTCATTTTTAATTGGTAGACCAACTGAATTCATTGCAAAGCACATAAAGTTAGTTTTCTTTATATTCAATGTTAAACAGTTACGATCCATCCAGGCTTTAATAAGACTAGCAGACCTTTCGGCCTTTTCAAATGCTTCATACCAAGACACCCCTTTAACCAGAAGAACAGTATCATCGGCAAAGCATACAGTTTTAATATTGGGCATCGCACTCGCCAGACCATTAATATAAATTGAGAACAAAATCGGGCCTAGCACTGTACCTTGCGGGACACCACATTCAACTCTCTTGTAGGAACTAGCAATTGAATTTAGACAAACCTTTTGAAATCTATTAGAAAGGTATGATTTGAATAGTTTAAGTACGTTCCCTCTTATCCCCATCATCGCCAATTTGTGGAGTAGAATGTGGTGGTCTACGGTATATGTGCAATAATGACCCATATTTAGTTAAAAATATTGTATTTTCGGACGAATCTACGTTTTGCCTCAACGGAAAAGTCAATACACAAAATTATCGGTACTGGTCGAACACAAATCCCCATTGGATACGTGAGGGACATACCCAATATCAACAGAAAATAAACGTTTGGGCAGGTTATCGGACCCTACTTTTTTGAACAGTCATTAACAGGTAATAGATATTTGCGATTCCTGGAAGAAGATCTTATTCCAGCTTTAGCGACAATAAATCCCAACCCAGAAAATCCGGACCTACCAAATAACAGGCTTTGGTTTCAACAATGGTATAAGTATAACATTGTTTAGTTGCTAATACAAAAAGTCTTTTTATCGATTAATACAAATTTTGCCCTCTTACATCTCCGTCACTTAATTATAAATTTTTAAGTAATTCTCTTCATATAAAATCCCAGTAACAAGTTAAATTTTGGATATTATTGCATATTTTAAAACAAAAAAATGTTATTAGTTCTTATAAAAGAGAGAAAAATTTTACAAATTTTATTTTCTGATTTTACCTTGTAAGACATTTTTTAGCTTTAAAACTTAAGCAATGATATCCAGAATTTCGCTTGTTGTTTGAATTTTGAATAAACAGATAAATGGTCGATAAAACTACTCAAAACTAATATAACAAAAGTGCAAATACCAAGACCAAACTTCGCATCTGTAAAGCAAATTATTTGTGAAACAAAGAGATATTTGTACTCTGGTAGAGGCATGCATTCCGTGAAATCTTATATATTGTCTGAACCTCCCGGTGTTAGCAAGATGATCAAAGCTAAATTTAAGGGCGTGAGGATGTACTATAAATATTATGTAATTTGTTAAACATTTATTTCGTAGAGATGACTGATATACAAAATAAAATTATTATTTTTGTAAAAAACCTATGATTATCAAAAAATAGGTCTAAAATTTGTAATAATATTAACATAAATGTTTACAGTAAAGCATTTTTAAGTTTTAGATAGAATATTAATATCTATAATTTTAAAATTCATTTCAAGATTTTGTTATAATATTAATTTTTAACAATATTCGTATCTACCTATTTAAAAAAACTACAAGAAAAAATAGGTTAGCATTACAAAAGTATTTATTTAACTAAAAAACACAAATAAGGCAATTTACATAATAATTGACATGATTTCATATTTCACATCACCACACAGAAAAACCCCCAAATTACTGCAGCACCCGCGAAGCGGAACAAATGCAATAAGCACTGTAAAATACATTTTGATAGGTTAAAGTTTCCCCCACTCATAGCAAATTAGGAGTCCGTTGCATACGGTTGATTAAATATATTTGATATGAACCAATAATTTAATTAATATCCCAAACAAAGCATTTTATTTTTGGTAAAATTTTTATGTTACATAAAAAAAATGTATTTCCAATTTTACAATAATATATAATTAGCTTATATTTATTATTGTTTTGTTCTATTATTCGTATAAATAACGAGGTAGCAATTCTGTAGGCTGTTCGTTAGTTAACGTGTTTGGTATAGTTAGAGATCGTTTAATAGTAATTATTAAAAATGTCGCTACTGATATAAGAATATTCTTAACAATTCTGTTTAATTACTACTATTTTACTTACTATTACAAAAAGGCTTTTTCCAAGGGTCTGCTAACTCCTAAAAAGTGTGTATACAGATTTTAAATCAGTACTGATTTAATACGATTTGAAGGGGAATTTATGATTTTAAAGTAATTTGAAAAATATTTAATATAAATTTAAGTAATTTAAAATAGATTTAAGCGATTTATTATTGATTTAAATGATTTAATATTGATTTAGTATAGATTTAAGGGATTTACAAGACGATCTAAAAGATTTAAGAAATATTTAAAAAATATTCAAATTACTTCAAAAATTTATCCCGATTTAAAGATTTAATTTGGTTTAAAATCTGATTCTAGTATTATATATATATTATACTTTATAATCTGTAGACAAATTTTACCATCACAGTAAACCATGTTGCATAGAAGATAATCATATGCAATATTAAACGACAAGAACAATATCACACTAGAAGCTATTTAAATTTTTGAAAACTACAGTACTGATTTTTAGTGGTAAGTACCTATATGCTTTATTAACCGTAGTAAGCAAATATTATTACAAATAATGTTAAGCTTCATTACAACTGAAGTCAAAACTAATACAGTATAGAAAACTAGATTACACCTCCAATAGAATTTGCCAATTACTGTTAGTATTCAGAGCAATAATGCCTATAATTCTATGGTAGCATTAACTCCTATTTCCTATTGGCTAAATTACCGTGATATTATCACTACACAATGGTATAGCAATTTTAGCTAGATTCTAGTATTCTGGGTTTGTCTATTGTCAGAAGGAACCCTTCTAAATGTTTGTGATACGTCATAAATTAATGTGAACCAAGAACTTCACTACGCTTAAAACACCGGTAATATTAAGTATTTAATATTTAAAACTAGCTATACCCCGCGCGCGTTGCTACGCTACTTACTAAAATCAATTTGAAGGAAAGACATTACACAAATATCCGGCATCCCGACATACCGACATTCCGACATCCCGACATCCCGGCATCCCAGTATCCGTTGCGCCACTTTTTTTATGCCGAAACCTTCCTCGGCCTGCACACAACAACTCACCAAATCCCGGCATCCCGGCATGCGTTGCGTTACTTTTTTTTATGCCGAAATTTTCCTCGGCCTACACACAACAACTCACCAAATTTTCATCGTAATCGGATAAATCGTATAGGAATGCATACGGGACATACAGAGAGACAAACATTTATTTTTATATATACAGTGAGGACCTAAAGTCCGTCCCCCCTCTAACTTCTAAACCGTTCGGTATATTTTAATGAAATTTTGAACGATAATATGTGAGCAAGTCTTGCACTTTTTGACATACCAATGCCAGCTTTAAATGTCAAGATGACAGCTGGGTCCGCTTTTGGAATATTTTTTTAAATGGAAAGGGGGTTCCAATGGTACCTCATTTTGAAGGTCTTTTAATGCTTAAAACATTCTCCAATTTAAAAAACATTTGGTTCAGTATTTTCTAAACAGGAATCAATAATATCGGTTTCTACATTATGACTACCACTGTTTATAACACACTTTTTTTACCTATTTGTCTATTGATTGTTGCTATCATACTATTTTTAAATGTCTGATTGACAGAAAATATTTTTACCTTACCTTACCATTGTCTTAAATGGCTCGTTCTTTAGAAGATAAATTTGAAGCGATTATTATTTTTGACGAAGCTAACCGAAATTACCATGCTGCTGTTCATATGTTCAATGAACGATATCCGGAACGCCAAATATGCAGAAAATTTTTGCGAAAACTAATCTTAAAATTTCAAGAAACTGGTTCGGTTAAAGACGCACCAAGGTCTGGAAGGCCAAAAATCGTGGAAGATGTGAAAGTCCAAGTTTTAGCTGAAATGGTTGTTACTCCACAACAGCCAACGAAACTCGTGGCTGAGGCATGTAATGTTTCTCGTAGTTCTGTCAAAAGAATTTTGATAAGCCATAAATTTCACCCATATAAAATGAAAATTATACACGAACTAACAGAAGATGATCCAGATAGACGACTAGAATTTTGCGAAATTATGTCAGAAAGAATCGTAAGGAATAATAACTATTTGCGGAATATCTGTTTTAGCGACGAAAGTGCTTTTTTCTTACATGGACGAGTTAATACCCAAAACTGTAGGTACTGGAGTAATGAAAACCCTTATGTTTTTCGGGAGGGACACACACAGTTTCCCCAGAAAATAAATGTTTGGGCAAGCATTTTGGGTAATCCCATTATAGGTCCTATGTTTCTGGAATATAATCTTAATGGCCCCAGGTATATATGCTATGTTGCAACATACAATTACTCCACGTATTAATGATGTTGTTGCCCAAAACCCACATTAGTTTCAAGAGGTTGTATTTCAACAAGATGGTGCCCCGCCAAACTATTTTAGGCAAGTCAGAAATTACCTAGACGAATCTTATGAAAATAGGTGGATTGGTCGTCGAGGTCCGACAAAATGGCTAGCTAGATCGCCAGACCTAACGCCTCTAGATTTTTTTCTTTGGGGATACGTTAAAACTGAGATTTATAAAACGGCTCCAGGTTCATTAGAAGAACTTAGGCAACGAATTCACCGATGGGTCGCGCATGGCCGGAACGGAATCCTCAGGAGCCGGAGTATATATTGAAAAGACTAACACCCGAGAGAGCTACCCACTAGGACGGCTCGCAACAGTCTTTCAAGCAGAGGTGTTTGCCATCTTAATGACGGCCAGCATGGCAGAGGTCAGGGACTGCGAAGAGCGTGCGATATATGTATGCTCCGACAGCCAAGCTGCCCTAAAAGCCATCAGTAAACCAAGAGTCACAACCAATCTCGTCAGCGAATGCGCCGATGCCCTGGAGAGACTCTCGAGGAGGAAAGAGGTAAACCTGGTCTGGGTCCCCGGACACCAAGAGGTTCAGGGTAACGAGATGGCAGACGAACTTGCCAGACGTGGAGCTGAGACCCCATTCCTTGGACCAGAACCGGCTATAGGAATAACAAAAAAACAGGTAGGATCCGCACTCAACGAGTGGGCTGAACGCCGCTCTAAGGAGCAATGGCGGACGATCCAAGGGTGCAGACAAGCTAAGGACTTTATAGCTTGGCTAAGCAAGGCTAAGCTAGATTGGATTCTAAATAGAAGACGATGTGTCCTAAATCCCCTGATTGGGATACTGACAGGACACTGCAAGCTGAAGAAGCACCTAGCACTGATTGGTGTCGAAGACGACCCAATCTGTGCCAGATGCCTGGAGGAGGAAGAGACTCCGCTGCATTTTCTGGGTACCTGCGAGGCCTTGGGAAGACTCAGGCACCAGGTCCTGGGATCGGCGGCTCTCCAGAAGGAAGAAATCACAGCCCTGGCCTGGAGCGACATACTCGACTTCATAAAGAGGTCGGGACGCTTTGGCGGGGGCCAAGGTGGTTAGTGTGCTTGGGGGAAGACTCTGGGGTAGGCAAAAAGGATCGTGGTTGGTCTACTTGCCAGGTTTTCGGAACCTCCCCTCAATTACTACTACTACTACTACTACTACTACTACTAGGCAACGAATTACAGATGTTTGTTCAAGGATAACGCCACAGGTGCTTCACAATGTCCGAGAGGAATTTACTAATAGAATATTTATTTGCCATGAGGTCCATGGCGGTCATTTTCAACAATTGTTGAAGTAACCACTGTTTTGTAGATGTGTCCCTTTATCTTTTATTTAAAATACTTATAATTAATAAATTTCATTTCATACTGAACCAAATGTTTTTTAAATTGGAGAATGTTTTAAGCATTAAAAGGCCTTCAAAATGAGGTACCATTGGAACCCCCTTTCCATTTAAAAAAATATTCCAAAAACGGACCCAGCTGTCATCTTGACATTTAAAGCTGTCATTGGTATGTCAAAAAGTGCAAGACTTGCTCAAATATTATCGTTCAAAATTTCATTAAAATATACCGAACGGTTTAGAAGTTAGAGGGGGGGGACGGACTTTAGGTCCTCACTGTATAGATTTTCCTCGGCCTGCATACAACAACTCACCAAATTTTCATCGTAATCGGATAAATGGTATAGGAACGCAAACGGGACATACAGACAGACAAACATTCATTTTTATATAAGTATACATAGATGACAAATGATTTTTAAGTAGGTATTGCAAAATTGTTTATTATTTTCTAATATTATGAAATTTTTTTAAGATAATTGTAAAAATCAGTTATTTCGGACAACCTTAGGTAAACAAAAATTTTTGCTCCACGCGGAATGAAACTAATTTTTAAAGTCCCCCGCAATGCATCTGCTTGGGGACAACGAGCAGGTAGTGGCGGCATGCTTATGATCTCAATATATATGACCCGAACAAACCCGAACAAACACGAGATTTTAACGACGCAATGTGAGGCAACTTACATGTTTTTATTCTGTAAATTTTGCTCTTACCGAGATTTCTACCAAATGAAAAACTTTGTATTGTCGATTTAAAAATATATATTTTTTTATAAAAGGGTACAAGCGAGTCTAAAATATTAATAAATAATTAATATTTAAAAAGTTAAGAGGCGGTCTAAATATAGCCATTGACTCTGTACACAGTCTTATCAGACGGCCAAGCTGCCCTTAAGGCTCTAAACTCCAACCGATTCACATGAAAGATCACAGTACTTTAACGACCAGAAAGAACGGGCAGCTAGGAACAACAAGATGAAACTCCTGTGGGTTCCTGGTCACTCAGGGATAAAAAGAAAAAGCAGACGAACTAGGGAACGTCGAATCTGCTCAACATTTCAGGGGCCCCGAACCCGCCCTTGGAATATCAAAACAGCAAAATTAAAACATTAGACAAATGGGCGCAAAAACAACATTTATCTCGATGATATGGACAGAGTACATACCGTGATATGGATGAACACCTGGTCAGGCACACGCAAAGGCCGCAATTGGAAAGCCCTCGAAATAACAATCGGCTGGAATGCTGCTTTTAATGCGTACCCAGTTAAGGCCAGGGGTATGAAACCGAGATACGAAAAGTCGCAGTTGTCACTAGGCCTGGGCAAAAATTCGATATATCGATATTTTTATCGATATATCGATAAACGATATTTAAAAATTAAAAAATCGATATATCGATATATCGATATTATCGATATTCGATTGGAATTTCAATATCGTCCTTATAACACATTTAAGGACTAATATTTAATTCAATATTTTTTCTTCATGTTTTCATAATTATAGTCTCCCCTTGAATTGAAGGTACGGAGTTTTACAGGGCACATAAGACAAGGTTGATATACAGTGTCACCAGTAAAGTCCGCATCATATGGGATTTTTTCTATTAATAGCTTTATTTACAAAATCAAAATTGGGCTATTAAAATTTGGTCGCATGTGATGCAAAGTTTATTTGTTTTTGACCCTGTATAAGGTAACTTCATATAATAAGTGTTTTTAAAAACGTAGTTTGTGTCTAAAAGTAATGCACCTTAATATAAGGACAAAAAAGAACACAGTGTCTTTAGTAAAGTGTTATTTAAGTGGAAAATAAATTTTAGTTTAACAACGTAAAGTTTCTATTTTCAACGATTTAATTTAAAATCCCTATATTATAATTTATTATTTCCGTCGACCGTATATTTACAACCTTAATTAATGTATAAAAAATCATACATTAATGACCCCTATTAATGCATGATTTTTTTTTATTAATAAACGATTTTAGGCAACCAAACATACTACAAAGCACGCACTGCCGCGTACATAATGGCGTTGCCATAGTTTCTGTCGATGTCAGTAAGTTTGAAATTCAAAAATGTGTTATAATATGTAGTTTGGTTCTAAATAAAGAAAAATATAATCTATTAACAAGACAATCGACGGAAAAATATTGTAACCAACGCGTATATTAAATAGCGATTAATAATCTCAACAAATTAACGTGCTCGCTGCGCTCACACGTTAAAATTCTCTCGAATGTTAATCGCCCTCATTAATACACTAGTTTGTTAAAAACTATTAAGCTATGCCATAACAACGTTTTTGTAGAAAAACACACATTTATTATGGCGCTACTTTAAAGAAAATGTATCTGAAATAAAGCATTGTCAAAACCAAGAAGTTTTATGTAGGTGGCGTTGAGTCTTATTTTGCAAAAGTGGTACTATTTACAAAATATAGGTAAAAAATCAAAATTATCTTATGCAGCTGAAATTTTGCATGTAGGCTAGAAACTGCATTTAGAAAAAAAATTTCTAATAACTTTTTTCGATTTTTTCAGAAATACATTTGAATTATCTTTTTGGAAAAAATTAAAATTTGACAGATAATGCGAATCAGGTGACACATTTGAATTATCTTTTTGGAAAAAATTAAAATTTGACAGATAATGCGAATCAGGTGACTACTATTTTTTTGCTTAATTTTCATCTCGATCGAAGCAGAACTTAATGCCAAAGTCAAATTTTGAATAAAGCTATTAATAAAAAAAATCCCATATGATGCGGACTTTACTGGTGACACTATATTTATAATATAATATTTTTAGGTTTTATCGATATATCGAATAACGATATTTAAAAAATAAAATATCGATATATCGATATTTATCGATATTATCGATATATCGACTATATCGGTATTTTTTAATATCGATATTCGATATTGGAATTTCAATATCGCCCAGCCCTAGTTGTCACTTGTTATTAAAGTAACTTGTCATGACACTATAGTCGATTCACTCAGTTAACCTGCAAGATGGCCGACATGTCATATGACAAAAGTCATATTCCAGCTAAATAAAATAAATTTTTGCATTTTCAATGACTTTTGTCATATGACATGTCGGCCATCTTGCAGGTTCACTCGCTGAATAGACTTTACATATTATGGCGTCTCTTTCAAGAATATAAGCAAGGTTGACTCAAAATAAAATACATGATAATATGTCAATGGCAACGCATCACATTGCTTCATTTTTTAACCAACCTGTTTGTGTTCGTCCTTGCAGTCTTTTTGATAGTGTATCATGGCGGTTCGCCGATGAATTTTTTTGTAATTTTCTTGGTAGTTTTCAAGATCTTGCTGAGAATGAAAAAGAAAATGTAATTACATGTCTGGGTAAGTTATGGATTCATATATTTTACATTATACCTGTATTTAAGGATCTGAAAATAATAGGGTTCCAATTTTCCATCAGGTAAAGGTCTAAATTTTTATTTTAAAATAATTTGTTCAATTTTTTTCTTTTATCTCTGGCAGAAGTAATTCAATTATCTTGGAATGTAGTTCTTCACTGAATAATTTAAATAATCATCATAATCATATCATGAGTTTGTATCGAGAACTTTTGGCAAGTCCGGAGAAAAAACTCGAGCTTTTCAAACCTAATATTATATCACATAGAGGATCTTTAAAGTTTATATTTAAGAATACTTTTTAATGCATTGTATGGCTTATATATTTTTACTTTTTACCAATGATTTTTTGAAATTTAGATTGGACATGGGAATCGGTGTGAAGGTATGTGGCCAATAACTTTAATTAGGTATAGTTAAGAAGAATGGTTGTATGGTAATCGGATTTAGTTTTTTACAACTCAAGTTATTCGGTTAGCTGATCGTTGAATGACTACCTGAACCATTTAATGACTAATAAAATACCATTCGTAGAAGTGATTTTGTTAAGTTGTGTGGTTAGCTAATTTTCCTTTAACATCTTTCTGTGACCTGGTATGAAACCTATTTCTTTATTGATGAAATACACAACTCTTCATTCTTTTTGATTTCAGGTGTTGACTTAAATGGATGAAAAAAACTGTAACATTATTTTATTTATATAATATAATTATGTACCTACCTACACATAAATGATTTTGTGCAATAAAAAAGTTACACTTAAATTTGTTTTACTAAAACTAAGGCTCAAGAATTTCCATATCAAGGTAATTTAATATTTTGGCATTTAAACTTTGTTATAAATAATTTTTAGTAAAAATACGTTTCTATTACAAATCGTGTAGTGCTAATTCTATTTATTGGTAATAAGACGTATTTTTTATAAAATTACTTACAACAAATTTTGACAACAAATTTTGAATTTCAAAATATTAATTTCACCTTTAAAAAATAAAAACATATTATGATAGCTTTCCCATACCCCCTTCTGCCCTTGATTAGTTCAAACGCACTACACTTAAGGGCGCTGCATTCGCATCTATGTCATTTCAAAGTTACGGCGGTATCGACCAAATAGCACGTTTATAACGTTTCTCTCTATTGGAGTTCTGTGGTTATGGCCAAGTAAATGACTTGTTAACATGCCATTTTCACGTAAGGAATCACCTTCGTCGAATAGGAATTACAATGGACCCATTGAATGTAGACTTTGCGATGTAGAAGACGAAACCGCCTTTTTTAAATAATCATTTTAAATCATTTACACCTACGAAGCACTAACCAGCAAAAATTCACAATCTTCTGAAACAAGCAACGCGGCAGCAACCTCCGGCATGACAAATTTTGTAGAAGTCTATTGGACCTCGTAGAAGGAACAAACCTTTTTAACAAGACTGAGGCACACAATATTCCAGAAGGCTGAAGTGTGAACCAACCCATAATTATTTTCCTAGGTAATCTGGAAAAAACATTTGTCTCCAAAGTTGGACAACTTGTAGTCTTATCAATTGATGATGTCCAAATTTAAAACTAAATTTGACAATACAAAAATCAATAAAACCCTGAATTTTTATGCTCTAAGGGTATCCACGTGATAAATCCAAATTTCATAATTTTGAATGACATTTTTTTTATATAAAAGAAATTATTCGGTTGCGCTCGAAAAAAGAAACGGCTTCATTTGTTCCATCAGTCCCCGGTATTACTTAATTTGGTAATTTATCATTCCGGCTTTCAATAATTTAAGATCATTAAAGCAGTTGAAACTACTTGTTGGCGTGTATATGTTGTATGATGTATTAATTCCGTCTGGGCAAATACATAATTTATTACTTTAACGTCAGCGACTTTAAGGGTCCTTATTTACATTGAAGAAAGGAAATGGGCTGCAAAAACTATTTACTTAAAGTACCTATTATTAAATGATTTGTATGATAGAATAAGGTGATTGTCTTAATTATGAATCAGTTTTCCTGCTTGTCATTGTTATTAAAATCGGAGTAATTTTATTCTGAATATATGCTTCATCATATAGCAACAAAACGGACATTTACTTATGTATTATAATATTGTCGGGCTACAGTTTGTAGTCGACTGGGTTGTGTAGCTTAGATAGTTTTAAAAAATAAAGATTTATAAAAATAATTATTTAATCGTCTTAACGGACTTAAGGTTGCGTTCTAGTTCTTCACTGAAACACCAAGGAATTTTTAACAAGTTTATTTAATGGCAAAGGAAAGCAAAGAATTGATTAATTGTGGTAAAAAATACAATCTTAAAAATTAGGAAAATAACCAAACAAATATGTGTTACAAAAAATATTAATTTAGAAAGTAAATTTAAAAAAGAGTCGCCTTCTTAAGACTCACTTCAGGAATGGAGGTTTAATCCAAGTAAGTCAGAAAAAACAACTATGCCTTTATAGTTAATTCAAGCCAAAAGAGAATTAAACAGTTTACGCCCAAACACGTTATAAATCAATGAATAAAGAACACTTACGTAATGGGAGGAAAGTAGACTGACTCTGGAGCAGTGTTTTAAATAACTTCACTGAAATTGACCAAACTAGTACTTTGAATTGGTAAACGGACAGAGGTTTCCCTTACACTTGAATATTTTTTTCAACTCTCTGTCGTATGTGCTCTTTAGAGTTTCTGTAGTGTTTTGTAACCCCTACCAATTGAAAGAAGGGGTTCCTTTTTTGCTGTGTCATGAATATTTGCCAAAACTGTAAAAGAGGGGATTTCCCTGGATGTTCTATTCTAAATGGAACCCTTTATTCCAACCAATTACAAACAAGTATTTTTATAAACATTCCTATTCGGACTCCCCCTACTAAACTCAAATGTCACTGTCTCTCCTCTACACACTAGTTTTTTTATCACACCTTTTTTTATAAGCTCCGCCACCTTTAAGAGTCTTTCCATTGCAGTTAAGCTTTAACTATTTCATCTAGCCTTAAGGAAGGCAATCCATATCCGACAATATAATATCCTGAAAAAAAAAATTTAAAAACAGCACTAAAATAAAATAATTATCTAAAGAACAAAACCTTTAAATTAATTAATAAGACTTTTAAAATATCTTTAGACACGCCCTTTTCAGCCAAGATATTCAGAATTCTAATACTGAATGGCAGATTGTTAGTTTACGAGTATTTATTAGCAGGTGAAGCAATGGGGCGGTCAGAAGTGCTTTACCTGGAAAAAAATATAGTAGAACTTGAGAATTAAACTTGACATTAATCATAATAATATTTGCTTGCTATGGTTAATAAAGCTAACCACTAAAAATTAGGACTGTAGTTCTCAAAAATTTAAAAAGCTTCTAATGTGATATTGTTCTTGTCGTTTAACATAGCATAATATGATTATCTATTATGCAACATGGTTTACTGAGATCGTTAAATTCGTCCATATATTATTAAGTCCAATACTAATGACATGTTGTGCGAAATAATAATCTTCTATTGCTTTATCTGCCATGCAAAGTTTAAAAAAACCTAAAAAAAAATAAAAAAAATAAAAATAGTTGAAACAGGTATTTGTACGACCAATATAATTCAAATTCAGACAGGACAGCTAAAAGACTCCGAATAACGATGTGACCTGTGCAACAAATACGGTAAAACTAATAATACGGCGATTACGAACCCCCACCCACCAACGTCTTGTGGATAATAGGTTCTAACGAACACAATTTGATTTTGGGAACGCTATTCTGCTTTCTTAATTGTAGAGAAAGCGCTTTACTGGGAACCAAATGCATCGCATTAAGAACATACAACTTATTTCTTAACAAAATTGCTGTATTAAAAGTAGTACATTTTTCAACATTGTTCTGCTAATGGAGCTGATTACTTTCAATAAAACACTGTTCTAGCTAATCTGGAATTGACATAACACTATAGCAGGTTTGATACACAAGCAATTTATTTATTATGGGATAATAAAAAAAATAGGCTATCAATACAAACTATGTCTTAGCGAACCTGTTGTATTAGATAATTTTCCAAAGAGTAGACGAAAAATCGCTATTAGGAAAATTGCGGACAATAAGATTACCTACAAGTTTTGTAAATATCATTTGTTTAAAGGGATCAATATTTACTTAATTAATTATCAATACTAAAGAGAGATGTTTCAGTAAAATTGTACAATGTATAATTAACAGCCAAGCATGCATAATTGCTTAGTATTATTTACCTATTCAGTAATTATTATTACATAATATACTTGCTTCCACACTATTTGAGGAAAAGTATTTGGCACACTATTTTTCTTTTATTGTTGTTTTCCCAATAGGCTTAATCCACATTTATCTATTTATGAAACAAGTCAGGCGCATTGCACAATTAAGACTTTGAAAGTTTAGCGCTTTGCGTAATGTTTGATGTGTTGAACCGGGAACTTTGCCCAATTGAGCCGTTGAATACTGGGCGCTTTGCGTAATGTTTTGATGTTTTGCAGAATAATTAAAATATTGAAAGATCGAGCGCTTTGCGTAATGATGAATTTGTTGAACGCTTAGCTACTTTACACAATATAGAACGTTGAAAGCTTAAACGCCTTGTATTAGACTTAATGTATTTAAACCTTAGACGCCTAACACGGTTTCTTCCACCATTGAAAGTTCAAACACTGCGTAAGTGTGTGCAATGTATTCTAATCATTTTCCATCAACAGCGATAAAACAGCAACTGAAGCTACCAACTTAATTATCAAGCCTCGGTAATATCCCAAATTAAGACTTTGAGAGCAAAGTCGATTTCAGAAATGGCCGTGTAACTTTCAAAACTTTTTAAACTTCGTGACACTTTTTCGCCTTTTACATTACATTTTTTGACTTATCTAATAATAATTATAATATTAATAATAATAATAATAATAATAATAATAATAATAATAATAATAATAATAATAATAATAATAATAATAATAATAATAATAATAATAGTAATAATAATAATAATAATAATAATAATAATAATAATAATAATAATAAAAATAATAATAATATTAATAATAAAAATAATTCATTCACAAGTGAACATTGACAATGTCAGTGGTAAAATTACTAAGCTAATTAGTTCTAAATACCTTATTATATACCTACAGATACACAAAAATTCAATAAAAGAAACGAAACAAAAAAATAAAAACTTAAAGAAAAAATAAGCAATAAAAGTAACAGTTTAAAAACAAAAACCGGAGCAGCAAACTGACACTTCACTAATTATGCGTTCAGAAAAAAAATCATTAGGCGTGTAAAATTCCTTGTCAACTAAAAAGGTCTTTAAGTGACGCTTAAACAATTCACTGCCGAATGGCCCTAAGATTATCAGGTAATTAGTTATATACCTTAATGCAACTCATGAGAGGACCCTTATGAAATAGAGATTTTCGGTGAGCAGGTGTTAGCAAGTCATTTCTACCCCTAGTATGAATATTATCATAAACATCTCTATTTCGAATAAAAACACTAGGATTAGACTTGACAAATACAGCACAGCTATATATAAAGAGAGATGGCACAGTCATGATGTTTAACTGTTTAAACTTACCTCTACAAGAATCCCGATAATGCATCCCTAACATAATCCCTACTATTCTCTTTTGCATCACAAAAACTCTATGTGCATTTGCAACCGAAGCACGGTACCAGAACATGATACTATATGCAATCACAGATTTGCACACTGGACATATAGAAAATTCTTACAACATTTAAACTAACTTGGTGATGCAAAAAACGAACAGCGTATGCTGCCTTGCTGATTTTACTTACAACAGCGTTGACCTGTTGTGTCTACTGTAGTATCTCATCCAAAGTGACTCCCAGGAACTTGACAGATTGTGCCTGCTTTATACTCTTTCCTTCAATAGGGACGTATAAAGATTCATTAGAATTATTTCCTCGAAAAACAATTAAACAAGTTTTTTTTGTATTTAAAATAAGATTATTGGCTGTAGACCATTCTAATACACCTGCCGCAATCTCTGTAGATTTTGTTGATAGTAAAATCTTGCTCGCACAGGACACTATACATGACGTATCATCAGCGAACTGATACAGAGATAAAATGTAAATTTTTTTGTTGAGATCATTAGCAAATATCAAAAATAAAATGGGTCCCAATATTATAGAACCCTGTAGTACGCCCCTTTTTAACTGTAATAACCTCTGAGAATGCTGTTTGTTGATACGAGCTGACACACACCGTCATCTTCCTATTTGACAAATAGGATTTAATAAAATTATTAGTCACACCGCGAACAACATACCACTCTAACTTGCGCAACAATATGTCATGATCAATCAACTCGAATGCCTTACTAAAATCAGTGTATAGACCTGATACCATCATTCCTCTATCTATTTGTTTTATTATATTGTTAAGCGACTGAAAAATGGCTTTTATTGTTGACCGCTTTGGCAGAAAGCCATGTTGACCAGCATAGAATAAATTATTTTTAATAAAATAGTCCAACAATCTAACTAAAAAACTCTCTAAAAATTTTCGAGAAAACGGATAAGATGCACACTGGTCGATAATTTGAAATGCCACTGCGGCTTCCATTCTTATAAATGGGCACTACTTTAGCCAACTTTAGTTTGTTAGGAAATACACCAGACTCTACTATACTGTAATATAAAACATATTTTGGGTACAAATAATATTTCCAGTTTTTGATATGTTTGTGACATTTTTAAAAACTATACCATGGTCATATATTATAGAAAGATGGCGAAAGCTAATTCCTTATATAAGATTGATTACGAATTTATAGTGCCATACCATTCCAAAGGGATCATTTATCAATAAGTTAAGATTAATAAAACAGTTGGAACAACTTGTTAGCCTATATAATCTGTACGGCATTATAATTCCGTCTTTATAAATCTATAATTTATAATCGTCGCTTAAGACTCCTTAGCCTCAGATTAATAATAATTTTACTGCTGTTACATGGATGTTACATATAGTGTGGGTTTGTAACTTGGAATAATCCAGTAAATGCAAAACATTCTTTCTTTTTTGGAAAAATGCCTGGGTACGGGCATTAACATTAACTGTTTAGGATGTGACAAGAGCCACCTAAATTATATTTAAACTACTTATCAAAATCTGAATATTTAGTAGATTTATTAAACTTGTCAAATTAACGTGAAAACGTCTTAGGTATTTTGTAAAAATATTTATTCATATCGCGATATTTTTTCTCCTAATCTAAAATATTAAACTTCCCAATTTAAATTCCGGGATGTATTGATGGGAAAGGGGGTCGCCAAAAAGTCTTTAAGGGCTCCTGCCCTGAAGTTAAATATAATTCATTACCTTGTTGCTACAGCATTTATTTCAGTTTTTTATTGTGTTTTGTAGGGATACAAACCCATGCTTTTGCAGCGAACCCATCTAACCTGACTAAATTTCATCCCACAAACTACAACAGTAAAGTGTTAATTTTCTTTTCACAAATAAAATAAGTTATATTTAGTAGCATTTAAATTGTATTTGAAAGTAACTGTCGCAATGCATATCTATGCCTAGGTTAAAACAACATCTCTCGAATACTAGAAAATAATATATAAAGCACATCGAAAATTAAAAAGTTCCGTCATAATATTTCACAACGGTGACAAAGACATATCGTTTTAATTTCTGTTAGAAAAATGGTTTATTGTGGTAAGATCATTTTTCATTCAAAATTTTTTCTTATATCAAATTTAAGATTTTTATAAGTAAAATACACGAAAAAAAAATCAAACTGGTTCACATTTACCATTAGGGCTTTGAAATAAATGGCATTAGTAGGTATAAGTAACCAAGCTCTATATTGTAGATAAATTTATTTTATTTATTTACTCATTTAACTTGGTTTTTTGTAAAATACAATAAGTAGCAAGTCAAACAATATTAATTAAAAAAGAAAAGAAAATATACCGAACTAGCATTTTCGAGACTTGTGACTGACGTCTGTGTTGGTTCAACCTTACGTAAAACAGTTACTTAAGATGTCAAGTCAGTATTTACCGCCTAAATTACGTCATCTATATATCAAGTTAGTGAGTTCCCTTCGTAATAAGGTTGCGAATAGTCTGTTATTGGCTTTTACGTCGTTTAAACGTAGTTATTTGACCTAAAATGATAAGGTCGTTTCTATGATAAATAAAGTAGTCACGCCGACGTCGCGTTATGATCTATTTTTGAAGGTTCTTAAAAAGCAACAATTAGACGTCCTATATTTACCTAAATATTGACGTTACGATATTGGTTGATTAATAGCGCAGCTTTACCAATTTTTTTTATTATTTAGCGTCTAATCAACAACTAGCTTTATATTTTTGCAAGTACGCACCTGGGTAAGTTTATAATATCGTTAGTTTTTTGGCACTGAATACATGCATCAATATCTATACAGCACATTTTTACAAGAACTCTTATTCAGAATATATTTTTCGCAACTCTTCATTAATTTTAGTAAAATCTTGACAATTATACCAATTTTAAAGGGGCAAAGCTGCGTTTGTAGTTTATTCCAATAGAACTGCCACTCATAGAACAAATAATTGAAGAGAAAAATAATTACTTGTTTTTATCATTTTCCATAATTTTCGATAAATGTTGGCTCCCGTTTTTTTTAACCAAACATTATCCTTGAGCGTCGGCAGCATAATCCGATTTACAAACCTTCAACTATATATGACCTTCGGGCTTATAGCGCTGGCTAGCGAAACCCCTGTAATTGTGGCGAATGTCTTTAGAGGTGATATCCTCTGAATATTAACCTTATTTATGAAAGTTGTTTAGAGTTACTTGTAAGCGTTAGTAAACAACATTGCGCATCGCGTTAGATCCGCTCCTCGGCTAACGACATGCAACATTTAAATCGAAGCGATCCTTTCTCATAAGCCATGATATGGCGAAACGCGACCGGGACTAGTACCGATAGGAAAGGAGACTTGAAATATTGGTTGCAGTTGTTTTACTTCATTTTCCAAAACTAACCCCGACGCTATCAATGCCAGAAAGTTAAATCCGTTCCACAATACATGATATTCCTTACCAAACAACTGAGGACATGACCACGAACACTGCTCCTATGTCGCCTCGTTTGTAAACATCTAAATTCGTACTTTAATAAATCTCTTTCCGGACTCACATCATGTAATAGTTAATAAAAATACTTAAAGAGGGTTAGAAGAAACAATACGAATCCGAGTAAATTCTTATTCCATTGTAGATCGCCTTTTCGTCGCTAGTATTATTTAATTATTCTGACTTATATTTTATTAATTCTAAAATGTATTTTAGAGGTGTGTATTTCGAACTAAAAATTATGTAGATTTGGCAACTGTTTAAAATAACATAAATGCAGAATGGCCCATCATATATTATAACATGGTAATCAAATCAGCTCGACGAAACGGTGCGAATCATACATTCACCGGTAGTAACGTACGTTATTCAATTTAACTTTAATATTTTATACAATACGCGCAGTAAAGAATATATTTTAAATAACCGAAATGTGTGCCTGTAATAAGAATAATGGTAAAGCAATTTACCACCTTCTTGATTTATGAGAAATTGTTTAAAAAAATATTTTCTCATGCAGTTTTAACTTACGCTTCATCTTTTCGACGGTCCACGCCCTAAATTGTTCATAATTTGAACTTTGTATTCCTTTCTTTCGTCAGATCCTTGCCTTACTGATGAGCTATGATATGGTGAAATGCGTCTGGGGATGGATCTGACGAAATGAAAGGAAAAACCACTCTTTACTTCAAAAATTAATACGATGCCTAAAACAAATATGAATAGAAAATTATAATATATAGATATTTACCTTTAAATAAGCAAACAATAATCACGAAAGTGGCAAATTTATAGCCTCGTGCATGTAAACAAATCTACACACGATTAAACATGCGCATTGCAACATTATCATTTGACGAATGAAAAAATAGACTGGTCCTGGCTTTAAAATTTAAGTTCTTGCCAAGAAATTGTAAAAGTTGATCTTCAATTTATTTTTACGTGTAAAAAGCTAAAATTTTCCCCTAATTCTTGCTAAAAAATTAGAATTTCTTCACAATTTTTGAATAGGTTACTGATTTCTGACATTTTCACACATCAGATAAAGATAGAAAATTGCTTTTAAGACTTTGTTCATAAAAATTGTTTAAAACTTATTACTCTTCGTGTTTTTAGTTCAAAAAGGAATATAATAAATCAATTAAACTATAAACCTTCTAAAATCGAATATAAAAAAAAACAGCAAAATAACCAATTTTCGATGTAATCACGTACCTAGGTATATAACTTGCATTTTTTACAATTTGGCAGAACCTTAGGTACGTGTAAAACATTTCTAAGCACAATTTCTTGTTCAAGAATTTGAAAAAGTTTTTGCCCGAGAACTTGACCCGTAGAATACTTTTACCCTTGGATTGATAAAAACACACATAGGTATTTAATTTTTTTCTTTTATATAATATAAATATAGAGAAAAGTACATTTTAAACTTTTTGCTAGACTATTGCCAGAAAATATGCGTACTTACCTAATTGGATTGCAGGGCTGCAAATAAAATATACCAAAACAAGCTTCGGGATAATCTGTCTTGGTGTGTATTTCTCTTTATTTTTATACCTTGTTTGTATAGGCTAGGCCAAGTTTAATGTGTTTAAATTGATCATAATAAAATAAAGTTATAGGTCAAGATACGTTACTACTCCATACTTACTGAAAATACGAAATACCTGGAATTTTACCCCTATTTGGTCATAATAAGATCATACAACGGCTGTTTCTAGTAATTGTTTATAATCCAATCCATGTATCCGAGTCACTAAAAGTACAAACACAATTCAGTAAACTACACAAAAACTAGAAAAACTTAAATATGAAACACCCACAATAAACAACAACGAATCCGCAGAGAAAACTTAAAACACAACAACAAAAATGGCGCCGAGCCGATTCTGGAGTGTGTTTTGAGCATGTCGCTAAAAAAGGACAGGCCGATAACAAGAGGTTTGTGCGCATGCCCGATACTGCTGGGAGGGAAAGTAGCTGACCGGTAAGCCGTGCGCTCGGACGTTTGCGCAGGAGATAAGCTGTATGTATTTAAAGGTAAATGTCTATGGACGGACTCGGACTCCATCAAGAGCACCATGACCAGTCTAGACAAGATATTTTTACCCCGGAGCAGTCTGAAAGTGGAATGTGAATGGCGCTCGAACAGTAGTTGGCAACGTTGAATATTGAACGTTTCTTTTTACTCGCGCCAAGTCCATTTTGTGTTCATTTCTTTACATTAAAAGCTTAAGTTCAAGCTTGCCAATACTGCAGAAAAAAATTGTAAACAAAGAAAACTGTAGCTTATAACAAGATCCTATTTTAAAAACAAAGTTTTATGACTTTGCTTCAATAAAAAAGCACGGAAGGTTAAAGGTAATAAATATTTTTTTTCTAATGACAGGAATAACTTGTAATCATCATTATGCTGTTAAACTTTCTTCCTAATGGCAATAATCAAGCCTTCCCTTTTGGTAAACTTTTTCATCAGTAATTTAAAACTTATTTAATCACAGTTCGTCGATGTCTATTGCATGCACCGTTTGAACTTTTGTTTGAGTGAGCCAACTCATCTGGAAAGGGGTTAAACTTTATTTTATTAAACCCGGGAACTAGAGCATTTATTTTTATTGTTTGCCGTCCAAGTGGTAATTTTAAACCTACTGGTGGTAAAATAAAAGGTTGCTGGCTTTTGTAGTGGATGCTTCATTTAAATTTTATTTAGTTGTAAACTGGTGAAACGGCCCGTTGTTTTATTTTTATGTTCTTTCTTTATTTTTTTAAAGAATTTAAAAAAAATTCCACAAATATTATACTTTTGTTAAATTTTCTACTACATGACATAATATATACCAATTATATACACTTAGCCTCAAAAAAAACGCACAACCAAAAAGTATGCTCAATTTTAAAGTTTATTTTTCGCGCGAACGGATAAATCGATTTAAATAATTTTCTAGCAAATCTGGAATTAATATAACACTACGGCGGGTTTAATACAGTAACAATTTATTTATTATGGGTTAATAAAAAATAAGGTATCAATACAAACTATGTCTTAGCAAACCTGTTGTATTAGATCATTTTCCTCATTGCAGGTCACATTGAAAGAATTAGATTTATCTCCATCCTTGTCACATTCGACACTTTAGATTTGACCGGTTTTTAAAGAATGGTGACGCAAAAAAAAATCGGTTAAAACAATTTAAAAGAAACGTTTGATTTTTTATTAATAATTGAAGACATAAAGGTGTTATGTCGACTTTTTTTTTAAACTACTTTTTCTACTTTTTGAGCATCCCTGGTATAGATCTTACTATTATACTCAAAACCCAATATTATAGGCAGTGACGTATTATTCGAAACCATGGAAACTAATGCAAACTGCCAATGACCATACAGTATTTTGGTCGTTTCCATGGTTATGAGAGCTACGTCACTGCCTATATTTTTGGTAATAGACTATAGTAAACCTTAAATGCAGCTTTCTTCATAATAAAAGATTTTTTTAAATGATAAAGGTGTTAAGTCACTCAAACATCTAGCATGTTGTAGTGACTAAAGGTGTCATGTTACAATTTTGTTACATGACACAATGAAAAAAACTATGAATTTGCTTTTATTATTAAAGTGCACAAACAAAATTAGTTAATTTTACCTAATTTATGCGGTGTTAGTCAATAAAATTAAATAATAATTAAAAAAGTTCTAAGTAATAACGCGTTTTATTGAATATGTAACTTCGAAGTTTAAAAATGTTACATGACACCTTTATCCACTTATGTCTTCAATTGCGATTGATATTGATGATATTGGTGGTGAGTTTTTAAAAAGAATTATTATATTTTTGCCAAAATTCCTCAAAAATAATTTAAAACGCTTTCACCTTTTACCTATCATTTCTCTGTGCAACTGCAGACAAACCATTTTCTTCTCTGCCGCTACATAGCTTTAAAAAATCTATTGATTTATTATTCGACAGGTTTCTCAATTTTAAAACGGTGGATATAATGTGCCTGGTGTAAAATGAGTTTCTATCACAATTCTCAAAATAGAATGAGCAGATTATAGTATTTAGTTTTAAGAGCCCGAGATTTTAAGGAAATGGTGAAGCACTTTGAATATAGGATTTTAGTTTATTCAGTCTATAATTTGTTTAAATGGTTGCTTAAGTTGGTTTCAGAGGGGGCGCCAAACCGTTCCTTCCTCTAGGGGTACGCCTCTGGAGGTTGCTTACTTCTTTTAGGCATAGAAGAACTTTTCAGCGTCAATAAGCGATTTTAAAATATACTGCCTGCGATGTTAGATATTTTACAATATTGAATGCAGCAGCCTTATTTTTAACAAAAATGCTTCGATACAAAATATCAAAGTTTATAAATTCATAATAAACAAGGCTATCTACACTCTGTTTTGTAAAATTTAGCTTCGCGCTCTATAAAGTTTAAAACAGGATGATTGATGAATATTTTTAGTAGACGTTTAGCCAGCTAATAGCGGAGATTGCTTTTCTCGATATTATGTAAAAATGAGGTATCCAGATTTGCAAAACAAGGGGAAAATACAACAACAGGTCGTTATTAAAGTGTATTAAGATTGATCTCGCCGTTTTTAAAACAGGTGCGGGATGGGAGTTTTTAAAATAAAATTTGGTAACTTTCCCCATCACTAAAAAAATACATTAAAAAAATGTATGAAACGCACATATAACCATCAAAATAAATAGAGTTTTAAGCCTGTCGCAATATAATGCACAGTTTGTTTTCCAGAAAGGTTTTGGTACAAATCCAATTGTCTTTTTACGGTATTTTTTTTTTAATTACACTATTTAATTTTACACCAAAGTGACAATTTATAAAGCTGTGGGCTGTGAGCAATTTGAAACCATATTTTTTATTGGAAATTGTCTATAGTCTGTACACATGTTTTATAACATACTGTTTGTTCACTCTGTTTGGCAATATCCTAAACGCAATTAAAACTCGCTTTGAATATTTCTATCTAATTCGGGAGAAATTAACCTACACTAATGTCTTATTCGTGCTCTCAACTTCTCAACATACCTACCTTATAAATGACAAGGAATTGAAATTTGTTACTGCTATATAACTTAATATGCACCACTGATCTGGTACCTATTATAGATGGCACAATCATGTAATTCATAAAATATATATCAATGTGGAAAAAAGAAAAGCACAAAGTCATTTTTCACAATTTTTTATTCAAATAACTAGGCGAACCTAGAATGATTCATAATACATTGAATCGACATGTTTCGAGTGTAGAAACACTCATCATCAGTAAAACGAAGTAAATAGTACACTGCTGATGTTGTTAGCAGTAGAGAAAATAACAAAAGACTAAGCCGTAATGGAGCTTTCAATGGTACATACGAGGAGTGAAAAAATTTGAATAGTCAAAAAGACAGAAAAGACTTCAGCATACTGAAAAGTCAAGGACCAGTGCAAAGCCACTGTCTTGGGTGGGAAATGAAGAGAAAAAAGAAAGACTAGGGAGTTTTAAAAAGACGTTGTAAAAATCAATTTAAAGTGTAAGTAATGAAAAATCTTTAGTTTAATTCAACTATGTCGGAGACATGTGAAAGTGGTAAAATAAGAGGGAAAGAAAAAAAAAAGAAAAGAAAAAATTGTTTTTCCACACACATTATTTTACCACTTTCACATGTCTCCGACATAGTTGAATTAAACTAAAGATTTTTCATTACTTACACTTAAAAATGATTTTTAAAACGTCTTTTTAAAACTCCCTATTTTTTCTCTTCATTTCCCACCCAAGATAGTGGCTTTGCACTGGTCCTTGACTTCTTTTCTGTCATTTTGACTATTCAAATTTTTTCACTCCTCGTATGTACCATTGAAAGCTCCATTACGGCTTAGTCTCACTTGTTATTTTCTCTACTGCTAACAACATCAGCTACGACTATACGACTTTATACCAAGGAAACCTTTTTTACGTAAAAATGTTCAAATAACCATAATTTATTTAAAAGATAGAGAAAATACACTCGGCGAAAAAAAATATAACCCTAAATAACTAACCACCCCTTTGTTCCCACGCCACTGGTTGCAATTATGGATCACCTGATATTTTCAAAGAGTGACCTCCAATCACTCTAACTTATACGTAGAAGTTAATTCCTGTATTGTAAGTAGATCCTAATAAATTAAATAAAAACCACTTTTATGACACCATCTTCAAGGGCCTGTAGCCCCCTTTGGAAGCATTTCCGGACCTAAGTTAACATAAACTTTTTTTCATATCTTTTTATGTAGAATCATACCTTAAAATTTTTCATCGTCATTTCCGGACACCCTGTATATTTGATGCAAGTTGCAAGTGTTGACTTACCTTTAAAACTGTAATTGACACTGATGGAATATTTAATGAAAAAATAGGAAAGTCGGTTAATATTGTCACGAAGTTTTCTTCGTGGGCCTGGACGTAGGTAGAGGAATGAAAGTATGTAGGTCTACAAGACGGCGTCTATTGGATTCTTCTTATTCTTTACCCTAGAAGGTGATCCAGCATGTCTTGTCGGATAACGTGTAGGTCGGTTAGGGCAATGAGCGAATACTTCAATTGGCCAAGAGCAAGACTTGTCACTGGTAGATAGTAGTAGTAGTAGTGGTAGTAGTTGTTTGACCGGGCAATGATCACCGATGCTGCTACGAAATCTTTCCCGGATTATATAGGCGAATTATTGCTGAGGTTGCGACGCACTTGACCCCGATCTGTGTACAGTGGGACGCGACCTCAACAACGTACAGTGGTCGAGTATCCAAAATATACCGGGCCACTGTGAGATTTAGTTGACAATATAACATACTTCATGTGTCTAAAAGAATAATATGAAATAAAAAAAAATATTAATTAATAATTTTAAACTTTTTTTGAAAATACTTTATTACGGAATTTCAATAAATTATAATAACGAGAATATTTCTATTTTTAACAACACCAATACATAAAGTCTCTAAAACAATTGAATACAGAGACAATAATCAACAATCTTAAACAATGTCAGTTTAAAATATTTTAACCGCTTAGAGTTTCTTAAACGCTTTGCCATAAACAATGAACTAAGGTAGGTCAGAATAGAAATAATTTATACCTTAACTCAGCCGCTTATAGCCTTGGTTTTACTTATTAATAATACTCATTATCATTATTACAAATTACATAAGAAACTCCAAATTATATTACATTTACCTTGGGTTTACCATTAATTGTTAACTTCTTTTTAACTCCATTTTTAGGCAACTAACAACACATGTCAAAAACCCTATATTTACCATTTATTCAATAAATTTGGCACTTTTCGTGATTTATTAGAGACTACCAATTATACAAGAGTACTACTGCGTTTCATCAGAGATTTAACATGTAAAATTAAATGTAAAAAACCCAACACATACAGTGTCCGCAAGAAAGTCCGCATCAAATGGGATTTTTTTTTTATTATTAGGTATAGGTAAAAATTGAAAAAGCAGTTAATTTTTGCTTACCTAAAAACCAAAAATGACGTATACTGAAGCAGCTGCACGACTTGCGTTACCTGTCAAATTTGACATTTTTAATAAAATAGGTTCAAAAATGCCCTTATTTATAAAAATATCTAAAAACTTTATTAGAGAAAGTTGTTTATTTAGGCATTTTTAGCCTCTGCACGAAATTTTGACAGTCTAATACAATTTTTATTTTTTTCCAGATTCTTGAAAATTTTGATCAACCCTCGTAGATTAACTTTTATACATCGATGTAAAACCATTTGCCTTTACTTCATTTGTAATCTTAATGCAATTTTGTGTAAAATTTTTGTTTCCAATTATTTATTTTGCTTCAAAAACTGAAATTGTTATTGATCAGTATGTAATGTTTGATGCAAAGTTTATCTAATTACATCAGTTTTGTCAAAACCGACGTTTCTCATTTTTCTTAAGTTAGTAAACAGATGTACAAAAAGAAAATATTAGGAAGCTTTCGTTGAAATTTTACTTAATTAATATTTGATCAAAAAGAATAAATATTAATCGCTCGAAACATTTTATTCAACAAAAATATAGTTTAATATAATTAATTTAATTTAATAATAATAATTAAGTAAAATTTCAACGAAAGCTTCCTAATATTTTTTTTTGTACATCTGTTTACTAACTTAAGAAAAATGAGAAACATCGGTTTTGACAAAACTGATGTAATTAGATAAACTTTGCATCAAACATTACATACTGATCAATAACAATTTTAGTTTTTGAAGCAAAATAAATAATTGGAAACAAAAATTTTACACAAAATTGCATTAAGATTACAAATAAAGTAAAGGCAAATAGTTTTACATCGATGTATAAAAGTTAATCTACGAGGGTTGATCAAAATTTTCAAGAATCTGGCAAAAAATAAAAATTATATTAGACTATCAAAATTTCGCACAGAGGATAAAAATGCCTAAATAAACAACTTTCTCGAATAAAGTTTTTCGATATTTTTATAAATAAGGGCATTTTTGAACCTATTTTATTAAAAATGTCAAATTTGACAGGTAGCGCAAGTCGTGCAGCTGCTTCAGTATACGTCATTTTTGGTTTTTAGGTAAGCAAAACCTAACTGCTTTTTCAATTTTTACCTATACCTAATAATAAAAAAAAATCCCATTTGATGCGGACTTTCTTGCGGACACTGTACACATTACATGTATGCATGTGAGTATCATTCAAACTGCTCTTCTTAAAAAACCATTTTGTTTTTCGAAAATTTTAAAAATTTGAAACTTTTTAATCAATAATTGTTTGGTGTTTGGCGTATTTGAATTTTAATTTTCCGCTCTAGACATATTGTCAACCTCTTAACAGCCCAAAAAGGGAATGTCTTTTGGCGGGTACATCAAATGAAAATTCCCCTTTTTTTTTACTTTACATACACATAGGTTAGGTTAGAGTGGCAGACCTCTGGCATTGTCCAAACAGTCACACGTAGTCCTTTAAGGACCGTTGTGGTATCACACATGTTCCGCGGAACTTATTTGCATCAGCTTCCTGATGGTTAACGCGATCGTAGAAGAATCTTGACAGCTCATTCAAACCAGCCACTGCTGTTTGCATACATACACATAGCAACAACAAAGTCCTTAAAAATGTTCATTTTCCAAGTTTTTTAAAAACATTTTTGAAAATTTTTTCTAAGGTTTAATTTGTGATTTCAAATTGACTTGATGTTGTTGAAAGGCCCTGGGTACAATTTGTAGGTTTTATTTATTACTTTGCAGGACGCATTGAGGATGGCCGATAGGGCCAAGCCAAAGCACTCTAACTTTTAAATAATTTTTTTTTTACACCTTAATGCGACTTTTTTTCTATTTATCCCATAAAGGGTGTACACAACCTTCACTGCATTTTTAAAAAAGAAAAACAATTACCTATTTTCTATGTGAATTATTAGCATTCAGTTTTGGTACATATATGTATAAGTACCATTAATCAATATTTGGGTACTCCATTACCAATGTTAGGAAATATTTATAATAAAAGAACAGGAGTCATAAACCTGGACATGTTAAAATTATTTGCCTTTAGCTTGGAACTCTAAAAAAAAAATTTTAATCCATTTTAGATCAATAGTAACAAGTTTTGATTACATAGAAAAATCTTACGAATTCATAAGAATAATTGGTATAAGCCACATTTTTCTAGTAATTCTCGTTTAGGAATTAATGGCGTTTAAAATAGCGAAGCCTATATTTTATTTAATTCTAATTTACACAAACTACGTGAAAATTTTCCTCTTGGGCAAAATATAGAAAGAAATTTTGTTTAATATTCCATCGGCGTTAAAGTGTTAGTAAACTTTAAATAAGTTTACTGTTTGTATACCTTTCACTCACACACCGTAATTTATACAGTTCATACACTTCGTGGCCGGCATCCGCAATACAAGCTGAAAACTGGTAAATGCCCATAATATAGAGAAATAAATGTTTGTTTCTCTGTTCGTGCAAAGATAATATTGAAGGGCGTTTATTGGTTTACTATGAGATAAGATCTACTTAAGTTTTAGAGGGATATTATTTTTCTCTTTATCGTTCGATTTGATTTATATGTTTTAGAAACTCCAAGTTAAGAAACCTTTTACGAATATACCAATGCTATAGTATATTCTATTTATATTAGGGGAATTTTTACTTTTTTCTATTGGTCGCATTTCTGGTTTTTATTATATAATATTAAATTATGCAAAACAATTAAAGTCTTCCTAAAGTGTCACAAATATTTTCTAGATACAATTAGAAAGACGCCGCGTGAGCAGAAAGTTTGAAAACAAGAGATGATATATTTATTACATCATTCTATTTATCCGCGTAATGCTCTTATATACCAGTAGTGCGACCGATTATATCGTTATCTTTGCTTTGACAACTTAAATAGAAAAAACAGGAGGCTAGAATCAAAATATCATTCAGGTGGATGCCGGAGGGTCGGCCTTCAGTCCGAAACCCTACAACTGGTCAATTTGTGTTGTGATATAGACATAGATATATTTATTTGACCACGTTTTTGTAAATTACAAATTGTAGCAGGTCATATAAAATATAAAGCCTTCCTGAACGCATGAATTTAACTAAATTAAAATATGCATTAAAACATAATTATTGTATAAGAACATATACTCCCGAACTGAATAAAAACAGTGACGACGAAGAGATTTTTTAATCATAAATTTGAACTACTTTGAATAACTAAGCAGCTTTACATTTTCAGGCAGTGCATTATACAAGCAGATATTAATAAAATGATTATTCTTGGTCTTCTTGTAGCAAAATTTTTTTAGGTCTGATTAAGTCAGAGCCTCTAGTTGAGTAGTTATGAAAATTGGAATTTAAGGAAAAACTATTCTTGTTTTTATAAATTTCGAGCAGTTGATAGAATATAAACAGAGAAGGTAAAGGCATAATTCCAAACCTCTTAAATCTCTTGTAGGTCCCAGGTATTAGACAATACTAGCCTCGCATATAGGTAAAACTTTCTAGGCAAACATTTACATTGCTCTCTTGAATAAATATATTATATAAATAATAAATTTAAGTGGAAAGAAATAAGACACTCTAAGTCTTCCTCCACTGGTATACCAGTGTAGGAAGACTTAAAGTGTTTTATTTCTTTCCCTTTAAAGTGCGCACTGGTATACCAGTGGAGGAAGACTTAAAGTATCTTATTTCTTTCCCTTTAAACATACACTCCACTTAAAGTATGGACTATTTCTTCAAGTTAAAATTTAAGTATGAATTAATTGGTAATTAGATTGAACAACAAGTAAATAGCCTTTTACGCAAGTAACAGTTTCTTTGAGAAATCATACTTGGCCCTGTGACAAAAATAACCCAGAAAATAAGTTTTAATTTTTTTTCTGTTAAATTTTTCATTGGTCGTACCTACTTTACTTTTAAAATTTAAAGTAAAAAATAGCATATTTTAATATCTAAATATTCATACCAGAGAGAATATTATGTTATCAGGCGAAGCATTAACTTCTCTTTATTGCCATATTTTTCTCAAAATTGAAAGTCTGTTGCGGAAAACATTGGCCAAGTAGGTTAATTAGTTTTCGAGTGATCCTTTAAATAGAACATGTTTTTTCAACGCTGGCATACCAGCCAGTAAGTAAAATCGTTATATTACATAAAAATTAATTTTATGCCGGCAACCCGGCCTAATGAAATAAATACGCCAAGGACAACCCCAATACAAAAAAACGGAGGATAAGAATAAAGCCAATAACACAAAATAGTAGCTTCTGTGCCCTTAAGCATGAAAATAATTGGAAATTGGAACATAATTTAGCCTTTTAATAATTTTTTTGAAATTCACTTTATTTTTATTTTTAATGTTTTTTACTATTTTAAAATTCATTTTATAAACGTATAATCCAAATTTAGATCAAATGGCTTAGGAGTTTTTCTAATTTACATTTCTAATAATTGTATATGCAAATTTTCTTTGCAAACAAAAATAAATACAGTTCATCATACATAAAAAAAATTGTAAATGGATTAATCAAAAGTGAATTATTTTTTATTATTAACTCCTCGATACCCCATGATACCAATACTAAATTAAACCAATATTATAGAACAAAACATATCTTGTTGTTTAATAACCCAATACTTGATTTTTGATCTTTTTTGTAAAATCTTGAATACAAATTGCTTTTTTTTAATTATTTAAAATTGAACATGCGTGCTTTTGCTATTACTTGTGTATTGTATTTTTTTTCGAATTTAATTTATGGAGAAATGAGTATAAATGATTTTTCTTTATGGTGCTCAGGGTACGTGCTATTTGAGAACGGCAATTACTTTAATGAAAATGCATCCTGACAACAACGTCAGCCACGTCGACATAAGATAAGAGATGAGGTTTTAAAATTTCAAGACACTGAATCCGTTGAAAATTAAAAAAAACAACAACCTGGAGTTTTGGATGAAGATATGCCGATTAAGGATTTGGGCAAGATTCTATAAATCCAAAGGTGTCAAGGAATATGTAAGGAAAGTACTAAAAAGGCATAAATTTCACCTTTACAAAATATAAATTTTGCAACAAATTGGCGACAATAATCCCAAAAGAAGAATTTATTTTTGTGAAACATGACAGAGAGAAAATTACACACAATAACACCGAAATTTATAAAAAAAAACTTTTTTTTACTCATGATTCTTTTACAGAGGGGCACACTTAATATCTTCAAAAAATCAATGTTTGGGCGAAAATACTGGGAGACAATATCATAGGGCCTTTTTTTTTTGAAAGAAATTTAGCCGGCAGTTTATGTTGAACTGCTTAACCAAACTATAAAGCTTTTCAGTAAAGGAAATATATTGTAGGTTTTCAAAAAGTCACTCTGTAAATCATTTATGCTAAACCAGATTTAATTTGTTACCTCTAAAATGGTTAAGAGATGCAATTAATATATATTTTGTTTAATTATAGAGGTTGTTTTAAAAACTATAGTCAATAATTTGGGTTTTAGTAGATTTGTTAAGAATAAAGTTAGAACTTCATATAAAATTGTGTACTATGTCCACTAAGCTACAGCTCCCTAACTCTGAGGATGGTTTTTCTAAATATTTTCTAAACGTTTGTAGATAAAAGTTTAAAATTTAGATATTTTGAAAAACTTTGTACGCTGACTGAAACTGTGGCCTTAAAAATGTGGATATTCAAGAAATGTGTTTTTTACGCTCATCCTTATACCTTAATCATGTCTTACCAATAGAGTTAACAACTCGAAAAAGAGAAGTTAGTTTTTAAAAATTTTATTTTAAGCAAAGCGTGATACAATAGAACTGAGCTTTTTGCGTTTCTTACATATATTTATAACATTCACAATGCTGATTCGGCATGGGAACTAGACGTAGAAAATCTAAGAAAAGAGATAACGATTCTGCTTATTCTACAGATTAGAGCGTTCTCATGGGAATGTAACTCTTCCCCTCTTAGATGAAAGCACGTTCTAAAGAGCGTGATTTCAAAAAATATAAAATTAATTATTATTATTATTTTTTAAAATAAATCAATATTTGTGATTGATTAAAATGTAGTTAAATAATTGCATTATTTATTTCATTATTTGAATTGGTTTTAATATGAATTATTTTCTTAGATTTCTTTACAAATCTTTTGTATATGATAAAAATTATAGTCAGGGCGAGAATAATGTAAATCAATATAGTCCAAAAACTTGTCCGATTGATATAAACGGTTGACGTCATTTTTTCGAGGTCCTTCTTCTGGTCTTGTAGTTGGCTTTCAATTTCTTTGGTGGCTTTAAGGTTGACATAGTTGAGGTCCATGGAAGGAGGGTTGTAGGTTAATCGATGTGGTTCGATTAGGCTTAAGTTTAACACAGGTAGGCTGACTTCGGAGTAGCTGATGCGGCTTGGCTCGTAGCTTTCCAATGTAATTGATTTGATTTTCGTTTTACAGTTGGTCGGAGACTCTAACAGGTAGGATCCAAACAGGGGTACGTTATCAACTGATTTTTGACAATTGATTGTACTGATTAGGCGATTTGGAATTGTGATTAACCATTTTCCATCGACTATTTTTGTTATCTGCGGCTCGTGCAACTGCGTCTTGAAAGGGTGGCAGGAAGTGACGTTGCTATGGTGCGTAATAAGTTGAACTGCACAAGAGGGGCTGTCTTCCACGAGGGAGGTGCGTGTTTCTTTACACAGGTGGTGTTGGGGTTGAAGTTCCATGCATTCTTTGTCCATATAAGTGTACTTATTATTGCCAAGTGCTAGGTAGGGTTTGTAGGGTATGTTGACGAAAAATGATTGGTTATCGGGGATTGGTAAAGGGAATAATTTGAAATATTGATATGTCTCTGACTCCACAAGGGGTAGTTCTAATATGAATACAACATTGTATCCCTTTAAAAAGCTTTTAATTGTTATTATTTTTTCGAAATTAAGTATATTTTGAATGTTAGTTTCTAAGGGAAGCTTGTCCGTATTTAAATGATTATTAATATTTTGTATTTCTTGTAAGAGTTCATTTGGGTTAATAATTGAATTATGAAGAATGTTCATTTTAGCAAAAGTAGTCGCCACTTCGATTTTATCGAGCATATTATAAATTGATTGATATAGTAATGTAATTTGATTAAGTATAATATGGATTAGAAAGTATTGATTCGTGTTGGTTTGGCCTATTTCAACATTTTTAATTGTCTCCTCTATTTGCATGATATGACCTTTTAATATCAATTCATTGTGCGTAATATTGGATATTATCGATTTGAATTTATTGATCGTAGAATCCAAAAGTGTGATTTGATTGATAGCATCAATTCTTAATTTATTTTGATTGTTTTCAATTTTTCTTATTCTTGCATCGATCTGCTCTGCATCATTTTGGTCTAGGTTTCCTGTTATAGTTTTAATAAAGGTGCCTAAGGGGTCAAATATTCCTCTTTTATTTCTATGGGTGGTTTTAAATGGTAATATTTGTTCGATTAAATGTTCTATTTTTAGTTCAAGCGTATGAACAGGGTTTAATGAATTGTGATAGCCGTTATAATACTGGGTTTTATTTTTAATACTAAAAGTTAACTTTTCGACTTGGTTTTTAATAGTTTCGAATTTAAGTATTAAAGGGGTTAAGTCAAAGTTTTGAATAAAGGACCATTTGTTAGATTCAAGTTGTGCAATTCCTAGTTTAAAGGGTAGCATTCCAGGGTGGTTGTTAAGGTCGTGGAATTTTACTGTTCCTGTGACGATTGTCCAGCTCCATCTGGAACAAGGGGCATAATTTTAGTTTCGTTGATATGAATTATTTCTTTGCGTTTCGTTTTAGGATTTTCGATTTCGATTTTATTATTTTCTAGGACACGTGTTAACAAATAAGGGCCTAAAAATTTCTTTTTAATTTTGCTTGATCGGTTATCTGATTTTTTATAGACTTGGGAACCAATTTTGGGTTCTATAGGGGTTTTGTTTTTATTTGCCCGGTCTATAGATTTTAGTTTAAGTTCTTTCGTGTGTTCCGTGATTTTTTCGTATAAGACTTGTGTATTATTTTTATGATTGTTTAGATATTCGGTGTATACATGAGATGGTATTAAATCCATAGGGTCTCTAGAATCGGTGTGTCCAAATACTAGTTCGTAAGGGGTGAAATTTGTACTTGAATGGATTGTATTGTTATAAGCAATAATTGCATATGGCATTAATTTTGTTACGTCAGCATTTGGGTCTGATTCGCGTAAAATTCGAATATGTTCAATTAGGGTTGAATGTAACCTTTCTACGGGAGCATTGGACTCATGATGATAAGGGTTAGTAAAATGGATTTTTATATTGTGTGTGTTTAATAAGCCTTTTACTACTTCGTTTTGAAATTCTGATCCGTTGTCTGAAACAATTTGTTTTGGTACACGTAAGAATGAAAAGAAATTTATTAGTTGGTCGCAACATGAAACTGCATTTCCGCTGTAGGGTAACGCTTGTGCGTATTTTGAAAATTTGTCAATGATTGTTAAGAATTTTTGTTTTCCTACTATAAAGGTATCTATATGAATTATTTCGAATGGTTTACTCGGTGTTTCTGTTAAAACTAAGGGTTGATCGGGTGGTTTACGGTTGTATTTCGATCGTTGGCATATTTCACAATTATTTATATATTTTGTAACATCAGACTTTAATGATTTCCAATAATAATTGGCTTTTAAAAATCTACATGTTTCTTCGATTCCGCGATGATTGGTTTTACTTTCGTGTCGGTATTTAATCATTAATTCTCGTTCTTCTGGTGCCACGTTATTTAATAATTTTGAACACTCTATAAGTTTCAAATTTTTAAAATGGTTGTTCATGGCTTGTTGAAAATAAGGCCGTAGTTCTTTCGAAAAGAAATAAATATACGTATTTTTGGCGTTTAAAAATTCTTTAAGAAAATTTGTAATTACTGCCATGTTAGTGGGTAATGTTGCGTGGATGATTTGATGGTTATCAAAATTTTCATGGTTTGTCTTGGTATACGCGTCATAGGGTGATTTTTTAATAATAATTTGGTGTGGCTTGTTATTAATAATATCGTCTAATATACTCATATTAGCATAATTATCTTCCGCGTTTGTACTGTGTACTGTGTTGTTTGTATTATCGTCGTTGATACGATCTTCGATAATATTTACAGGGTTGTCAAGATTGGTGGGGTTTGTGCTTGTTGAGGGAATGGGTATTTTTTCTGGGGGTTTAATTTGTATATTTTGTACGATGTTTATTTTGCGGGTTTTTTGTTTATTTTCAAGCTGTCGACTTGCGTCGTTGGGGTCTAAATTTTCAGGGTTAAATTGGCTATAACTTTGTTCTAAGAATTTGTCGATATCTTGACTTATGTCACCTGGGTTATTGATGATTGATTCGGATTCGATAGCATGGAGGGAAATACGACTTAGTGCGTCTGCGTTGGTATTTTGTTTACCTTTTTTGTAAATTATTTCGTAGTCATATTCTTCAAGTTTAAGTCTCCAGCGTACAAGTTTAGAATTTGGTTCTTTTAAATTAAATAGCCAAACAAGGGGTCTATGATCTGTATAGATTTTAAATTTCCTACCATATAAATATGGCCTAAAATATTTGCATGCCCAAACAATGCCTAAGAGTTCTTTCTCTATCGTGGAATATCTTTGTTCCGTTTCATTTAAAGTACGGGATGCGAAAGCTACAGGGTGGTCATTTGGAGGATCTCCCTGCGAGAGTACAGCTCCAAGGGCTATATTTGATGCGTCCGTTGTAAGGGTGAAGGGTTTTTCAAAATCAGGGTATTTAAGTATGGGGGCATTTATTAGTAATTCTTTAAGCTGGTTAAAGGATTTAATAAAAGCGGGTGTATGCTCAACTTTTGCTCCCTTTTTTAGACATAATGTTAGTGGCTTTGTAATTTTTGCAAAATCTTTAATGAACCTGCGGTAGTAACCGGCGAGGCCTAAGAATGATTTAATATCTTTTGGCGTTTTTGGTATTGGGAAATTCTTGACGGCATCTACTTTATTGGGGTTAGGTTTCACTCCGTTTTTTGTTATTTTGTGACCTAAATAAGCAACTTCTTTGTGTAGAAATTCTGACTTGTCTAGTTGAACTTTAAAATTTGATTGACGTAATCTATCAAATACTGCTCTTAGTCTCTCGATATGTTCTTGTAAAGAGGTGGAAAATATGATGATGTCATCTAAGTATACTGAACAAATTTCGTTTTGGAGACCGCGTAGGACGTTATTCATGACTCTTTGGAATGTGGAGGGGGCATTTTTGAGTCCGAAGGGCATTCTTTTAAATTCAAAATGTCCCGTGTCTGTTGAAAATGCGGTTTTTTGAATGTCGCTCGGTTCCATTTCTATCTGGTGAAATCCCGTCGCGAGATCTAACGTTGAAAAATATTGGGCTTTTCCTAGCTTGTCTAGTATATCGCTTATATTAGGAAGTGGAAATTTATCTGGTATTGATTTATCGTTAATTTTACGATAATCGATAACGATGCGCCATTTGCGCACGGCCGATGCGTCTAATTTTTTTGGTACTATCCAAATTGGACTACTCCACGGTGAAGTTGAATTTTGAATAATTCCGTTTTCGAGCATTTTATTAATCTGCGTTTTTACTTCGTTTTTGTGTATTTCCGGGTACCGATAAGTTTTAGTAAAAATAGGTGTTTCATCTGTAAGATTTATTTTATGTTTAATTTGATTAGTAAAAGTTAACGGGGTACCTTCGCTATAAAAAATATCTCGATATTCAAAACACAGTTTTCGAATTGCTTTAAACTCTTCGTCGTTACAATGCGATAAGCGCAAATTTTTTAAATTTTATTTTTGAAGGTTATCTAGATATTCATTTAATTCGGTATCTGTTTCCATTTTTTCGATAAAATTTATTTCTGTTTCGTTTAAAATTTCAATATCGAAAGGTTTATTAATAGTGATTTTTCTTGGGTTTTCGCGGGTATTAGTTACGAGGGTTGTTGCAAAAGAATCAATAACTTTGACTACGGCTTCTGGCATTTCAGCGCTGCCAAAATCTTGATATTTTAGAATACCTATACCGTTTGATTGTTTAACGGGCAGTTTTACTTTTTGACATGTACGAGGGGGTATTATTATGTCTACCGTCCGCGTTTCTATGTTATTTAAGGTTTGTTCATTGTTTTCTTGACATAGGGGTAAAATTGCATTTGGCATTTTTAGTTTACGCGATTTAATGGCGATATTCGCGTCGACGTATTCTAAAAAATCCATTCCTATTAATCCGTCGTATTTTGGCGAAAAATCGAATAAATAAAATTTATGGTTTCCTGAACAATTAAATGATGGAAATATAGGTATATTTACTATTTCGTTGTGAAAAGAGGTCGCATGCGCAGATCTTACTGAAAAAGGTTCCGAAAAAATAGAATTTGGGTACAATTGATAAGCAAGGTCAGGTTTTATAAAACTTTTACCGCTGCCAGTGTCTATAAGAAATTTTGCATTTATTTCTGGTATGATAATGGCGGGTAAATCTGAATTTGTATAATTATTTAAACAAATTACGTTATTTTTTCGAAATTCTGGTCCTGGTGAAAATTTTCATTTTGCAAGTTTGGATCGCGTTCATAGAAGTCGTTTTCGTATGAATATTCGGTTTCTCCTGCGGAGTAATTTTGTTGGTCATAGTAATGCGACGTTTCGTTTTGCTCGGAATAATATTGAGAGTCATCCTCAGGGTTTTCGTAATATTGATTATCAGGGTTATTAGAATTGTTTACATCTTCGACAGATTGGTTAAATAATTCTTCGACGATTATGTCGCGTCTTGGTTGCGTATTTTGATTATGTTGGGGGTTTGGTATATAACCAGATGATGTATCCATTGGTTCTGGTTTTCTAAATTTAGACATAACGGTTTTTTGCATATTCGGATTATATAGTCTGGGGTTAAAATTGGGTTTATTTACAAAATTTTGGTTTGGATAATTTGGTCTTTGGAAATTTTGATTTGGTGGTCCTTGTCGAAAAATATTCGAGGGTTGCCTAAATTGTCCATAGCCCATGAATTGGGTTTATATGGATTTGGGTTATTTAGTGGTGGTCTATAAAAGTTTTGACTCGTTTGAGGAATAAATCGTTGTGGTTGTGGTGCATTAGCAGAATAATGCATTTTTTGGGGTACATTTTGGGTAATTTTTGAATTATTTAAATTTGGTGTTGTTTTAGTAGTATTAAAATTTCCTCGGTTTTTATAATAAAGGAAATTTTCTTCTTCCGACGCGTGACTCATGGCTTCTTCAAGGGTTTTTGGATTTTTTAAACGTACTACGAGCTGCATATGGTAGCTCAAACCGTTTATAAAAGTTTTTAATACTAAATTGTCGTATTCTTTGATTTTTAGTAATTTGATTTCGGGTGTGTCTTGTGACATATTAATTTTTGAAAATAGTAAGCTACGCGCATCTTGTAGACGCAGGCCAAATTGTTGCGGATTTTCATTGCGTTCCGGTTTAGGGTAATAATATCCTGTAAAACACAATCAATTGATCTTTGATCTGAGAATGTGCTAACAATTGCAACTTTTAGTAAAGGCCAGGTATTTAATTCAACTCTGGAGGCAATTAAATCTGCTGCTCGCCCTACAAGTTTATTTAAAACGGTGTCGAAAAGACATATGTTAATGGGTGCCCCATTATTTGTTCTGTCTTTATGATTTTCAAAAAAGTTTTCGCAAGCATTAATAAAACGATTGATTTGTTTCGCGTTCCCGTCAAAATTGGGAATATTATCGGCTTGATATCTAATCAATTGATAATTTGGCTGTGCCATGTCGATAAAATTCAAAAAGTCCTGTAACGGGTTTTCCAGTGTTAAATAAAAATAAAATATACAATACACTATACTAAAAATGATATCAGACGAAAGCTGCTTCTTAGAAATAAATTGATTTTAATATAACGTACGTACAGACGTACAGACAGACGTTATTCAGAGACAACTCAATAATCAAAATGGTAAAAATTGAAAGTATTTTTTTTTTAAAAGGATGCACTTACAATAAGGCGATGATTCTTGTCGTTTTCATTCCTAAACTAGGGTTCCAATAGGCTCGGCGATGCTGTCCTCCCCCTGGATTACTTATGAGCGTCGGGACGATGCTTGTTCCCTATTCTCGCACCAATAGGACGTGGGACGATGCTTGTTCCCGTTCTTCCCTGGTCGGTGAGCTTATTGCACGGCACTTTGTTAAAATTGTTCGTTTTTGTTATTAATCGTTGAAACGAAGACGATTTACACTCACGATGCGCAGAACCGCTAACAAAATCCGATCCGACTGCGCCAGTTAACAACTCGAAAAAGAGAAGTTAGTTTTTAAAAATTTTATTTTAAGCAAAGCGTGATACAATAGAACTGAGCTTTTTGCGTTTCTTACATATATTTATAACATTCACAATGCTGATTCGGCATGGGAACTAGACGTAGAAAATCTAAGAAAAGAGATAACGATTCTGCTTATTCTACAGATTAGAGCGTTCTCATGGGAATGTAACTATAGTACCTTTTTTTCGTGAAAAATATCAGTTTTTTTAATTTGACATAAAAATGTATAAATGTTATCGTAAAAAAAATGTAAGTCTATTTTTACGCCACTATCCCCTATTTGTGGTCACATTAAATATCGACATTTTTAAGATCACAGTTCCATTCAGCGTACAAAGTTTGCCAAAATATCTAAATTTTAAATTTGTATCTACAAAGGTTTCGAAAATATTTAGAAATACCATATTTAGAGTACCCCCTTTAGGGCGCTGTAGCTTCGTAGTGGATATAGGACACAATTTTATATGAAGTTTTTACGTTACTTTAAGCCAATCTACTCAATCCCTAATTATTATCCATACCTTTTAGTACCTTTTAGTAATGTTCTTGATAAGGATATAATATGATAACGTTGAGTCAACTCTATCGAATCGCATAATTGTTTAAAACAAAACAAACAAACGAATTTAAACAAACTAACCCATTATAACTGAGAAATCAGTCCACAACGGCTTATAATAAATTTAATGAACAAACTGTCTAATTAAATTACCTAAAGTTTTTCTGTTAAATATTATTTTTACAATAAATAACAACAGAACAGTTTGTTTTAATTAAACAATATCCTACTGACTACTTAGGTATGATTAGAAATTTGAAAGAAATAAAAGAAAACAACAAAGGTAATGTAGCAAACAGGTAAACATTTCTCCTTAAGGCGATTATCACAATACAGGATATATTAGCTCTTCTCCCAACTTTCCCGTTAAAGAAATAAATCCTTCTTAAATGTGCCGGCACGTTGAATGGGCAGACTCACAACAATATATTGCCGAGAATTGAAAATCGTAATTGAAAAACGTTGTTGCCGTTCTTTGGGAAGTGTTGGGATGGATTTAAATGTACAACTGCTCGTATTCGGATACTAAATGCACTTAAGTAAAGTTCCTGACGTAGATAGGATGTGGGATGATACGATTTTATGGATTTCAGGTAACATATTATTATCCGAAGGCGCAACTGCTCACTTTTTTTTTTGAAAACTTTACATTTCATTTAGTTTTATTATTCTTGTGTACCGAGTGGTACACCGGCAGACTGGCCATGGGAAATCCCATGTAAATTTTGTTTCAAATATTGGCTCCTCCAGTCATTTTATATTAAAATTATAAATACCAAATTTTATGATACAGGGTGTCCCAACCGTAGACATTTACCTTTTGATAAGCAAACAATAATCACGAAAGTGGTATATTTATGGCCTCGCACATGTAAACCAAGCTACACCGGATTAGGCATGCGCACTGCAACATTATCATTTGACAAATGGGAAATAAGACAGGTCCGGGCTTTAAAATTTAAGTTCTTGCTAAAGAAATTGTAAAAGTTGACCTTTAAATAATTTTTACGTGTAAACAGCTAAAATTTGCCGCAAATTCTTGCCAAAAATTGGAATTTCTTCTCAGTTTTTGATCAAGTTGAGAAAAAGGTAGTGTTTTCTGGCATTTTGAGTAGTTGCAAACCCATCAGATTTTGAGGACAAATAATTGTTTTTAAGGTTTTATTTCTGAAATTTGTTTTAAAATGATTCGTCGTCGTGTTGTTAGTTCGAAAAGGAAAAAAACAAGTCAATTAAACCAGTCCTATAAAATTAAATATAAAAAACAAAACAAAATCAGCAAAATAACCAGTCTTTGATGTTATCGCGTAGGTACCTAACTTCAAGTCAAACATTAGTTGGTATATAACTTGTATTGATTTTTTAAATTTGGCAAAAACTTGGGTACGTGTAAAACATTTCACACAATCACAATTTCTTGTTCAAGAATTTGAAAAAGTTTTTGCCCAAAAACTTGACCCGTGGAATAGTTTTACCCTTGGATTAATATAAACATACCTAGGTATTTACTTTTTCTTTTATTAATTATAAGTATAGAGAAAAGTGCCTTTTAAACTTTCTGAATGGCCCGAAAAATAAGCGTACCTAATTAGATTGCAGGGCTGCAAATAAAATATACTAAAACATGCATCGGGATAATCTGTCTTGGTGTGTGTTTCTCTTTATTTTCATACCTTGTTTTTGTAGCCCAGGTCTAGTTAGATGGGTTTAAATTGATCATAATAAAATAAAGTTATATCTATCAAGATACATTACTACTCCATACTTATTGAAAATACAAAATACCTGGTATTTTATCCCTATTTGGGCATAATAAAACACAATTCACTAAACTACGCAAAAACTAGAAATCCTTAAACATTAAACACCCACAGTAAACAGCAAAGAATCCACAGAGAAACTTAAAACACAACAACCACTTTGTACGCTTAATAGAACTGTGGTCTTAAAAATGTCGATATTTAAGAAATGTGGCCAGAAATGGGATATAGTAAAAATAGACATTTTTTTACGCTAACATTAATACCTTTTTATGTCAAATTAGAAAAATGTGACATAATTTACGAAAAAAGGTGCTAATGGTAGAACATGATTGGATGCGCCGTTTTCTCGATAAAAAATGTATTTAAAAATTACCGTAACGTTGAAAAAATCGTTAATGTACTAGTATAAACAAATTCAAAAATTTTTATATATTAAATTAGTAATAAGTAGTACCTATATTACAATACAAGTATGGTAGGTACGTCTTTACGGCATATGCGTGATGTTTAACAAAACGAGCCAAAAGCGATTGATTATTTATAGAAATTTAATAGTTGGCTTTTATATGACAGATGTAAAACTTGACAACGGAATAACCGATAATTATTTTTGCAACAAGTTCGTGAAAGTGTGTTTTACGTCCCTTAAATGGAAGTCAGTAGCAGCAGTGATGATGAAATTCCGAAGGAAGTTCTGGACATGGCTAAAGCAGCTACCGTTAATTTATTGCCGGATAAATCACGGCATAGATATGAGAAGGAATATGAGCTCTTCATCTACAATTATTAATATTAATATTTCTTAATTTATAAGTTTGGATTAGTTTAGAAATTTAAATAAATAAGTATTTGTTATACATAATGTTTAATAGAGTTTCTTTTAAAAATAAAAAGTACACTTGAATAATATAAACACTTGTTTTTATAGTATGTAATTACTTACAGCACTAGTGCGGTAAAGAGATACTTACCGCAATAAAATCAGTGCGGTAAGTAGTTACTCACCGCACGCTTGTAGATAAATCAATTAAACTAAAATAACTGTCACTAAAAATTGACTGGCGTCAAATCGAATCTAAAAAACTCCAGAGGTTAAGGAAATTATTCAAAATCGGATTGAAGAAAATCCTAAATTCCGCAGCAGACGATTGGGCTTAGAACTAGGGAATTCAGAGATACTGTTAATAGGGTGACCAGAGAACAACTATTGCACCCATTTCATGTTCCATGGGTACTAAATCTTTTACCCCATAAGTTTGAACCATGCCTAGCTTTCTGCCGGTTTATCCAAGAACACAAAAATCAAGATTGGAACTTTACACAAAGAATTTTATTCACAAATGAAGCCCGTTTCACGCGTAGTGGCATAACTAATTTGCATAATGAACAAGTCTATGCTGAAGGAAATCCTCACGCGACAAAAGTAACCAATTATCAGCATGAGTAGCAGCAGAGATCAATGTGTGGGCAGGAATCATAGACACTTTTATAATTGGTCCTGTCATTATACCACCTCGACTAAATGGTGAAAATTATTTGGAACATCTGCGAAACAAATTTTCAAACTTATTAGATCCCCTGCCCTTGGAACTTCGAAGAGGATTGTGGTTAATGCATGACGGTGCTCCTCCACATTTTTCGTACGTAATTATTTGAACGAACATTATCCAGAGGGATGGTTTGGTAGAGGCAATAATGCACCCGCAAATTGGCCAGCTCGATCCCCTGATATCACCCCGGTGGATTAATTAGGAACTTTAATAACTCTGAAAATAAATTAAGGAGACGTATTAAAACTGGAACTGATGCTTTGACAAATGATAATGATGAAATGCTCCAAAGACTTTAACTTAATTTTTTTAAATGCATTAATCTTTGCACACCGGAAAATAGAGGACATTTTGAACATTTGTTAAAAACATTTTTTTTTTAAATTAAACTAAATTAAATTTTTGCTGTTTATAATTCTCTTATTTACTGGTGTAACTAGAGAATAAAATTAACACATTCATGTAATTATTTTTATTTTTGTTTTTAGTGACAATCATTTTAATTTAACGCCTTCGCTTCAAATTGTGTTCAATTAATACAATAAGTTAGTCCTGGCTATACAAGAAGTTTATTTTATAAATCCAGATATCTCAAAAATGGCTGCTCAAATCGACCCTTACCACGTATACCTTTTTCAGGTAAAAGAGGTTGGAGACTAAGAATGTTTTAAAAGTTCAATACAGAGTGACTCTAAAAAGTTATTTGTTTTAAATGTGTGCAAGGTACCACAGGTGGCGCCCTCTAAATTTTACAATAAACAAGAGGGCAGATTTTAATTTTTCACCCTACAAAGTCACCCCTAGCCGAATATTTTGATGATACACTAATTATTAGAAAAATTTATTATGAAAAACTAAAACCAATTTGAACTTTTGAGACTGTATCTGTAAAATCATCCACTTTTAAACTGAGGTAAGTTGGATAGATCGTGATATTTAAGCCTCAGGAATTTGTGGTAGCATTTTTTCCGCAACTTTTAGAGACATCCTGTATAATATGACATAATTGCTTAATACTCGCATGGCTTTAGTGCACTTGAGAAAACTATCATATATTTTTTTTAAATTGTTCACAACCCTATATCTCAAGATACTACATAACACCTAAAAGAATGAACCTAAATGTAATGTTATGCCTGGTCGGACGAAAAAAACATATTTTCCGACCCTTGACGTTTATCTTAAAACGTCCATTCTATCCATTCAATCTGTTCTATAGAGTATAATAACCCGATAATAAATCACTTCCGCTTGGCAATCAAGGAAATGCAGGTCCTTTTGTCCGAAATTATACCGTAGTAAATACATCAATGAGGCACTCAATAGGTTAGAATAATGGTATTGGCTTCTGGCTTGAAAGTCGATCTTAATTGCAGGAAATTCAAGCAGAACAGTTCGGTAGTTGCCTCCATTATTATTTCATTTCTTAATATGATTAGATGCAGTGTTTCAATCAGTAATTATTAAAAATGAGAAAAGACAATTTCCACCAATTCTATATAAAACGATCCAGTAAATAATAAAAAATATTTTCTTTCTTCATTTACGAGTATCTGGATTCTTTACTATTGTCACGCCCAGATTCTAGGGTGTGACGAGGGCGTAAAGGTAACTACGGGAGCTTCAAGTTAAACGAAGTTTTTCGAAAGACAAATTTATTGACATTAACAAAATTTACCAAATGGGTTTACAAAAATAAGTGATTCAATTATTAAACAACGGATTTAAACTTTTTGCAAATTGGAATTTAAACAGTATTTACATTGAATTCATAAGCTTCATAGACTTCTACGGTGGGCAGCAACACAAACCAGCAAAGTTTTTTGACTATCTCTTACCTAACACTAGTGACGAACAATATTTTTTCTATCAATTATGTGGAGTTCGCCAAGTCAGCAGTTTTCCCTTCTTTTAGGGAAACAGCGAACTCGGGTCGTGAACCTTAATTCTGCTGACTTGATGACTTGACAACCATTGATAGATCGGAATGCGCGGATAATATTTGATCATTGCAACTTTTCGAATTTGTTTAAAGAATATAATACAGGTTTAATGTTACGTATGAATGAGCTGTGTTTAACATTAACTATAGAAATGCATTCAAAATTCGAATATTGAACTATGAAATATTTTTATAAAATCCTGTGACACTATGAATTCATGTTTCAGGTTTTATAAGTACGAGAACAAAAATGTGAGTAAATATTTTTTTTTTCAGAACAGTAATGAGAGGTGTAAATAATTCGTCGCCAAATATTTCTATCTATCATTTGAACAATGTTATTTGGTTAAAAAGAAATTTTTAATCTATCAGTTACCTTAACTTAATCAAGATATAGATACCGGGTGTCCACGGAAGGTGGTTCGCCCTTCTAACTTTTTTGTTTTTCAAGATAGTGGAATAAAATTTGGGTGATTTGTATACGACATAAAACTGCATTTTTTGACAGGTGACTCAACATTATGGAACTTCCGGTTTAACCAGTTTATCTAGAGGGCTATGAATACCTAAATCACTTATTTCAGTTCTTTAATCTTGGGAAAAATACAATTTTACTATTTTTGGTCCAATGCTATGAGCTATGTAAAATTTAATCTTTAAAGTTGTATAACTCATTTTTTTTAAACGACAACATGGTGGCCCGTCGGCTTAAGGAAAACAATTTAATTACGATTATTTTGATATCATACACTAGTAGGTTTTAGAAAAGCTGCCATTAAAAAACTTTAAAAAGTTAACTTGGAACTTTCCTAAAATAAAGCATCCTTTAAGGATAAATTTAAATATATCAAGTAGCCTGTGATCAGCAAAACTGATAAAATAAAATCATGCCTTGAAGAAAATTTACATGCCGACAGCTTCTGCCGATGCTTCTGCCAAAGTAAATTAGTTAGTTGTTTAAAAAACATGGAAAATACTAGATTTACTAGGAGTGAAAAAGTTGATATGTTATTATTATCAGGCTCATTTCGCATTTTCGGAACCAGTTTTGGGTACCAAATACTGCCGGGTTGGATGACGCCGATTAAAATAACTTTATGCGTAAAGTCGTGCAGTATCGGTTCAATTCTTTCTACATTCTCAAAAAACTAATAACAAAATGTTTAATCCCTCTCAACTACTTATAATTAATTACTAATCGTCTACAAAAAATAAACATTTCCTTATTAAAATATTTGTTACAGGAAATATAAATGCTCTGGTAACAATATTATGCTGAATCCCATGTCAATTGTCGACAAAATCAGAACATTTTCGCATTTAAGTTTACCCCATCTATGCCATTCGTCCCATATTTTGTTAAGAGTTTCCAAAGCCAAACTGTTTTATTCAGGCCAACAACACAACGTAAGTATTAAGATCTGGTAAATTATATGTCATAAATTTCCTTTAAGTGGAATATGGATTCAGCGATTTGCCGCGTAGAAAATTGAATTTGCAATTTTAGATTTTCCATTGTGTTGCGATAGTGATAAATGATTTTATAGGATAGGACACCTAGCTGATATAAAGCCAGTGCAGTCTAAAAAATAATAGACGGTGATCTTCATTAGAAAACAATGACATGACAAAACAGTATTTCTAATAGTAATTAACAACATTATTTACGTATAATTTTACAAATAAGGCAAACTTGTTCTTCAAAGACAGTTTTGACGGTTTCATAATAATTATAAAACATAATTTTATAAAATACTTAGCAAGTAACCAAAAAAAAAACGTTATTATTGGTAAGATAAAAGGCCTTCCACTTTTTAAATAAAAAAAAACTTTTGTTGGTAGTCATAACTAAAATAAAACATATATTTTTTGGAAAATTTTGTATGTAAAAGATCTCAAAGCCCGTGAACCTTTTTTAATATATCAGTTTGCTTTTGCATTTCCATAAATTTAACCCTCATCCAGAGATGAAAACTAAACCAATTTTTTTCCTAACGCAAATGTATGGGTTGTGATATGTCGTTGAAAAGGGCTTAAAATATAGAATATAACATATTTACTTATAAATGCCTAATAAGAAAAAATTCTCAAATAATTTTCCTATTGTAAATTTTTTAGAAGAAATGTTTACCATCTTTTTTAAGGCAGAACTCTAGCCTAAAGTAAACTTTAATTGTAACATTATGTACCATTTCTGGATTTTTTGGTTTTGCCACGTAAATTTAGCTTTTAGGATGGTCTTAAAGAATAATCAAATGGGTTGTGGTCTGGCAATTTTGCTGGTCACTCAATTGTTCCTCTTGCCCGTGTCCACAGGTTGGAAAAAAACTTCATTTAGATATTGGCGACCGTTGTGTGCTTATTGTGGTTCATTCTATAATCATGAATATCTGCATCTGCATGACTAGGAAAGAAAGCAGCCAAAACTAGAATAAGGTCCTCAAGAAATGTAGATATTACGACCCATTTAGATTATATTTAAAAAATATTGGCTTAATGACCCAGTGTCCAATTATTCCTTCCCAAACATTTTGGCCTTTGAGTGTGAATTTTTCCAATACAGTTAAGATTTTCATCAGACAGGTATTGTTTTGCTTATTCACCAGACCGTTTTAAAATAACAGTACCTATACTCATTCGAAAAAATAAACCCAGTCCAAAACTATTGAATGATCCAGTAAATTCATAATGTCGATCATAAGAATTTACATAAATTTATTAACCTTAATACAGATATAATTAACTACCGTTGTTATCATTGTTAGTTGCATAACTGGAGTGACAGTGTTGTCCAGTAGATTAAGCGAGATGTTTAATGTCTTCCTCCATTATCCGGGGTCATGGTTCTCTTGGTACATCCTTCAGATGGCCCAGTTTAGAATAACGTGCTTTTTTAAAAACAAATGCGCTACTTCTGCCCTACCTCACACGATTAATGTTATTGTATAATTTTAAATTATTTAGGAAATCACATTTAAAAAAAAATCGCGGCAATAGTCGGTTATATAAAAAAAATATAAAATTGACTTCAACCAAACTAGAAAAATTTCGTAGTAATTTTTCACCAAAAATTTCGTTTATGCAAGTTAAAAAAAAATATATTTCCTTTACAATCCAAAAAAATAGAAGGTACTTATACCAAAAATATTCTGTTACTAGCAAGCGTTGCATACCGAAAACCTTGTTTAAAAAAAATTCAATTTCAAAAACTTTATAACCATTAAAATTTCATAAAAATACCGCTTAAAAATTCATCCACAGTTTAACATTACGAATTATTTCCCAAAATTAATTTATATCCAAAAAACAACTCGTACTTGCAACCATATTCACCTGAAAACATTAATATTTTCAGCAAAAATGTAAAATAAAATCATTAATTTTCCGCAAAAATACCAGAGAACAGTTTGCTTCGCACCAGGAATTCATAAAAAAATCAATGCGAACGATCAGCTTAAATAAAAAAATCTGAAAAAAATTTTTTTGTATCACCTTGAACTCTTATCTTATGCTGTATACCATCAGGAGACGATTAAATTTAACACTTTTATTTCCCAATAAATTAAAATATTTTGCAGAGAAAATAATGAAGCATGCAATGATTACAATTAAAAACTTTTTTAAACTAGCATTGCTCGAAAAACAAATGATCAACCTGTAATCAAGTCGGGGCCTCCACCAAATTGTCACGAGAGCACCGGGTTCCTTGAATAAAAGGCGGTCATCATAAATAATGTAACTCTTTATTAACACTATTTAGCAAATTATAACAAATAAATATAAAAATACCCAGTTCTACCTTTAATTAGTTTGGCTTCTGCATTCTGTGTCGGGGAAAAGTGTCGCCGCGATCTATTCTGCCGGTTCGGGTGCTTGCCGGTCGTGCTCACTTGGCTGCGAGATAGGTGATCCTCCCCGCGCTCGCGAGCAAGCCAATCGACGTGCTAGGTTCCCACTCTCACCCGGCCATTGGGTTGACAATAAGTGGGGAAACCCAGACGTCGACCACCTGGACGCGCGAAAAAACTACCCCCCGTGACAATATATTATATATTTATTTTTCCGACAGCTATCACATTACCTGCACTTTCTTACAGTGAAAAAAATGTTGGGTTAGTTTCCATCCTTGGATAAGGAGTAAAATTTACGGTAAATAAGGTGCACGGGTTTTGTGATTTTTTCAAGGAATTATATATTTTAGTTAAAAGATCTACCCTGTATATGTAAGATATTTTTGCTTTTATTTCACCACATCCATTTTTATACGTTGCTCCATGTTATGGCACATCTGTAATACTGTGATCTAAAATGCCCCACATTTTTTTTATAATTTTAACTATCTATTAGAGTAAAGCACCAATACTTTATTTGATCTAAAAATATAATAAAAAAATATTGTATTAATTGTTTTAAATGTCAGTATTTCCGACAGTATAATATTGATTCGCGAGTTTAATGGCAGGATGGAGGACGAATCTCCTCATTTTCTACAAAATGCCATAACTAACATATAAAAACTTAAAACTCACATTTCTTTCTTCATCTATTATCCTTATTCAACACGCATGTGATATAGGGCACGTTCTGGCTATGTTAACCATGCTTCTTTCTCGTTCTCGGTTATGGAAAAAATACTTCACATACTTCTCATAGATTATTATAATACTCCGTCTCCGCAGTCACAGTAGTTTACTACTACACATAAATAACCACTTTTTCCGTAGTAATTCTAGGTAATAAGGTGACCGTCAGCATTTATGCGAGGGGTGACGGTAGGGGGTCGACAAAATATAAGAACCACGCTGCAGAGGAAGTCACGATAATAACTACAATTTTTTTTTAACCAATAGTCAAGTCTGCAAGCTTTTCAGTTTCTCCAATCGTCAAGTTAAAAAAACAACTACCCATTAATGCAAGAGCGTGCATGAAAGAGTTCTTATATATCAAATCTGAAAAATGAAAATTTGCAGGATTGGTTCAAATATCACAAGTTCCTCTTAAGAGCTATTGATTGGAAAACATTTAAGTTTGCGGAAGTAAAGCCAAAATGACATTTTTTTCAGACAAAATCAATTATGGTATTCCTTTCCCCAATCCTTTTTGCCTACCCCAACTACCTTAACCGTCGACACCTTCACCAAATCTTACCGGCATCATTATAAATGTCAGGATATCCTTTCAGGAGAGGGCGATATTTTTCTCTCTTCGGAGATTTGTCTAGCAAAATATTTAATGCTTCAGTCTTATACTTCGCATGTACCAAGGAGGTATAACGGTGTCTCCTCCCATTTTTTTATTCAGGACAAATTGGTCTCTCCTTCACGTCAATTATTATCATAATATGTTTCCTAAGTCGACATCACTCTGTCAGAATCCCCATTAATGGACTTTGTCTTCTATTCAGAAGCCACTTAGACCTGGATTTGTTTGCCTTATCTTTTCCTAGAACACGAACGAAGCCTGACATAAAATTGTAAAATTAACTAATGAACGCTTGATTCTTTTTTCTGTTTTGCCCGTTATTTTCTGAAAATTGAACCGACATGTGTATCCTTTTTCTTTGTCATTTTGTTCATATAGCTTTTTAATAAACTCGATTCGACCATTTCATGTCGCAAATGCAATACCACGCCATTTAAAATACCCTTTAGCACGCTCCGACCGTTATTTTCCGACCTTAAATAAGGAATGAAACCTACTGAACACGTCCAAAACAACCCCTAACAACACCACTATGTATTTCGGGAAAATGCAGGGACTAAATAAAGAGGTACTTGGCTTGGCTTTTGTTTGAAATAGGGCATATTTTAACATTTATGGTCGGATACCCACACAGCGTTGCAAAATATCGGCGTTTGATATAAGAAAATATTAGTAGGTATATGCTTTTAGAATTTTTAAACGTTACGATTTCGTAAGTTAATAGGGGTAACTATGCCGATATCTTTTTGGTATATACAGGTATGGAAAGAAATCCTTTGTCGGCCAATAAACATTTGCAAGAGTACAAATAATAAGTAGGTATGGCAAAGAAAACAGAAATAGGACAATTATGTTTCCCCCACATCCGTATGAATAATCTTTACATAACTGAATTTTAAGTTGCGCTGAAAGTATAAATTAGCCATCCTGCATCACAAGGTCAATTATATTTCAAGCCGCGCAGCTGGCCACCAGGGTCAAATTGGCACTGTCGCCGCTTGATGATTTTTCAGCTGGCCGAGGGACTGGTTTCTGTCGCATAATATTGACGTATTGAGGTATAGAAGAGAATAATAGTTATATTCTGACCTACTCTAAAGCTCCCTAAACTGAACCCGGCTCTGGATTAAACTAGTCAGCCCGCCATGTCAAAACTGTCAACTTTTATTTCTCTTGTCCACATTTTTTTGTCAGGAAATAATATCCATTTTTTGATTTTCATTTTAATATTTAATAAAATTCTATTAGTTTCTGCTCTAAATTACTTCGCCGATGTGTGTAAAGTTGACAATAAATAAATTAACATGAAATGTTTCACATACCTATGTAATATTAATTTACAAGACAATATTAACATAAGATTATTGGGCAGGCTGCAGATAACTGCAACACATTTTGCCTGACGACATATATTTTGAGTTGGTAATAATAATCAGAATACATGAACTCCTAGACTACAGTACAGCTTTTGACACTTTAACTCATAAACTGAAATAATTCGGTTATGGTAAGACGTATAGTATTAAATATTTTAATAGTTATTTTAAAAATCGTAAGCAATGCGTTGTTTAAAAAGGTGATACATAGGGTCTAATTACAAATAATCGTTTTACTTTGGGCAGCATCCTTGGCCCTCTAATTTTTTCGATTTAATCTGCGGATTTTTTTTTTTAATATTGTAGTTGTAGCTGATTCTCAAATTTAATTCTTCTTTCAAAATCAATTATTTCCTTAAAACTTTTGTTTAGGTTTTAAAGACGCATAGGTTCGTGCCTAATTAGTGAAAAACACTGCTAATGTTACTAGGTACAAATAGACAAGCTTAACGAAATGATTCGCTATTTCTAATTGAAATTAGAATTAAAATACTAAAACCTATTAATGAGCGCAAAAACCTAGATCTAATGTGCGAGCAGTCAAGTTTATTTTTTAATTAAAAAGTAATTTTACAAATTGCGACTTCTCTCTTGTGTTTTCTAATTTAACTTACTGTAACATAGTTTACTAGCACACATTACTACAAAAAGATAAAAAAATATTCTACAGAAAATCAGAATTCCTATCTAAGATTTATTTATAACTTTAAAAACAATTTTACTTCACTACTAGTCGCATCAACTCCTCTGGCTTAATATCATAGAGCGCTTTATTCTACATTTGGCTAGGTTAGTATTTTGTATTGATTCGTCCGATATTACAAATTATTTAAGTATCTTTTAACCAAAGGCTCTAATCCGAACACGCCCGACATAGAGAACTTTCTTATGTTCCAAGACATCACCCGTCTTTATTTTAAAGATATTTTAACTATAACGCCGAACTTATTTACAAACACCTGCCCATCGAGATTCTCAGGTTTCTACGGGTTTTTTACAGAAATACTTATTAAGCCGTATTCACAAAACTGAAGGATATCCTTGTAAGTATAAGGTAGAAGTATAAGGTTTTGAGTTGAAGAAAAACGTAACAGTATAAGCATTTCCTCGTATTCATAATGATTACATTATAATTGCAAGGATATTCTCCAAGAATAAGTAAAGGGTATATGAATAAACAAAATGATTTGATATTATTATGACGTAAATAATAAAACTAAATTAAATTTCAACTTTTATTTTATACAGTTTTATACCTACATTTAATTATCAAAGTTGTTCATTACAATGCTCAAATTTCTTCTGACTTCTTGTCCTTGCTGGCGAAGAGGTAGATCAAATTCGTCATTATCGTCATCTTCTTCTGGTACTTCTTCTTCAGGTGCTTCAAAATCGATGTATTTCAAAGTTTTTGCCACGTTATGAAGCACAATACAGGCAACAATAATTTTTGGCGCATTCTCCAATTTCACTCGGCAAACATTTTGCAAGATAGGAAATCGACGTTTCAGTTGATCAAAACAACGTTCAATTTTCACTCTCTCTTTTTTCAAAAGGTTATTATAATTTAGTTCAGGACCTCGAGCGGGATTTCTGAATGGAGTCATAAGCCACGGCTCTATACCATATCCATCATCAGCAAGTAGCACGACGTTATTTTTATTTTGTAAATGAACACTTATTTGTGAATTTCTCCATATTCTTGAATCGTGGATCGATCCAGGCCACCTAACGTCCATACCAGTGAACATTTCTCTTGTATCACAAGTGACTTGCACATTCAGTGTAGGATGGCCTTTTCGGTTGACATACTTATTACCATGGCGATTTGGTTTCAGTATTTCTATGTGGGTACAGCCAACTACACCAATTACTGTAGGAAACCTATACTTACTTTTGCCATAACTGTTTCGCATCCATGCGTTCATTGTTAGTAGACGGAAACTTTATGCAGTAATTTGATTGCGCAACTATGTTGTCAATTACGGCAGTCACTGTACGAGATACTGTAGGTTGACTTACATCCAGTTCTTGACCAATGCCTTTCTGATACCCAGAGTCACTGAGTTGCGTAAACATATCTTCATTTTTAGGACGGATGATACTTACTTTACTTTTTCGAATCCAGATCCAAAATCCTTCACAGTCTTTCTGCCCAGTATCGGGCTACGTCCACGGCTTCAGCGATAGCATGCCATAAGTCATCGAGGGTGCATTTCGATGGACAGTGCATACATGTTCTTAGGTGGTCGGTGGTCTGTATTTCTCCACAGTCGCAGGTTACCTCGTCGGCACTTCTCATGTTCCATTTTGTCAGGTTATATTTGACGGGGGCAACACCAGTCCTAATGCGATTGAGGGTTCGCCATGTCTTCCATTCCAGATTCATTCCTTGGGGCGGTTCTTGTTGGAGTGGGAAGTTCGCTGGTGGTTCTATTCCTGTGTTGCGCATAAATCTTTTTCTATGGTGTCTTTTATCAAATACTTGCTTGAATCTGTCGACATATTGAGCTGCCTCGCGTCGATCTCCTGGGGAGGCAAAGCCCGCAGCCTGATATAGCAAGGACGGATGATAACGCACCTCCTCGAGTTTCAGCATTTATTCCCAAAAATTTGTTGGCAAGCCATTGCACATTTTCCTCTTCAAACCGGTATAATTCTTTGTAATCACGAGCAAGTGTTGATAAACGCTGCTTGTAGTGTTTAATCTCTCTCAGTTCCACAAAATCTGCCATCGCTACAACTGATCACTACACGACTGAGGCTGCTACTGACCACACTTAAAATTATTGAAGGATATCATTTTTATTTAGAGCAAAAGGTAACGTTCATGGTTAACCAAATACTTTTTTGGGAAGGATATGCTCATACTCTCTAAGTATAAGGTTTTACTCGGAATATTATGAATGCGAGCTGAAGGATTTCCTTTATATTCTGCAAGTATAACCATAACATTTTTTTTTAGAATACGGCCCATTTTATTTCCTCTTTTTGGGACTATAGTAGTATACTCATCATTTCGTTCAATTTTCTCTGCTAACTTTAAATTGAAGATATCGATTTGTTACATGTAAATAAATCATACATTCGATATTGTTACTATATATCTGAACTATTTTGTCTAAATATAAAATTAAGGCTTTTTCATTTGATCAAATATTTCTTAAGAGTCTACCATAGCTTTTAGTCGTGACATGCAGTATACCATTTACTCGAAACGCTCTAAACCTATCGAATTTATTTTAAGATATATTTGTTTATTTAGAAGTAATAATGGAATTTTTGTAAATTTGCCTTTTATACTATTAACGATCGACACTATAAATATTTCAAAAGTAGATGCAGGCGTTCGGCTGGCACTCAATATCATTATTAAAATTTAATTAAACAGGTTTAAATTTGGCATCATTGGATTGCTAAAGGTACAAACGTTGTTTGTCTTATTAAATTATATATAAAAAAAAATTTAACAGATTTTTATTTAGGCCTTCTTTGGCAGAAAATATTTTTTCAAATAATTGGCCTATTTATACGAACACAACTTATAGTATATTTTGAAAACGAAAGGATAAACGGAAAGCTTGCTATATGAGAAATAGAGTTTAAGGATAGGTCAATATTTTTTAAAATGAAGGAAATATAATGTGCGATTTTGGAGAAATTCGACGACAGCGGAGGGCAAAAATTAGGTTTATTGTGCATTTGTGTTGTGTATTACTGTTACGTATTTATCATTAAAAATATCAGTCTTAAAAAATAGAAGTTATAAAGTAAACTGTACTTGAAAAGTATTAATGTGCTTAACTATCCTGATGGTATTCAAACTATTACAATCATTTTTAAATTTTTAATAAGACTAGCGCGGTTTTTTTCCTGTAAAGTTGCTGTTTGCGTTTTTAATTATAACGTAAAAGCACTGATTAAATAAAACTTTCCCAACTATAATTAAAACTTTTATCTGTGCTAGTTTTAATGGATGCAGCAGCATTGTTCTTACAAAGTTAAGTAAGATTCCAGCGCTTAAAAGGCAGAACTGTTTTTATTCCAAAAAAGTTTCTCAACAAGATTCTATTTCGAAAATAAAGAGAAGTTTATTTTTTGCCAAACTAAAAAATAAAAACCTGAACAATGATAAATTACTATTTGTAGTTGTTAACAATCGTGCTGTATTTTTCACAATAAATCTGTCAAAGCCATGCTAACAGATACGTTATGAATAATTTCATTAATATATCATGGGACAGATTACAAAAACGAAATTTACGTGATGAATTGCATACAGGATCAACTTTTACTTCTAAAATTCTCATTCTAAATAATGTTTTTGTATCAAGGAACTGCATCACACTAAAATATTTAATTGATTCAAGGGATGCCTCATTTAATTTATTTGATTTAACTTTTAATTAATTCGTAATAGTTGAACGATTTGTACTAATAATTTACACAAAATAATCATATTGGATTACATAAAATCGATGCTGACCAACTTTTAAAGCATGTTTGATTTGAGAAATTTTAAAATGCCTTGGAAGCTGCTGACGCATGCATAACAATTGACAATTTAATCAGTCGAAACTACCACCTCATCATTTTCTCGCGGCAAGTCGGCAGGTGGCAGTCAGTTGTTAGCTTAAAATTTTACATGGCGTTCGCACGGTGCCTGTTAATTTTGATTTTGTGTGTAAAGTGGGTGGTTGTAAAAATACTAAAGGCGAGTTTTGCAGTACTGCTACTGCAGAAAAGCTTCAAACATTTTGGAAATGTGCCATTTTGTGTGCTATGCAGATTATGCTAGTAGTAGGGAAACACGGATTGAGATTCTCCCTGTGACCTTGACCGCGCAGGTGTGCAGGTGTTAATTTGACCTTGAATTGTCCTTGACCGCACAGGTATGCAGGTGTTCATTTGACCTTGAATTGTCCTTGACCGCACAGGTATGCAGGTGTTCATTCGACCTTGAAAGATGCAACTACTCTTTGTTAATTTGACCTTGACCATACACCTGGACGAGGGTATTTTTATGGTATACAATTTTCTTTTATGTGACTCATTTGACCTTGAAGGATGGAGCTGCTCTTTGATGGCGCTACCTTGGCGTGAACGAGGGTATTTTTATGGTATGCAGGTGTTCATTCGACCTTGAAAGATGCAACTACTCTTTGTTAATTTGACCTTGACCATACACCTGGACGAGGGTATTTTTATGGTATACAATTTTCTTTTATGTGACTCATTTGACCTTGAAGGATGGAGCTGCTCTTTGATGGCGCTACCTTGGCGTGGACGAGGGTATTTTTATAGTATGCAGGTGTTCATTCGACCTTGAAAGATGCAACTACTCTTTGTTAATTTGACCTTGACCATACACCTGGACGAGGGTATTTTTATGGTATGCAGGTGTCTTTTATGTGACTCATTCGACCTTGAAGGATGGAGCTGCTCTTTGATGGTGCTACCTTGACGTGGACGAGGGTATTTTTATGGTATGCAGGTGTCCTTTTATTTATGACACTGTTGCGTTACAAATTTTTACACCATGGAGTATTTCTTTATTATCGTCATTTATTTGTTCGAAAATATCTAAAGGGATGCAGTTGGGTTTTATTAATGTTACCTTGACCATTATTTTTTCCCAAAAGTTAGATTTGTAATATATTTTGTGTTTTGTTATACCTTCATGTTCTCGAAGGGTGTTTATGGGATTTTCACACCTTGATGATATTTTCACACCTTAAAAGAGCTATTATAGTCGTAACAATAGGATCTGGGTCTCTTTGTTATCGGATTTTCACACCTTGATGGGATTTTTCACACCTTGAAAGAGTGTCTTTTGTTATGTATGATTTCAAAGGCGGCATGGACCTTTTGTTATGGGTACCATTGAGCGCTGGCTATTTTTATTTCTTTGTTCGTTCTTTATTTAGGTATTCTCGGATTTATTTCTATAGTGGATGCAGATGTCCTTTATGTAACCTTGACTAAACTTTTGAGCAGATATTTATTTATGATATTGGGTTGGGTTTATTTACGACCTTGGACGTGACCGGACGCAGGTGTTTGTGTCTACATTGTGTTAGACCTACTATAAAAAGGAAGAAGGAGTTGGATATTTCAGTATTTGCTTGTCAATCGTTCGTGTAAGAGTTCCTATCTACTACCATGAATAAATACGTGTGCGAAGACTGCAGTCAATCATTTACGCGAAGTGATAACATGTTGCGTCATAAAAAAAACTCATGTAGATTAAGAGTAGCTAATGTGGGTGGAGAGAAACGACGTAGACTAGATGGTAGTGCTTCATCATTACGTATGCAAACTTGTGCAGCATGTAATGTTACTTTAATAGCGGATCAGATGGCAGCTCATCAAAGAACATTACATTATAGAAATAATACTTGTTCACCAATTTCTCAAAATGTGCAAATTATTGATACTGCATTTAAAAACAGAATCACAGGAGAGAAACGACGCAGACTAGATGATAGTGCTTCATCATCACGTATGCAGACTTGTGCTGCATGTAATGTAACTTTACCAGCGAATCAGATGGCAGCTCATCAAAGAACATTACAACACAGAAGTAATGCTTGTACACCATTATCTCAAAATGTGCAAATTATTGATACTGCAGAAGATGCTCTTAAGTCAACCTGGGACCAGCCCGGTTTTGGTTTGTTTTTTAATCCAAGTCAATACAAAAAGGATATGGTGGATTCAATACGTTTTGCAGTTGGAGCTCATCTTTGCCAAAAATTCATATATGGTTCCATTGGTTTAGATGAATTTTGTACCGGTATGTTTAATGAACAACTGGAAAAGCTTCTTATTGACATTCCAAATATTTCAAAAGAAACATTGTTAAATTATGGTAAGATGGACGTAGACGATGATGGTGACCATAACAAAGATGAAACTGATACCAGCAACTTGGAGATTAAAGAAAGCAAAGAAGAATTGAATAAAGAAGAACAAGAACATGAAGAAAAAGAAGTAGAAGCGGTAGAAGAAGCAGAACAAGAAAAATACAATTATTTTTATGTGTGCTGTGGCGATGGTGGCGACAGTACTGGGGAAGCAATTAATGATTGGTGTAGCAACTGTATTAATAAAATTTATTATAACCAAATTTGTAAATAAATTATGTGTATGTAAAACAATGTTTTATTTATCCTAGTACATAAATAAGCATATATATATAAGGAAATGTTATATTAAAAACAGATTAGTTGTTAAGAAAAATGGGTCGTGTAAACAACACAATTGATAAATTTGGGCGTCATAGGGTAAATCAACAACAACAAGTACAATTAGTGCGTGCTTTACCTGGTATTGGTTTTAAACTAACCTCAGACGGACAATATGACATTGATGGAAAGACTTTATCAAATGTTGCGAACCCAACTAAAGATAATGATGCAACAACTCGAATATATGTTTTTAATGAAATTCACACTTTACGCAAACAGGTATTTGAAGCAATGAATAAGGATTACTTCCCCCATTTCAATAAAATTCAAAATGATTTTGAGGAAAAAACTAATAAGATTATCTCAGACCTTGAGATGAGAATTGTAGCCCTCGAGAAAGGACGAACAAAAACACCCACCTACTTAGTCGTCCCAAGGACAGGAAAACCAAAAGTCAAGTATTGAACATCCATCTTCACTGGTTGGTGCAAAAAAAGAGTTTTCGATGAAGATGATGAAAAACAAAGATTCCGATCAACACTGCAAAGAAGATAAAACCAGAAGCAATACCAAGATTTTCGTTTAGACAACACAATAAAATAAATGTATTGATATAATGTAATAGCTGTTTGTAACACATTTAGAAAATAAAATACGTATTTGTAAAAATAATATATTTTTATTTCTCCAGTTAGAAAATATACAATATCATTTTACATAAAATATATTTATAAAATATTAGACTTAATTATTATTATAAACTTTATTATTAACAAATCGTTCTCTATATATTTTTTTTCTATAATCCCAATCCAAAACGTTTGCCAAAGCTATTTCCATTTGGTTTATTCTTCTTTGAAAACGCTCTCTATCAACCCTAAGCTGTTGAAAGTTGCTTTTTCGAGCCTGTCTGTATGCAAATGTCCAAACAAATGTTAGGTGCACTGTATGTATTTCTTCTTTAAATGTTACTTTCTTCATGATGAATAATATGAAAAGATGGATTTATACAATATTAGACTTATTTATCCAAGAGTTAGCTTGGTTTGGAAACCCCAACCATTTTACAAACAACTGATTAATATGATTCTTCTTACGCTTCCTTAGAATTTTTTCCACTAAATAAACACCTGGGCTGTTTGTTTTCTGCAACTCCTGTTCATAAAAACATCCTTTAATCGGTTGACCTTCTTCCAATGATTCCAATAGGTATGTAGGCGGGTTGGTTATATTAACTTTTGATATTTTAAATAGTTCCGTTGACCAAGAAGGTGTATATCCTTTGTCAAATATACTCTTATATTTGCTAATACGAACAATATCACCCAAACGATATTTTCTTTTTTTGGGAAAGATTTTCAAATAGTCATAGGCATTAATTTGCGTATCTTCTTTTACATCTTTCGGTTTCATTCCAATAGTTCGATGTTTAGTGTTGTTATAAGCTTTCGTTATAGATGGTAATATTTGCAACCATCTGTATGATCCCCTAGCTGAGAATTGCTTGTACAAACTATTTTTTAGAGTTCGTATAATACGTTCAACAATAGCAGCTTTCTTTGTACTGTAGGTGGAATAATGGTTTATATTATATTTTTTCATAAGAGCTTGAAAGTTACTATTATAAAATTCTTTTCCTTGATCACTATTCAAATTGCATGGTGTATATGAGGCCTCTTCAATTATGCTCTTCATCGCATTAGTAACTTCAACACCGGTCTTGTTTTTAACAGCTCTAGTATAAACAAATTTCGAGTAACAGTTTATACAGACGACAATGTAACGGAAACCATCGTTTTCATCAGCGTATTGTTGCATTTCAGCCAAATCAATTTGCCACAAATCTTTATATCCCTTTATTATGGTATGTCTTCTAGTAAAATTTTTTCTCGCATTTCTATGTAGTTCATTAACAATTTTAATTTTTTCGGGGCTAGGATCCATAGTATCTTGTCCAAAGACTTACTCTACACTAATTTATGCAACTAATTGTAATACTTAATATATTATTCCTTCTTCTCGAAGTTCCTCAATAATTGACATAATTTCATTATCATGTCCTGTGTGTCCGGCTAGTTTTGAACTCCACAATAAGCGTAATCGATCCACCAACTCACTGGGTTTATTCCAATAGACATATTGAGATTTCTTTGATGATAATGTCTTTTTTACTGGCAACCGAATTTTAACCATCTTTTTTTGACACACTCCAGCCCCAAGTTTAGTTTCCTCCATTAATGGTTTAATGATTTGTCTATATTTTAGCCATCTAGTTTCTCTTAAACCTTTATTTTTATCATACTTGTCGTATGCAGCATTTGTTACATCCAAAATATCTTTGTAAGCCTGAAGAGTGTATTTATTCAATTCATCTTCTTTGCCCAGGATTCGTGGTGATTTTAGGAAAATCAGATCATAAAGATCAATATTACCATCAAATATAGCAATATTTCTATCGTTTTTATATAACGCAACTTGTCCATTATTAAAACGCACTTCTATGTTACCGATATAGGTTTTTTCTTTATTATTTTTTCCTTGGCCATAATGAACGCCGTAAACGGTATCATAGTGAGATGGATGCTTTTGTAACCCTAATAAATAGGTGTGAATACGTTTAGAAGGTGATGTAGATGCACTAGATGCATTTGATGTTTGTTCCGACTGGTTTGATGGAGAGGGTGTTGCAAAAACCGATTCGTACTGGCTATGCTTTGGTGTAGATGTTTGAAATAATTCCATCGGTAATTCATCAGATTTTTCTTCATCCGATGCATCAATTGTTATATTTGATAAGTCCCTAGTTTTGCTTAAAGTGTGGTGACTTATTGGTTTAGTTTTAGTGTCTGATTTTTGAGTTGATATTGATTGCGGTGGAGACTGCTGCTGCTGCCGTTGTTTCACTACATTTGATATGGATGATAGCGGTTTAGTAATCGGCTCGTAAAACTTTTCTAAATCGACATGACTTTGCTCCCTAACTGCTTTAATTTGCTTAAATTTTTTTCTCACCGCATTGGTAGTTTCCAATAGCTTACGTTTTAAATCGATTTCTTCATTCATTGTGTTTTCAAATTAACGGTCAATGGTGAAATGAACCTCTAGGGTTACATCTATAAATATATATAGCTATCAAATCCCTTGCGATATCTTCCCGCATTTACTTCACTATCTTTATCGATAACTAAAAAACCATACTTATTGTCCCAACATTTGACACACATCTCTTGAAATTGTGGAAACATTAGATCGGGTGAAACATGATCGGAAAATATATGTCGCATATTCATCTCGTCCTGTTTAAACATTATAATAAAGTTGGCATTATCTCGCACTAGTTGCTTCGGAACACGTGAATATGTTTGGGCTAAGTAAAAGGCGTCCACGTTTTTGTGTCGCCCCATACTGAAGTATGATCTTATGACATCCTGCTTCTCACACATAACATCATCAAAAATAAATACAGAGTTTGGTTTTGCATCTGATGGTTCCACTATATTATTTCCATCGCTAAAAGTGTAGTATCCAAGACCTTTAATCGGTGTTAGAATTTTTCTTAAATATTCATATTTCGGTTGATATAGCGACTTTGAGTAAATGTAAACATTTTCATAACATAACCCCAATGGGTGGGTTAACAGCGAAATCATAACGTTGGTTTTTCCACAATTCGACGGTCCAATTAGCAATCCGCGAATAGATGATGGAAGCAGCGCCCCATGCCTTCTTAATACTTTCTGATCGTGTCCAGATCCAACCTTTTCATCAAGATTATCAACTGGCAGTTTCTGTTTAAGCTCCACAATTTTCATTTTTACTATATTTGCTTATTGTTTTCACGTAGACAATCATTCAGATGTCATCCGTCAAGCGAAGTAGACGGTCTCGTTTATCAAGTAAGACTGGAGCTGGTATTGTTAATTCACTTATTAATAGGTTACCAGTTGAGTTGCATATCCCCGGCTATCAATATTGTGGACCCGGTACCAAAGTAGTAAAACGTGTTAAACGTGGTGATCTGGGAATAAATCCATTGGATGCCGCATGCAAAAAACACGACTTAGCTTATTTGCATAACAGCGAAGATTTAAGTGCGCGACACCAAGCCGATTACGAACTCGAGCAAAGTGCTTGGAAAAGAGTAAAATCGAAGGAGGCTAGTATAAAAGAAAAGGCTGCAGCTTGGTTAGTAACGAATATTATGAAAGCAAAACAACATTTCGGTATGGGTATGCCATCGACTAGTCGAAATAAACAACGGCTGCCGCGACGAAGACGTCAACAACCCAAGAAAGCTTTTGGATCTGCTTTGAGACAACCAATTCGATCTCAATTACTGAAAGCGGTTGCAGGAGGAAAAAAGGTTCTTGAAAAAAATCTAATGCAAGCATCGAAAATAGCTGTAACAGCAGCACGTAAATCTTTAAAGTCAGCAGGTGGTAAACGGAAAATTCGTACTCCCAGAATAATACCAATCCCTAAAATTGGTGGATTTTTACCGCTAATACCGATATTCGCAGGATTGTCAGCTTTGGGGTCCCTAGCAGGAGGTGCAGCAGGGATTGTACGTGCTTTAAAGACTGTAAAAAATGCAAGTGCTGAAAAAACAGGTGCCACCTTACGTCTATGTTCAAAAGGAAATGGACTATTCCTTAAACCATATCGTAACGGCATGGGCTTGTATTTGAATAACAACGGTGGAAATTCAAAAAACTAATTGAAACCCTACCTCGAAGACCGCTATCCAATATCGAACTAGAAAAGTATACGTTGCAAATGAAAATACCACATTTTCGAGGGGTGTATATGAGAGATGCGCTGCCTCTGCGAGGACCGAAACGTTACGAAGCCGCAATTATTAATTTGGATAGTATATCGGGAGGTGGGACTCATTGGGTGGCATACAGAAAAAACCGATTAAATGTAACATATTATGATAGCTTTGGGGATTTACCTCCACCCATCGAATTGGTGCATTATCTGCAAAGGGGGCCCGAAGCGTCAAAGAAAATTTACTATACATATGAGCGACAGCAAGATTTTGGGACAGTCTGGTGTGGACATTTGTGTTTGAAGTTTCTCTCGGAAAATAAAAAACTATGATGGCATCAACGTACGTGACACCACAAATGGATTGTGATAACTACACTAAAATGTTGATATCACTTAACGAATTTCGTCAAGTCGGTGGATTGAACAAAATGTCTGCAAAACAGTTAGGAAATATGCCAAAGGAAGTGATGATTGCATTAGCTCCAAATGAAATCGCACTAGTTTGGAATAAGTTACCCGCATATATGAAAACGGACAGCGACATGTTAAAATATCAGTACTGTAACGAGCATTACAACAGTGAAACTTGTTTGGGTGGTGATGAGGGAGACGGACCGACACCTAAAAAGCTATTTTGTTGTTATTGTAAAATCAGTGATGTAAAGATAAAAACCGAAACAGCGAATGGAGTGAGACGAAACCTAAGCTTAAATCCGTTAAACTGCTGCAAACCACAATAAAAATAGTAGCATAATATGTTTCATCAACAGTCATGTCTTACACATTCACACTAACAGGACACACAAGTGTTTTAAGTGCAGACTTTTATCCACCCGTTGAATTGAATCCAGCCTATAAGTATGGTCTCGCATTGTTGGGATTTTATACGTATAATTCAATTTTCAATGTCGACGAAAGTAATTGTTATTTTAAATACAGAAAAAATTATAGCCAGAAGCTTATAAATGTGAGGATTCCACCAGGAGCCTATGAAGTTAATGAAATTGCGAAATCCATGTATGCAAGTTTAAAAGAATCCTGTAAACAAGAAGATTGTATGGATTTTTTTTCGTTATCAGCCAACAATAATACATTAAAATGTGAACTCAAGTCGTTGTACGATATCGATTTCAGTGGAGAAAACAGTATCGGTGAATTATTGGGTTTTGGACGAGTCGTGTTAGAGAGTGGGAAACTTCATGAATCAACCAGTAATGTGGACATAATGAAAGTGCGTATTATAAGGGTGGATTGTAACATAATTTCGGGAGCATATCTGAACTCTAAAGAAAGTCACACATTATTTGAATTCGACATTGATGTGGAGCCGGGTTATAAAATTTCCAAAGAACCCCAAAATAATATTTATATGCCGATACTGCCCGAAGGTCGCCAGTCAATAGAGAACATTACTCTATGCATCTTGGACGATAACGGTGATTTGATAAATTTTCGAGGTGAGAAAATTATTGTTAAACTTGAATTGAAAAGACTATCATAAAATATGGGTTTCTGCTATAATCGCCAACTAAATATGTTGATGAACACTAAAAAATCGACTGCCATTAAACATAAAAGTAAACATATTACACATTCCAGAGTCATTCATAATCCAGACGTTAGATTGGAAACACGTTTGTTTCATAAACAGCTGTCAGCTAAAGATCTCAAATTTCTACAATCAATTGGTTTAAAAGTGCGAAAATAGAAAAATGGCTAGCACCAGTGACAAAATTGAAGTTTTTACCGAACCCATTTTCGATCATTCCATCGTTAGCTTACAAGAACATACATACAAACCATATGGTTCTCCAGCGTTTAGCAATTCTGATGAAATTCGCATACCAGTACACTTTCAGGACATAATTTTGGATATATCAGACAGTTACATATACATCGAAGGAAAATTTAAATCTAAAGATGTAACGAAAAAATGTTATCTATCAAATAATGCAATCGCCTTTCTGTTTGATGAAATTCGCTATGAAATGGGTGGTGAACAAGTTGCCGTCGTTCGCAAACCTGGAATTACTTCAACATTGAAAGCTATCACGTCGTTGGGCGCTTGTCAAAAAAACACTCTTATGGCGTGTGGATGGGGCTTGACTGATGAAAACCAATGTATTTTTGATCCAGTAAGCAAGATGTTTTCGGGAAAGTTGCCTCTAAAATATCTGATGGGTTTTGCCGAGGATTATACAAAGGGAATATTTAACATTAAACAAGAGTTGATTTTTATTATCGCCCGTACTTTTACCAATTGTTACATTGGTGAAGTAGATGCAGACATTACAATTGAAAAAATTGAGTGGAAAATTCGTCACATTATTCCCGATGACCAGCAAAAATTGAAAATATTGTCCCGTATTAATAAAGGCGGAAATAATGCAACCATTCCAATGGTATATCGTAAATGGGATCTTTACGAATTACCTGCTTTGCGTCAAACATCATCAGATGTGTGGGCCTTAAGGACAAGTACGAACCTTGAAAAACCAAGATACTTGATTATTGGGTTCCAATCAACCACTTCTTTGGATAATAGAGAAAAGGATGCTACTCAATTTACTACAGCTGATATCAGTGATATTCGTCTGTATCTAAACTCTACGGTATTTCCTTATGAAAAATGGAATTTGGATTTTGCGAAGAAACTGTATGCACCAGCATATTACAACTATGAGAATTTTCAAATAAGCTACTACCAACGAGAAATCAATGATCCTATGATGAGTTTTGCTGAATATCTAAATAACCCAGTGTTCGTAATCGATTGCAGTCATCAACCAGAAGCGATTAAATCATCAACAGTGGATGTGAAGTTGGAGTTTGAAACACGCAAGAACAAATTTCCTAAAGACACTAAAGTATACGCACTGATAATTCACGATGCATTCTTAAGCTACAATATATTAAATGGTTCCGTTACTAATAAATCGATGTATTAGTTTTTAAGTTAATATTATTTTTGTAAAGTATAGAAATAAACCGATTAAATAGATATTTCATGTTTTATTTTTTGTAACTAATAAGAAATGCATCCCATGTTTGCGCCTTGCGTTCCATACAACTTCGAAAAATCCATTAAGTTTGATAAAATGTTGAAATATTAGCAACTTTTTAATATTAACATATAACACCTGATAGAGATGTACATGTATTTTTTATAGACTCTCGTCCTCTAAAAACATATATAGTTTTCTATCAAGAAACCTATCTTGATGAAATTCCTATTAATGCAAGGAACTGCACTGGCATGTAAAAATATTTAATATATTTTCTATTTAACTAGATACTATAAATAAAACAACAACAAAAATGGTTTAAATAATCATCAGTTTATTTCAATGAAGTTCTATTCTTTTAAAAAAAAAGAAAAAAAAAACTAAATGCTATACGTAATCTAACTATTTTTATACATTTATATACAAACTTAAACTACACTATAACCTAAACTATATTTTTTACAAAAACTTACAGGTATACTTAAACAAATTTTATCTATACATAATAATTCGATCATAAATATATCTAACCTACAATACATTACGATCGTATAACTCTAACATAATAAGTTATCCCACTAATTTGGTATATGCATTACCATCATGTTTAGATTAAGTAAAACAATTTTTTTTTTAAACAATTGTGTGTTATTAAACGTTAATATAGAAAATCTTCTGATTTCTTTTATAGAAATTGAAGAGTACATACATATCAAAAATGTGGTATGTCATTTACGAAAAGTGACAAGAAACGTAAACGGAAAGATCTATTTTACCTTAACAATTTGTAAAAATGGAAATAAAATAACTAGCAATAACGTATATAAATAAAGTGGGTATATAAAACTATGACATCATCCATACTTATTCTACATGTAAAATTATAGTAAAAATTAAGTGTCATAATTACAATGTTTCATATAATTTTAACATAATAAGCAATAAATTTAAAATATAAAAGCAAAAAATATGGACTTTCCAATAGGATGTAAATATTTACAAATCTTCATCTGAATTAAAAGATTCGATAACTTTAAGCAAAATTTCCAAATTATCCTCGGGGTTGGTTTTATAAAATTCAATGTCTTGATGGCCCCAAGGTAAAGTTTTTGTCGTCGATGGGATTATGTAACGTTTGTCGTCGTTGTGGGAAAGAGCAACTTTATTTATAACTTCCGTATATATATCGTGTTTAATACTACGAAAAGTTTTCATTTTTCTAAATATAAGGCCGCCGCGCTCTACTATTTTTTGATAATCTTCCAGGTGCAGTTGATTTTCGACAACATATTTTTTAATACCCTTGGCCTTTTTTAATTCATTGTTTAACGAGCTAACATAGTAAGCTTTCGCCCCAGTACCGTAAAAACATGTTATCGGATCACCTGGAAATTCATCCTTCATTCTACCCAATACCGATTTACTTTTCTTAATATTAAACAAATTTTGTTCGGGATAATTTGAAGTATCAAATTTTTCTGGATTCTCTGAAATAACACGATAGAAATTATCTGTAAAAATTTTTAGTATAAGGGAGTCCGTGTCAGTGTATAGCAAGGAAGCATTATTACCAAACTTTGCCTTAATAAAATTGTAAAAAAAATCGTAAATAACTGTTTTTGACATGTCCAATATGGAGAATCCAATATAAATTGGTTTATTGTAAATTACTTTTGTTTTACCCATATGAATTGCTACTAGATCTTCTGAAAATATTGAAGCGCTTTTAAAATTAGGGCGAGCGATTAAAGCTCTAGCACCTACTCTACCGACACTATTATCCCAAGATGTTATTAACTTTATATCTTTACGATTCTCCACATTTTCCATTGTTTTGCCAAAATTTGCGTTAATCATTAATTTAAATAAATCTTTACCAAATTTCGTTGTTGATTTATTTCGCAATTCAGTATTAAAATCTATGTACTTTTTCAGCCATTTGGATTGATCAAATTTTAAAACTCGATGCGTTTGCATTACCATTAGGCCGTTATTGATGGCTTGTTTCAACGTTCTATAATGTACTATGTACCGCTTTTTATCATTTAAATTCGGTATTAGCTTTGGTAGCTTCGCTGTTTCTGTAGGAGGGACTATGTTTTCCACCAAAAATGGAAGATCGGCATGAGCATCATGTAAATGTTCTGGATAGTGCACATCCACTTCGAGAACATAACCTTGGGGGCTGCTATCGTCAATCGCCAGAATATTTAAATCAATTATTTCACGCTGTGATAACCACTTGAAACCACCAAATGGTAATGCTTGTGACATACTATGACCGTATAGGTTTGTAGCATCAAGATATGTAATAAATGAAGATGGTTTTGTTGCATCGTAGTTTGGTAAATATAAATTGTTGGCAATATGCTTTCGTTCCGTACACTGACTTAAACCGCCGCGAATACCCTTTTTAAAAAAATTAATTGTGTCTATGTCAGTCAGTAGTTCTAACTCTACCTTGGTCATACGCAGCATACAATCGAATGATAAACTTGGAAGCGTGTAGTACTGAGCAGGGTCAAGCTTATAAACATGTAAACACATATCTCGAAACTGCTCAAAAACATCCGTTAATAATAATACATCTGACTTGAGGTACAAATCCGAGTATTCCCCCAAATTCTTACACCCAAACATATACCATACTTCTTTAGCACGTTCATAACTCTCATCGCTAATGTGCTCTTCGCGTAAATTATCATAAAATTCGTTTTTTAATGGAAGTGTTGTATTATTCATTTTTTCAATGGAATCTACGAAACTATATGGAAAAACCCCTTTTCTGCGCATCATATTAAATTGAACAGTGTTGGGAAAAAGCTTTCTTGTTTCTCTAAATTCAGTGATATCTAAGCCATTACCTAAATTCTCCAAGGATGATGATAAAAATTTAAAGCTATCGATAAATCGTAACTTTAAATATTTACGTTTAGTAATACCGCTCTTTTTCTCAACATAATCGTGCACGTAAATGTTCTTTGTAAACGACACATACTTTTCTTTACTTTGAGCTATTACGTCAATTTTATCCCCATGTTTACACAATTCTTTTATAAAAAGATGGCTATCGTAACCACTTAAATTGTGAAAAATTATCGGAATAAAATTAGGTAATTTGTAATTTAAATTACAAATAGAGTGTGCGGCACCAAATCTTTTTTCCCCCGTTATGTGACAGTGATCTCTTACTTTCACATCTGTATCGGTAAAAGGGTGTTCACATATACCGCAAATCGTAGCATTTGTGAACTCTTCCTTTTCCTGATCCGTTAAATCTTTCATTTTTTTTATATCCTTTAAATATGTATTATACAAAAACCTTAAATCGTTTTCAATCCGGGAAACAAAAACTTGAGCCGCATCAACCCCCCTATATAACTCAAACTTGGAAATTGAGTCGTCGAAAGAACATTTAATTAAATACGAAAAAGAGTATGGCTCATGTTTGAAGCTTTGCATTGTGTAAGAATTTGTAGGGTTTGGTTCCACATTTACAACCGGTTTTAAAATAGACTCAAAGTCTGCATACACTACAAACGGAACTCGCATTTGTTTCTCAATGTTTTCAAATTTTAAAATGTTTTCAGGTACATTATTTCCAAATTTATCAGTTTTAAAATCCAATGTAGGAGTCAGTGAATATATATGGTTACAATCATATTGTTGATGTTCTGCTAATTTATTTTCTGAACTAAAATAGGTTAAACAACCATCACAAAAGAATATTTTATCATGCTGATGCGATATTTGACTAGACAATAAACGCGATAAATCCTTAATCCAGCAATAATGACTTTTTGAACAATTTTCATCACAATTGTGTCTATTATTATCTTTCACATTGCAATATTTTGTTATTAACAGCAAATTAACGTGATTTACGCGTTTTTGTCCCGAATAATATAGTGGTCCGACAATTTCATATTTTACCTTTTTAGCCTCAAATAAAGATTCTAAACCATATACATTCACTGAAATATTATTCATTTCTTCAAATTTTTTTATATCACGTAACTTTACTGGAAAATCCATACCTGTAAAGTTAAGAACGTCAGAGTAATGAGGATAAGATGATATCTGCGATGTCATTGTTGTGGCGGGAAATAAAGCCGACACTATAGCCCACGCAAAACAGCACTCATCTTGATTATTTACATTAATAATGGCATTCTTAGCACGAATTGGACGTGGTAATGCGATATAGGATGACCCTCTCATCGGACTGTAGTTGTTAATATTAATTTCGAGGTAGAGTATTTTCTCCAATGCCCATCCTGTGAAGAAAAACAATACACAATTAATACCCTTTCTATCAAAACACTAAAGCGTTTAACATACCTGAATCTTTTTCTTGAAATTCAGTTGACTGGGTTTTCATCGCTTCAGTAAATATTCCATACACCATATTTAAATCGCTGCCTGCATCAACTACCTCATTTGCTGTATTAAACGATTTTTCACTTACAATTTCTTGTGATGGTAAATTGTATCGTCCTACCACAACCATATTTATTTTAAATGAACGGTGTACTGCCAACAATTGACTTATTAGATCTAACACTTTCGACCTTAATTCATCGAAGAATGCTGTAAAGTCTATATGCTCATTATCACTATTTACGCGGTAGGTTGTGATTCTGTTTTTAAATGCAGTATCAATAATTTGCACATTTTGAGAAAATGGTGTACAAGCATTATTTCTATGTTGTAATGTTCTTTGATGAGCTGCCATCTGATTCGCTGGTAAAGTAACATTACATGCGGCACAAGTCTGCATACGTGATGATGAAGCACTAACATCTAGTCTGCGTCGTTTCTCTCCACCCACATTATCGAATCTTAATCTACATGATTTTATTTTATGACGCATCATATTATAACTTCGCGTAAATGATTGACCGCATTCTTCGCACACGTATTTATTCATGGTAACAGATAGGAACTCTTACACGAACGATTGACAAGCAAATACTGAAATATCCAACTCCTTCTTCCTTTTTATAGTAGGTCTAACACAATGTAGACACAAACACCTGCGTCCGGTCACGTCCAAGGTCGTAAATAAACCCAACCCAATATCATAAATAAATATCTGCTCAAAAGTTTAGTCAAGGTTACATAAAGGACATCTGCATCCACTATAGAAATAAATCCGAGAATACCTAAATAAAGAACGAACAAAGAAATAAAAATAGCCAGCGCTCAATGGTACCCATAACAAAAGGTCCATGCCGCCTTTGAAATCATACATAACAAAAGACACTCTTTCAAGGTGTGAAAAATCCCATCAAGGTGTGAAAATCCGATAACAAAGAGACCCAGATCCTATTGTTACGACTATAATAGCTCTTTTAAGGTGTGAAAATATCATCAAGGTGTGAAAATCCCATAAACACCCTTCGAGAACATGAAGGTATAACAAAACACAAAATATATTACAAATCTAACTTTTGGGAAAAAATAATGGTCAAGGTAACATTAATAAAACCCAACTGCATCCCTTTAGATATTTTCGAACAAATAAATGACGATAATAAAGAAATACTCCATGGTGTAAAAATTTGTAACGCAACAGTGTCATAAATAAAAGGACACCTGCATACCATAAAAATACCCTCGTCCACGTCAAGGTAGCACCATCAAAGAGCAGCTCCATCCTTCAAGGTCGAATGAGTCACATAAAAGACACCTGCATACCATAAAAATACCCTCGTCCAGGTGTATGGTCAAGGTCAAATTAACAAAGAGTAGTTGCATCTTTCAAGGTCGAATGAACACCTGCATACTATAAAAATACCCTCGTCCACGCCAAGGTAGCGCCATCAAAGAGCAGCTCCATCCTTCAAGGTCAAATGAGTCACATAAAAGAAAATTGTATACCATAAAAATACCCTCGTCCAGGTGTATGGTCAAGGTCAAATTAACAAAGAGTAGTTGCATCTTTCAAGGTCGAATGAACACCTGCATACCATAAAAATACCCTCGTTCACGCCAAGGTAGCGCCATCAAAGAGCAGCTCCATCCTTCAAGGTCAAATGAGTCACATAAAAGAAAATTGTATACCATAAAAATACCCTCGTCCAGGTGTATGGTCAAGGTCAAATTAACAAAGAGTAGTTGCATCTTTCAAGGTCGAATGAACACCTGCATACCTGTGCGGTCAAGGACAATTCAAGGTCAAATGAACACCTGCATACCTGTGCGGTCAAGGACAATTCAAGGTCAAATTAACACCTGCACACCTGCGCGGTCAAGGTCACAGGGAGAATCTCAATCCGTGTTTCCCTACTACTTATGCTATTTTAGCTCAAAATATTTATGAATATTTTCGATAAGCTTACTAAATTTAATCAAAAATGATTTTAGATTAAATAACAAATGATTAAATACATCGAAGCCAATTTTAACATTATTGAATTAAATATTTAATAGAAATGTATTAAAATGCAATCAGTAATTATGCTTACCTTAATCAGTTTTAAATAAGGAGGCTTAATCACGGACTATTCGATTTAATCAGTAGGTAGTGTTAAATTTTTACATTACTCTGATGTGGAACTGGATTTAATCAGTACTGAGTTCATTTTGATTTAAAATTTAATAATTTTTTTAAATTGATATTTAAAAGATAACGTTATAGTCAGATCTGGTCTTAACGTGCGGGTCCAAAGGTCACTGATCATATGCGTCAAATCAGACAACACAGAGGCTATCAGAATGTTGTGAGATTATTTACAAATATACCGAAGGAAGGAAAAATAGTTTCATTATTTTAGCTATCGCGAAGATAGCCACATATACCTAATATTATTAGTTTTGTAAAAATTGTGTACAGGGGAGTTGAAAAAGTTACCAAAAAATTATATAATCGTTAATTATATACCTACTGTACCCTTTAATTAAAAACGACAATAATAAACAGTGCAATTTATTTTAACAATTTTACTACTAAAACCTAAAAATACAGTGGCATTTAGTCTGATAAACTATTTCGATAATGAAAGAAAAAGTGGAAATTCGCAAACCAATATGCAGGAAACCGTAATGAAAACACTGGGAATTAGTTTAAGGACTATGCAGAATAATGTGCATAAAAAAAAGCATAATATAATACCCAAAAATACTAAAAAATGTAAACGAAAAACACCGTTTATAATTATAGCCTAAAAAGTCTCATCGTCACTTATAAAATCTGAAAAGTCCTCGTCGTCTGAGTCGTCTTCGAATGGAGCAATTATTGGCGCTACTTTGACGTCTAGTACTTGTTCCCGATCCCACCAATCCCTTATTAATATTTCTGTATGTTCCACCGATTTCTTCCAGTACTCTTGTGTAATATGATCCAACGAATCTTGCCAAACTATTTGTACTTGGTCGGATTTAAGACCATCACCTACATGTTTTTCATAATAAGACTTTGCACCAGCCCATATTAATTCTATTGCGTCAAACTGGCAATGATATGGCGGCAGTCGTAGAACCTCATGACCATATTCACGCAGTATTTCATCTACCGCGTATATTTTGGGTTTTTTAAGAGACTTTGTTATTGATAGGAGTTCCGATTTAAGCATATTTGGTAAAGGATTTTGGTTGTGTTTTTCCAGCCACTCATAATTATCACTTTTCCTCCAAGATGAAGTAGGCTGTTTATTTAAAATTCTTGAATGATATGATGCATTATCTAATACAATTAAAGACGGAGCATCCAAATTTGTTATCAATTGAACTTTTAACCATTTTTCAAACATTTCGCAGTTCATATTATCATGATAGTCAGCACTTTTTGATGTTGAAGAAAAAATTAAACTCGCACCTGCAACATATCCTGTTGCAGAACCGGCATGCAAAATAATAAAACGCTTTCCCGTACCGCACCCCTTTTTTCTTTTAACACTTTTTACAGACTCATCTTGCCAAGATTTTGAACCACTTCCATTGGAAAATATCCACGTTTCGTCTAAAAATACCACTTTTCTAAATTTAGATTTGTAATTGTCCGTATATTTTTTTAAAAACTGAACACGCTGACTCACTATCTGTGGCTGCTCACATAAAAATCTTCGGTTACAGTCTTTTTTATAGCGAAAACCTAAATTTTTTATTAATTTTGATAACGCTTTAAGTCCAATTTCCAAAACACCCCGAATTTTTAATGTTTTTTGTAAAACTGGAACAGTTATATTGGTTTTTGATTTGTATAAATCGTAAATCACATTTCGAACTCCCATTTTAATATTTTCGCTTAAATCCTCAGTATTTGGCTTTCTTCGTTTACACTTTTTAGTATTCTTGGGTATTATGTTTTGTTTCATGCACAATTTTCTGCACAGTCCTTAAACTAATTCCCAATGCTTTGGCTACTGTTTCCTGAATATTGGTTGGCGAATTTCCACTTTTTCTTTCATTTTCGAAATAGTTTATCAGATTAAGTACCATTTTTTTGATTGGGGACGCAAAAACCCAGAAAATTGTTTTATTTTGTCACAAACTGTTAAAGTCACAAAACTGGCATATTTAAAATAAAACGTAGCTGGTGCTATTATAAGCTTTCTTAGAATTGCTGGAAAGTAAATACATATCCTTTTTTTTTCATGTCAAAATGGAATGAGTATGTCTCATTTATCTTACGTATTTTATTTAGAGGGTAAAATTAAAAGCAAGTAAAGAAAACAGAAACTGAGAGTATGTCTTTCTTGAATCGTATGACCCGCACGATAAGACCAGATCCGACTATATCTCATGTGACGACTTAATCATTAAAATTTTTATTGTAGGTGCGTACTAACGTTTCATTTCATAATTTTATGATATGTTCATCGTCAACGTTAACTTAAGGCTCTTCACATGATGTCATATATTTGGATTGATATTTTCAGTATGAAAAATTCCTCAATTAAATGCAGAGCAAAAAGCGACTGATAGAAGAGTTTTGAACTTACATTGTCTTTATTTCTCTTAAATTACAACATTCAACTGGTAAGTATCTCCAGTTGTCTTTATGTAAATTAGATAGATAATCAACGTAGCTCTATTCATACTAGCTAGATTCACTGAGAAATGACTGATGCCTCTTTAACACTATCAGCTTTAGCCGGTCCGGTTTCAAACCTGAAGCAAACCGGACAAGTAATGGACCATTCGTTTAAATATAGCTCTTCACACTATCAGGTTCAGGTTCGGCGACCGGTTGCAGCCGGATAAGTCGACTGGAGCATCCGGTTCCCTGACGCCGGACGAAGTGATGGTGGCGTATTGCAGCTAATGTGCGCGTTCACACTTGTCCGGTTATGGTCTTCAGGTTTAGTCTGTGGTAGTTTATTATTTCTTTTAACTATGGCGAGGAAGGTGCAAACACTTACCTGATAGTTAAGCTAAGCATTTCTTTTGGACTGATGCAATTCCTTATTTTTGGATTTTCACGCTGTAATTTAGTATGTGGTTCTTCAAAAGACGAAACAGACATTCTAAAGTAATTAAAAAAAATATTTTTCTTAACTTTTTAATTCCTCATACAAAATTTGAAAAGCACCAATCTCGTCACGTGTTTGAAGTCAAGGGTGTACCCAAAGTCCCCTTTTACCATTTCTTTGTTTTTTACACTTTCTACAAATACCACAAAGCTATAAAAGCATTACGATCCATCATCGAAACGTGGACGAAAGTTTATTAATAAGGATAATACCGGACCTGATGAAAACCTGATCGGGTCCGGATATTTTAATTTTTAATTTAGGATTCTGTCCGGTTTAAAACCTGACCGGCGAACTTGATAGTGTGAAAGAGGCCTTAGATGTGTGTAGTCATGCGTTAATTTTGTACGCGGTATTATTCAAACTACTTAACAAAGGTTTTCCGATATTTCCTATATCTAATGATGAACAACCCGGGTTTTAGTGTAACACACCACATTCAAGAAACATCATTGTTGTGCATGACTGCAAACCTAATTTTTTGTTCCTTGAGATAAGTGTTGTGTAGATGTGTCCTTATATTCAAGGTTTATTTGTGTTTATTTTTCCCTTAACCATAAGCTTGCTCCTCTGTTGTTATTAACATACTTATAATAATACTAAAAATAAATGTTTTCATAAAAAAAATATTGTTGATATTTGCTGATATGTTTCTTTAGGTAAGAACTTCTACGCCATTTTATTTTTTATTATGATTTCCTTACTTTATTTTCTTAAAATAAACATCACTGGTGATAGTCTGGGGCAAAAAACCTATTAATTAAAAAGTATTATATCGTACCTAAATAAGGCCATCAACTGGCCATTTTAATTTTTCTTCTATTCTTTAAAACAAGGTACCTATACTTAGGTATCTGACTCAAAACGTCACTGTCACTACAGTGATTTAATTTGGATAAAGAAAAGTAAATAAATCTAATAAAAGTTATAAGTAGACTACTAATGAGAAAAATATTTTTTTATATAGCTGGCAGACAATTTTTAGGATTAAATAGCAATACTTTTTTAACTACATGACCTCAATTAATAACAAAATTATATATTTTTTAAATAAAAGATATTTTTTAGGGCAATAGAGATGACTTTTAGCAGCAGAAAAAAATATTTCCAAAAAGAACATATTGAGATTAAAAAGTAATTTCAAAAAAATAAACCTAGTAGCTACAACAGAGTTGTTTTTTCGGCGCCAATATAATGCAGATTTTTTGCTTCTACTAATAAATTTCTAGCTACGGCTAATAGAATTTTCTCTCAGTATACATGATCAATAATAAAGTTAGTCTTTGAAACAAAAATTGCAAAATAGGCAACAAAACGTATTTAAAAAATTTTAAAAAGATATGGGTCAAAACATTTCACATTCGTTGGGAATGCTTCGCTAATGCCTGCGTAAATATTCAAAATGTCTTCCATCGCTCTCAATGTAAGATTCCAATATCTGCTCTATCCTGAGTTGACAATATTGCCATCTTTACTTCTGCTATGAAAAGTTGGCGAAATGCAATTCTTATTTTGTTAATTATATCATCTTTTATTGGTATTTTCTAAAAAGGTATTTTAATCTTCACCACAAAGTAAAGTCCAAACGCATTAAATCAACATCAATCACAGCAATCAAATAAATTTTCTCTTCCTATTCAGCTATCAGGATATAACGTAATATCTAAAAATTACATAACATTACATTAGCCCCAAAATGTTCTGGAAATTCGTCATTATTGGTCAATTTGTTTCAAAGTCCTCTGTTTTACAATTTTTGTTTTAAGAAAGCCTATACCTTTATTATTGACCAAAGTGTGGTAGATGATTAGTTTGAATAGTTCAACTACCCCGTCATACTATTAATTAAGTTATATTCAATTCAATTTATAATATTATTGCTTTATTAGTAATAAATAATTAGTCCATCATAGCTATATAGGATCTTGGTATTTTAATACCTGGAAGCTGTATTAAATTATTATTCTATTATGTTTTGATAATATCTTTAGCTGAATTTTAGTTGTCCTTTTAGCTATGTAAAATCCGATGGTTTAATTTAAAAATTTTAAGAAAAACAATAAATTCCATTGATGCTTTAAACAGAGCCCTCTAACGATCACCGTAGAAACCCAAATTACATATATTGTAATGCAAATGATAAAACCATTAAATCTATTTTAATCAAGACCAAGTTTGAAATTTTTCGTTGTTCCTATCCAAACTTGCTTAATTTTTTCCAAAAAAATACTTGTTATTCCCCCACCCCTTTATTTGAGAAGATGGATCAATAAGTATTAAACCAAAGTAGCTCATAAATATGTCAATATTACAACATATACATTTTGAATACCGCTTAACCAGGCATATTAAAGAGAAAATATCGCTATCTTAGTTCAGTATTAATATTACGCCCTCTTGCGGACACGTGAGAAACTAAAAAATAATTTACAGCGATTTCTCTTGCCCCCTTTTCTTATAAAAAAAAATCCAAAAGCTGTGTATGCCTAATGGTCGGGTTTGTCCCCCCCCCCCCCCGCCACATCCACTTCCACTTCCCGACCTCGGATCGCCCGATTTTTCCTTTCATTTTTGTTATATTGTCTTCCTTTTCCAATAGGTTTCATCGAGGGTTTCATCCTACTATTATTTTTTAATTATCGACTTTGGTCTATGTTGTGGAGATGTGTCCTTATATTCAAGGTTTATTTGTGTTTATTTTTCCCTTATTTATTTGGTTTTACGTGGTTGTAAAAATAAATATTTTCATATAAAAACATTATTGTTAATTTTTGTGTTTTATTAAGCATTATCCCAACTGATGCGTTTCTTTAGGGAAGAACGGGATAAAGCCGACGTCCTCGTTATTTCGATCACCCGGTACATATTATGCCCTACCCACAGAACAAAAGATAGCTATACGCTGATATGGGTTATCTAAGTAAAGCTATATTGTATCAATAAAATGCCATGGCAGGACGATTTTAAGGAAAAGCTGCTAAATCCATTAGTAGATAACCCAACAAATAATTTCAGCTCAAATAAAAAAAGGCTTACATAGAAAATGGTCAACTCGGGGACAGATAAAACAGTTACAGGCAATTTAATGGTTATTGCCTATCGTTTAGAAGGTTTTAACCTCTTGACGACCTCTCATCGGTCGGCGAGTGTTTGCTTTGACCTGAACTTGGCCGTTAGAAAATGTTGTTATTACCACACCTAAAGCGATGGGTAAAGTTATACTAATATTGCCGTATTAGTTTGAGAAATGTAAACTACAGAGGTTAGTAAAATATTTTCTTATTAATGAACGTTTAGTTATAAAAACAGGGACATTTAAAATTATATTGAGGAAAAAAAACAACATTTAAATTTTGATTAATGCAGGACCATCATTAGTTAAAGTGTTAACGGATGTATTTTTGAATTTAATCTTGATGTAACAAATTTTATTTTTTTGACAATTAAGTCTCGATCGTTTTTTTGTTGAAACAAAGCTTGTCAAAGTTTTTCGTCAGGATAGGGTACATTATTTATTTCGTTAGTGAGAAATAATAATTACGAGTGACTTGGCTGACTTATTTGTTACTCATTCTACAATCAATTCTAGAGAGTTTTTATAAATCATGCCTACCAGCTACCATCATTTGTTTACAAAATATTAGCTTCGTTCGTAGCATTCGCACACAATAAATGCCAAACCGCTGCCAAAAAAACCGGCGTTTGCAGAAGCCGAATTGTTGGTTGTGGATCGGTTTCTAACTGTCAGAATAATTCACTGATTAGAACCAAATTTTTAGGTAGAGACTTGCGCAGTTTCCATTTTTAGAACTGTCATGTCATGACGTTTAGAAAAGAAAAATACTATTGAAAATGCAGACTTTATTTTAATTCAGCTTCTGTGTGTTGTTTTGTGGATTTTGATTTTGGGATTGGGAACTAGCCGTCGATTTCGCTTTTGAGTGAAAAACTAGAAATTCTTAATCATTAAATATGTCACTTAAGAAATAACATCAAACCTACCTTCTCAAACTTGGGTTTTGCAAATTGTATTATTGTTAATACAACAAATACCTGTTTCTAATCGTTGTTGTAAATAACTAATTTTTTTTTATTAGGTTAGATTTCTGTCATCTGTCAGTTATCCTAACAGAAAAAAGTGTTTCTTGTCCATATGGAGTTTGGGAACGTGTTCGCAAAGCACGTAATTTCCAACCACTTCGAAGCAGTTGCACAGAAAATAATAAAATCGATTGACAATTTGCTTGTACAAACAAAGCTAGTATGCACCATTTTTAAACTTACAATCCCAATCTGTAAAGCATTAATTGACAATGACAATTTGCTATTTAAGGTTAACACTTCAAAAAAGTCAGTAAATGTTAATCAAATTTAAATTTTGCTGCGCCTCGCTGAAGATGAACGCATAGAAATTTTGAATATGTGGGATTTGTGGAGATCAAAGTTGAAGTCATAGGGAAGTCCGTGATATGTTCAATGAATTGCGTAGCAATTACGTGTAGAACTTCCCGTACTTTTAAAGATTGTGTTAAAAGTGGTCGTCCTGGTATCACTTCAGGAAGATTCTTATAGCTCACGCACACAACTTGAGAGCGACTGCGATATTCACCAAACGACCGTATCTAATTTTTTTTAAACAGAGAAGTTTCATCCCTACAACCTACAACCAGTAACTGTAATATGTTTATTGGACGATTATCATGATAATCCAAAGCAGTTTTGTAAAATAATGATTAAGCTAACAGATTGTCGCACGAATTGTCCAAAGAATTTGTTTTGCAGATGAACCTATGTTTTCTTTAATTGGTTAGGTTAATAGACAAAACTACAGAGACTGCGCATGGCACAGGAGAATACATACTGGTTCATAGAAAACCTTACCCAGTATAATGAAAAGGTTCATGTCTGGGAGAGCATTGTTGCAAATACGAAATGATCTGATTCCAGCTCTTGCCACTCTATTCCCAGATGATAATGATCCTGATTTACCAAGTTTAATCTTATGGTTTCTATAGGATGATGCTCCCCACTTAAATACAATTTTTGTGGGGTTGTGGATAGATAGACAGGGGTCAATAAAAAGGCCACCTAGATGGCCCGATCTCAACCCATTGGATTTTTTATTCTTGGGCTACGTCAAAAATTTATTTTAAAAATCTAAATCCAACTAAACAGATATGCTATGCTTAAGAAGTCCATTAGATGACTAATACAAGAAATTTCGCCGCAAGTAGTACAACAGAAATTTTTAGATTTATTGCAGAACAGTTGATGAAGGACCTTTTCAACATCAATTAAAGTTGGTATACGGTTATACACCCTATATAATATATTTTTACTAAAAAAACGCACTTCAAAAAAATAATTTGACGGGTTCCAGCGATTTTTGATTAACTGGGCTGTATTCTATATAAAAGGCTGATCCGTTTCTTTATCATAACGCTGTCCGTTTGTTTAATTTTAAAACAGTGGTAATAAGAGTAAGTATACTGAGAAAAAAATTGCTAGTGTATCAAACCCGCTTTAGTGTTATATCAATCCAGATTTGCTAGAACAGCGTTTTTATTGGTAGTAATCAGTTCCATTAGCAGCACAGTCTTGTTGAATGATGAATTACTTTTAATACAGCAATTTTGTCAAGGAATAAATTGTATCTTCTCAAGGCGACGCATTTTGTTCCCCGTAAAGCGCTTTCCCTACAATTAAAAAAACAGAACAGCATCCCCAAATATGAGTTGTATCCATTAGAACCTATAATACACAAAGACGTTAGTGGAGGTTCGTAGCGATCAACTATGACTTTAATAACTCCAATAAAACTATCGAAGGCGAACACCTTGTTGACGCACCCTGTACAACATATCTAATTTTTATAATTTAAATGTTTTAAACCTCAAATAAATTTCTGTTCTTATTAAATGTTTCTTATTACGATCTAAAAATGTTAAAATCAAAATTATTCCATAATACCCACCTTATGGCTTTCGATCTAATGTCCCAGATTCCATTTACTGGTACTAAGTGTAGTACTAACTTAAAAGTTTAAAATATAATTACTTTTTAAAACAGTAAGTTGTATATTTTAAAACTATGTTTACATAGGAATCTAAAAACCAAATTATATTTTTTATATTGTTTAAAAGTAAAATAAAAACGTAAATTTATAACCTCCGGTTTGATAAACCGATATTTTTAGAGCCATTAAAACGATATTTTCTATATAAATAAATATACTGGAAACGGTTTGATAAAAAAATGTCCGTTCAAATTATTTATGTTTGCTGCAAAGCGAATGGTAAAGTGATTTAAATTACTGGTGTTCAAATTCTCGTTTTAAAAATGTAATATGCTTTTTGGGTAACAAAATCGGGGGATTATTTGTAATGTATAAATAAATAAATAAATAGGGAAAATAATTGTTTTGACAAAATAACATATATTATCATGTGCATTTAAATGATTTACTGATCTTCAAAGCCACATCAGCTGTTTTTTTAATTACTACCATAAAATGCGCAACTGCCCATTGACCTAACATGTCATATTATAAATAATAAAAGCATTTTATATACAGGGTGTCCAAATAACTAAGGGTTCATAGGGCAACAAGAGATAGTAGACTTGAAAAAAGGTGATTATGCCTAATTTTTTGTGATAAAATATCCACGGTTATTTTTAAATAACCTATGTTTCGTTAAAACCCCAGAGCTATTAATTAAGAATTTTTTAATTGCTTATAACTACAATACGACTAAAAATATGGATAGTAACATATTAAACATTTAGATAAGAAATTTGATTCCCTACAGCCCTATACGTTAGTAAGATAAAACATAGGGTGTTCCATTTACCAAAATGGACTTATGCACATTTTTATTTAAATGGCTGGATTGATACAATTTTTAAAATCTCTTGTATAAAAAGTAAAACCTAAGTTATGGAATTTGGAATTAAGATCTATATTTGCGTTAAAAGCTGTCAAATTTTTAAGTGTTTAGCTTTATTAGTTTCAAAGTTACTGAACGTACTTCTTGGTATATTTTCACATAAAAAATTAATTTGATCATTCATATCTCAAAAACGGTTAGAGGTAAGTATAGATTATTATTAACAAAAGTAACTTAGGTTTTAATAAAGTAGTATCCAAAGAAGGTAAAATATACAGAATATTCTATTTGAAATACCAAAGTTGGCCATAACGTTCGATATAACCGGATGTGATTCAAACGTGAAAATATAATATTTTAACAGTCGATGGCAAATTTTAAAGCTAATAACTGTACTCGTATCCGAGATCTTTTAATAGGCCAGTTAACGTGAAACACCCTGTATATAAAACGTTTTATTTAAATATAAAAATGTTAGTATTCTTGTCCCTCTGTAAAGAAAAATAGTTTGCATACAGGCTAGCCGCGTGCAAAATTTTGCACAAACTGTGTGTACGGTCAAAATGTTCACGGTAGTTTTGGTGTAAGCTATTTACTTGTTTTTTTATCACATTTGATAGCCATTGTAGAAAAAATATAAAAATGAAAATTTTACACATATAATTTTTAGCCAATAAGAAGCTTTCATTTAAGCTCGTTACTATAGCAACCACAAAACTTTCCGGAAGTTTTTTCCTCCTGGGTACCCTGGGTGTTATTACAGCCATAGTTTTTCTGTCAAACGCATAGACGTCTATTATATTGTTTATGATAACTGTGTGTTTAACATTAAAATATTACTATAAGAATAATAAAAACAATATCAATAATGGGAAAGAAAGAAAAAACCAAAAGTCTTCCTTCACAAAATTTATTAGAATAAAAATTCTTTGGGGGTCTCTACATGTTTCGAACGTAGAAACGTTCATCATCAGGAGACAGAAAATTTATTTAATGCTGATGGTTTTAGCAGAAGGGAAAATGGTGTTGAACCTTAATAAAGCTTTTATGGAATTAAAAAATTGATGTGTAGAAGTGACATAATATGAAGAAATTTGAGAAAAGTTAGAACATACTAAGTATGTGAAAAAGTCAGTAAAGGGGGGTAAACCAATTAAATAAACTGGGGAAGAAAAAAAAACCTTCTAAAAAGGAGGTGTCGAGGGTTATTTAAAATTTTTATAAAACTTTTTAAGTATGTCTGTAAGACATTATAAGGATAAAATTAGTCATAGTATCATGAAGATATCACAATAAAATACTATTAAACAAGTGTTTTGTGAGGTACTGAGGGTTAAACTCCAGTAATCCCACAAGCGGTTAATTTAAAACCAATGAAATTAATTAACAAATCATACATTTTTAGAAGATAAAGGTCAAATGGTTGCTCACGTCCACGTGTTGAGACAAAAGTCAAGCATTTGACCTTAATCTTCTAAAAATGTGTGATTTATTAATTAATTTCATTGGTTTTAAATTAACCGCTTGTGGGATTACTGGGCTTTAACCCCCAGTACCTCACAAAACACTTGTTTAATAGTATTTTATTATGATATCTTCATGATACCATGACTAATTTTATCCTTATAATGTCTTACAGACATACTTAAAAAGTTTTATAAAATTTTTACATAACCGTCTACACCTTTAGAAGGTTTTTTCATCTTCTCCAGTTTATTTGGTTGGTTTAGACTCCCTTTACTGACTTTTTCACATAGTTAGTATGGTTTAACTGTTCTCAATTTTCTTCATATTATGTCACTTCTACACATCAATTTTTTAATTCCATAAAAGCTTCATTAAGGTTTTACACCATCTTCTCTTCTGCTAAAACCATCAACATTAAATAAATTTTCTGTCTCCTGATGATGAACGTTTCTACGTTCGAAACATGTAGAGACCCCTAAATAATTTTTATTCTATTAAATTTTGTGGAGGAAGACTTTTAGTTTTTTCTTTCTTTCCCATTCTTTCAACTCCACTTTAAGCATGGACTATTTCTTCAAATATTAATAATGATTAATTAGAGTCTTTGATCTTTATATAGCTCAATAAATACTTTTAATACCTGTTTATAATATTATGCTGTCTCTTTTTTCCCTTTTTTTTTGTAAAGTATATAGATAATTATATTTTAGATATTTAAGGCGTAAATGAAACTTCTTCCTTAAATTTTACTGACATGAAATAATTAAAGACAAATTAACAGAATCTTAAGCAATCCATTTTTATTTAAATTTTGCTACTAAAAGTTACCGAAAATATATTGTTTCCAAATATTCTTTATGACAGATCGATTATTTCATTATATAATAATTATATTGAGATTCTATATATATAACCAAAAAATATGTTCCTAGGATTTCAGTAGTATGAAGCAAACATCTGCTAGTCAAAAATAATGTATTCTATTAGCTATCAATAAATGTATATTACTACAGTGAACGGAAGGCTGAACGTTTATAATTTTTGTTTGACAGGTGTCTATATTTTGCAAAGAATTCGTTAGATATTTATCTGTTCAAAGCCACAGAGCCTATTTGGTAGGTTTAGTATCCTAATGGAAATTCTAAAGGAAAATGTCATGCTATAATTTCTTTTATCCAACACATGACAGTTATGACTATCATTATCAATGTCATTTTAGACAAGTAAACTATCAAATAACTCACGATCATATTAAAGTAGTATTATATTTGTTTATATTACAATTACAAGCAGAATTCACATTGATATTGAAATTAAAGGAAAACGTTAACGGTTAATTCGAATTTGAAGTCATTGTAAAATTCGTTGCTGATAGTGTTAGAAGACGCCGACATATTAGAACCTTGTATTTTTTCTGCAATTTGTATTTTATTATGCACCTATTCTTCTAGGTATCTTTCTGCTACCGTCGAGGACTTCCATCCTCAGTGACGCTTCAATGTAGTCATGTTAGCCCCTGCATTGGCCAAAAGAGTCGTCGAAGACCTTCTCAGACAGTGACCGGTGTAGAGCGCTGGTTCCTCCAATTTCAAAAACATTGCAATTCTTGAAGGTATCTTCGACAACGTATTTATTCCCACACACTGGCTGGTACACCTCCCATTTTTGTAAAAAACAAAAAAGCGGCTAGAACTAGTATTCTTTGGTCTCAAAGACATGTACTTTTTTCACAAATTGATCGGGTTGACTGAAAATCCTTCTTCAAGTATGGTGAAACTTCTCGATTCCTTGGTTTTAGTGTCTGGCAAAACTACGTAAAAATATTTCCCTTTGTCTTCAATATTTTCAATTTGATCAATTTATCGCATCTACAAGCACCGCTAATCCCCATTATCAAAGCTACTTTCATCAACGAGTACTCGTCTGGGAGCTTCGTTCAAAAACTTCTCTATTTCAGGTCGTTCTAATATCTTGAACTTCTTTGGTTTGTATCCCTGTGATTTGCTTTTCAAAAAGCTCGTTAGTTTGCCATATTTTAAAATGTCGATTTTTTTATAAAGGTGAATAGTCGAGCGAAGCATCGAGTATTAATTGGTCCATAGCGACGATGGGGCTAATTTTTTTTGCAAATGTAAAAAATAAGCCAACATTTTCATCGATACCTTTTATCTTCCGTGAATTCATCCAAGACTCAAACATTTTGCGCTGCTTCTTCCGCTTCCGTAAGAATATGCTCAGGAACGTAATTTTCATCGGTTTCCTCCATTTTCTATAGGTTTTTTTCTTCAAAAAAAGCTTTCCTTTTCTGCAGGGAAAACTAAGTGTCAAAATTTATTTAAACATTTGCTAACAATGTATCATGCCCGTGGCAACCAAACAATCAACCACCTTTGACCAAAATGTAAAAAAGTCACTGCCATCAAGTCATTCTGATATTTATAGGCTACTGAGACGCAAGTAGTTTTGATTATTTTTATTTTGATTATTTTGATTATTAATTATTATCTTATAAAAAACGATTTCTTCCACTTGTTGGATAAAACATTGTATACCACTCGTGTGTTATGTTTCCTAAGCCACTTGAGAATGTAGACGGCCTCGTGGTATAAATCTTTCTCGCGTGACTTATTTTCAACATAACACACTAGTAGGTACCTACCATAAATAACTATTACAATTTTGATGTAAAATTTTCTTACCGAATCTCCCACGTTATTGAAAAAAAAAAATTGGATTTTCTGCTGACGTGACAAGTTTTAAATTGCAACAGGTACTGTCGACACAAGTGCGACGTTTTTAAAATGCCGTTTTATACTTGCTCGACATTTGGCCTGAGCCGAAGATGAACCGCCACGAACGTCTCACTCGTATGAAAAGAACCATTTATAAAAATTGTATTACAATAACTACTATGGCTTAGTCATTTTTACAATAACAATAAATACATGTATCTTTAAATAAATTCTATAAGAGTAAACGTTAAACATGCAAGACGCGAGAAAAAAAATGATGTAGATTTCATTATCATAATAACTGTGAAACCGATTAAAATACATTTTATTAGGATAACTTTACTTAATTAAAATGTTTTCTGTCAGTGTAGATAATATTCTGTATGCACATCTGCTGGAAATATTCAAAAGAGCTAGATTATCCGTTATGGATTATACAGATGGATTTAAGTCGGCATATATAGGTAAACATTCGTTATTGTTATGTTCTGTAATTTAGCTAATAACATGTAATTTAAAGGTATTTTATTCTGAATGTATTCATTATTAAGTTCCTTTACGTCGACGCATTGCGGGACAAAAAAAAAACGTTTTCATACAAAATCTATTATGCTTTGTTGTAATTTGAAAAAAAAACTGTTATACATACATTGCTATGGTAAAGAAACCGATCAGCCTTTTATATCTTAATCAAGAATAGCTTGGAGCCGTCAAACTTATTTTTTTGAAATGTTTTTTTCTTTTAGAAAAACGATTCTATACAGGGTGTCCGGAAAATACGTGTACAACGTTTAACGACAGACTCCTGACGTCAAAATAGGTCGATCTAAGCCGACTTAGTTTATATCCAAAATCGTCTCGTTTAGCCGGTAGAATGCGTCAAAAATTTGTAAAAATATTCGTTTTTCCTAAATTACGTGAAAACCTGCTAATCGATTTTAATGATTTTTAGAATGTAGACTAATACTATGAAATTACGTTTTCTAGTAGTATAGTCACCGGCTGTAAATAAGTGGACGTGTTATAAAAGTGATATAATACGTCAACATTTCTCCTCATTTTTTATATGAACTGCGTTACGACAACCCAGATAATTTTATAGTGACTGGATGTATTTGAAAGTTATTTTACCTCTTTAATATTTTTCGTTGAATGAGCTGTTTTGCAAGAAGAAAATATTTACAATTACCTCCATACATCAATTATTAACAATAAAAATAAAACAAAGTACAACAAAGTTGAAAGTATGTATTGTAAGAAACTAAATAAAACAAAAACATTATTTAAGCAAATGTGTAAAATGACCGCCATCTTGCTGAATACACTTATTAACACTCTTTAAAAAATGATATTGGACCCTATCTAATGTCTCGGGGTTATTAAAATGGTTGCCTGCATTTAAAATCCGAACCATCATGCATATACCACATTTCCCTTCGAAGTAAAAGTGGCAAATTGTCTAGAAGAATTGGTAATGTGTCTTGCAAAAAATTTAAATAAATATTTTCATCTAACCTGTCTGGAATAACAATGGGACCAATAAGGTAGCGATCAATAATACCTGCCCAAATATTTAATTTAAATTGATGCTGATGATGTGCAACTTTAATGGCATGTGGATTTTCATCGGAAGAAATATGTTCGTTGTGCAGATTGGTTACTCCAGATCTTGTGAAAAGTTCCTGGGCTTTTTGCACGTGATAAGGAAGTAACAACTGTTCTTTTAAAACCTCATTGACAATCTTTTTAGGAACATGTAACTTACGTTCTAAGTGACGGGTACTAGTACTTGGTTCTTCTTCAACTCTTTCCAGAATCATCTCTTCTGTTTCCACAGTTCGAGTTGTTCGCATACGACCCCTGCCTTCAAACTTTTTCTCAAAACTGCCCGTTTCCCGAAGATGACGCTCGATATTGGCAAATGTTTGGTGGTTTGGTATTCGACGGTTAGGAAACCTTTGTCAATTTGTCAATAATTGTCAAATTATTAAATGCCATAGCAACAAGGTCACTTAAAAAATTATTGTTACAGGTAATTTGATTTTAATATTATTACTAATAATACTAAATATTGTAAATATTTTCTTCTGGCAAAACAGCTCATTCAACAAAAAATATTAAATAGGTAAAATAGCTTCAAAATACATCCAGTCACTCTACAAAAATAGCTGGGTTGTCGTAACGCCGTTCATATAAAAAATGAGGAGAAATGTTGACGTATTATATCACTTTTATAACACTTCCACTTATTTACAGCCGGTGACTATACTACTAGAAAACGTCATTTTATAGTATTAGTCTACATAATAAAAATCATTAAAATCGATTAGCAGGTTTTCACGTAATTTAGGAAAAACCAATATTTTTACAAATTTTTGACGTCCTCTACCGGCTAAACGAGACAATTTTGGATATAACTAAGTCGGTTTAGATCGACCTATTTTGACGTCAGGAGTCTGTCGTCAAACGTTGTACACGTATTTTCCGGACACCCTGTATATACAGGGTGATCCACGAAAGGTGGCGACCGGCTTTATCTCCAAAACCATACAGGCTAGGACTTTGGGATAAAAAATTTATTATGAAATATGACCAAAAAAAATCACTGGATATAATTTTTAAGGTCCTAATTCTACCGCTAGGGGGCGTAGCCGCTATGCGATAAACAAAGTCCTTAATATCTATTAATAACATTAATACAATGTAGGTCACAAATTAAGTTTTTATATTCCCAGTGGTATCCTTTATTAATTTTGTTATAAATTTTTTTTTGTAGTTACCATGGTAACGGTATCTAGAAGGGTAACAATTAAAAATACTTAACAGGATCTAACTTCGGTATGCGTTAACCGATTTTTACAAACTATGGCTTATTTTAAAGAACGTTTTATCCTGATTGAATAACTTTATAAATATTATTAAAAGTAATTCCTATGGTTAATAATAGAGGGCACTTTTAAAAAAATGTATTTCTAGCTTCGATTTCTTAAAAAATTTAAATACAACCAATCAACTATTTTGGACCTATTGTATAGTTTACTAATAAGTTCAAAGAACTGCAAAAACCGCAAGTCGATTCCTCTAGTATTTTAAAAGTTATCACAAAAATAGTGGAAGCGTGTAATTCGATTTCGACTTTACGCAAAGTTTTGCAAATTTTCGTTTATCTAAACGTTGAAATCCTACAGGAATAGCCTTTCTTGCTATATTTCTTAATTTAAGGCGTTTAAAAAAAAACAAATAATCATTTTTTATTTTATAACTGCATTATTTACATAAATAACGAAAAGAAAAAAAATAAACTATTATTATTTGTTTTTTTAAAACGCCTTAAATTAGGAAATATAGCAAGAAAGGCTATTCCTGTAGGATTTCAACGTTTAGATAAACGGAGATTTGCAATACTTTGCGTAAATTCGAAATCGAATTACACGCTTCCACTATTTTTGCGATAACTTTTAAAATACTAGAGGAATCGACTTGCGGTTTTTGCAGTTCTTTGAACTAATTAGTAAACTATACAATAGGGCCGAAATAGTTGATTGGTTGTATTTAAATTTTTTAAGAAATCGAAGCTACAAATAATTTTTTTTAAAAGTGCCCTCTATTATTAACCATAGGAATTACTTTTAATAATATTTATAAAATTATTCAATCAGGATAAAACGTTCTTTAAAATAAGCCATAATTTGTTAAAATCGGTCAACGCAGACCGAAGTTACATCCTGATAAGTGTTTTTAATTGTTACCCTTCTAGATACCGTTACCATGGTAACTACAAAAAAAATGTATAACAAAATTAATAGAGGATACCACTGGGAATATAAAAGCTTAATTTGTGACCTACATTGTATTAATGTTATTTATAGATATTAAGGACTTTGTTTATCGCATAGCGGCTACGCCCCCTAGCGGTAGAATTGGGACCTTAAAAATTATATACACAATCCTAAAACGGCTACGTGTATCAACTTTAATTTTTTGAATGGTTTTATTCAAAATTGTAGTTTTTACATTCTAATATGAATTCTAGACATTTTTTATAAATCATGTCATATACATATCTTAAACCTTTTAAGAAATATTAACGTTAAAACCAAATAAACAAACGATAGCGCATAAAAAGGAACTATTTTATAAGTTAAAAGTACCCTACACCAACTGTTCTGCAGTAGATCAATCAATATAAAAATTCCTAGCCTAATAAAAAAATCCAGTGGCTTAAGATCTGGCGATCAGGATGACTACTCTATGAACCCCCGTCTACCAATCCACCGCCAGGAAAAATTCTATTTAAGTACTCCCTTACATGAGCAGGCTAATGAGGGTAGTACCATCCTGTGGAAACCAAAAAGTTAAATTTGCTAAATCGGGATCTTTATCATCTGGAAATAGAGTGGAAAGAGCTGAATCAGATTATTGCGAAGGAAATTTATATATCTTTCTGCAGTAAGGCTCTCATCAAACAAAGATGTTCCGAATACCCTATTTTAAATAACGCACGCCCAGATATTACCCTTTTATTATACTGGTTGTGATTTTCTAAAAACCAGTGAGGATTTTCCTGAGCCTAGCATTTGTAGTTTTGTCTATTAACCTGATCATTTAAAGGAAACGTAGCTTTATCTTACAACCAAATTCGGCGTGAGTGATTTTCTGTTGCTAAACCATTATTTCACAAAATTAGAATCCTTGCCCAATAATGGTTTGGTTTGTAGAGAAGAAATTTCACTTTTTTTTTTAAGTTTAGATACGGTGGTTTGGTGTGTATCGTAGTCGCGCCCATGTTGTGTAACGGGTGTAGGTACAACTAAAAAGGGTTGTATATTGGAAACTATTTACTGTACGATTTTCGGAAAAAAATATTTATTACAAAAGTGACTTAGAAAAGTTGCTGGAAATTACTTTAAATTTCTAGGTTGGCAGGCGTAACTATAGTGACCAAACAAAAAGCAGGTTTTTTAAAAAAAATTCTCATAGCATTTTTCAATCTAATAAAAATTCTGGATAACTTTAATATTTGACTATTGCACTACGTTTTTGTTTAAGAGTCCCAGAATAATCATCACTGGTAATAGTCTGGGCTAAATTACCCATAGATTAAAAAGTATTATATTTATATAAACTGTGGCCTCTGATGACATTAGTAATTTTGGTTTTTATTCTTTAAAATTGTTTAACTAGATAACAGGCTCAGAACGTCAGGTTTAATTTTGCGTAAAGAAAAATAAAGAAATCTAATAAAATAAAATGGCGTACGTCACTGAAGGTCAATCCTAAAAAAATCAAACATAAATGGTGACGGAACGTCACCATTTTGGCGAATAAGCTTAGAAAAAATAATCTAGTTGTGGTAATAAAAATAAATTATTTTCTTATTTGACAAAAAAAGGTACATCATATATTGGCTTTTAGCAGCTTGCTACTATTAATGAATTTCTGGCTAAGGCTAATAGAGTTTTCTCTCAGTGTATAAGATCCAATTATTTTGATGGACTAAATTTAAAACTCTTTGTAAATACGGGTGTAAAAGTTTAATTTACATCACGTTTTGAGGTTTTTGTTCCACAGTGCGAATAACAGGATTACGAATGCATTAGTTAATTTCAATTTTCTTTCGCTTGGTAAGATAACTAGGTCAAAAAAATTTACTCTTAAAATCGGTGTTTGCCAATTCTATGGCTAATACGAGTAACTAACCTAACTCGCATATCAGTGGTTTTGTGTAATAATTTATTATTTTCATTATTTCCTAGGTTTTAGTGACGGCTCGTGATAATTTTTTACTGTGTATCATCAACAACTCCTATAAACAAGGACACAGCACTCCAAAGGAAATTGGTTGTGACGTCACGCTCTGTAGTCATATTACGTTTTGGCATCATTGAATCTAGTCGGCCTAGCTTTCCGTTCATTAACAGGTGATCGTGGCAACATGGTCAGATCATCCATATTTTATAATTTGCTTTGAACTAGATTTTCTTTCTGAAATATATTTCTGTTTACAATTATGTTAACTTAGTTACTACCACAGGTCTAACATAATTTTACAGAAATAGGTACTTTTTCAAGAATATTTTAGTTAAGTAAAAAAATAACTAATAATTATTGTTAGTAATCGTATGGTAGACATGCGAAACGCTTCTGCGTGATCTGACAACGTTGCAACAGCTGTAGTCTGTTTTGCATGTTTACCGAAATGGCGTCACATATCGCGCCGGTGGTTTAATTTTCGTGTATGTGTCGTAGGCTGATAGTGAAATCCGTCATTTCATGAAGCGCCGGCAGATTGTGTAATAGGTATATTGGTAACTGATTTGTTCGGGTTTGTCAGAGCATTTTTTTTTATTTTTATAAAATAATATTAGTTGAAAAAATTTAATTAAAAAAAAAATGCTCTGGGGAACAACGAACAAACCAGTTATCAATATTCCTTTTAGACTGAATTACGCAGTCTGCCGGCGCTTCATGAAATGACGGATTTCACTATCAGCCTACGACATATGCATAGTTTTAAAATGCTGCATCGATGTTGTGAAGTCGGTTGTAAGGGTAATTATCCCACTGGTCCAACAGTGCGGGTGTTTCAGTTTCCCACAAATGAGGAAAACAGCCTATAATTGCGGAGTGCAATTCATAGAAGAGGATTTTATTTCGAAGATTTTACTACAGGGCACGAACACGGGTGAGATCGTTTCTGTTAAATTAATTTTACCAAGATTAAACGGTAACAGCACCTAATAAATTTCCCATTTGTCCAAATTAGTTATCAAAAGCTTAAACGCATCGAAAAAGAAGGGAAGAACAGCTCAAAGAACTAGACGAAATACAATTTCAATAAGATATTGAAGAAAGTAAGAGTGAAATTTTTAAACATATAGAACTAACAAGTTATAAATTATTTGAACAATTTAATAATTTGTTTAAAACGTTCAGTTTAAAGGAAGGATGGTTTATCATTAATGAAAAAACTTCAAAGACCCTATTTAAAATTAAGCATACTCATTGTCCTTTAATTAGGTGGGCTGTTAAAATAAATAATTATTTAGAAATAAGTTCATATTTATATGGACAATCAGTAACTGTACAAATTGATAAACAAAAAACGCCCTTTTTGTCAAGTAGTTTGGATGAATTGCGAAGTTTACTGGAAATCATTGATTGTTCAATGAATAATCCTTCTTTAGACTCCGAGCAAGACAATAATTCTGAGAATAATTTTAATTCCGACCAAGATTCCAACAAAGATAACCACAGGAAAAAAAACACAGATATGTCACAAATTAATAAAATCTTAAACTTTGTTTCAGATTTATTAAAAAACTTCAAGTAGACAATGATATTTTAGCACAAAGATTACAATTTATCTTCGAACAAATAAAATTAAGAACTTTGCCGAAGGAACGTCACAGATATTCCTCTACAACAATGATATTTCTCGGAAACCGTATACTTTAATTTAAAAAATATTGAAAGACCTATCCTTGAACTCGGTTTCTCATGAGATTTTTCGATTGCCCTTTCATTTTCAAAATATACTATAGTTTGAGTTAGTATAAATAGGCCAACTTTAAATATTATTTTCTCCTAATGAAACGCCTAAATTAAAAATCTTTTACAAGACAACAACGTTTGAACCTTTAACTATTTAGTGATACCAAATTTATACCTGCATTATAAATTTTACTTGTGATATTGGGTGCCAGCCGAAGACCTACCAATATTTTTGAAATCTTTATCTTGGAAATCGTTAATAGTATAGAATGTACCAAAATTACTTTATTAGTTTTAAATAAGCAAATATATCTTGAAATAAATTCGATAGGTGGTGCATGTCGCGAGTAAAAGCGATGGTAGACTACTCGGTAGACAGTTTAATGGATTATTATTTTTTGTAAATTGTATAAATACATATTTACCTTAACATAATAAGTAGGTATTTATTTATCTAAAAAAAGACAGTAACACATCTAAGACAAATTAAGTAGTTAGGTAATTTTATCTATCCAGATATAGGTTTTCTCACTTATGTTATGTTTTAAGTAACGCATAATTTACTTAAATATCAGCTTTAACATGTAAGCAACGATAGTTTCAAGAGTATAGGTAAATTTAAAAGTCACAGAAAAATATAAATCCTTGTATAAATCGCGAAATACATATAATAGGTAGGTATAGTGCATTCATTTATTTATATGACTACGGATAATGACGTCACAAATAAGCGCTGTGTCCTTGTTTATAGGAGTTGTTGGTATGATGCATGATAGCTCAAACCCTAAGGAATAGGCGAATAAATGTTTTCTCTGTAGAGTGTAAATCACCCTTCTTCCAAAAATAAAACTAACAAAATTATTGTCGTTGTACTAATAAAAAATTAGGAAATACAATGTTACAACACTTTATTTTCATAAAATTCAATTCGATAGGCGTTCTTTTTTTGTAGCAAACATTTTAGTAGATTTTGCGTTTAAGTTTAGTATTAAGCCAACGAATAGGAGTTTTTACAATATTATGTTTTTATCTTCATTCTAAAATGCAAACGATCTCATCCGTCTTATTTCCCGCGAGACTTTTTAGTCCCGATCAATGCCGAATAAGAAAAACAAAAAACACAGCCACAAATACAGTTTTGTTTAGATATTATATTTCTCTATTAAATTGTATTTTATTTATTATTTCCACAACTTTAATTTTTAAATCAGACAGATGCCCGCCGTTCCTGATAGCTAAATTTGTAAAAAAAAAATAATGGCTCAATGTAAATTTAATTTTCTACAAATTTTATACCTACCTAATATTTATTAATTATTATTAATTTAACTTTATTTGATGAAAAAATTAAGAAATATCTTGAATAAGTTATTAAAAGATATAATTGCTTACGAACTTGTTTGTGCATGTTGATTAGTCGTACCATAGAATATACGTCTGGTAAGAATACATACGAGAACTCTCCGAATTGGTTCTTCGAAAGTTTTAAGGTGGCGCTGCGAGTAACAGTATAAGCATTTATCTAATTTAATTTAATTTAATTTAATATATTGTGAATACAACTGTGCATTATTTTATTTAGATTGGCATACGTTGCTTACGACTAGGTAGCTTACTAATTATTCCCAAAATCTCAAAGTAGCTCAACACATTGAAAATGTTGGCGATCACTACACTAGGTAAACTGCATCCAAAACAACTATTGCTATATTATAAAATCTAAATAGCTTACATATATAGATAAGTTTTAGTGCTGCAACAAAATAAGTTCACCAAAGTTCCAGTAATTTAAAATAAAGAAATATTTTTGGTAGTTCCTTTTACTGTCCATTTTATATTTCACACAACTACAACAATGTCATATTTATATGGTCCGAGGAAAGATATTATTTTCCAGGGTGTCATAAAAAGCAAATAAACTAGAAATATTGTTTTTATGATGAAAGTTTTGTCATAGCTGAGGACTTCAGTAGTAGAATTTCATTTACGAAACCATTATTTGTGTATGTTATGTTTTATGTTCTAACAACAGGAAGGCTATTATGCTGTTATATTGTATCATTTTAGAGTGCATATATTGCTCATTTATGAAGTACTAATTATTCTAAACGATATATGATAAACTAATATATAAAAATTATAATTAATGTATATAAGGTTTTCAAATGATCGTTGGAACGTTTAATCTGTGAGGTCCAATGGAGATACTTGAACATAAAATAAGTACTTACGAAAAAAACCGTTTAACAAATTTTTTTACTTTTTCACTCTTTGATGTTAATTTCAATTTTTATTTTTACAGATTGTGATATCTTTGTAATACTTCCACAAATAACAAATTTTATCTTTATAATGTCTTACAGGCATACTTAAAAAGTTTTATAAATTTCCTTCTTTTTAGAAGGTTTTTTCTTCTTCCCTAGTTTATTTGGTTGGTTTAGACCCCTTTACTGACTTTTTCACATACTAAGTATGCTTTAACTTTTCTCTATTTTCTTCATATTATGTCACTTCTACACAACATTTTTTTAATTCCATTAAAGCTCAATTAAGGTTCTACACTATTTTTCCTTCTGCAAAAACCATCAGCATTAAAAAAAAATTTCTGTCTCCTGATGATGAACGTTTCTATGTTCGAAACATGTAGAGACCCCTAAATATTTTTTATTCTATTAAATTTTGTGGAGGAAGTCTTTTAGTTTTTTCTATCTTTTCCATAAGGGGACAATTATTTTAAATTGTGACAAATATACAAAAATTAATTTTATTTTAAAAGATTTAGATTGGTTGAATGTCAGAAATTTAATTTTTTATTTAGTACCTATGTATCTTTATACATAAAATTAAAAATAATTTATTGCCTTATTGTTTAAACGTTAGCTTATAAATCAATTTTTTATAAAGGTTTGATAGAATATAATAATTTGGAAAATTCTATTAAATCTGAATAATCTTTAAAACTGTTTAAAAAAACTTTAAAATTACATTTAATTAAAAAACAAAATGATAGGTAATATTTGATACAATTTACAAAATGTTTAACTTTTTTGTCTATTTTTGTTAAAAGAAGGTACCGTTTTAAAATTTAAAAATAAGTCCATAAAAATGTGTTAAAAAAATGCATTAAAAAATATTTAATTGTAGCTTTTTGCTAAATAAAACATGTTACCTACTACTACTATTACATACGATAAATTTCTATTTAGAAATAAGAAGAGGAGACAGACTGGAGATATGATTCTGGTAGATGCCAGAGGGTCGACCTTTAGCCTCAATCCCTGCGATTGGTCGATTTGTGTTGTGACGAAGATCGATGGTTTTGCGAGTGTTTATTAGAGAGGGTATACATTTAATTAATTTCTCAGTAAATAATATTTTAAAAACTTAAACCATAGAAAATTATATTTTTTCTTCCTTTATGCGATAGGATAATAGTAGTAGTTTTGTTAATACTTGCTTGGAGATGTTATAGAATTTTTCCATTAAAAAATCCAAGAGTATCAAAAAAAAAATGAAAAAAAAATTTGATAAAATAGACATTTTGCCGCCAAAAGCAACCCAAATGGGTTAGTTTGGGCGTGACATCCAGGAAATGTCGCCTGCGACGCCTTTTTTCATTGTCATTAAAATTTAACAACCATACAACTTTCTAACTGTATTAACCAACCCGTAGAATAATAATAAAATTTTACCATAAAAAGTATTATATAATATTATTTTTCAAAAATAGCATATTGGATTGTTGTATTAAAGTTTTTAAAAACTATATTATTTATAACGAAAAACAGCACGGTAGTAATTAAAAATTTATTCAAATTACTTACAAGTCTGATCTAATTAGGAAGCACCAGCACACGTACTTTCCCAGCCAATTATGTTGCAGACAACTTTAAGAAGTTAATTAATTTAATTGAATTTGTTCCCAGTTTTTCTATTTAGTCTGGAAAATACGGAGTCCTTGTGCAGGATTAAAAATTCGATTTGTTTACGCTTCTTTGGTATAATTAGCTTTTTATTGTACCATTTATACTTTGGTTTGTCTTTTTTAAATAAATCTTGTATATTTAATAACATAGACATAGTCTTAAGCATATATGACAATATTGTAAAAACTACGGATTTAGGGACTTCTACACAGAAAAAAATGTTTAATTCTATTTAGCAATACTAAATAGTTTAATTGTTGGTATCGGGAAATTAAATGTTGGATTCAAATAGATATAATTTAATTCAAATTTCTATTAAAGCACTGTTTGTCTAATTAATAATAGTAAAAATATCTTTTGAATTGCACAGGAAGAAAAAATAATAACTACTTGTTATGTTTCACAAATTTAATCAGTTTTCTGACGCATGTTTCGGCCCTTACGGGTCATTGTCAAAGGAGTACAAGAAGTATAAATAATTTCAGGTTTAACGATAGGGTTAGCTGATCACTGCATAAAAGACAATCACTCAATCTCTAACAACATAAAGCCCATACATGCGCAATAAAGCAGAAAACTAAATCTACTCGAAACAATAGCTATCAAAAAAGCCATAAAAACAAAAGTAATGTTGTAAATAATCAAACCGAAATACCTTCAGGTGCTTTCCTAATTCTTAATAGCACACTTATTTAGGACTAAATATGTAAATGTACCTTTAAAAATTAGGAAAACCCACAGTTGACAATCTTCTAATCCTAATTTTAATTTTATGACATGTTTAGAATAATTACCATAATATGATATAAATACCTTTGCAATGTCACGTAGAATTTAGTATCTTCTTGTACTCCATTGACAATGACCCGCAAGGGCCGAAACACGTGTCAGGAAACTGATTAAATTTGTGAAACATAACAAGTAGTTATTATTTTTTCTTCCTGTGCAATGGAACAACAGTTTGACCAAGCATGTAGCCCAACACAAATTAATTATATATCTTTTGAAGATCGAATTGACAACATTTAATTTTATTCGATTAAATAAAAATATGCGTTTAGGAGAGAAACAACCCTTTTTTGTTATAAGTATAATTAAATTAAAATACCTATGCCTAAATTATTTTATTGTGGAATAACTTTATATTGCAGTAAGATATCTACTTACTTCTGCCATACTGACTCGAAAGTCAAGGGGTTTGTTCCAAGGTACTATTATACAGTTTGTGTTTGTAATTCAGAATATATTCAGTATTAACATTTTGAGTTGTGGTCTTTTTTATAAAAAAAATATGTTTATACAACCTGCCAAGGCCATGTGAAATTTATCCGGCACGGCAACGCGGCAGAAGTTTTAACGGCGCCAGGGATTTCTTGCAGCGTTAGCCGTTAGGTATCAACGGCGTAAATTTAAAATTATTCACATTAAGAATAATTCTTTCTTATTATTCTTAATGGTTTAACCTGTATCAATATTCTTCATATTATGTCTCTTCTACAAATCAATATTTAATTCCATAAAAGCTGCATTAAGGCTCTACACCATTTTCTCTTCTTCTAAAACCATCAGCACTAAATAAATTTTCTGTCTCCTGATGATGAACGTTTCTACGTTCGAAACATGTAGAGACCCCTAGAGAATTTTTATTCTATTCAATTTTGTGGAGGATGACTTTTGGTTTTTTCTTTCTTTCCCATTTCTTAATTTATTATAGTAAAATGAGGTAAAGAAACACATTGGGTTCTAAAAAATATATTTATTTTTTTTAAAAGCAAAAAAAAACAAAGAAAAATAAAAGCAAACAATTTTTTAACCTAAAATTGTGTAAAAGGCATTTATTAGTAAATATTTTTCAAAATTTTTAACTAAAAAGGATTGTTTTCTATTAGTAAAAATATGTTTATATAAAGAGAAGCTTTTTTCAACATCTACTGATGTAATCGGACAATACTGCACTTAGGTAACAACATATAAGGACAACATACAACTGCGTCGGATGGTTTACCCTCATAAATGCTTTTCACTGCAGTTAAGTATTTAAATCCTTAATAATTTTTTACAGTTACATTCAATTTGTTCCTTACTTAACCTCATACTTTACCGGGAATGTTACATTTAGCGGAAAAAGTTTCAATAATGCTAATTGAGTCTTAAATCTTAGAGTATTGCGGCCCTAATCTATGTTCTCCACCGGGTTATTACAGGTTCTGGAGGTAAGCTAACTCCTGATAATTTCTCCTTTTAGAACTGCACTCTTAGAGGTACTTTTAGAAATACTTTTTTTATATTTGAATTTTATTTATTTTCCAAAGGTTTATTTACCAGAACTATGTAATACAAATCGATATAAATATAGTTTGTTAAGTAGGTAATAATAACGCATTATTAAGTGACAATAAACAACCCCTAACAATATACCTGCAAACCCCCGGAAACCCCCAATAAATAATGACCTTGAGTATAACCAAAATTTAAATATAATTATTATAATATTTAGATTGGAAAATCCCTGAAATAAGTACCGAACTGGACATTAAACCTATAACGTTTTAAATTTTTTGCTAAAGAGGCTAGCAAAAACAACTAAAAAATCTTCATAAATCGCTCGTTAAATATCATAATTAATTATTACAGTTCCAATTTGACGCATTTGTTAAAACTGTAATATTACCTTGGCAGTTAATAAATGTGCACAGATAATTTCTCGAAATGTAGCAATACAAAGCAGCAAATTAATGTATAACGGTTTGAAACTGTTTGGTAACTTAGCAAAGTATCTAATTAGTATAGCGTGTCTTCGCCAGGCACTTCTGTTGCAGGTTATTTTAAAAGATAATGAAATTCATTCTATTGAAATGTTTCAGGGCTATATGTATAGTAAATTTGCTTAATTTACAATTTTAAAAAGTTATTGAAAAAGTTTAAATTAAGTTTAAAAAGTTATTCCAATTTTTAGAAAAAAAATGTATAATTGGATAATATGCTGTTTTACACTGCGAAAAATGCCTTTTATTCCTTATAAGAATTAATACTGTTTATAGAACTGTTTAATATTATGTCACAGCAACGCTCTTTTCTATTGTAACAAAAATTGCTAGACCGTTATGTTGTAATAATATCATGGTAATTTAGCCAATAGGAAATAGGAGTTAATGCTACCATAGAATGGTTTATAGCCATTATTGCTCTAAATACTCACAGTAATTATCAAGTTCTTTTGGGAGTGTAATCTGGTTTTATATACTGTATTAGTTTCGAGTGACAGTTGTAATGAAACTTAACATTAATCATAATAATATTTGCTTGCCACAGTTAATAAAGCGTATACTTACCACTAAAAATCAATACTGTATTTCTTAAAAATTTAAAAACTTCTAGTGTCATATCGTTCTTATAGTTTAACATTGCATATGATGATCTCTTATGCAACATGGTTTACTGAGATCGTAAAATTCGTCCATAGATTATAAAGTCCAATATACTAATGATGGGCTGTGCGAGAATTCTATTGCTTTATCTGACATGCAAAGTTTTAAAAACTTAGATACAAAGTAAAAATAAATTAATTGAAACACGTATTGGCACGATCAATAAAATTTGAATTCAGACAGGACAGTATACATACAATTTATTTCTATATTAAAAGTAGTTCAATATTCAACAACAAGGTGCTGCTAATGGAACTGATTACTACCAATAAAAACACTGTTCTAACAAATCTGGAATTGTATAGGAAAGAAAGAAAAAACTAAATCTTTCTTCACAAAATTTAATGGAACATAGAAATTCTTTCAGGGGTCTCTAAAATGTTTGATCATAATGCTAATTTTGGCATATTTAAATTAATCCCTTGAGGGGTTACTGGGCTTTAACCCCCAGTACCCCAAAAAATCTACGTTTCTTCTTTCTTTGACATTACGAATTCCACAAATGTCAACTCTTATCTTTACTTTGTCTTAAAGACATAAGTATTGCCAATTTTTAAAAAGTTTTATACAAGTAATTAAAATACTCTCGATACCTTCTCGTTAGAAGGTCTTTTCCTCTTCCTCATTTTGCTTTGGTTGTTTAGACATCCTTTACCACATGCTTAGCATGTTGTAAATTTTCTTAACTTTTTAAACCTGTCACTTCTACTTAAAATTTTTAAAGGTTCTATATTATTTTCTCTTCTGCTAATACCATCAGCACTACATAAATTTCTGTCTTCTGATGATGAACGTTTCTACGTTCGAAACATGTAGAGACCCCTAAAAGAATTTTTATGTTCTATTAAATTTTGTGGAGGAAGACTTTTAGTTTTTTCTTTCTTTCCTATACTTTCAACTCCACTTTAAGCATGGACGACTTCTTCAAATTAAAATCTGGAATTGATATAACACTAAAGCGGGTTTAATACACTAGCAATATGGGTTAATAAAAATTAAGCTATCAATACAAACTATGTCTTAGCAAACCTGTTGTATTAGATTTTTTTCAGTGTACTAGAAATTTGAATTTATCAATTTTTGCCGGTGGGAAAACTGTTGGTGTAACTCAAGATTTATATAACAACTCTTGAATATAACTCTCCTAACTATTGTACAAAAAGTTCCTTATTAAAAATATATAATTGCATGACGTTATTTTTTATTGGCTAACTGAAAAACAAACACTACCAAAGAAGATAATTAAAATTTAATTCAAATTGTTTGACGATTTTCAGCAGCTAATTAGTACAAGTAGTCACACGTGCTTCCGCCACCAACTTTTGTTATACAGTTAACTTCAGACAGATTGGCGTTTCTCTGATTGCATCTGAATAAGGGACAACACTTTCAAAATTGGTTAGACAATGACGCAGTTTAGAACAAAATGAACATATTTTCTTGAATACTTTAATTTATTTTGGTGTAAAATGTTTCAATTATTTAAGGGTGTAAGATTTTAAAATGTGATGGTTTTCTTATTCTGAGATAGATAATCAAGTTGGAACTTTCTATATGCCATGTATTACCTATATCCTAGAAAAAGTCTAAAATTACAAAATATATTTTAAATACAAAAATGTCTGTAGTGTCACATCACATGTACAACAATTCCAAAATGATATATGATAGTTGAAATTTATTTGGATCAATAGTAGGGCTCTGCGATTACCGAAAAAAAAATCGATTTTCAATTATTTGAAATAATCGATTATTTCCAATTAATCAATTAATCGAAAATAATCGATTTATCAAAAATAATCGATTAATCGAAAATAGTTAGTTATATCTAATTAATAGAAAATAATCGATTATTTCCGATTAATCAAAAATAACCGATTAATTTAAAATAATCGATTAATCGAGAATAATAGATTATTTCTGATTAATCGAAAATAATAATCGATTAATCGAAAATAATCGATTGATTTAATCAAAATAAATCAAAAAGTCGATTCAATTATTAGATCGTTAAGAATATTAATTTTATGAAAGGCGCACAGATTGAAACTTTGTTCAAATTATTTCGTTGATTGTCTTGCAATATTTTCAGGGTAATATGGTTGCTAATAAATAGATAGAGACTTACAGCAATAAGAAGTAACTAGCAACTTCAATATTCCAAAAACATACCTATAATTTCGAAGAATCGAAAAATAGTTTTTTTTGGTCAATTGATTAATCGAAATGTCGTTTTTCTTCGATTAATAGTCGATTAAACAAAACATCGTACATTTTTTTTCGAATGCCTAATTAATCGATTAACCGAAAAATAATTTTTTTTTTCGATTTTGAATTGATTTTTGATTAATCGAAAAATCGTTTCTTTTTTCGATTACTTAATAATCGATTAATCAAAAATTATAAAAAAAAAATTTTCGATTAATTATCGATTAATCGATAAAAAAATTATCTCTAATCGAATAATCGATTGATCGAGTAATTGATTTTGTTGCACACCGCTAATCAATAGTTTATAACATATCAGAGATAACAATCATTATTTCAAAGAAATAAAAAACTCTTAAATCGGTAGTATTTCTTTAGAAAATTAAAATATATTTTAATGAATTTGGAATAACTTAGCATATTTTTTGTGTTTTGTGGTTTACTAATGGAACTAAGAATTAAGCTATCCATAAATTTTATAGAGAACATGTTCCTTAAAACTAATAAAGACGATAAAATAAAACTGTTTAAATAGTGTAAATAAATTACGATTTATTTATTTACATACCTCAAAAAGTGCTGAGTAAAAATGATAAAACAGCTAAAGATCCTAATAATAGTGATATAAAATACAGATTCCTCTATTTAAACAAATTGAGAAAATTAAAATTTTTACTCTTACCATATACTGTATATGTTAGTCAACAAACTTAAATGGCTATTATTATTTTTAATTATCACTTATAATCTCCCTAACGCATCAATTATTTCCGAAAATTTTAAAGAAAATCGAACCTCGAAAACTTTCCGGAATTTAAATTCAAGCTTGCGAGAGATTCGACAAGAAAATTTTATGCGAAGCTATTTGAAATTAGAATTAAATTGGTGACATACCGATGTAAAGGACATAATACAAGCCTGCGTTATAAAAACAATAGTGAGCACTATATTTTGGTAAATCATAAAAAGTTTAAATTGCATTATTTTTAAATTCCCTTGACTCTAGTAAAAAAAGGTTTAAATAATAATTTAAAATAAATATTTTTTTTATACGTTCCATAATTTTATACTACTTCCAACAAGGAAAAAGATAAGAAAAGGAGAGTCAGTTTTTGTGTATTAAGCATAATTTTGTTAATATTGCCTAGCGCTTTCGGCCCATTATGAGACCATCATCAGGGCTTAGGTTTTAATTTATAAAAAAATTGTCAAATATCTTTTTAATATGTTTCTTGTCTCCTGGACATAATTTGACGAAACCTAAGCCCTGATGATGGCCTCATAATGGGTCGAAAGCGCTAGGCAATATTAACAAAATTACGCTTAATACACTAAAGAATGTTTCATTTGTTCAAGGAAAAAGAATTTAAAAAATTAAATAATAATGCGTACACAACGAATGATAAATTTCCTCCTTAGGCTAGGTTAGAGTGGCAGACCTCTGGCATTGACCAAACAGTCACACGTAGTCCTGTAAGAACAGTTGTGGTATAATTTATCCAAACTCAGTTTGAGGACATTCCAATCATTCCATACGGCGGTAAACAGTCTCAAAGAGACCGACCTCACAACCACGGTTGTCAGATCTTTCTTCTTCAATTATTTTTCTTTTTCAATTCTTTAAGTTTTTTTATTAAAGATGTTTCATTTATATCAGTATTCAATTGTTAGTCAGTAACTTTCTTTGAAAGCTAGTTTGCAAATATACTTTAAACCGAGGAGTTTTGAGTGAAAAAAAAACAAGCAATTCATTGTTATAATAATACATCCCAAGTAGCATTTTTAGACACATTACGGTAAATGTGTCTAAACTATTGTTTCTGTTTCCGACACAAATTGGAAATTGTTGGCAACATGTATGGAAATATTTTCGAAACGTATACATTTTAAATGGCGCATTAGCACGTGTTTCCAAGTGGTTGGTACGGGCTGTGACTTTCGCTGTTTCGACGCAAAATCGAAACTTTTATCGAAAATGTTTCGAAAATTTTTCAGAAATGTTTGGAACATGTTTCCATAAATGTGTCGAGTGAGCGTTCATTTTACAAAGAGGGCGCTGTTTGTTGGAATTGTAAATTGTCAAAATGGAAACATTATTGAAACAAATCATTAGATATATAATATCTATCTTTCTGCAGGTTGTAAAATAAAAGAAAGTAAACAATATGATGACAGCAAAATTTCGCCATAATGAATTTTGTCACCAGAGTATTTTCTATAAGTGATACATTTTTTTCGTATGGTTTATTGCAGAGGAGATCCAAAAATCGTTGACGAAATAAATTTTATCGTGCAATTTAGTAATTTAGCTTTATGTTCTTAAGACGCTCCCGGTATATTGACATTTACATACAAAATAAATACTTTGACAAAAAATAAAATCTTAAATATTTTTAAAATTTTACTTAATTCTTCTTTCAATTGATTAAGCTAGCAAAATGGAACTAATGTAACCACTTTTTTACATTTCAAATGACGCAAGAAGTTAATTAAAGTCCATTTTAATAATATAAAAATGAATTTGTCAAAATGGCCGCCAGAAAGCGAGAATTATTCTGGTCTAAAATGGAGTCGACACACAATTTCTAGTGTTTGGTTTCTATAATGTTTCGATAATCATGTAGCTATAATTCATAGAAAATGTGTCGAAACATGAAGAATGTTTCGATATTGTACCGAAACCATGCGAAACAAACGTCGCTAAAGTAAAAATGCACAGTCCCGTCAAGAGGAAGGTTAAGCTTAGAAGCATAAAACTTCTGTATACCGTCACGGTATACACTACCACTTTACACTTTCTGTGACATATAACCTACAAAATTGGTTTGTACTTTGTTGAACGTTTAATAAAACTTACTTATAACTTATTCCTAAGTAATAATCTAAAACATGTACTCAATTGTCGAGACAAAGGAAACAAGTAGGTTGGTCCTAACGGCTGTGCCGACCAGCTGGATAGTCGGAGACCACTTACTTTGGCCGATTGACGATGGGACATCGCTAGTTAAAAAATCAGGTTGTGGTTTAATTTTTTCCTTTTGAATTTCAATTTCTTTCTGTTTCCTTTTTAGTGCCTTGTAAAACCTCGAAGAATGTTTAAACTGTTGTTTTCTTCCCATATTAACAAAACAAAAATGTACAATTTATAGGTTATAATCGTTATAATGGAGGTTATAATAATTGTCCGGGTGCGGTAGTGTAAAGGTTTCTGGCAGTTTCGAAAATTATTTTCTGCGCAAGTTTCGTAATTAAATGGATATCACTGTTTGGTAAATATTTCAAAGCAGAAGAATACCAATTTGTTTTGAATCACCTAATTCGAAAATGTGTCGCTACAATTTGGGAGCACATGTGTCTAAACACAATTTCATAATATTATATAAAAATGTTTCGAAAAATTTTCTTTTGTGCGTTTCCTAAATGTATCGACACTGTAGTTTGGAAAGTATTTCGAAACTAACAGTTCTTAATCGTTTCTAGTAACTAAATTCGAAAATGTGTCGCAAAAGTTTCGAAACACATGTGTCTTCACACAATCTAAATAATTTTAATCGAAAATGTTTCGAAACGTTTCTCAGCAAAGAATTTGTGTCCAATTTGTGTCTATAATTGCTACTTGGGATTATTTAGTCCTTAAGAAACAATATAACTGAAATCAAGACAAAAAGTGTTTTCAGTGTTTAAAAACAACTAATTAACAAACCCTCGTTTCGCGTATACTTATAAATAATATATTAACAAACCAGAAAATTTGGTAGAACTGGCAACCGTTCACAATTTATGCACGTTGCCAGGGGTGATAAGCGCCAGCTACCTGCAGCTGGTATAGCAGAAGCGGTCCCCAGACCGTTCAACGATCGATTCTGTCAGACAGAGATAGGCCAGTGACCGCGGATGGCGTGGAAGAGACGAAGATAAAATATACGTAATTTGGAACTTATGGACGGGCCGGGGAATAGTCCGAGAATGGAGTTCTGGTAACAAAATTAAAGCATTTTCTGAGCAGTGTCGTGCCGTGTCAGGTTTATTTTTCTGGTTTTAGTTTTGTGTATAGAATCTTTGAGTTACCTTATATTTATTATTTTAATATAATGTTATTATATATACAGTGGGTTTATAAAGTGTAGTACGTACAAACACCTAATGTTAAACAAACTTATAAGTGTGTATACGCATTTTAATTATTTGTTTGGGACGCCTATGGTTAGCAGTTTCATACTGTTTTATGTCATTAAATTGACCTAAGAAATACTATACCACACGTGTTCCGCGGAACCTATCCGCGTCAGCTTCCTGATGGTTAACGAGACGTGGATCGTAGAAGAATCTTGACAGCTTATTCAAACCAGCCACTGCTGTTAATAAACTTAATGAGTCGACCCAGTTGCAGGCTGCTCACTTCCTCCGGATCATTAAAGAATGGTTCGCCCAGGCCATTAAACCTTCTTCTAGCGAGAAATTCACACAAGAAATGCTGAATACTTTCCTCCTCTTCCCCATCTCTGCAACTTCTACAGAACTCGTTAGTTGGTATTTACATACGTTCAGCGTGTTTACGGAACAGGCAAGGCAAGGCAAGGTGACTACGGCAGTGATGTTTCTTAGGTCCTTCCGACTGTGTTGTAATAGCACAGCGGTTTTCCTGCCATCAAGTAGGGGCCACAATTGCCTGGAGATGCTACAAGTTGCCAGCCCTGTCCATCTGTTTTACTCAAGTTGTTTAGCTATCCGGTCTAACTCCTCTTTAATTAATCCCAGTGGTCTAGCCACAGTATTATCTGCTAGTTCGGCAGACATGCTTGCGTCCTCCCTGGTGAGCGCATCAGCAGTCTCGTTGCCATATATACCTATTGCTGTGTCCAGGAACCCGACACAAGGTGATTCGATGTTGAGCACCAAGTTCGCAGAGATTGTTGCGACTACTTCTAATTTTGACTTAGTGCTGCTGGAGCAAATTGTCTTTATAGCTGCTGGATTATCTATATAGATTGCTATAGACGCAGCTTATTTCAAGCCAGGGTGATCCCGCAGGGTGTTAACTGCTTTATCCACTACGAAAATTTCTTCCTGGAAAATGCTGCAGTAATTAGGGACTCTATACGACCTCTGTTTTCTTTCGTCTTATAATAAACCAAATGCCACTGTGTCTATTACAGCTGTCAAGCCAGGAAAATTTCCACTTATGATTCTTACAGGTAGGGATATTTCTGAAAACACGTCTAACAGCTTACTACTGCTTCAGATCAACACTGCAAATACTCTTCCTGAAATAGTGGGGTTCTCATAGCCATGAAGCATGGGCACGTGTTATCACTTCTGAAGCACAAACATGTGCACTGCACCAAAAAGCCTTACATCTACACAAACATCTTCACAGTAAGCTACAAATAAACAAACAAGTACAATGACAAAACCGAAACCTAAGTACATCGGTACCTAGGCCTAGGTGAAGTACGAAGCAAAGCACGCACTAGGCGTGCAGAGCGGAAATACTAAGCGAGCGGAAACCGCAGGAACACGGGGAGTTTAGTCGGTAGGCAGCCCCATCAGGGTTGAATCCGACACTATTCTGCCTCACAGGGTGCCAGTCTTTAGAAGATTCTCCTCGAAAAAAAGCATGTCAAAACGCAAGTGTCTTATTGCCTAAAAATGACAGGTATAAAATTTTCTATATAATTAGGCCATATTATTATAAATCCTTTAATGACTAAATATTATTATTAAAAAATTCTTAATTCAATTTTTCACAAAGATATAGCTGGTGAAATTATAACAATTTTGACATGAAATTGGCCATTAATTCCCCTCTATAGATTATTAAACATTTATATTAAAATACTCATAAGAGGAATTTAATTATAGAATAAAAACGGAATTTTCCAAAAACTGTAGGTATGTTTAATTTGGCCTCCATTCGCGAAAAGTTTTTAAAATTTGCTACACTTTTTAATGAAAATGTTTTTTTAAATAGGACACCAACAGGGAGTTATTGTATTTTGTCGCATAACTGGGACGCACTGTATGCATGCAGTGTGTATCAGCCAAATGGAATAAATTCGATATCAAATACATGGGTGCGTGTCCGAAAAATCGCAGGGACACGTCGATTGGTATTTCTATTTGCGCATATTTTCAATAAAAACGTTTTATACAGGGTGTAATAACAGTGGCCAATACCAACTTTCTTATTTTAAATGCAACACCCTGTATATTATTTAATTTTTGGATTCTTCAGAAAATGTAAGACATATTTCATGCACAATATCCTATACCTATCTTCAACTGTTTCGGAATTATTAAGTGTTTTCAGATTTATTGTATTTCAGTGTTTCTTTTTACTGATATGAAATAAAAAAATGTATAAATAATATTGCTTACTTTTGTTTAAAAGTCCTGACCTTTGCAAATTGTTGTCTGTTTGCATGACAGTAGTTGTAAGTGTTATAGTAGTTTGAATTTCGTTAACTGCATATCAGAAAAATGGATTATTTAACAGAAATGCACAAAATAACAATTCTACAGATGATTCCCTATGGAGATAAAACACGGACACAAATGGAAGTTGCTCGCTTATTTTATAAAAAATTTCCAAAATTTGCCACCTATAACTCCAGGGAAAATTAGTAAAATAGAAAAGCAGTTTCGCCAGCTTGGATATATGAAGCAAATTTAAAAAAATAGCTGCCAATGCAATAAGTGATGATATCACATTAGTTATTATGCTTGAGTTTGAGGAAAACCCACATACTTATAGTCGAAAAACAGCCCCAATAATCGATGTTAGCCATTCATCGATTATTCAAACATTACAAGAAAATAAAATGTATCCCTATAAAATGATACCTACTCATGTTTTGTTATCTGATGAGTGCACCTTTACACTTCACGGACATGCTAATCCTCAGAATTGCCGCTATTGGTCTAGGGAAAATCCTTACTGGATTAGAGAAGAACACGTGCAATATCCTGAAAAGGTTGCCGCTATTGGACCGAAACGTCAATAAACTAAACTTTTATTTTTTTTTGTCACAATCAAAGTAGCATAATATAGTTAGTTTAATTCCTATTTTACTAACCAGGCCACTTTGATCTTAAGTAAATCGTTTCTGCCAATGTAATTTATCTCACAAACAAAGTCCTCGGATTAGTTAATTACAATTGTTTAAAATCTTTATGCAACCCAATAAAAGCCAATAAAAGCAACTTAAAAACTTTAGTTATTTGATAAATCTTACAAAGCTCTTAATTATTACATGGAACCATACGTGCCCCAGCGGCAACTTTTCTTGTAGACAACTTCACAAAGTCAATTTATATAATTGAATTTGCTCAGGTGTCCCCTCAATTGCCGCCGAATTACTTGAGCTTGAAGAAGTAGTTTTAATTAATATCATTAGATATTATCTAGCTATTAGCTTGAGGGATTTACATATTAGCTAATACTACGCTGGTCACAGTTTTGTGGTAATGTCATTACCTTCAATATTGATAAAAAAATTATAATAAAAAATCAGAAAGGCTTTTTGAGGGCTTTTTATATTTTATTCTACACTGACCGCAAGAGAAGTACGTTAAGTATGCCACCTTTTATCGACTTTTCGATAGAAGTAGCGGCGGGTCACAAAATTTAACAGTTAACATCTAAAAAAAAATATTTTTTAGGAGAGCCAGTAGAGGAGAGTGCCCTAATATCGCACACTTTTTTTCTGAAGCTGATATCTAACATAAAAAAAATAGTTTGATATTATCAAATTAGGGTATTGATAATATTGTTATTACTAAAGCAATATATAACTAAAAAAAATATATTTTTCAAATAGTTTTTTATAAACTTAAAAAATAACAATATAAAACATTTTTGACTAAAACTAATATGGTAGCCTAATATCGCATATTATGCGATATTTAGGCATCCATAAGAAAAACGACATTAGGCAACTTTATCCTGATAAGCAGAAATTGCAATTCCATCCTTCTTACGACGTTAACTGCTGCCAGCATTGACTGTTTATCCCATTTTTTGATGCCATTTTATCTGGAACAAATTAGGAACAATAAACTAAATTGTATATTTCTGCACAGTGCGATATTGGGAAATCTTTACCCGTGCGATATTGGGGCACCTAACCCATATGAGGTTAAGTTAACAAAAAAAAAATAGTCACAATTAGTTTCCGCCACATTTGTATTATTATAATAAGCAAAACATACCTAATTAACCATAATATATAGGGGTTAACACATTTTACTTACCTGTTTTGCAAAAAAAACACTTATTATTAGAGTAAAATATAAACTCACAATCGGCTCGCATAACAAACAACACACTGCCGCCATCTATTAGGTTTTATTGGCACTGAACCTAATGCATGGCCTTCGGTAAGGACTTTCCTTAGTCGGAACATAGATTTCTACCTATAAAATGATTTAGTTTTTAAAAAATCCCACTGTTCGGTATTAGGGAACCGTGCGATATTAGGGCACTCTCCTCTACCTATTAAAGAGTATCGGGTTATCATTCTTAGTTTGTGATCAAGATTAGTACTTTGTAGATGATATAAAGTCAAATCATTCTAAGAACTCGCTGCATCACCTGGCATTAATGGTTTGACGTTAAGCGGTTAGCTACAGAAACAGAACTGGACTAAGACTAACTTTTACTTCGCTATCTGTTAAATTTTGTAAGGGAGTCTTAATATTTCGTAAAGATTAAGCATAGATAACAATTTTATTATTTATAAAATAAAATATTGACAGACCCGTACTTATCAAAACAAGTATGTGAAAACATTATAAAACTAAAGGAAAAAAGAAATAAATTACATCCAATTTCGCATTCACGTTCCACTGTAATATTTATTTTCTTTGCACGTGCTAATGAGAGTAACAGAACGAAAACTCCATCGTCTCCAACTAAACACATTATTCAACAACCTGCTAAGGCTAGTACATTCTGCATCAATAGTTCTTCTGTGATTCTGCCTTGCTCTTTCTCTGGTAATACGGCACTAATAGATCCTCATATTGCATACGAGATTACTCTGATAGAGGCAAAGATGCAAGTTCCCACAATGGCTTTAGCTGGATCAGTTAAATCCACAAATTTGGAAAAAACTTCGTGAGTCCATTACAGTTTTAAGGGATACCTAAAGCAGGTCCACAAAAAGAATGAGAAGTACCAAGATGTAAAGGAAGTCGATTATTGCAACTGACTACCGAACAAAACAATAAATAGACAAGAGAGAGAGAGAGAGAAGCAAAGAAACCCAAACATACGAAGGAGGATGCAAAAACAACAAAAATAAAAGCAGGAAAGCTCTAGTGAAGACGACGAGCAAATTAGCGCTTATTCAGAAGAAGAAGATTAGTTTGAGGAAGAAGGTGAATATGAGGCAGTGAATTGCAATCAATAACTTTACTGTCCTGAAAAGTCTGCCAAAGTTATTGTTGAAGTTAAGGTAAAAGGACAAGAAATTTATTACGCAGCTAAAGCTATCGGAGAAAAGGGGAATGACACTGAAGTTAGTTTTCTAAATCTGATAAAATATGTTGTATTTGTTCTGAGAGACTGAGAAAACCATTTTTCTAAATTACAATAAATTGTAATAGTGACAAACTTGTAAGACTGTTTAGAATATTTGACTAGGCTAGATTATAAATAAATGAGTTATGGTATAAATGAAAACAATCATCTTCTACAGTGTGTCTCACTTGATTCATTGTTACCTATATACCGATCCAAAGTGACCCACTCCTGGGTCACAGTGTATATTTTGCCAATTTTTTTTTTTCAAAAGCTATATCTTGTTAATTTATGTATTATTCGTCAAATAATGCCTTTTTCTTTAAAGCTTTATTACTCCTTTCACAATTTAAATTGAGGGATCAGTGATTTAGCGATAAACTTTGGAACAGTATGAGTGGACAGAATAGAATGATCCACTGTGGCCCAGTTTCCCCTAGATTTATTTTGCATTTTCTAACACTGTCTATTTCTATAATGCAGATCTTTAGAAATATTTACATGTACATACATATTAAGTCAATTTATTTACATAGGCAGTTATTAGCCGAGTTCCTTTCAGTTACTTCTAAATAGCAAAGCAGAGCCAACGGCTAAGTTAAGCGTTCCTTTTAAAAATTTAACTTAGCACAGCAAATATTTTTCCTCCCCCCTTGCCGCGGTTAAGTGTGCTCCTCTCTATTTCCCATGCGGACTATACGAAGTTGTTCGCCAAGCGTTCCTTTAACAACTTGGCTAAGCAAACATTTTTACTTTGCTTTGGTTATTAAGAGAAGCAAATGGAAAGTACCTATTGCCAATCAGCTACCAACCAGTATTTTCAAACGTGAAATTGTCCGAAGGTACACCAATAATGTGGAAGTACCCGTTTCATATTCATCGGCACACGCCATGCAGTGTAACTGATTCAAGTTGAGCAATACGTTTCATTTCTTTTCTCGGATCCTAGCATCACTGATGAGCCATGATATAACGATACGTGTCTAAGGTCGAATCTGACGGAATGAAAGAAAAAACTCTTGTCTCAAATATCATTCTCTCTAGTGAACCGAAAATGATGTTTCAAAAATAGCGGATGCCAAGGAACTGGCAATTAGCGGGATTTGGCTGGTATGCGAGAACTGGCTCTTGAAAAATTCTTTAGAGCCGCCAATTAGCAAGAGCGAGTATGCGTCTTTCCGCTGCAATTTTTAATTAAATCTAAGTTAAAAGGTCAATTAATGAAATAAAATTTATTCTAGTATTCAAGTTTGTCATGCGGGAGGTTGTCGCCGCGGTAAATATTTCCGAATAGTGTTCCACTCTCCTTTCGCTATTTCTCGTCTCGTCAGACTGTTCTAGCCAATTGGAATTGATATAACACTAAGGCAGGTTTGATACAATAGCAATTTATTTAATACGAGTTAATAAAAAAATCTATCAATACAAACTATGTCTTAACAAACCTGTTGTATTAGATAATTTTCCTCAATGTATATCTTAAACTTTAGACGCATTTTGGTAAACTAAACTGGTTAATTCAATATGAAATAAAATAGTTATTATATCCTAATGATCAACCGAGAAAAACTGAAAATAAAAAATCTCTGATTTTAAGTCTCGAAAGAAACATTTCCAAGAAATAAGATCATTTAAATTTCTGATAAATTCTAGGAAACTACCAATTGCTAACAGTAAATAAACGTGTTTCCGCCAGAAGCTTTCTTGAAGGCAGCTTCCGAAGGTCAATTAATTTAATTAAAGTTATTCTGGGGTCTGGCGTGTCCTTAATTACCGCTGAAAAATTCTATAGTGGTGGTAATTAACACTACTGCTATCTTTGCAGGCAAGCTTTGTAAAACAAAAATAGTTTGAATACTTAACAGCAATTTATAAATTATAAGGAATAATAATAATAATTATTATTATTATTATTATTATTATTATGGAGCAGATTTCCATGGAGTTCCACATACGGAGAAGCTCGAACAATGGTCACAAAAGGCATTGCACGGACGACATTATTACGACCTCAATCAGCCTCATATATAAGGAAGCATCAAATAAATGGCTTACCAGCGGTACCCTCTACCCAGAAACTGAAGGCTTCATGATCGCTATACAGGACCAGGTCATCAGCACTAATAATTACAAGAAGTTTGTCATCAAGGACCCCAACACCCGATCCGACAAATGCAGGAAGTGTCAAGAATTATCAGAGACTATTCAACATATAACAGCTGGCTGCACCGTGTTGGCTAATACTGACTATTTGCATCGACACAATCAAGTGTGCAATATCGTTCACCAGAAACTGGCCAACAAGTACGGCCTTCTCAACACCAATACACCGTACTATAAATATCAACCACAGAAGGTTCTCGAAAATGACAATTTTAGACTCTACTACGATAGGTCCATTATCCCCGATAGACTGGTGACGAATAAGAGGCCTGACACAGTGGTGGTGGATAGAAGAGTCAACTCAGTCCTTCTCCTTGACGTAGCCGTACCGAACACCCACAACGTTCGCAACAAGCATCATGAAAAAATGGCCAAGTACGCAGATCTTGCCATTGAGATTAAACAGGTGTGGCACTGCGAAAAAGTGGAAAGAGTACCAGTTATTATATCAGCAACCGGCATAGTGCCTAATACCTTGCACGACAGCATCGCCAAGATGGGACTACCCAAGAACACCTTCTCTGACATTCAGAAGGCTGTTATATTGAATACCTGCCATAGAGTACGCAAGTTTATGATGTAAATTGAGCCTAATCCTTTTGATACTTATAGTCAGATCTGGTCTTAACGTGCGGGTTCAAAGATCACTGATCATATGCGTCAAATCAAACAACACAGAGGCTATCAAAATGTTGTGAGAGTATTTACAAATATACCGAAGGAAGGAAAAATAGTTTCATTATTTTAGCTATCGCGAAGATAGCTATCGCGAAGATAGCCACATATACCTAATATTATTAGTTTTGTAAAACTTATGTACAGGGGAGTTGAAAAAGTTACAAAAAAATTATATAATCGTTAATTATATACCTACTGTACCCTTTAATTAAAAACGACAATAATAAACAGTGCAATAGAGCCAATGTGACTCTTATATCCATTGTTCTAGTAGTATCACATGAAAATGTTTATTACAAATAATATCATAGCGTGTGGTGTACGAATAAATGGTTCCATTGGATAATGTCTAACTTGTTGGAAAGTAAATTTTTAAGTTCGGTGGCTAGGTTGGTGGCTCTACGTTGAACCCTGTCCAATGCTTCAATATCTTATACAGTGTCACCAATAAAGTCCGCATCATATGGGATTTTTTTTTATTAATAACTTTATTCGAAATTTGACTTTGGCATCAAGTTCTGCTTAGATCGAGATAAAAATTAAGCAAAAAAATAGTAGTCACGTGATTCGCATTATCTGTCAAATTTTAATTTTTTCCAAAAAATAATTCAAAAGTGGGGTTATTTCTGAAAATATCGAAAAAAGTTATTGGAAAAAGTTTTTTAAAATGCATTTTCTAGCCCACATGCAAAATTTCAGCTGCATAAGATAATTTTGATTTTTTACCCATATTTTGTAAATTGCACCACTTTTGCAAAATAAAACTCAACGCAACCCACATAAAACTTCTTAATTTTGACAATGCTTTATTTCAGATACATTTTCTTTAAAGTAGCGCCATATTAAATGTGTGTTTTTCTACAAAATCAAAATTGGGCTATTAAAATTTGGTCGCATGTGATGCAAAGTTTATTTGTTTTTGACCCTGTATAAGGTAACTTCATAAAATAAGTATTTTTAAAAACGTAGTTTGTGTCTGAAAGTAATGCACCTTAATATTAAGACAAAAAGAACACAGTATCATCAGTAAAGTGTTCATTAAGTGGAAAATAAATTTAAGTTTAACTTAGCGTAAAGTTTATCTATTTTTAACGATTTAATTTAAAACTCCTTTATTTTAGTTTTATTTTTTTACTTTCAGATACAAACTACGTTTTCAAAAATACGTATTTTATGAAGTTACCTTATACAGGGTCAAAAACAAATGAACTTTGCATCACATGCGACCAAATTTTAATAGCCCAATTTTGATTTTGTAGAAAAACACACCTTTAATATGGCGCTACTTTAAAGAAAATGTATCTGAAATAAAGCATTGTCAAAACTAAGACGTTTTATGTAGGTTGCGTTGAGTCTTATTTTGCAAAAGTGGTGCAATTTACAAAATAAAGGTAAAAAATCAAAATTATCTTATCCAGCTGAAATTTTGCATGTGTACTAGAAACTGCATTTAAAAAAACTTTTTTTAATAACTTTTTTCGATATTTTCAGAGATAACCCCACTTTTGAATTATTTTTTGAAAAAAATTCAAATTTGACAGATAATGCGAATCACGTTACTACTATTTTTTTGCTTAATTTTCATCTCGATCGAAGCAGAACTTGATGCCAAAGTCAAATTTCGAATAAAGCTATTAATAAAAAAAAATCCCATATGATGCGGACTTTACTGGTGACACTGTATATATCCAGCATTTTATGGTTTCTTGGTGTAAGGTTTTAGATTCTGTTGATGGATTGCAGTAGCAGTTGGTGTCTTCCGCAAACGAGGAGTTCTTTGCTTTTAAATTTCTCAGCCAAATCACTTATGTAGTACAAGAAACGTAGGGGACCCATTAGCGACCTTTGAGGTACTCCGCTATTTATCTTACGCAGACTTGATGTGGTGAGCCCTATCCTGGACCTGGAAGGACCTGCAAAGTCCTTTACTATCATCAGCCTTAGCAGGTATCCCCTCACACCATAGTGATATAGTTTGTAGAGGAATTTAGTGTAGAGTACCTTGTCAAGAACCTTTTTAAAGTTTAGATAAAAAAGTCTAGTCGTTAATATTTGTTAATCGGTTTGCAAAGATTTTATTAGGATTTTTATATATTTAACGATATTTTCAGATTAATGAAACATATACATATATTGTCAACAAAAATAATTCTGTACACCAGCTAAATAAGCCATTTTAGTTCATATTTTTAGGGATCACAATATTACTTTTAATTTTTCTTCAAGCATATTTTTGGGAAATTTTTTTTCTTCACTACTATGAACTATGAAGCCACATTGCTTTTCTCATCCAAACAGTTACGAAAGTATTCAACTGGTATACTCCCTACATTTACGTTGATAATTATACGATGTTTTCAATTTAGGCATAGGAATGTGTATTTTGCAGCAATGTCAAGTCATCAACTGACAGAGAGTTCGTAATAACCTGTCTAGCATATCAAATAAACTAATTCCCAACTTGGACAAGCTTATGCAAATTGAGCAGTATAAGTCTTTGGGGCAAATCCTTTGTGTACTTTACAGACCTGTTTGCTCTTTTGAACATGGATTAGAAATAAGCTAAATGTCCTGTATATTATAAGTGTGTAAATGACATATTTTACAGAGTGATTATTTATGATGATAATACAATTGTTATATCACTCAAGAATTTTTTCGATCAAAGTTTAGAGTTTATTGTTTTTTGGCATCTTATATTGTCCCCACTTGCAGTAATAGTATTTTATAGAGTTACCAATGACAAGGAAAAAACGAATAAATTTCAAGTTTTCAAGTGGGATATGTATTTACACTCATCATTTGGATCTTGCTCCCAATAAGACATTCAAAGGTTAAATCGGGCCAAATTTAATTATTGTTTTAATGCTTTTACATTTTATGTTAAGTTTTTATACATTTTTGAAAAAATTTATTGGTGGTAGAATATTATATATTTTAGGAGCCAGGTAGTTAATGAACCAGCGATTACCGTTTTTATTACTATTTTTATGGTAACTATAAACATGTCATAAAATTAAAATTAGGATTAGAAGATTGCATGGTCAACTGTGGGGACACGTAGTTACCTATATCAATGCCCCCTCATACAAATTATGAAAGTTTCTTAATAACTATGTCTATAAAATCATCAATTGTTCCTCTAAATATGCAATAAAAACACTTTTAAATTTATAGAACAAACCAAAAATATTAAAATCCCCAGCAACTCCGTCCTAGTTTCCTTCGATATTAAGAGCCTATTCACTTCAATACCAATAGCCGAATTAAAAAAACATTATACACAACAATTTATCCAATAGCCACACCGCAGTTAATATAGATGAAATAACTGCGCTCACCAACCTTTGCATAAACCAAAGCTATTTCAGGTTCAACGACAAATTCTACTTACAAAAGGAGGGACTACCGATGGGCTCCCCCTTATCACCTTTGTTAACTGAACTTTTTATGGCATATTTTGAAACAAATTATTTAAAATAAAAAATCCTCTAATTAAAAACATACATTTTTGGCGTACTTATGTCGACGATGTGTTTTGTGTTTGGACCGGTACGAACCGACAATATTATTACACCAATTTCTCAATCTTCTTAATAGTCTAAACCATAGAATACAATTTACCATATAAAAACAAACTGACAACTCAATTAATTTCCTAAACCTCACAATAATGAATAACCAACAAAATCAATTCACCCACCAAATTTTAGAAAACCAACTACCACAGATATAGTCATACCCGCAGATTCAAAGCACCCCCAACAAACAAAAGTTGCTGCATTCAATAGCATGGTACATCGACTAGTTAACATTTCTCTCTCAGACATCCAATACAAAGAAGAATTAGATATCATAAAAACAATAACCACAAACAACGGTTACCAAAACAAAAATCATACACCAAATAATAAAGAAAAACAAAGAAAAAACACACAAAAACTTCTTTACAAAGAACATCCCACTCCAAGTAAGGACAAATACTGCTCAATAAGATATACAGGGAACACAAGCCAAAAAATCTCCAAAAAACTAGAAAACTTTAATATCATTCCTATACAAGTCAATAAAAACAACTTACACAAACACATATCCAATGCTAAAATAGAAACTAAAAACAAACTTTTACAAAGTGGGGTCTACCAAATAGAATGCGACAACTGCGATGCTATCTACATTGGACAAATAGGTAGAAATTTTGACACCAGGCTTAAAGAACATAAAACATCTATTTTAAAATAACAAAATAAAACAGGGTTAGCGGATCACTGCATAAAAGACAATTACTCTAACTACATAAAACCCATATACATACACAATAAAAGCAGAAAACTAAATCTACTAGCAACAATAGGTAAGTATCAAAAAAGCTATAAAAAACTAAAAAATAATAATAATAATAATAATAATAATAATAATAAGTTTATTTAAAAATTTAATAATATAATAAATATTTTTATGTTGTCTTCGATAAACTTATTCTTCAATCCCCTGAACTTGAGCTTGTTAGGGGCAAATCTTATTTTTTGTTTTAGTATGTAAAATCATAAATCATAAATATGCATTAAAAATCCATTTTTTTAAAGTAAAAATGTTAATTTATAGTATAAACGCAGCTTTTTTGAAGAAATATATTACCTATAATAAAATTATCAATTTATAATTTTTAAGTAAAAAATATTACTCATATAAATTATTCAGAACAATATTAATTAATTAATTAAAGCATTTCTAAAAATATTTTCAAATTGTCTGTTTTTAATATCCATGTTTTTATTTCAACTTAAAATTTTTTTAATGAAATCAATTTTTTAATTTTTGTTGGTAAATAATCGTTTAAATAAAAACATAAATATTTGAAATTTTTTTGTCCTATTTTGACTTATTTATTTTAGGTTTTATGGTTATTTCATTTTTATGACGTGTATTATGATTATGGTTTTTAAATTGTATAAGGTTTTTATTTTTAAATATATATATTAAGATGTTATAAATGTAAAGTTGTCTAATGTTCAACTTTTTTGTTTCTGAATATAATTCTTTTAAAGGATAAAGATAATCTTTATTGTATATAATTTTTAGAAACCTTTTTTGTAATATTTCTAATTTTTTAACTAAAGTTCTATTTATTCCTCCCCAACCTAAAATTCCGTAATTTAAATGAGTTTTAACTAACGCGTAATATAATATTTCCATATGTCTTACATTTAAAAATGTTTTAATGTTTTTAAAAATCGGTAGTAAACTTCTTAATTTTTTAATTAAGTATTCTATGTGAAAATTCCAATTTAATTTACTGTCAAAAATAATTCCCAAATATTTTATTTTATTAACTTTAAAATTTGAATGTCTTCATTTATTTGAATACTATTCATATTTTGTGGTAGGTTATTTAGGTTTAAAGTAAAAGGAATATAATTTGTTTTATTAAAATTAATTGTTAACAAATTGTTATCAAACCAATTTTTTATAATTTTAAAATCTTTTTTAATTTTATTATTTATGTTTTCCCAATTTGTATCGGTATAAAAAATTGTAGTATCATCTGCAAAACTATGAATTTGTTCATCGCAATTTATACTAAATAAGTCGTTAATATAAATATTAAAAAATAATGGTCCTAAAATTGTTCCTTGGGGAACACCATACTTAAATACCTTTGGATAGCTTTTTCTTTATCTATTTGAACATAAGTAGGTCTATTTTTCAGATAATTTTTAATTAATTCTAATTGCTTTCCTCTGAATCCAATATTTTAAAACTTTTTTAACAGTAAATTATGGCTAACTGTATCAAAGGTTTTGCTAAATCTAGAAAAATACTAATACAAGGTTTTTTATTATCTAGTGCATCATATATTTGTTCTGTTAGACAGCAAATAGCATTTTGTGTTGATTTATTTTTTTGAAACCCAAACTGTTTATTAGAAATAAAATTTATTTTTTCCAAATAATTTTCGATTCTTAATTTTAAAACTTTTTTGAATACTTTTGCTATCGAAGATATTAATGTTATTGGTCTATAATTACTAGTTTTACTAGAATCTCCATTTTTAAAAATAGGTTTTATTATACCAATTTTGAAAGCTTCTGGATATATACTGGTTTTAAAAATATTATTTATAAGAAATGTTAGTGGTCTAGAAATAGAAGTTTTAATAGTTTTTAATATTTCTGTTGTTATTCCGTCGGCACCAGGAGATTTCTTTAATTTCAAACTATCAATAACATTTTCAACTTCTTTATGATTAGTTTCTTCTAAATAAAATGCATTTATATTGTTTATTTTTTTATTTGAAAATGTGTTATTACCTTTATTGATTTTGTTTGCTAGCTTTTCTCCTACTTCAGAAAAATAGTCAATAAAGCTATTAGCTATACTTTTCTTATCAGTAAGTGATTCATTTTCAATTTTGATTTCGTTTATATTTTTATGTTTTTGATTCTTATTACATATTTTTTTAATAGTTTTCCACATATCTTGATTAGAGTTTTTACATTTATCAATTTCGCGTTTAAAAAATTGGTTTTTGTTTCTTTAATTAGTTTAGTGAGTTTGTTTTTATAAATTTTATATTTATATAATAAATATCGGTCATTATTTTTTTGTAATTTTTTATAAAGTTCATTTTTTGTTTTAATATAATTAAGTAAGCCATTCGTAATCTATTCTTTTCTCTTTTTAATTTTAATTTTTATTCTATTTGTACATTGTTGTACATTATTTTGGATTTCTTTTATTAAATTATTGGATAAGTCATTTGTTTCAGAATAAGAGTAAAAATTTGTCCAATCTATTTTTGTCATTTTTTCTTTTAATTTGTAATAATTAATAAAATTTTTATACATTGGTAAAGGTTCATTATTAGTTTTATCAATAAGTCTTTTTTGTAAAATGGTTGGGTAATGATCCGTTATTTGATATTTAATGATTATTGATTGGAAATAATCTAAATTTTCTTTTGTTTTTCCAAAGATATGTTCAATACAAGAGTTATGTTCTTTTATTTCTCTTGTGGTTTTATTTATAAGAGATACAAAATTATATTCACATAATAAGTTTAAATATTCGTTACTGTTTTTAGAGTTTGAGGAAATATCAATATTTATATCACCTACTAGAACTACTGTTTCATTTTTACAAGTATATTTAATATTATCAAAAAATTTTTTTAAATTCATTGTGAATTCGAAAACATCTAGTGGAGGAGGTTTATAGATACTTATAATGTTTTAAACATTTTGTGCATAATACTACCAAATTAAAAAAATATGTTTGTCATAAACGAACAAAAATAGTAACTGAATGGTCAACTGTGTATGTATCTGTACCTTTAAAAACTAGGAAAACCCACAGTTGACCATTCAGTTACTAATTTTGTTCGTTTATGACCCACATACTTTTTTTATTTGGTAGTATTATGCACGAAATGTTTAAAACATAAAGCAAACGAACATTAATACTGTTTACAGAAGATAATAATTGTTGAGTGGAAAACCTCTTAGTCTTTTTTAAGATAATCCTTAGAATGTATTTTTGAACACCGACGTTGACATAGAGAGTTTATATACATCTACATCGAAGTATTGATTCGATTAAGGCATGTAAATAGTTATTAAAATCTTTTCCCTTCAAATGTCTCTTAAGATATAAAGCTTACGTAATAATGATCCTATATTCTTGGTAAGTTTGTGTATGTGCTTATGCCATTTATGTTTTGGTCCATATTAATTCGTAAATTTTTTGTATGGGTAATTTCCTTTATGCAGTCATATACATTATTTACCTTTATGTTGAAAAAATCTGGTCTGTTAGCCTCGGTAAGCGAAAATACAATATAGTTATCGAGGGTCAAAGTGCAATACCTCGTATCTGCACATTTTTCAATTTTTATATTTTGGTATTAAAGTGTGCAGAATGCGTTGCGCCATCTATTAATGAAGGGCAAAAATAACATTATAGTTCCCATATTTTACTATTCTTGTAAAATTTACATGCAGGAACTCGTAAAATTTTCCCGCAATTTTATAATTCATTTCCTCGTAAGCGTTAGTTTTGTGTTGTGATTCCATACAGAAAATGTGAAGGTAAAAGATGCACACGTTATTTAGAATTATTTTGTATTAATATTATCTAATAAATAAAAATATTAGCATGCATGCCTAACTAGCTATATTTGACGGTAAATAGAAACATATTTTGTGTATTTGTTTAAGTTATAAAAATACTAAAATTGCCCCAATTCATTGACTTTTGTTATACGAGGTCCTGCGTTTTGATTTTTCAGATATAATAAAGAATAATACGAGTTATTGCACCTTATTCGTCTTCATCTCGCTGCATTACCTCGTATAATCATTAAATGCTAGTGCAATACCTCGTAAATGACTTTAAATTAAATAAATTACTTGATATTATGAAATTATTGATTCTATTTTTCAAATTTCCCAACACTATGCACAAATAGGTATTACCAAATTGTATTTAATCCCTTTTACATGCCGTTTTTTGGCTCTACTGCAAAAGTATTAAAAAAAACATACGAGGTGTTGCACTTTGACCCTCGTTATGTCAGAATGGCTCAATTTAATTTGGAGCACAGAGAAGTAATTTAAAAACAAAAAAAAGCTCTTTTTATACAGTGTCCGCAAGAAAGTTCGCATCAAATGGGATTTTTTTTTATTATTAGGTATAGGTAAAAATTGAAAAAGCAGTTAGTTTTTGCTTACCTAAAAATCAAAAATGACGTATACTGAAGCAGCTGCACGATTTGCTTTACCTGTCAAATTTGACATTTTTAATAAAATAGGTTCAAAAATGCCATTATTTATCAAAATATCGAAAAACTTTATTCGATAAAGTTGTTTATTTGGATATTTTTAGCCTCTGTACGAAATTTTGACAGTCTAATAAAATTTTTATTTTTTGTCAGATTTTTGAAAATTTTGATCAACCCTCGTAGATTAACTTTTATACATCGATGTAAAACCATTTGCCTTTACTTCATTTGTAATCTTAATGCAATTTTGTGTAAAATTTTTGTTTCCAATTATTTATTTTGCTTCAAACACTGAAATTGTTGTTGATCAGTATGTAATGTTTGATGCAAAGTTTATCTAATTATATCAGTTTTACCAAAACCGTCGTTTCTAATTTTTTTTTAAGTTAGAAAACCGATGTACAAAAAGAAAATATTAGGAAGCTTTCGTTAAAATTTTACTTAATTAATATTAAATTAAATTAATTATACTAAACTATATTTTTGTTGAATAAAATGTTTCGAGCGATTAATATTTATTCTTTTTGATCCAATATTAATTAAGTAAAATTTCAACGAAAGCTTCCTAATATTTTCTTCTTGTGCATCTGTTTACTAACTTAAGAAAAATGAGAAACGTCAGTTTTGACAAAACTGATGTAATCAGATAAACTTTGCATCAAACATTACATACTGATCAATAACAATTTCAGTTTTTGAAGCAAAATAAATAATTGGAAACAAAAATTTTACACAAAATTGCATTAAGATTACAAATGAAGTAAAGGCAAATGGTTTTACATCGATGTATAAAAGTTAATCTACAAGGGTTGATCAAAATTTTCAAGAACCTGGCAAAAAATAAAAATTCTATTAGACTGTCAAAATTTCGTACAGAGGCTAAAAACGTCCAAATAAACAACTTTCTCGAATAAAGTTTTTCGATATTTTGATAAATAATGGCATTTTTGAACCTATTTTATTAAAAATGTCAAATTTGACAGGTAACGCAAGTCGTGCAGCCGCTTCAGTATACGTCATTTTTGGTTTTTAGGTAAGCAAAAACTAACTGCTTTTTCAATTTTTACCTATACCTAATAATAAAAAAAAATCCCATTTGATGCGGATTTTCTTGCGGACACTGTATAGTCCAATGAATTCGGTGGAAAAAAGAAAACATCAAAACTTTTATGCCTTTATGGCGGTAGTGGTAAACTACTACATAGACACACTACTCAAACCAAATATTATTCAGTTCAAATATTAAATATAATACTGTTAAGCAGAATAGCACGTAATTTTTTTGACGAGGATATTAGGGTTCTATTCAATAGAGTGATAACCCTAAATTGATCGAATGTAAAAAAAGCAATGCTAAAACATAATAGGGTCGAGGCACCAACTAGAGTGTGTGCAATCCATTACAAGCCATGTAAAAATATTAGAAGTTGAAATATTCTGTGTGAAAAAATACATTAATTTTTAAAATTGTTAAATGATCAACAAATTTTTTTTAAAAATAAGAAAAAGTAAAAAATAGTTCCGTAAATACGAAATCCCATTGACATTATCGAAAGCTGGGCAAAGCGTTTAAAAAAAGTGCTTCGAGCACAAAGCTCCAACCCCTTTGAAAAGTAATTGCCAACATCAATCACCAATCACTCACTGCTTGAAATTACCAATTACCGAGAAAAGTAATTGCGCAATTCAATTACTAATCAACAATTACTCAAGAAGTACTTGAAATCATTGTTAATTACTTGCAAGCACTTTTTTCTCAAATTAATTACGAAGCTCTTATTACTTTTCTAATTCCAATTCAGCAACATGTTTTAAAAATAAATAAAAATAAAAACTAACGTTTTTAGATGATGATAATAATAACAACCAAATCAAAAGAAATTATCTGCAAGGTGCTGGAAAGATTCTAAAGACCGTACGCACGCAGTAGTCAGTGATAAGTGCTATGTATCCCTTAGTGCTTGCAAACCCTTTAAACTGCTTGCAAACGTTTTCGGTCCTTGAAAGCACTTTAAATGGCTTGAAATACGAAATTCAATTACCATGCACTTATTACCTTTCCAATTGCTTTCTCCCCAATTGAGCAAAACGTTTATTTTAAAAATGAACAAAAATAAAAAGTAACGTTTTTGGATGATAGTAATATTAACCAAACCAAAACAAATTATCTACAAGAAGGAGGAAGGTGCTGAAAAGATAATAAAGTCAGTAAGCGCGTAGTTGTCAGTACTCAGTGCTATGTGTCCTTTAGTGTTTGCAAGCCCTTTAAAGTGCTTGCTAACCTTTTCGGTTCTTGAAAGCACTTTAAATGGCTTGAAATACGAAATTCAGATACCAAGCACTTATTACATTCCAATTGCTTCCTCCCCAATTAAGCGACACGTTTATTTTAAAAATGAAGAAAAATAAAAACTAACGTTTCTGGATGATAGTTATAATAACCAAACCAAAACAAATTATCCACAAGAAGGAGGAAAGTGCTGGAAAGGCAATAAAGGCAGTACGCACGCAGTAGTCAGTACTCAGTGCTGTGTGTCCTTTAGTGCTTGCAAGCCCTTTAAAGTGCTCGAAATACGAATTCAATTACAAGTACTTTTAAAAAGGGCTTCAATTACCAATAACCGAGCACTGTATTTTAAAAGTGATTGCAAGCACTGTGCTAGAAGCATCATTGCGCTTGAAGCTTGAAGCACGTTTTCAAGGCAATTACTGCCCAGCTCTGACATTATCTGTATATTTTGACCTTTCATTTAATTAGTGATTTTAATTAATTACCTTGCCATTTTCCTAAATTGCATCGAACGACAAGGTCGTTAAAGCATATTTACTGTTAAACACAATTTAATTATAATATGTCCCGAAATCCCTCATGTTCAAGCACATCGTTTGTCTTGTATAGGAGTTAGTAATTATCAGACTAGCATGGCGCATCATACAAACTTTGCTAATTCCTACCTTGGACACGCCTATGCAAATTGAACCGTTCAAGGCTTCCCAAAGTCTCTTGTGTACGAACACACTGGCACAGGCCTGTTTTGGGCCGATATCCTGATAAATTACCTTCGCAGGAAGTAAATAAATTTAAAATGTAAATGGACGGTTTTTCGCGACGTATGAGAAAATAGGTGTAAGAGATGTTAAAAACTTTTAAGAGCAAACACTAGTGACCTATTCGCTTTTGATGAATATTTCGTTACTTTTTCGTTTTATCTAACAATAGGCCAAATACCCATCTTTGGAGTACATTTTATAGATATTTATCTTTAGATAAGCAAAGAATAATCACGAAAGTGGCAAATTTATGGCCTCGCGTATGTAAACAAAGCTACACACACGCTTAGACATGCGCACTGCAACATTATCATTTGATGAATGGGAAAATAGAAAGGTCCGGGCTTTAAAATTGAAGTTCTTGCTCACAAAACGGTAAAAGTTAACCTTAATTTATTTTTAGGTGTAAACAGCTAAAATTTGCCCCTAATTCTTGCCAAAAAATTGGAATTTCTTCTTAATTTTTGATCAAGTTGGGAAATAAGGTAGTTATTTCTCTAATTTTTAGTAGTCATCAGATTTTGAGGATAGAAAATTGTTATAAGGGTTTGTTTCTAATTTTTTTTTTTTAATGATTCCTTATTTTTTTAGTTTAAAAAGAAAGAGAACAAGTCAATTAAACTATAATATAAAATCGAATATAAAAAGCAAACAAAACCAGCAAAATAACCAATCTTCGATGTTATCGCGTACCTAACCTCAAGTCAAATATTAGTTGGTATATAACTTGTATTGATTTTTACAATTTTGCAATAACTTGGGTACTTGTAAAACATTTTCAAGCCCAATTTCTTATTTAAGAATTTGAAATAGTTTTTGCCCGATAACTTGATCCATGGAATACTTTCACCCTTGGATTATTATAATCATACCTAGGTTTTTACTTTTTTCTTTACATGCATCGGGATAATCTGTCTTGGTGTGTGTTTCTCTTTATTTTCGTACCTTATTAGTGTAGCCTAGGCCCAGTTAGATGTGTTTAAATTGATCATAATAAAATAATGTTATATATCAAGATACATCACAACTCCAAACTTACTGAAAATACGAAATACCAATTCCAATCGGAGTCACTAAAAGCACAAACAAAATTCATTAAACTACACAAAAACTAGAAATCCGTAAATTTTAAATACCCCCAACAAACAACAAGGAATCCACAGCGAAAATTTAAAACAGCATGTCGATAAAGAAGGACAGGCCGATAACAGGAGGTTTGTGCACATGTCCAATTGTGCTGGGAGGGAAGGCATCGGATCGGTAAGCCATGCGCTCGGACGCATTTTTTCACCCATAAAACGTAACTTTTGTTTGAGCAGGAGATAAGCTGTACGTATCTAAAGGTAAATGTCCATGGTACAGTTACGTTAATTGCACACATAATTTCTTCACGCCGTGTCAATATTTTGATTTTTGTGCCGAGTCGGGTCGGGCTGTAAAATTCCGGCCCTTGCAGGGCTCTAATGTAAGCTCTTTTAAGTGAAATATGTCTTCGCAGAAAAGAAAACTAACGAATGAACATCGAGTTTATAATGACCGTAAGACTATTTGGAGAAAGTTTGATATTTAACTAAGATAAAATAAGATTGACACAATTGCACAAGATGAAGAAGATTGAAAACCGATTTCGGGAATAACTACTAATTTTTTTGTATATTTTATTATTATTATTATTATTGTCATAGAAGTAGGCGGCTTGCGCCGATGAAACTGCTGGTGCATTGCCAAATTTAATCTGTGGAGTATTTTTCTTTACTTTTTCTAAACTAGAATATCTGTGTCTCAGTCTTGTAGTTTAGATGTTTTCTACGCTCAACGTCAGTTAGAGGTAGTGCACTAAGGTTGTATTGATCCGCTACAGATCCTTATCCAAGTGGTTCTTAAATGAGTTATAGGAGGTGGCTGTCACTGTATTATCGGTTAGGGCATTCCACTGGTATACAACCAACACCTCCTAAAACACAAGGCCTCAGTGCCGTGACGTCACCATTAGTAGGCTGAATATTTAATAGAGTATAATAGAATAATCATGAGTAAGGGTTATACTATTCTTTAGTAAAAGACTTAAAAAATATTTTTCTTTAAGTTTATATGTAACAAGGAGTTTAAAAATCAGTAATCTAATATATATTTGCTATCAGTGGCAGTTCGTAGGTTAACAGCTAGGGTTGGGAAGTATTTTTGTCTCCTCAGATAATATACTAAGTAACTTATAAATAAAAATATATATTTATATAAGTAGCTATATGCAATTCATCACAGGAGGTTTTTGTCTTTATAAGCTCCTTTGAGCATTGTGTGATGCATGTGTTGTCATTAGATATACCTAAGTACGAGCCTAAGTATGACACTGTAATTTGTTCTTTAAATAAAGGTCAATATATCGGAATTATGTCACTTTATGGGTAATTATTTAGTAAGAGTACCTATTTAGTTTTCTTTTCTTATTTTTACCCATACTATAATTTTTTTACCACGGTAGTTTCTTATTAATGTATTTTAAATACTACTAAGTATAATTTTTGCAATAGTTACTTCTGAATGTTCAATACATCCCGCAAGAGGAGTAAGAAGTTTTTTGTCTGTAAGATGTTTAATAAGTAAATTAGAGAGAAAGGCTTTTTTATTAAAATTATCCAAAAAAATATCTTCAAAATCTTGAATAAATTTCTTAAAAATAATATATGCAGTTGAAACTATATCTACTATTGAGTCACGATGATACAATAATCCCCCGCATGGTTCATCATAAGCTAGGGTTTTTTTTACAAATTTCACACTTTAATTTTTTCAAAGCAATGTAACAGCCAGTATCCGCCTAAATAGGTTATTATGACCATTTCGTTCTTTACTGCTTCAATATCACAACTTTCTCTAGTAATTTTAGGAAATAGGGTTTCAGGCGGGTTAAGGTCTTCTTCAGGTTCATTCTCGGGAGGTTCATAGAATTTGTCTATACTGAACTCTCCGAAATTCCGAGATTTAAGTAAGTGTCAATGATTCATATAACTGTCTGATTGATATATGGTAATGGCCACCAGCTAATTGCCTATATTTACCAAATCGTCCTTCCAGTGGGTTTGTCTGAAATTTTCCCAGCAGTACATGGTTCATATCCAGTTCTGTTAAACAATACATGGTGATTTCCAGTAGTCCATAGATAGTGTGCAGTATGTGTTTGTCGAGTCAATTTATTTGAAAAATTACTTTCAATACAAGTGTCTAACCAATTTAGCATTTTATGCAAATATTCTAGCTTAGGATCGAGCACAGACTCGGGTATTTTATCCTTGACTATTGGTTCTTGGTATATGTCTCATAGGTGTTTACCTTTAAGAGGTGTTTTTAATAAATGTACTGGATCAAAAATGTAAAATAGTGGCCTTACTGGGTCAATAGGATGTGGATAAACAATACTAAGTTCTCCAGTGGGTGAAAAATGGGACATTGGTTAACCGTAAATTGCATTATTATCACTAATTAACCAAAAAACGATATATCCTATTTCTTCTAAATTTTCTATTAGGGTCTTAAGAAAATTGTACAACATTTCCTAGTTAATTTTTGATACAGGGGATATATGAATTACTTCTTTAAGATTCGAGCGTACGCTAGTTATCATAAACGCGTATGCAGACGAAGCTAAAGCGTTCTCATGTACGGCTGTTCCTACAGTATTGCCTGCCTTATAGTCTAAATAGGGTTCGATATGTATCTCATCAAAAAGTAGAATTACATATTTGTCTTTATCGGTTAAGAATTTATAAATATTACGAGCATAGAAAATTTTTTCTTTCGTCGATATGAGGATCTGTGAGATATTGATTACAGATCCCTTTTATTGTTTCGGGGTGAGGCAAAATAAGTGATCCATGGTCTCGTAAATATTTATAGGCATGGGGGCTTATGGTAAATAAAATTGAACATAAAATCATAGTGTTGGGTGAATATCTATATCTTTTTTTTGCGGTCTTAAGCAAAGTAATTTGTTCAGAAATTAAATTTAAGTTATTTATAAATTGGTCATCACCCGAATTTTTAAAATTTTCTAAAATTTGTAACAAAAGTTGAAATGTATTTTAAAATCTGTTTGAATTATTTTTCTCGGAATTACTCGAGTTTAGTGTTGAATCATTGTTACTCGTAGTACCCTCGTTACTTTGCATAAGGTCATTATCGGTATTATTTAAAGGAATTGTTATAATTGTACCATCAATAATATCCAACAAGACTTTTAGTTCATCTAGACTGCTACAACTAAATGGTGTTTTTAATTTTGATCCAGAAATACTAAGGGATTGGCCATATAAAAAGGTTGCTATTTTTAAGTTATTATAGATGATAACTGCCCAAGTTATACAAGGTCCAGGATTATATTCAAGCCTAAATAAAGTTATTTTATCTTCATTTTTTACAGAGAACCAGCCGTCCTTTAGAGTAAAATTTTGAAACACATTTAAGAACTGTATAAAGTTTTCAAAACATTTGTTGTTCTTATAGCTATCATACTTTACTCGGCTTTCTTCAATTGCTTGTAAAAAATGTAACTCCTCAAGTTTCCTTAATTTTTGGTCTTTAGTTTTACGAATATAAATATGTATAATATATTTACGAAATAATATATTCGATAAATATTGAGGACAATGCAGACTGGGATGCAGTTTTCTGTTAATCCAGGTCTATTTAGATCAATTGAAACAATCTTACCTGTTTTTGGGTCTTGTTCTGAATGATTCCAAATTATACTACCTTTATCAAAATGTTGTTCACAAACTTTCGTGTTTTTGTTTGGGACTAAGTCTTTTCGCGGAATGGCTCTCAACCATTGTTGCTGCAAAAGACTGTCCTTTGGAAATCCAAAAAAGGCAAACTTTTGGTCCAATGTCGTAGTTTCCACCACACCCGGGAACACAGCACTTACGCATACGGCATTTTATATGTTTCAATTCACCAACACTTCACTAAACAATCTTACAAAAAATCACAAAACTTACCACCTAAAGCAAAAAAACTAATTTTCAATATGATTTGATCGTAGTTTGCATCTTTATGCCTGTCTACTGTCGAAAGTTACGTCAAATTTGAATTTTAAGTTGGTTGGAACTGACCCATGGTTCTTCATCCTAAGTACGCTTGCCAAAAGTAAGACAGAGACAGAATAAATACTGATAAAGACAGAGAGATAATAATTTACCTGGACGAGCAACTTCTTTTCAACAATTAGTTGAGACCAACAGTGTTGTCAGCTTTAATACAAAATAGTCAATTGGTTGCGACAAAACTTAACACAATGATTTGATTCATGACCATAATGTAATGATTATTCTCATTTGGTTTTAAAATTTTAATTTCTTTTTACTATAAGGTTTTTCTTTTTTTTTGTTTGACAATTTTCAGACATTGTGTTAAAATTCTACCCTATTGCTAAAAGTTTTTTTTTAAATGTTAAACTGGCAATAAGACAGTAAACCAAGGCGACCAAACAAATATAATGATTAAAACAAGACTGACAGCCGATTTATAAATTGACTGGCGATCTTTTTAATATATTTTTTATGAAGGAATACTTAAGCCTACTATATGTGACGTAACGTTAAACTTACGGCAAGCACTGAGGCCTTGTGTTTTAGGAGGTGTTGATACAAAGTGATTTGCAATGAAGTTTTTTCTCGGGAGTTTGGCACATCTTTCTTTGGATAATTTCAAACTATGACCTCTGAGGATATCATTCTCACTAAGTTGGGATATGTTAAGATCCGGTTTATAGTATCCATTAGTATTTTAAAAGTTTCTAATAGATCGCCCCCCTCAGTCGTCTTTCTTTTAGCGTTGGCAGTTCAAACACTCGCAGCCTGTCTTCGTAGGTCATATTTCTGGTTGCGAGAGGCAACTTCGTGGCTCGTCTTTGCACTCTTTCAAGTAGCTCTATAACTTTCATAAAGTATGGATCCCATACACTATGCGCATATTCCAAGACTGGACGTACGTGAGATTTGTATAATTTTGACATCATGTCTACAGTTTTGTTTTCAAAAGCCCGTCCAATCAGGAAAAGAACCGAGTTTGCTTTCTTTACTATTTTACCTATATGGGTTTGCCATTTAAGATCGGAGCTGACTGTAATTCCAAGATCTAGCTGTTCGTTGACATGTTGCAATAGGGTACCGTTGAGGTGGTAGGCATTTTGGGGTTCCGATATGAAGTACTGTGCATTTTGCCTCGTTGAGTTTTAGTTGCCATGTTTCCCAAATATTTTGGTGTCATCAGCAAATAAGGCCAAAGCAGACTGAATACACTCCGGTAGATCTGCAATATAAAGGAGAAAGAGTAGTGGCCCCATAACTGAACCCTGCGGAACCCCACTGAGGCCCTCGTATGAGTTTGAAATGTGGTTTTCGACCCGCGCATGACATATGCGCTCCTTTAGGAAGTTTCCGATCCAGGTCAACAATCTGCCTCTTATGCCCAGGTGCTCCAGCTTTATTAAGAGCCTGGTGTGCGGAACTTTGTAATTTGTAATTTTTTTAAATAGCTATAAATAATTTTACAAACAACCAAGTTTTTTTTGTACCTATTACAAATCACTGATAAAGTTGTATACGTAAGTATTTGATGATGCGGCTCCCACAGCCGCCATTTTATTTACAGCGGCCCTTGGGCGACTTGCAGTTGGGCAACCCTGCACTATACAATGGAATTGTTTCAAAAAGAACAGAATCCGGAAAACGGATTAATGCTATTCAAGTTTTCCAATGTTAATATTTAATGACTTTGGGGTCAAAGTTATTGCCTAAACGCCGAAACCATTTGAATAAAAAATCGGAGGTTGCACATAAAACAAGTATAAAAATAAAGGTTTTATATATTGCTAAAAAAGTAAATTGGGTTTGATATTTTTGTAGGCGTGAAAAAAAGAAAAAGCTGTTTTATTGATTTATTTTTGTGAGAAGAATGACGTATGTAACGTTTTTGCAACATTGAGGTTTTCACGGATTTGATGTATTTAATGTATTCATAGATTGCCGCACTTAGAACAAACAACAAATTTATATAAACCGAATAAATACCTAGATATAATTTATATAATTTAAAAATTTGCATATTTATTCATTCTTTACTTTTAAAACAAAAAATTTCTAACATAACGTTTACAAAAGTTTATGATATTCATAGACATGATACTAGACAAACTAATTTTTTAAAAACTATTAAAATAAACAGTAACTTTGGAAAACGGTCATTATTATATAATGGATTAATATTATATAATATTTTACCAGAAAATATTAAAACATTAAAAAAACTACCATTATTTAAATTTCATTTAAAAAAATATTTCCTAGTATAAATTTATTTCTTAAAGTGTTAATCATACCAATCATACGTTTATAATATAAAACGAATTATTTTTTTTAACTGTCTTTTTATATACAGGGTGTCCCATAACTTATGGGCCGTAGAGTAACTGGAGATACTAGACATCAAACTAAGCTGATTAAGTCATATAAGTTTCTTCGGATTTTTACTCGTTCTAGAGATACAGGGTGTTGAAAGTAAAAGTTTATTCTCGAAAATAGGCCATAATTTTAAAACCGTTTAATGAATCGAATTGAAAGTTGGCAGTATTATATTTTTGTGAGCAAGAAATAAGAATCTGTAGAAATTTTTAAGTTTCACACTAGAGGGCGCTAGTTGCATACACTGGACTTCATAAATCTATGATTTTTTTCTTACCTGTGATATTAGGTGTTTTTCAATTAAAGTTTCTTAAAAAAGGGCATTTTCTGAGTCAAAAAGGTATACCTAATTGATCTTAATATCTTTAACGGTTTTCGAGATATTTCCCTTTAAACATCCCAAAGCATAAAAAACCATGTACATAATTAAATTAATATTTTAATTACCACAACGCAATAAATTCGAAACAGTGGAACAAAAACAAGAAGCTCACTTTAGTAAATGTTAAAACTGACCACCGTTGACCTCAATACACTTTAATAAACTTTTAACTAAATAAATAATAATATTAATAATAATAATAATAAACTTTTACTTTCAACACTCTGTATCTCTAGAACGAGTAACAATCCAAAAAAACTTATATGACTTAATCGGCTTAGTTTGATGTCTAGTATCTCTAGTTACTCTACGGCCCATAAGTTATGGGACACTCTGTATATACCTACCTATTAAGTTAGAGTAATAATTGTTAGTTATTTTTATATATTTATCCCTGTAATAAACTTGTAAAGTTGGTTGGGAATAAAGTAAAATAAAAAAAAATATATATATTAAAGTCTATTAAATATACTCTAATTTTTTTTCTTTAATATATAAATTTAAAAAAATATACTTTAAAAGTAGCTTATTTGAACGTAAAAAAAAATTAGGAAAATGATCTAATACCACAGGTTTGCTAAGATATAATTTGTATTGATGCCTATTTTGTACTAACCCATATAAAATAAATGGCTAGTGTATCAAACCTGCTTTAGTGTAATATTAATTCCAGATTTGCTAGAACAGTGTTTTTATTGTTAGTAATCAGTTCCATGAGCAGCACAGTCTTGTTAAATAATTAACTACTTTTAATTTAGCAATTTTGTTAAGAAATAAATTGTATCTTTTTAATGCGATGCATTTTGTTCTCTGTAAAGCGCTTTATCTACAAGTGAGAAAGTAGAACAGCGTCCCCTAAAAGGAATTGTATCCGTTAAAACCTATAATCCACAAGACGTTGGTGGGGGTTCGTAGCGATCGGCAATCGCCGCGCGCCGTATTATTAGTTTTAACATATTTGTTGCGAAGGTCATATCGTTGTTCGGAGTCTTCTGGCTGTCCTATCTTAATTTAAATTTTATTGATCGTACCAATACCTGTTTCAATTAATTTGTTTTTACTTTGTACTTAAGTTTTTTTTAAACTTTGTATGTCATATAAAGCCAAAGAAGATTCTAATTTCGCACAACCCATCATTAGTATTTAATTTTATATTCTTATACGAATTTTACCATCTCAGTAAACCATGTTGCATAAATCATAGGCAATGTTAAACGACAAGAACAATAGAACACTAGAAGCCATTTAAGTTTCTTATAACTACAGTATTGATTTTTAGTGGTAAGTAAGTATATGCTTTATTAACCGTGGCAAGCAAATATTATTATGATTAATGTCACGTTTCATTACAACTGCCAGTCAGAACTAATACAGTACCAGATTACACCCCCAATAGAACTTGATAGATACTATGAGTATTCAGAGCAATAATGGCTATAAACCATTCTATGGTAGTAAAAACTCCTATTTCCTATTGGTTAAATTACCGTGATATTATCACTACACAACTATCTAGCAACCATTGTTTGCTTTCTTACTTCGAATAGGATTTTATATCTGGCCAAGTAACAATTTTGTTGTAAGAAAATCATTGTTTATTTGCCTACTTTTAAAGTATTTTTATTATTACATATCGTTCAATTCATTCAATCATAAATTATAAAACTTATTCAAACGTGGTACCTACCGAGTTAGGGCATAGTTCAGCTCGACATCAGAATTCCCGATAACAGTTCTTAACTTGCTGTATTGGGATATTTGCAAAAACTACTCTTATTTTTTCTTTCAAGAGACCTAAGTTATTATTGAAATTGGTTTTATACACATGTGGCTTTAAGATATTTCCATAAATAAGACTCTATAATAATTATGAGATCTGGACTTCTAAGTGCCAACTGATTTGGACCATAGGTACCTTCCAATCCATTTGTTCCCAAAAGTAATGATTTAGACAATCATCAAAAGGAACTGCAAATTAGAATTGAAAGAAAATCCAAAAAAAAAACAAAAACTGTTTTTTCTGACAAACCCTATATAGTACCTAATCGGAAATCTAATAGTTGAAATTGTAGTTTCAACTCTAGCAAAATTCGTTTAATAAAGGAATTGAAAAAAAAAGATTCAAAAAACTAGAAATATTGTTTGTGCCGAACCCTGTATAGTACCTAATCGTAAGTCTATTAGTTGAAATTGTAGCTTCAGCACAAGCAGCCGTTTTTATAAAGAATTACTTTTTCTTCTATACCTACTAATAAAAAGTTTTTCCCCTTCCAAACCGATCGTGGACACACTGTATGTCTTAAATCAAATAATAAGTAGTTTTTGCGGTCAGAACCTTATGTTAAACGAACCCCTTTACTAGTATATTTACTATAAAATATTGACTAAATTTAGCAATATTTGGGAGTGGTTCAAAAAATCGTCGACCCGACAATCATAACCCAGATGAGGTCACAGCTGGGCTACCAGTTATGAAGAGCGAGATTGAGAGAGTCATCATGTCCATGAAAAATAATAAAGCCCCAGATCCAGATAGCATCCATGTTGAGATCCTTAAAATTATGTGCGAGACGATTCCAAGCTTCCTCGATATGCTAACAAAGCTATTCAACGAAATCTACGACACTGGAGTAATACCTGAAGATTGGATGCACTCGACATTTATCGCCATACCAAAGAAATCAAATGTCAAAACCTGCGACCAACATCGACTAATAAGCTTAATTAATCACTTAACCAAGATCTTTACCAAAGTAATACAGAACAGAATCTACGCAAAATGCGACTCTGAGGTTGGTGATTCGCAGTTCGGTTTTCGTAATGCACTTGGCACGAGAGACGTCGTATTCGCCTTGCAAGTTTAAATCCAACGCTGCAGAGACACAAATAAAGATGTCTACATCTGCTTCATTGACTTTGCAAAGGCCTTCGATAGTGTCAACCACGAACTTCTCATATCCATACTAAAAAAGGTAGGTCTCGACAGTAAAGATATAAGAATGATAGCCAACCTCTACTGGGGACAAACTGCGTGTGTGAACGTAGGTAACTCCTCTACTGAAAAGGTCGAAATAAAGAAAGGTGTACGCCAGGGATGTATACTATCCCCCCTCCTGTTCAACAGATATACAGAGGAAATCTTCAGAGAAGCATTGCACGACGCTAATGTGGGCATAAAACTAAATGGTGAACTCATCCACAATATTCGATATGCTGACGACACTGCAATACTTGCCAGCAGTATTGAAGAACTTCAACATCTACTAAGAAAGATTCAAGCCATCAGCGACCAGTACGGTTTAAAGCTCAATGTTTCAAAAACCAAATGGATGGTTATCAGTAAACGACAACAACAAGCAGAACAGCTAATACTTAATACCGAGCTAGTAGAGCAAATCGAGAAATATTGCTATCTTGGATCATTAGTAAACTCTCAATGGGACCAGTGTATAGAAATAAGATCAAGAATTGAAAAAGCGAGAACAGCGTTTAACAAACATGAAATCATTACTTATTAGCAGGGATATATCCTTGCAGACAAAAATTAAATTAGCTAAGTGCTACATATTTTCAATTCTTTTATATGGGGTAGAATCATGGACGATGACAGACCAAATGATGAAGAAACTGAACTGCCTTTGAAATGTGGGTGTACCGTCGCATTTTACGAATATCGAGGACCGATCACATCACCAACGAGGAGGTTCTCCGCAGAGTCGGTAAACAGAGAGAAATCTCATTCACTGTTAAAAAACGTAAAATGAAATACCTACCTTGGGCATATAATGCGCCATGAGAAGTATCGTATCCTGCAACTCATCTTACAAGGCAAAACAGACAGCAAAAGAGGACCGGGTAGACGAAGACATTCATGGTTGCATAACCTGCGTAAATGGTTCGGACTCACTTCAGTAGAACTTTTTCGGAGTGCAGCAAACAAAATTAGAATAGCCATGTTAATCGCCAACGTCCGCAACGGATAGGGCACCACAAGAAGGTCCAAAAAAATCGTTGACTGCGGCGCGAGCAAGTAATTATTGGCCCCACGGCCCCACCTTAGTAAAATGTTACGAGCCGCTACTGATAGAGAAATATTAGAGCTTTTATTTTGAACATTATATGGAATTTTTATTTTACTGTCAATCCTACAATGTGATTTATTTATTTAGTTGCATATTTTAATCTAATAAAATTAATTCGATTTTAGAGACACATACTAATAGAGTTATTGGTAACACGTTTACCGTTTGAATTTAATATTATCGTGATCGTTATTATTGAACACTTAAAGCCCCATACTTTTCGCTATAGAAACCATTTTTTAAATTCTCTAATAAAAATAAAGGAGCCTAATTATGCATGTGTACGCTCGAACGTCAGATTCGGACTAAATACTAAAATTACCTTAATTACTAATTATTTTTACTAATACGATATGATGTAGAAAAACAAGTTTTATCATAAGTTCTAAAATTTTGCTTCTCAAAGAAACCTTCCAGCAAGAAAGTTGATTTAATCATTATAAATTACTTGTAGTAAAAGTGTAGTAAAATATAATGGATTTAATAAGTCAAACCTTTAACCTTTATTTTCTTAAAACTAGTTTTATGCAACTTACGGTGTTCTTCCGTTAAACGGCAGAATAGTGACAGAAACTATATTTGTAACAGAATTAAATTTTGATGCAACCATGCTACTTGGGTAATAAATTTGGTATTTAATTTATATTTATTTATACTTATTATAACAATGTTAAAATGAAACGTTAACACTTTTACGGACCGATTTTCTTTTGCTTTAATAAAGCCTATAAAAAATTTGAGGAAAAAAGCTCGTTCTTATAAAATGGCCTAATTTAATAAAACAAAGGGGGAAAGTAAGGATAACAAGGTGCATTAATAATTTGCCGCCCATTTTGTTTCCTTTGTTAAACTGTAGCATTTTATTCTTTCCTTTACACATTGTTATATTTTGCTATCGAGGCGAAAAATTTGCCGGCGCACCTTTTTCTTTGTTATAAATGGCGTTCTCCAAGTATAATTTGTTTGAAGAAGGACTGGATATAGAAGTAAAAAATTAGATTTCATTATGAAATAATTATATTTCTATCGATATTATATCGAGATTTTCGGTATTTAAAAGTAAAACGAACATTCCGGTGAAAGGTCAGTTTTTCTATATAAATCAGATTTACGCTTGTTTAGTTATCAATTTCTATAATAAATATAATTCAAATTTTTTATTAATGTTCACAATTTTTTTTAAAATTTCAAATACGTCAAGTTACCTATGTAACTAAATAAGGGTGTCGACGTTGTGGTCTAGTGGTCAGCGCAGCAGCCTCACAGATCGTAGGCTCGGGTTCCATTCCCGGTGCCGGCAAAGTCGATGTTAAATTTGGAATTTGGTTTAAGAGGTGGCGCCGTCTTTCGGAAGAGACGTTAAACTGTGGGCCCCGTGTCATGGATGTTGGCACGATAAAGAACCCTACCCTCGACAAAGAGGGATTCGGCAAAATTACCAGATAGTGTGTGACAAATTCCCTGGCGTCGGTGATTGGCCTCGTTGCGGAAAAAGGCCGACGTAAAATAAATAATTAAAAAAATAAAAAAAAACTAAATAAGGCAGTATTACTAGCAGCTAATAAAATTAACACTTAAAAAAGAAAAACACTTTACAGACACAGTTGACGAAGTCAGGTTAAAATCAATGATTAAAATGATTTTTTGATGTGATCTTTAAATTGAAGACAAGAGAACATCAATGGCCTGGTGTCATCTAAAAACTCCTGAATAGAGTGAACGATTGTGATATTAGGTAATTTTTATAAAGGGTTTAAAAGTCTTCATCTCTAGGTTTCTGATAAAAATCGGAAGCTTATTAAAAAAGGTCGGAGTATAGTGCAGAGTCGGATTCCACGATTTCTTCAATGAGAAGGCACTAATATAGATTGTCCCTACCACATGTGCTATAATCATAGCCGTCACCAACCGGCTGGTAGTTACCCGAACGGTTAACGTGCAATAATTATTAATAGATATAGCTGGAGGGAATGGTTAGTATCCCCAGTCAAGCATAGCCAGAGCCAGAATCCTCACCACTCTGCGCTGAAGCTCAAACACTCTGCCCATATGGGCAGAATAACCCCATGTTAGCAAAACACAGCAACAGAGGGAGTGCACGAGAGCATGGAAAGCCATTAAACATACACTAGAGTCCAGCATTTTCAAAAGCTGCTTCAGCAAATGGACCGCCATTGACGCTGTGGAATATACAGAGTCGATGTGGATGTCAAATTTCAGTGTGGGATCCATATGAACACCGAAGAATGTCACTGCCACAGTGTTCCTTATATCATAAGGCCCAAGACCAAACATCATGGCTTAGGTCTTGATAGCGTTTGAGCTTATTCGGGTTGCTGTGAACTCTTCCATTTTCAGCAACAGCTCAGCGATGTCAGAGTTATCATCAGCAGCCATTGTGTCGTCCGCGAATAGGATTAAGTCGGTGCCGCTGGTAAGTTACTAACATACACGAGGAACAGTAAGAGCCCCAGGCCCCAGGAAAATCCGCATCAGAGCAATACTAACTCGTCCAAGCCGGTGGCGCACCCGCGAATTTATTTCGGGTTGACTGACCTGTAAAAAGTTTTATTTCACTTTTTTTCGCTTCGAGCAAGAGGCTACAGTAGAAATAGTGCCATATTAAAATGAGTCAGTAAAATAAAGTATACCACAGATACTTAGCCCTTACCTAAAAATGGCACTTGTTAAATAAAGTAGTAGGTAGGTACTTAAGGAATGAAAATATATAATCAAAATTTGCGTATAAATATTTTCGTATCAAGAAATAAATAAGAAAATAGTACAAATTGAAGTTTATTAGAAAAGCCAGGCCAAGGATAAAAATGGGTCGTAGAAAAAATAATACGTCACTGTCAGTGTCTTGTAATAATGACGAAAAAAATACAGAAGAAAATGAAAGTGAAATATGTTCCGATGATGAATATTTACCTTTAAAGTATCCAAAGGACGATAAATTCGATAAATATTTAAATAAATTTAAAATTTCAACACAGGATAGGAACGAAGCTGAAAGTTCAAATGTAAATAAATTAAATGAGACTAAAAGTTGTAATGATTGCCTAAAAAAATTAACAAAATCAGCAGCTGCAATATTATGTTCTACTTGTAAAAAATGGAGTTGTTTAGAGTGTGCAGGTAGAAAGAAGAAAGATATATTGGAATATGAGAAAAATAAAATTGTCTGGAATTGTTCAGTATGTACCAATAATAATAATATGGAAAAAATAAGGAAATAAAAAGTATGTTGGAAAATCTTAAAACAGAAAATGCATTTCTTAAAAACATAATTTACGATATGGATAAAATAATTAAAAAATTTAAACAATTTGAAGAAATAGAAATTAATACAAAAATAAATAATTTTGAAAAGGATATTAATCAAATTTTTAAATTATTAGAAGAAAAAGAAACTAGTAAAATTGATTATAATAGTAAGTTATACTCAAATATCCTAAAAAATAATACAAATCAATCATACACAAAGGAAAATGTGCCAATACTTATTATCACACCCAAAAAAATCAAAATAGCCGTGAAACAAAAAATGAAGTACAGAAGAAGGTAAATCCAACGAGCGTAAATGTATCAGTATGTGAAGTGAAAGAATTAAAGAATGGCGGAATAATAATTTAAAGTAAATCTAAAGATGAAATTGAAAAAATTAGAAAATTATCTGAAGGAAAATTAAATGAAAATTATGTAATAGAAGTTCCAAAATTGAAAAATCCAAAATTGGTATTAATTGGATTTAGAAAAGAATACCAGGAAGAAGAGCTTTTAGAGGAATTAAGAACATTGCGATATATAGATACAAATGATAAATTAAAAATAAAATATATAAGACAATCAAAATTTTCAAAGAAATACATAATTTATGAGCTGAAGCTGAAACGTTTAAAAAATTAGTTAACCAAGAAATATCATTGGGTTGGAATAAAATTAAAATTAAAGAAGACCTAAATATTTTAATTTGCCATAAGTGTTGTGGATATGGGCACAAAATAAAGGACTGTAGAGAAAATCAAATATGTTCTTTTTGTTCAGGAAATCATAACTTTTGAAACTGTAAAAATGAAAAACAAATCTGTAACAATTGTAGAAATTATAATAATAAATACAATAAAAATATAAATTTTGAGCATCAAGCAATAAGTAATGAATGCTCCATACATCAACAAAAAATTAAAATAGCCAAAGAAAAAATCAATTACCGGTATCAAAAATAAAAATGTGAATACACTAAAAGTTATGTATTTAAATGCAAAATCGATAAAAAATAAAATGGAAGATATCGAAATAATGATATTTGGAGAAAACATTGATATTATAGTTATAACAGAAACATGGGTGAATAAAGGGGAAGAAAAGTATTATAATTTTAAAAATTTTTAGTCAATATTGGCATGCAGAAGAAAAAGAGGAGGTGGATTGGGAATTTTTATTAAAAGAAATATTGAAATTGAATTATTGGAAACGATTGAAAATGAAATATTTTTTATTTCAGTAAAACTAAAACAATATGATATCATAATAAGTGGAATTTACAGACCACCAACAATTTTAATTTTAATTAATATATTATTGACATTTTTGGATAAAAAATTGGAAACTTTTGCAGATTCAAAATTTGGGAGTTATTTGCTAGGAGATATGAATGTTGATATTCTTCAAAGTGACACACAAGGAAGAAGAATAATGGATATTTATTTAACGAATAGTTTTAAAATTTTAAATTCAAGTATATCAACAAGAGATGCACCTAATAGCAAATCATTAATTGACCATATAATAACTAACTCACCCAAAGATATACGATTAAATTTGGAAACTAGTCAAATAAGTGACCATAAAATTCAAATTATTTAAATTCCATTAATATTTAAAACAAAAATATCAAAATTTAAAACAATTAAGTTCATAGATTTTGATGTAAAAAAGCTAAAAATTGAACTAATCAATATAAACAATAATAAAATATTAGTAAAAGATCCTGATGATATTTATGAAGAAATTATAAAAGCATTTGAAAAATGCTCGTATGAAAAATCGATTAAAATTAAACAAAATTCAAAATCATGGTTTAATGAAGAGTTAACAAGAATGATAAAGATTCAAGATAAATACTATGAAAAATATAAAAGAAATCCAGATAATAAAAACTTTAAAGAAACATACAAAGATTATAATAAAATTATAAAAACAAAAAGTAAACAAACAAAGAATGCGTTTTATCATAAACAATTTAACAATGGAGACCAAAAAGCAATATGAAACAATTTAAATTTAATCCTTACAAATAAATCAAATAAAGAAAAATTAAAAATTGATCATCTAGTTATAAATGGAAACAAAATTGAAGATAAAAATGAAATCAGTGAAGAAATGAATAAACATTTTGTAAATGTTGGAGAAAAACTTGCAAAAAAAATTATGAATACACCAAGAATTGTATGTCTAGAAAATGAATCATCTATGTTTTTCGATATGAATGAAATTTTTGAAAAAGATATTGAAGATATAATTCAAGAACTTAATAGAAAAAAAGCCAGTGGATTTGATAATATAACAGTCAAAATTATACAAAGTGTCAAGGTAGAAATAACTCCAATCTTAAAATATCTTATAAAACTATCATTGGAAAAAGGAATTTATCCAAAAAAATTAAAAATAGCTAAAGTTTTTCCTATTTTAAAAGCAAATTCAAAATCTAATTGTAACAATTATCGTCCAATTTCTGTGCTATCAGTAATTTCAAAAGTATTTGAAAAAATTGTTCAACAAAAAATATCCAATTTTTTAGAAAATAAAAAATTATTATTTCATGGCCAATATGGATTTCGTAAATCTAGGGACACGGAGGTTGCAGTGGCAAATGTTATCACAAAAATTCAAGATAATGTTAACAATAATAAAAAATTTTGCCTAGTGTCTTTAGATTTATGTAAGGCATTCGATACAGTAAACCATAATATTTTATTACAATGTATTTATAATATTGGAATAAGGGGAAATATTTATAATTGGTTTCAAAATTATTTAACTGACCGTAAACAGTTTGTACAAATTGAAAACACAAAAAGTTCATTTAAAAACATTACTTGTGGTGTACCGCAAGGATCAATTTTGGGACCTATTCTTTTTCTAATATACATAAATTCAATTTCAAATTTAAAATTAAAAGGTGATTTAAAATTATTTGCAGATGATACAACAATTATATATTTTGATGATGATATAGATCAAATTTTAGATAATATAAAACAAGATTTAATTCATATTTATTCGTGGCTAAAAAGTTTTAAATTAACTTTAAATTTTGAAAAATCTTCTTTTATGATAATAACTAAAACAAATCAATATGTTTGATATAAATTTAAATTACTTTTTAATGGACATAATATTATAAAATAATAAAATTTTTAGGTTTACATATAGATGAAAATTTAAGTTGGAGAACACATATTATTAATTTAGGAAATAATATTTCTCCTTTAATTGGTATTTTATACAAAGTGAGATATTACATCCCATTAAAATTTTTAAGAAATATTTACTTTGCATTAATATATTCAAAATTGCAATATTTAATATCAGTTTGGGGTTCTGCCTGTTTGTCAAATATCAATCCTTTAAAAAAATAACAAAATAAAGCCATAAAATGCATTCATAAATTACCATTTTTAGAGCCTACTGTAAATTTATATAAACCAAATAATTATTTGGATATCGAAAATTTATATAAATTAAAAGTAGGTGTATTAATTTACTCAATCAATGAAAAGATTAAAAATTCTGAAATAAAATTTATTGATAGCGCAAAAATTCATGAGCACAATACAAGAAAAAATAAAAATTTAAAAACTGTAAAAATAAAAACCAATTTTGGAAAAAAATCAATTCTTCATGATGGTATAAAAATTTATAATAATATTCCAAAACAAATTAAAAATACAATCAATAAAAAAAAGTTTAAATATTTATTTAAAAAACATTTATTTAAAATATAACATTTTATTGTTTTTTTTTTTTTTTTTCTTGTTGTTGATGATACTATAATTATTAATCTTAATTAATTAAATTTTTTTTTTACTTAGAAATTTCCCTGTAATAAACTTTTGTAAAGTTGGTTGGGAAATTAAAATAAATAAAAAAAATAAAAATAAAATTCAAATTCAGACCGGACAACTAGAAGACTCCAAACAACGATGTGACCTGCGCAACAAGTACGTTAATAATACATTATGTATCAAGTTTAGAAAAGTGGAACTTTACTTGACGAGTATGGTTAGTGATTTAATTTCCATACGAGTCAAGTAAAATCACTTTTCTGACGAGGTGCGCATACTATTTTATCGCATTTTGTAAGTAAATAATTATTTTGAATTTCATATTAAAATCTTAAAAGAATAGCTACTGAAGAAAATCTACAAAAACTTAGTAGTATGACTTCTCGGTAACTTAGCAATATAAACAAGATGTTTTTTTGTGTTTGACGACTATTGACAGCATCCAAATAAAATCATATTTGAAGAGTGAATTCCACAAGAATTATGAAAACGACTTGAAAGATATCCTGAATGCGGTCCGCGAAGCTTCTTCAAGTTTGCTTCCAGTAAAATCCAAGGAAAGATACGAGAAAGCATATAATATGTAAAATTGTGTTTTGAATGACATTGAAGTTTTATGCAGTAATGGTTGCTATGCTGTAATGGTTGCTATGCTGTAAAGTGACCCATTACTGTACGATTTTGAGGTCATTAATCTAGTGCATCTTCTAAACATAGTATAAAACAAAGTCGCTATACTGTCTTATGTGCTTAAATCTTTAAAACTATGCAACGGATTTTGAAGCGGTTTTTTTTAATAGATAGAGTGATTCAAGAGGAAGGTTTTTATGTATAATTAGCGACCCGCCCCGGCTTCGCACGGGTGCAATTTCAGAAAGTGGTATGCCGGGTACTAATATATCGGGTTTGTTCGGGTTTGTATTTATACCAGCAGGTTGCAACGCAGGCCGGGTACACGCTAGTTACTATATAAAATGCGAAAAAACTAATAATACGGCGAGCGGCGATTGCGAAATGAACCCCCACCAACGTGACATACAGTGTGTAAATAATATATGGAATAAATTCAATTACAATTCAGATAAGACGGTTTAAGAAAAACGCTAAAACACGTCAACTAACTTATAAAAATGCGCTTTCTTTGACGCTTATAACATTTATATGGGGTGTCGCGTTTATAAGATATGATTGTATGGATGTTTTTTTTTTAAATGGAATGCCCTGTATATTACTTCAAAGTTCGATTCCTCGAAAGAAGCAGCTTTCAAAAACCTAACACACATAAGGTCCAAAATTCGCTGTTTAAAAACCAGAGCAACTAGAAGAAAAATCATCAATTAATTTTCATGAAATCTAACAAAAAAATCAAACAATTAATTAATTAGCTGTTAAAATTGTATTCCCTCTTGCGCCTGACAATAACCTAATCGATGAATAAATTTTCGTTGCACATTACTTATAGCCTCTTCACTTATTTTCGCACATTCAATTCTTATCCTACTTTTTAAATCATCGATACTATCCGGTCTACTTTTGTATACTACATTTTTCAAATGACCCCACAGAAAATAGTCCATGGGAGTAAGATCCGGGGACCTGGGTGGCCATTCAATGGTACTACGCCTTCCAATCCACTTGTTGGGAAAAACTTGATCAAGGAATGCTCGGACCTCTACAGCATAATATGGACTTGCGCCATTTTGTTGATACCATAAATTTTCACAGTGAACCCCAGGTTCATTTCTACTAGGAAATAAATTAACCAATTTAAGTAGGTACAAGAAATTCTCGCAAAAATTGAAGATATTTCTGCCCATTTACGTTACCGTCAAAAGAATATGGTCCCAAAATTTTATTTCTAACAATACCCGCCCACACATTTAATTTCTGTGGATAATGTGTATGATTCTCTCGCATCCAAATAGGATTTTCTTTTGCCCAGTATCTGCAATTTTGTTTGTGTACCTCGCCGTTTAATTTGAAAGTAGACTCATCCGAAAATATTATATTTTTTACCAAAAATGGGTTACCATTGCACATGTCCATTAATGTTTGACAGAATTTCATTCTTCTATCAGGATCGTCATCCGACAACTCTTGAACAAGATTTATTTTAAAAGGGTGCTATTTTTCTATCCTCAGTAAATTATGCACTGACATAAACGAGGTTTCTTGTTCAAGACCAACCTGATGTGTGCTGTTATGAGGATTTTCTTGGAAGGTAATGAAATATTTAATTTGGTTTTCTTGTCCAGCGCTGGACGTCCTGCTTTTGGTCGATCTTCTGCAGATCCAGTTTCTTGAAACTTTCTTTCTATTTTGCTCACAACTGATTGAGTTATGGGCCTTTCTGGATATTTACCATTAAACAACGTACAAACTTGCTGTTGTGTCCGAACTCTATCACCATACTCAATCATCATGAGTATTTCAATTCTTTGTGTCACTGATAAACGCATTTTCTTTTGATTCTATGAACTTTAAACAGAACAGAAAAAGAAATGTCACTGTCAAAGCATCACAATAAGTTTACGCCTGGAAAGTAAACATACAGGTAACCTGACTAAAAAGACGAAATTAATTATAAATTTAATAATAAATAGAAATTGATGATTTTTCTTCTAGTTGCTCTGGTTTCTAAACAACGAATTTTGGACCTTATGTGTGTTAGGTTTTTGAAAGCGGCTTCTTTCGAGAAATCGAAATTTAAAGTAATATACAGGGCATTCCATTAAAAACAAACATCCCTACAATCATATCTTCTAAACGCGACACCCGTATAAATGTTGTAAGCGTCAAAGAAAGCGCATTTTTATAAGTTAGTTGACGTGTTTCAGCGTTTTTCTCAAACCGTCTTACCTGAATTGTAATTGAATTTATTCCATACATTATTTACACACTGTATAGGTTGTAACGGATACAATTCGTTTTTGGGGACGCTGTTCTGCTTTCTTAATTGTAGAGAAAGCGCTTTACTGGGAGCAAAATGCGTCGCAACAATTTATTTTTTAACGAAAGTACTGTATTAAAAGTAGATTATTATTCAACAAGACTGTGCTGCTAATGAAACTGACCAATAAAAACACTATTCTAGCAAATCTGGAATTTATATAACGTTAAAGCGGGGTTGATACACCAGCAATGTATTTAATATGGGTTAGTACAAAATAAGCTTTCAATACAAACTATGTCTCAGCAAACTTGTTGTATTAGGTAGATCATTTTCCTCAGTGATATAGGGGAAAACTTAAAGTAAGAAAACATTTTCGTAGCGTTCATATTTTAAAATTGCGCAGAACAGTCTACTTTTTGACCATAAAACATACACCCACGTATGCTATCATAGCACCAAAGCACCCAGCACTCACGTATAAAAGGTTAAGTATAGCAAAAAAATACAATCTGCACTTTTTCAGATATTTCCCCATAAAAGAGAACACCTGCACGCAATCGTTGTATAAGCTTGTAGAGTTCTTTGCTTAATGTGGTAATCTTAAAACGATAGAAAGTTTTTAATGGATTTTTCTAGAAAACAAAGGTTTTTAGTTTAGCTCACGTGTCTTTACTATCTTTTGTTACAAAGCAAATTACATTGGTGGCAAACATAAAAAAAAACTCAAAAAGTAAATTTGAAAAAAATTTAGATTTTACTGACTACTGTATACTGAGTAGTTAGAATATTATAATAATTATTTTAATTTGCATTATTGTCAGTTACTCATTTTTAAATTTTTTAGTCATTAAAGCGTTTTTAACGGCATCGCCACTAACAAGGCAGTCGCTAAGAACTCTGGGACGAGAGTTTGTGGGTTCCACTGCCGGCAAACTGGTTCTATCCCGGTGGATTTTAGTGGTATTAGTCTTGACGTGGGTCCAGCATCGAGCAAAAATTAGGGAAGAGTAAAAAATATATTATCCTCCAAACCCACCCATTTACGCCGGTAACCAGGCCGGATGAGATCGGATATCTCGTAGGGTGCAGAGAAAGGAACACACTCCTCAATCGGTAGGTCATAGAAAGCGCGAAACTAAGGGTTGATAGCCCTTGGGGGGTGCTTCTAATGACCGAGGAATGTGGTTCGGAGCCCACATTAAATCGTAGGTCCCTCGGGAATGGCCCTGGCTAGGGCTGGGCAAAAATTCGATATATCGATATATCAAAGAACGATATTTAAAAAATAAAATATCGATATATCGATATTCGATATTGGAATTTCAATATCGCCCAGCCTTAGCCCTGGCAGCGAACAAAGAGGAAATAGTCCGTAAATAACAACAACAAAGCGTTTTATTCGATCTGTATTATACATTATTATGTCTCTCCTCATTCTGATAGATGATAAAAAAATAATATTTTATTAAAAATAATTTAAAAATTTCTTAGCCTTAAAAAAATTCTTTTAAACATTTGTAACTCTAAAAAATGTTTATACTTATTTATAAAATTATTTTAATTAATCCTTGTACTCTCTTAAAATTGTTTTCGAATATAAAACTTTTAATTTTTTTTAACTCTTAGAAAAAAAATGTTTGCTTTAAAACAACTGGATTTAATAAGTTTATACACACCCAAACATTTCCAGTTCAAAGAGTATAGGGGAAGGTAGAATAACGGTACGTACCCATATGTCGAGCAAAGTCTTTATGGCAGCAATATATTTATGGGAATAATCATAATTAATTGCTAATTTTCATGAATAATTTTTTAGGTGCAAAGGATTTTTTTAACTAAAGGAACTTCAGCAAAGTTAATTATACATTTATTTTTTACATTTATTTCACGTAGGTGGTTTTTCGAAAACTTTTTCTTCCAAATTGTTCATGGCTTTAGGATTTACCATTACCGCGGCTTTTGAGGATTTTCCACTCGGGTCTTGCATTTATACCATTTACTTAAAATCCTCAAGAACTCTCAAATTTATTTCCAGATATATTTAAATAAAATAAATAATAGCTTATTTTGTATTAACCCATATTAAATACATTGCTAATGTATCAAACCCGTTTTAGTGTTATATCAATTCCAGATTTGCTAGAACAGTGTTTTTATTGGTAGTAATCAGTTCCATAAGCAGGACAGTCTTGTTGAATAAACTACTTTTAATACAGCAATTTTTTTAAGAAATAAATTGTATTTTCTCAATGCGACGCATTTTGTTCCCAGTAAAGCGCTTTCTCTACAATTAAGAAAGCAGAACAGCGTCCCGAAAAATGAATTGACTCCGTTAGAACCTATAATTCACAAGACGTTGGTGCGGGTTCGTAGCGATCGGCATTTGCCGCCCGCCGTAGTATTAGTTTTACCGTGTTTGTTGCGCAGGTTACATCGTTGTTCGGAGTATTCTAGCTGTCCTGTCTGAATTAGAATTTTATAGATCGTACCAATACCTATCTTAATAAATTTATTTTTACTCTGTATTTAAGTTTTTTAAAACTTTGCATGCCAGATAAAGCAATAGAAGATTCTTATTTCGCACAACACATCATTAGTATTCGGCTTTATACCTAATTGGATAATATGGACGAATTTTACCATCTCAGTAAACCTTGTTGCATAATAAATAATAGGCTTTTTTACTAAATTTTAATTTTTATCTTATCGTATAAAGAAAGAAAAAATAAAATTTTCGACGGTTTCAATTTTTCAAATTTTCTATTATCTACTGAGAAAATAAATAAACAAGATACGGTCTTTAATAAACAAACGGGAATGAACTCAGTGACGTCACATCTGCTTCGGCCTATGGGACCGAGTTATTCAGCTGAAAGTCGAATGCCGCATATAGGTACCTGTATATCGAGCGGGTTTTTTCTATTTTTAAGCTGATCTTGTCTCTACTTATTTAATTTATCAAAACAAAGATTGCAATACAATCCCTCGAGGCTGACGAATAAAATAATTTGGCAAATAATGGGACGACGTAATAAGATTTTTATTTCATGTTTTCAAACTTTCTGCTTTCGCGCCGTCTTTTCAATTGTCTCTAGGAAAGGTTTGTGACCCTCTAGGTAGATTTTTATTATTGAGATGTATTTTCAATAGGTTCTAATTCAGGATGTCAATACTGAATATGATGAATTCGATTATAGTGAAAAGGCTCATTATATTAAACGACAAAAAAAAATATCACACACACATCACAGCTTTTTAAATTTTTGAGAACTGCAGTACTGATGTTTAGTGGTAAGTACCTATATGGTTTATTAACCGTAGCAAGCAAATATTATTATTATTATTAAAGTAAAGTTTCATAACAACTGCCAATCGAAACTAATACAGTATATAAAACCAGATTACACCCCCAATAGAACTTGATAATTATTGTAAGTATTCAGAGCAATAAAACATTCTATGGTAGCATAAACTCATATTTCCTATTGGCTAAATTACCGTGATATTATCACTACACAATTGTCTAGCAATTTTTGTTGTCTTACAGTAGGAAAGCGCGTTGCTGTCACATATAGTACTAAACAAAACTAAAATAGGAATTTTGAAGAAGTAGTCCATACTCAAAGTGGAGTTAAATGAATAGAAAAAAGAAAAGCATAAAGTCTTTCTTTACAATTTTTTATTAGAATAAACCTAGAACCCCCTAGAACCCGAACTTAGAAAAATTCATAACAATTCAATTCAACATGTTTCGAGTGTGGAAACACTCATCATCAGGAACACGAAGTAAATGGTACAATGCTGATATTGTCTTTAACTCAAGATTTTTCATCACTTATACCTTAATGATTTTCACAAAGTCTGTTAAAACACCCTAATTTTTCTTTTTCTCTCTTCATTTTCAACTCAAGACAGGGCCTTTGCACTAGCCCTTGCCTTTCCAGTATGCTGAAATCTTGTCGGTCTTCTGACTATTCAAATTTTGTACACCTTGTATACACCATTACGGCTCCATCCCACTTGTTATTTTCTCTATTGCTAACAACATAAGCATTGTACCATTTACTTCATTTTTCTGATGATGAGTGTTTCTACACTCGAAAAATGTCGAATTGAATTATTATGAATTTTTCTAGGTTCGCCTAGCCTAACAAAAAATTCTAAAGAAAGACTTTATGCTTTTCTTTTTTCCAAAATAGGAATGTATAGGTAAGCGATTTTTTTCCAAGTTGCATATATCACCTATTGTAAAAAGTGTCGGTGGTTTTAAGGTACAGAAAACATTACCGCAATTTTACATTGCTTAGTCCCTAGAGTTAAGGATACTGCAAATATGGGAGATTTTTTTTTAAAAAAGAAATAGTTCTTTTTTCGTCACCCTTATTAAAAATTTAGTTTTTAAAACATTTAAGTTTAATAATTAAGCGTTTTTATGTATAGTTAGAGGAGACGCCCCCCTCCTAGTATAATCATGCACCCGTGAAAATCATTTTAGGTGTTTTGAAATATGTATTTTGTAAAATAATCAGTATAAACGTCGAATCATGGAGAAATAATGATTTATTATCTATTATAACAAATTATTAAATTATGACTAATTACCTTATAAAACGGCTTGTTTTTGTCAAACATAAAAATGCCCAGATTTACTCCTTTTTCCCCAAAACAAACTTCAAAACAAACTTTCCAAAATTAAAAGTACTTTTAAAAAGCGCCCCAGTTAGCTCTATAATTCCTAAACAATGGCTTTAATTTGCTAAAACAATGAAAAAAGGTTTTTGTTACGGAAACTATAAAGGTACATTGACATTTCAGCGCTTATATTGTTTTTTGTTTGCGTACATTATGTCACTCTTTCTTATGAATTGGTAGATTTCGCTATCACAGCAAACAAACTTTCCAGTTACAGGGGTTTATGACACCCCATAGGCCTATTTACATGGTCTTTATATTTATTAAATATTTATTGTTGGTAAGAAAAAATTTAAAAATGCGTACAACAATGTCGTCAAAGAAAAATGTTTCATTACTTCTTCAGAAACTTTCTTGTTATTTTTTTTATATTATGTGAATAACATTTGGTATGATATTAGTTTACACAATTTTTTACCAACTTAATTGATAATTTCGCCATAGCTTTATTATTATTAGTATATTTAAAGCGAATATCGTATCATATCGGACAAGTGTGTTACTGTTTTTTATATTGGAATACACAGAGATCCAACCACAATGGATACCCTGGGGTGGGTAGACCACGACGGCCGTTTCGTCCTTGCTACGACTCTACGGGCAGCCATGTGGGTCCCAGCGTTGATCTGTTTCGAATCTGCAAAACGGCAGATGTTACGGTGAAAACGCAAATAGCGTTCCCTATACTGGATTGTGATGCACTTCGTGGTTTATTTAGTTGTCTACTTTTTGATTATTACCAGTGTGACTGCCTTTTATATTGGAGTTAATTCCGCTGGGATAGCGCTACGGTGTATTGACGGCCGCTTTGCTTTTGCAAGAGGCTTTTTAACGCATCTTTACCGCTGTGTTCGGGATTGCTCGGGTTATGGCTGCCTGTAGAGTCCTTACAATGGACAAAACGGCCGCCGTGGTCTACCCGCCCCAGGGTATCCAATGTGCTTGGATCCCTGTGTATGCAAATATAAAAAACAGTTACACACTTGTCCGATATGCCACAATATTCCCTTTTAATTATATTCCTACGACCACCTATGAAAATGAGAGATAAAACACGCCTAACTTGGCTCGAAAGTCCTTTATATCACACGCGTGTTGAAATATTTTCTTTCAATACGTGTGTTAAAATATAAAACAGCTTATGGCCGACGAATTTGACAGCAAAACTATTTAAAAAAATAACAAACTTACGGGACACGTGAAGTGAATTGGGGTGCTGGGTGGGGTAAAGTACACTAGGGCATTACTGCAAATAAAAAAAAATCCTTTTTTTCGTTATTTTTGGGAACCTAAGAGTATTTATGATAAAAATAATATTATCAAAAAGGGAAAATATGTCAGGCAACCCACCAACTGTCATGTTTACAAGTCAACTAAGTTGAACCACAGAAAAAAAGGGGCAGCTATAGAGCAGAAATAGAATACCCTAGGAAATACCGATTTATAATTTTTCCATTATCTCGGATAAAAATATCCATATAATGTTTAAGGATATGGGACAAGTCAATGTGCTTTATGTAAGTAGATTTATTTTAGTTATATTTAAAACAAATCGAATAAGATATAACTTTTTTAATTAACAAGCTATCGATATTTAACTCCATCTCTATCTTTCTATAATGTTGAGCAAATCTTGAGGTTATGTTGTAGTTTTGTGTTATGTTGTTTTCGTAGGTACCTCGGTATATTATTGTTTTATTAAAAGTATGCAAGCAACTAAAAGATCAGAAACAAAATTTATTTACTTTACATAGATAGTAGGTATGATGTGAGTAAGCAAATAGGAGAAAAAGTTATTCTTTTTTATTTAAATCTAGGTAAGTTAAAATGTGTAAGTGGGCATTGTTTTTATTTTTTCAACTCTAGAATTGAAATAAATTTTTCAACTCTAGTGTTGAAAAAATTTGTTCAACACAATGGTGATATGTACAAACTATTAAAAACCAAACAAACTCTTTTTGATTATTTTGTATGGTCGTAGGAAAAATTGTGTACATTACTCGTATGAAAGTGATTTTCTCACACTCGGAGAATTTCCGCACTCGGCTGACGCCTCGTGCTAAATACTTCCTCGTTTGAAGTGTACCACTTTTAACACTTGTTATGTAATATACTATTTCGCGGACACTATTATTATTTTCTTATTATTAGTAAGTATAATATGTTTTTAAATATTTTTAATGAAATTATATAGTGCTGAGGGTCACTGCATCTGTTCTTTGTATGTTGTTTTAAAGTGCTTAAAGAATGATGTTTTTAAATCGTTTTTCTATGGAAGTTTCTACATTTTTGTAGTATTTAAATACCTTTTAGTCCGTTCTACATTGTTTACAGGAAACTTTATCAATAATAAAGATTTATATGAGTTTTGTCTTTTACTTTTGAGTAAAGAGCATTTTCACTCTTAATGGCGATCTTCATATTAATTCCAATTTTTTCGGACAGTCCTTTTACAGGAATTTTTAAATAAAGTTTAAGTAACATAAAGTAAATATGATACCACGACAATAAACATTTAGTTTCTTAAATGCAAAGATATATATTTTAAGAAATACTTAACCTTGGAGGTTTGTGTAAGATATTTTGCTATTCTAAGTAGTTAAATTATTTATTTAATTCTACAAGGTATAGGTAGGTACATGATAGTAGAAGTTGTAATTATAAAAAACGAGAGTCGCATCTTTAGGACTGGGTTATGTCAACCAGTACACGATTAATTTTACAAGGCTTAAGTTAAATTTCCAATAAAAATAGAAGGAAAATGTAACGCTAATAAATAAATGGAAATTAATAATTTTCTTTTCCTTGCAAAATTGCTTCATTGTCATCGGTTTTTTAACATTGTTATATTTTGCTATCGAAGCGAAAAATTTTCCAGTACAGTTATTCCTTTATTATGAATAACGAAGTTAATATTTAGTTTCAAAGTATTAAAATTTTATAGAGGATAAACTTATTCAGATAAAAGCAGATAGTTAAGTAGTTAGGGACACTGATTTGGAAGTAAGAATCTTTTATTCGTTATGCTATTGAATATAAATTAAACAATAGTATAAAACACCACATGATTTATTACTTATTTGAACCATTGGAAGCTATTCCAATGTTTTAATTTTATATAGCATCAACCCTTTTGAAGTTAACTAACGTACCTACCTCATTTTGGAAGCTGTAGTCAATGTATTTTATGGGAAATAAAGAAAAAACTCAAAGTCTTCCTCCACAAAGTTTAATAGAATAAGAATATTCAGTAAGAGTCTTTAAATGTTTCGAAAGTAGAAACGTTCATCATCAGGAGACAGAAAATATAATCGGTGCTGATGGTTTTAGCAGAAGAGAAAATGGTGCAAAACCTTAATGGAGCTTTTATGGAATAAAAAATTTGATGTGTAAATTAAACATAATATAAAGAAATTGATAAGAGTTAAACCATACTGATTATGTGAGAAGTCAGTGAATGTGGTCTAAACCAACCAAATAAACTGGGGAAGAAGAAAAGACCTTTCTAAAAAGTAGGTGTCGAAGAATGTTTAAATTTTTTTTAAAACATTTTTAAGTAGGTATGTGTCTATAAGACATTGTGAGGACAAAATTAGAAGTAAATAATAAGGTAATCTGTAAAAAAAAGAAATTAAAATTAAAATTAAGAATTGAAGTGAAAGATTTTTTGGAGTATTATTTTTTTTTGATAAAAAGTAAGTACTTACGAATATTACATTCAAGAGAAGTGTTTAGTGGGGTACTGAGGTTTCAAGCTCAGTAACCCCGCAGGATTTTAATTTAAAACTAGTAAAATTCATTAAATCATTCTTTCACTTCAATTCTTAATTTTAATTTCAACTTCTATTTTTTACAGATTATCTTATTATTGTCCTCACAATGTCTTATAGACACATACCTACTTAAAAATGTTTTTTAAAAAATTTTGAACATTCTTCGACACCAACTTTTTAGAAAAGTTTTTTTCTTCTTCCACAGTTTATTTGGTTGGTTTATACCCCATTTACTGACTTTTCACATACTCAGTATGTGTTAACTCTCATCAATTTCTTTATATTCAATTTCTTTATAATATTTTTAATTTACACATCAAATTTTTAATTTCATAAAAGCTTCATTAAGGTTCTACACCATTTTCTCTTCTGCTAAAACCATCAGCACCGATTATATTTTCTGTCTCCTGATGATGAACGTTTCTACGTTCGAAACATGTAGAGACTCTTACTGAATATTCTCCTTCTATTAAACTTTATGGAGGAAGACTTTGAGTTTTTTCTTTCTTTCCCATACTTTCAACTGTAATATAAGTATAGTTAAGAAAATTGTAAATTATTATTATTACGATCTATTTTAAATAATGCAAAATCTGTTAGTATTATAGGAAATTTTGCAATAGTTGAATAGCCCATAAAAGAGGTTCATGTTTAACTATTTGCTTGTATATATGTATAAAAGTGTTAACGTAGCAAAATGATGTATTGTTCGTTACACAGAATATTGAGGATTGGAAAAATAGAATAAGTTGATACATGAAACTAACAACTTGTTTCTTTGATGACGTCTCCTCCTAAATTACCCATAACATATTACACAACTCCACTTTAAGCATGGACTATTTCTTCAAATTAAATGTATTGTAGTTCTTGAAAGAGCATTAACCTGACTCAAGATGTATACCTGTACTTGTAATTTACGATAATACAGGTAGTTGTTCCATGAAACCTAACTTTATTTTCCATGGTTGGTTGGTTGGTTGGTTGGTTGGTTACAGGCGGGATCCAAGCTTCTTGCACTGCAGCGTTCTACCTTATTAGAGCGAAGCTTTTTAGCTCAGTCTTGTTGTTCCTTCTGTAAGATTCAATAGTTTCCTACCAAGTTTGTCATGCCGGAGGTTGTCGCCGCGTTGAATAATGCCGAAGGCTTTCAATCTTTTGCTTTGCAACTGTATATAACATAAGAGGCAGTTTTGTCCTCTTCATCGCAAAGTCTGCATTTAATGGGTCCTTTGTAAACTTTTATTCGTTGGGTACGCATTAGTAGCAGCATTCTACACGGAGAAAATTAGCTTTATTATAATTTCTTTTCTTGTAAAATATTTTTAGTACAGTGTATTATAATTATCCTAAGTTATAAAATTACGTTATTGTATCTATTAATATAAAATTAAACTAAAAACAATATCAATGAAAAGTAATACCATGTACAATAATTTATTATAATAATGAATTATTACTTAGGAAGTAGTGCAATCTATTAAAAATTATAATAAGCAGTATTACCCAGAACAAGTTAAACTATTTTATAATAAAAAAAAATACATAATATAATCTTTTAAAACTGTCTTTAAAATAGGAAACTTGTATGTGATACTATCTATTTATAATAAAACACTACTTTTACTAAATCTATGCCGTACGGTTAACAATATCATATATTAATATTTGTCATACCAACGGCATTAATCTTAATCCCATTCAGTCTGCTCAGAACCTTTCGAAGGCAAAGCGTCGCGTCGCCAGGAGCTCCCGATTTTGGCGCGTTTTAAACCTGTGCTGTGATTGGTGCTATAGATATTTTTTAAATTTTAACAGTGAATAACCGATAAATAACCAAACATATTCCTATAGACAATAATGAATTAAAAACCAATAATAAATTAAAAAAAAAACTTTATTAACAACATTTGTAACAAAAGAGGACCAAATTTGTTTAATTTACTAAAAACGTTAATTTACGTTTTTAGACAGTGATAGAAAGTTACTTAAAAATATCACAATCTTTCACGCGAAAACAAACTTTCTTCTCCGCCACGGGTACCTTTTACAACTAGCGCAGCTTGACTGAGCGGACTACCTTGTGACCGTTTCTAGCATATTTTGTAACGTTATTAGATTTCTCAATTTCGGTGTGGTTCACTGTTCCCGAGTGGTTCACTGTTGACCAAGTTCCCCTTCATAATTTCTTTTTGTTTCGATTTAAGGTGGGAGTATCAACATGCTTGCCAACCTATAACCTATTTCGCGTAGACTTAATTATGTTTTCTAGCTTTTATACAAAATTTAAAGAAAATCAGTATCGACTTGATATTCTATAGGTAATAATTGACATATTTAATAAATATCAAGGAATTTCATAACTTATTTTAGGAGAATTGTATAGCGAAAAATATCGGGTAAGATTTTTTTTTAAATTATTATGTCATTGTCACTCATTGTTCTTTCACTATACAATTCTCCCAAAATTAGCAATGAAATAAATTGATATTTTTGTAATATATCAGATACTACCTAAATAATGTACCGACGATATTGATTTTCTTTAAATGTTAGTTATTAAAATAATAAACTCAAAAAATCAACGCGAAATAGGTTATAGGTTGGCAATAGAGTGAATGACGTTGAGAATTCAACCTTAACAATGTTATACTTAATAATATGTTCTATTTTTGTTGCTATTACCGTATAAAATATGTTTTATACATTTTTATATTAGTTATTGTGTACCTACCTTGTTTTGTAGATACTTTTAAGTTGCCTGGTGCACGCATATTATGCTTTTTGCCTTTTAAATGTTAATCAATTATTTAAGTTTATTTATTCAATTATTTTGTAACTCCAAACTGAATTAAAATATGAAAAAGGAAAGGAAAACACAAAGTCTTTCCCTACAAGTTTATTAGAAAAGTTTAGAAAAAACTGTTCTTGAAATTTAAAATGTTTTGAGTGTAGAAACACCCATCATCAGGACACGTGAAGTAAAATAACATATGCTGATGTTATTAACAAAAGAGAAAATAAAATGTGGTATTTAACCCCAATGGAGTTTAATAAAGTGCAAAAATGCGTGAAAATGAGATTAGGAAATAAAGAGCTAACTAAGCATACCTACTGAAAATATAGGTTTTAAAGATTTCACTACATTAAATAGGGGAGACTAAGAGAGTACTTCACTGCGAGCACAACATTGAAGTAAAGTACTCTCTTAGCCTCCCCTATTTCATGTAAGTAGTGAAATCTTGGAAACCTATATTTTCAGCATGCTTACTTAGCTCTTTTGCTTTCCTAATCTCTCATATTCACACATTTTTGCACTTTATTAAAGCTCTATTAGGGTAAAATAGCAAATTTTATTTTCTCTTTTGCTAATAACATCAGAATGTTATTTTACTTCACGTTTCCTGATGATTGGTGTTTCTACACTCAAAACATGTTGAATTTCAAGAACAGTTTTTTCTAAACTGTTTTAATAAAGTTGTGGAGAAAGACTTTGTGTTTTCCTTTCATCTTCCATACTTTTAACTCCACTTTGAGCATGGCCTATTTCTTTAAAATGAATTAAAATATGTTTTGAATAAAAATACTGAATTAGAATATTTTAGAATTTTTTTTAGTGTCAAAATTTCCCAAAGCCCAAGGTTGATTATAAACAAGCACAGGACTAAAGGCAGGTCAAACTGATGGATGATTTACAATACAGGCTATTATATATTTCGATTAAGGTCAAGTCCAGGGCTGGGCGATATTAAAAATCCAATATCGAATATCCATATTCAAAAAAATCGATAATTATCGATAATATCGATATATCGAATTTTTACCCAGCACTAGTGCGAATACCCTGTATAATATTCAAATAGTAAATCTTATAATAAATTATAATACATCCAATTATTCGCAGATAATAAAGGTTAAGAAACGATATAATACAAGCAATAAGAATAAATAATATTTATCATTATAAAATATTCTTATATTTAGTAAACTTTATTATAAATTTTAATATAAATTATTATGAAGATTACAAAATAGTATTCTACATAATATTACTATAAGATATTAAGATATACTAAAATGTATTATAAGACTAGTTCATTTTAATACTATATTCGGTAGTAAGTTGTATTACCAAAAATAATACCTTTCACTAAATAAACTCTAATAATAATTTTGTAAACGATATTATCCTAGATTATGGTCCTATATACTACCATAAATTATAATAAATGGTATTATTTTTCTTTTACGGTGTATTATAAATTTCTCTCCGTGATAGTTTATAGTTTCTTTGAGGGTTTACCATTTACGGCCCCGTGCGTGTGTTTGACTAGATGTACCATTCTATTGAGATGATGTTAAAGCGCTCATCTGTCTTATATTGTTTTCGTTTGTTAACGTTGATTGTTTTAATATTATAAGGGCGGGTTCAGGGCTCCTGAAATTTTGAGTCGATCGGACTCTTCATCTGCTTTTTCATTGCCTTTTATACCTGAGTAACCGGGAACCTACAGGACCTTGTTATTTCTGGCTGCTAGATCTGTCAGGTCGTTGTGAGTTTTGATGTAAATCTTAATTCAGAACCTTAAGGGCAGCTTGGCTGTCTAAAAGTATGTGTATCTTTTACTCGCGATATATTTTTCAACATTCCCTTTTCAACATTTTGTACGGATACTTGTATTGCATGAACTTCTGCTTGCTATACGATGGCGTAGTTTCCCGTAGGAGCGCTGATGTCCATTTTGACCTTTCCCCACATATACCTGCGCCTACTCCATTGGCCGTTTTTGGTCCATCCATGTACCAATTGTCTAATGACGAAGGTGTTCCTTTTGTCATATGTCAGAGTCGCAGTCGATATTAAATGGTTTCGTTCGTAAAGTTGGTTTGTTCGGGTTTGTTCACCCTATGCGCTGCAGTTGACCTCCGTTCTTATGTGCATATCTAGGGATGTTAGTCCCACTATGATTCTGGGTGCTGTAGTAAATGTATTTTAGTTCTTACCTTGAAATAGGATGAAGGAAATCGAACTTTATATGCATGAGAGTCAGTGCTGCCCAAGTACTCGAATACTTTAACTCGTATTTTGGTTACGGATAAAAATACTACTCGTGACTTTTACTCATAAGTATTTTTAATTTGAAATACTTATTACCCGTACTTACGAGTTAATTTAAATGTATTCGTAAAATTCTACTCGTAGAATACGAGTATATTTTACGAGTAGTCGTATTAAAAAGCAAGCATCCACTTGATATTCACCGCGGTAGCGGAAATGGTCGTAAACCAAGCAAATAAATTTATTGACGTTAGGAATGTAGGTGACTCCTTACATGAATTTTTCGATTTTTATGATTTTGAAACACCTGAGAACGTTCCTGGAACAAGTTTTTCTCAAAATGAATCGAGTTTTTCAGAAAAAGCAAATTTAATAAAAAACCAAGCAGAATATTTTTAAGGTATATCTAAGTGATTCGCGAACCAATTTAAAAATGCTTGAGGATTACCCGACGTTAAAAAAAAAGTTTATGAAATTTAATACTCCACTTACCTCATCTGCACCTGTAGAGAGGCTTTTTGCGTTTGCCGCAATTATTAATAGCCCAAGGAGGCAGGCTTTGTCCGATGGCAATTTTGAAAAACTTGTGGTTTTAAAAAACTGTGTTTAATTTGTTGTTTTTTTTTGTTTAATATATTTAATTTCTAAGTATTTCCCAAAGGGCTTTTTTATTTTTTTATTTTAGAAAAACTTTAGTTAGTTTTCCAACATCTTGTTCTCAATGTTTTGTACCTATATGTGTAAAATATGTATAAGTATTATTTAGTAGGTAGGTACTATGATAAATAAAGACATTATTTTTGTTTTAATTCGATTAATTTTTTAGCCCCCTATTAGGTATTAAATTCATTTTTTAAAAGTATTTGTACTTTTTTACTCGTACTTTTACGATTACTACTAGTAACCATAAACTGAATATATAAAATTACTTACGAGTTAAATACTTGCAAATACAACTTTTAAGTACTCGTACTCGTAGGTCGTACGAGTATATTTTTTTTACTCGTGCCCAGCTCTGATGAGAGTACAAATTAGAAAATACTTGGGCTACATGAAAACCAAGGAGTGACATATTAACCACAACTCCTGCAACCTTGTTTTTACCCTTATTCATGAAAGGACACTTTTAAATTTAGTGAATATAACTGGTTTTTATATCCTGATATATAGAACAGGTTGTCATTGTTTTGTATAGAAATAAATATTCTGTTTCTTTTGAGTATTTCTTTTAAATGGATGACATATCCTGAGTGATTAAGAACTACCTTAAGTCTACTACGAATAATAGAAAATTAATTAACGAGAAAAGAAAAGCAGTGTGAATTCATAGCATGTAAAATGATTTTAAACCCATTGAGCAAATAAAAGGTCTGAAAAAGTACTTGCATTAGAGTTCCTAATCCCTGCAAAACTGAAATTGACGCTTTAGTTTCTAAAAATAAGGAATTAAATGTATATTCCTTTAGCGACGAAGTGCAAAAAGTTCATTTTGTAAGCTTAACTAAAAAAAAAACTTATTATTTTTAAAAATAAGAAAAATTACCTTTTGTTCTTCTGCAAACTTTGCCAAGTCTATAGAAAACAATCCCTCTTATTCCGGTGTTTTTAACAAGGAAACTTTTGTCACAAATCGTGGGAACCTTTCCAAGCGTCGAAATGGAAACACGCAACCGGAGCGGAGAATGCATAGAAGGTGTTTAGACATAAAATGTAGACATTTTCTTTAGTAATAAATACAGGCGAAATATCAGGAAATCATTTTAAAGTGGATAACCCACTTATTACGTAGCTACAGTCCCAGATGTTTTAAAATTTATGGTAATACTGGTTTGATGATAAGGAATATTTCAAGGTACTATTCATTCATTGTTTTTAAAGGTGTTATGCTATAACCGAGAAACAAAAGCCATTTTTATATAATATTGCTGCTACAGTGTGATTGTGCTAATTATAATAATTATATTTACATTTTAGTTATACAGAAGGTATTTATTGGGGGTTTCCGGGTTTTGTTTGCAGGTACATTGTTAAAGGTTGTTTATTGTCTCTTACAAATGCGTTATTACTACCCGCTGTATTTGTATCGATTTGTATGTACTGAATATCCTTTGGTAAATAAATTAATTTTAAATGTAAAAAAAGTGTTTCTAGAAGCACCTCTAAGAGTGCAGTTACATAAGGAAATATTACCAGGAGTTAGTTTACCTCCAGAACCTGCAGGTTCTGTGTAATTACCCGGTGGGGAACATGGATTAAGGCCGCATATTTTACACAGAGCATTTCGAACCCATTAAAGAACTAATTTTGGATTTAGATGACGATTCGCAGTGTGTTGTGCAAAGTAAAGAGTTGTTAAAAAGTGCAAGTGTAGCTTAAGATCTTGTTTTTATTAAGGGTAATTTCAGTTTTATATCGGACATAATATTCTCGTTGGAGAGTAGAAATTTATGTTTAAGAGACTCAATTAGTATTGTTGATTTTTCCGCTAAATGTAACAACATTCCCGGTAAAGTAGGAAGTCAAGTAAGGAACAAAGGGGATGTAACTGTAAAAAAAAATTAAGGATTTAAATACTTTACTGCAGTAAAAAGCATTTATGAGGGTAAACCATCCAACGAAGTTGTATCTTGGCCTTATATTTTGCTACCTAAGTTGCAGTATTGTCCGATTATTTCAGTAGATGTTGAAAGAAGTGTATCTTTGTATAAACATATTTTTAATAATAGAAGACAATCCTTTTTAGTTTAAAATTTTGAAAAATATTTAGTAATAAATACCTTTTATATAATGTAAAAAATTGTTTACTTTTATTTTTATTTGTTTTTTTTTGCATTTTTTAAAAATAAACATTTTTTAGAACCCAATGTGTTTCTTAACTGATTTTATTATAATAAATTAAGAAATATTGCTTACCAATAAATATGCGTATTTGATCAAAAAAATGCAAATAACTGCATATTTTAAAGACAAATAAGACATGTATATGCGCATATTTTGGCTGAATTTAATGCATATATTCCGCCCTTTAGACATAACAATAATATAATATTGCAAGAATGTATGTAAACTATTCTTATTGGGAATAAAAATGGTCTTATTCAACATAAAGATTATACCAACGCTTACTTTAGGGTAATAATTGAAAGATGGGTTCATAGTAAAACATTGACACGTATGCAGCAGACTCCTAATTTGAGATCGGTAGGGGAAGCTTCGATCTATTAAAACGTGATTTACGGTGCTACAGATTCTATGTTTTTTCATATTATGCTAGATTCCAATAGCACATTTATTTGCTCTTTTTGCTCTTAAGCTTTTCTTTATTCCATTTCGACCGAACAGAGCTGATTTATCGCCGTTTCATTATTATATTTGAGATCGTCCGGACAAAATCTTTCTGCTCCGGATTTAAAATGGGAGTTCTTAGATTATCAGATTGCAAGCAGCTATTTCTTTAACTTGTTAACGAATTTGCATTATTTGATTAGGTTGTTTACTACCATTGTTATTAATGCTCGGTGTTGTTAAAACAAGTTGAGATTAATAGTATTATATTTATCGTGTTAGAACAATACCTAATCAATGCAAATTATCTTTATTTCTTAAACACCATAAGTACTACCGAACAAGGTGACCCTACAGTCTTAAAAGTGTTTGTTTTTCTATGGATATATTTCGTTACCTAGGATGCATAGTAAAATAAAGCTTATTGTACTATGCCCAGGATCGATAACTAGAAGATCATTACAAGCTTGTCTTTATTTTGTTACTTAACACAAAGTTTCGGTTATTTAGTAATCCAAGTAAGTATATTGATCTACATCACTTTTAACTTACTCGGCCCATAAGATTAACATGGAGCCTAGTACCTTGCAAAAGAATATCCAGGCACCGGGGGATCGCGGTAGGAATCCTCCACGGCAGTGCGCCGCTTTTTTTGCTGATTTAAAGATGTTTTTTGTTCTTTTAGAGCTGTTTTTGAGCAAAACAGCTCAAGAAAGCTAAAAACATCTCGAGAACTGTAAGAAAAAGCTCAAAAGTAGCAAAAAACAGCAAAAAGTAGCTCAAAATCAGCAAATAATAGCTCAAGAAGGACAAAACGCAGTCCAAAAATAGCAAAAAGTAGCCTAAAATAGCTGCGCACTGTCATGGAGGCTTTCTACCTCGGGCCCTTGGTGCCTAGATGACATACTGTTGCAAGGCCCCATGTTAATTTTATCGGCCCCGTAGGTTAAAAGTGACATGGCTCAATCTACTCTAGCATAGATATTCCCAACATCTGGAAACCTTCACACACAAAATATTATTATATGTACACTACTGGCAAACTTTAAGTTACAGTAACATTTTATGTGAGTACGAGAGAGTACATAAGATACAGGGTGGCGCACCGAAAACTTTCTACCCAGGTTTTTTTTGTTGTTAATTAAAATAAATCAAAATTCGCTCGAACACGGGAACCTTAGTTCTCAGAGGGACATATTTTTTTGCTATTTTCACCCCCGCTGCTGGAACTTTTACAACGGGTTGGGGTGGCTTCAACCCTTAAGATCTTAAATGGATAGAGGGTTATACCTTATTTTAAAGGGAATTGAATTGCCTTCCAAACGCGACCTTGCTCGTTTAAATTGAGTGACTAGTTCCTGAGAAATAGGGCTAAAAAGAAAAGTAAAAAAATTTATTACCGCTTGTATCAATCAAGTAAATGTTGAAAATGTCCACCTCCAACCTCCATGCAATTGTAAAGGCACTGTTCAAAATGTTCGCCAACAGAGTATACGTCGGCTTTCACCCTTAAAATCTTAAATAAAAAAGGTCGAGCGATAGCTTATTTTAAAAGGAATTAAATTGTCTCAAAATCAGCATAATAATTTAATATTTGCTCGCTTAATTCCCCCCCCCCTCCCCCACCCGAAAAAAATTTACGGCCCTGAATTTGGTTGAGTTCCTTTCCAGAAAAACAAATTTGTGCTTAAGTATAAACAAATTAAATGGTATAAAATACGCAAAAAAGGATACAATCTTAACAAAAGGGATTTGGAATTCCACTTGTTCAGTTGACGAAACTCAGTTTGTTTTTGGCATCGATCAAATTCTTAGTAAGAATAAAAATTCATTTTGCTTTACATTTCAGTGTGTTCAATCACTGATTAAAATGACGTATACTCTTCAAGAAAGGGTTGAAATTATTTCACTTTTCTTTAGACGTAACGATTGTGCTCGAGCTGCCTTATAATACATTGCATCTAAATGCACACTTGTCTCATATTTATGTGCTACAATTAGTGGCAAAATTTCGTGAAACAGGATCAGTGCTAAACAAAAAAAGGATTGTTGAAAATCCTGTAAGAAATGAAGCTGTAGAAGTTGAAGTTTTGGGTCATATTGCCATCGATCCCACACTTAGCACGAGGAAAGTGTCAGATGTATCGGGTGTTTCGCGTAGAACGATTTAGCGTACTTTAAAAACGCATAGGTTACATCCCTATAAAATAAAACTGGTTTATGAACTTAATGAAGACGATGACGATCGCCGTTTGCAGTTTTGCGAGTTAATTAGTGAAATGATCATTCGCAATCCACAATTTAATTTTAACATTTGTTTCTCCGATTAATGCACTTTTTTTCTTCACGGTACTGTCAATCGACAGAATTGCAGATATTGGTCGGATTCCAACCCTAGAATTTTTAGAGAAGTGCATACTCAACATCCTGAAAAATTAAATGTGTAGGCTGAAATTTTTGGGGACCGTATTATTGGGCCGTATTTTATACCTGGAAATTTAACAGGTGAAATTTACCTTAATCTGTTGAAAACCACTATTAACCCTGCTATAATGATGAATGAATGATGAAAATAGTAAAAGAATATGTACCTCTGAGATTTAAGGTTCCCGTGTTCGAGCGAATTTTGATTTATTTATTAACAAGAAAATAAACCAGGGTGGAAAATTTTCGGTGCGCCACACTGTATCTAGATGCTCGCAACAAACAACAAATCAATTAGTATTGCCGGCGTGCGGCGTGAACAACGCATGGGAGGCCAGGGAGGAGATGATTTATTTTCTGCTACAGAACTTCAAGAGATATTCTTTCCAGTAAGTCAGTAAGATTTGGAATTTTGTTATGGTTGTACATTGTATCGCACATTTCCGAATTATTTTACATAGGTATTTTTTTAGTCGCCAACTTTAACAATGCAACATTTATTTTAAATGGTTTGTTTTTATTAGTTTAATAAGATTGTTTTGCGTGTTGGGACAGGTTAATCGGGCCACAAATATCCAAATAACTACTTCCTTTTCACCCTCAGCCTTCGCGTTACATAAAATATTTTTGTTCTTGCGAATAAACCATTTTAAAATACCAGCAGAATTTCATCGTATCTACGCTTACCTGAAAAATTCAGTCAATGTAGAAAACGAAAAAATTAAACATCGCGGAGGGTGCTTCGCTATCGAAACATATTTGCTGTAGCTTTAGGTTTGCCAGTACGGTATAGGTTATGTCTCTTGCTCTGTGTAAAGCCATTTTTTATGCAAATATTCTCCTATGGCACCCGGACCACGTGACGCAAAAATCTGGTTGCTCCGCTTCGCTGTTTGATGTGATATTAAAACGAACTCATACAGTGCGAGCAAAAATTATTTGCATCAAAGAGGGCTTGGATTAAAAAACGTAGGGCTTGGTTTAGATCACAATGATATGGGGACGATATATCTAACCAAATCTAGGTTAAAATATTGTCAAATTCATATTATGAAATGATATGCCAAGCTAATGAGTAATAAAATAAGTAGACAAATACAAATTTATTTTTGTTGTTTAAAAAATTAACAAAGTAAGAATATACAGAAAGAAAAAGAAAAATAATTACATGTATTCTGAGATTTCACATAACCGGAGAGGTGGAACCAGGCTTCATACGAAAAAAATGTCAGGTCTAATAAATCTTTTATTTCCAATAAATTTTGGGTAAACCATTGAGAGTAATTCCTGCGTCTTTCAAAATTTGCGGCTGGTATTTCTTGGAATACTTGCACTTTATAAGGAAATAAAATTAGCTGCTTCTTAAGAATTGTCCTGCATGTTCCATAAGATCTTCCCACTTCTTGGGACAGGCGTATTATACAATTTGTTGGCGTATTTTGCATTATTTCACGAACGTTTGCAACAAGTTTTTCTGTTCTTACAGATGGTCTCCCTGCTCCTTTTTTGTGTTGTATAGAACCTGTTTCCCTAAACACAGCCACGGTTCTTTTCAGGCAATGATAGAAATCCCCAGCAATAAAACCAACGTTAGAAAAATGTTCGTGAAAATCGTCCATGCACAAACCCGGATTGTATTGCCACTCACCATTTACTCTAACCTCGTTTCGAAAATACGCTTTAACCATTAATGTTTTGTGCTGTTCCGTAAAGCCCATTATGTGAATTGTTCAAGAAATTGGAAAAATTAGCGATGAATCAAATTACTTGTAACGACTGTCAAAGATGACGGAATAACTGATTGATTGTTAATTCAGGTATTATAGTTACTGACACCCAACAGGTATTAAGCTCTACGGCTAAGTATTGCGTCCTTAGATGCAAGGCCCTCTTTAATACAAATAATTTTTGCTCGTACGGTAGATAGATTGCTTTTTGATCGTGATTCGAACAATATTAGTAAAATAAAGGCTGCTTTTTTCTGTATTACTTTTTCGGCTAAGAAAGGAACATTTTTTTATAACACCTGTAGTTCCTGTACTATATTCACCTGTAGCTCACGTCGTAAATTTAAGCCATCTAACCGAATTGGACATCGTTGTTTATTATATTTTTATTTTTCTTTTTGAAAAAATATAATTTTTCTTCTTATTTAATATACTTTCAGTAAAACAATGAAGAATTACCTTTTTGTTTAGTTAAAAACTTGGCATCGGCTACGAAAACAATCTCGCTCGTTTCGGTTCTTCCAACGGGAAAGTTTTCAACAAAAAACGTGGGAAATTTTTGAGGCGTGGTAATGAAAACACGCGAACGGCACAGAAAGAATGGAAACGTGATGTTTCGACGACTATTTACTTAATTAATTTTGGGAAAGAAATTGATGGTTTTTAATAAATGATGAACCAAAATTTAAATATTTACCAGGTGATTTAAATTATTACTACAAAGTAAGAAAAAATACGATAAGGATAAAGCCTGGTCGTCTGATGGTAACATTTTCTGCTTGGACCAAAAATATAACAAAAAAGTCTTATCAATCAAAGAGCTGAAAAATAAAAATAAATCTGCTGGTTATCGCGTTTTGTTCGAGGAGGAAGTGCTAAATTTGAGTTTGTACCTTTAATGAAATACTCTTGGTTTTTTTATTATTACTATCTGGGGTCAAACCGATGGATAAGAATAAAATATTTTTATGTTTTTGTTAATATTTGCTAAATTCTACCTAAACATGTTAATATAAACATGAAACAATGTTGTTATATTTTTGGTATTTCAATCGCTTAACATGTTCTGTACTATTAAATTGTATTTTAATGTGATCCATATTAAAATTGCCAACGACCGATTAAATCTATGATTTTCCTTGAATGAGGATAACGGTCTTTATTGCTGTTATGATCATTTAATTTAATTTCATTTGATTTAATTTGTAATCATCGTATTATTATTCAGCATGATTTTTTAAAATTACCTTTATACAAAATAATATTATTATACATAGGTACTTCGAATTATTCTAGTATACAGGGTGTCCCGAAATTAGCTGACAATATTTTAAGGAGATAAAGTACATCCAAAAATAAGACTAATACCCTCTATTAATATACCTTCAAAAACGCTTCGTTATGGGGCTAGAGCCCCCCGAATTGGAGCCATGATAAGCAGTTTTTTCACAATATCTCAAAAACCGATTAGGGTATCGAAACAAAATTTGATACATGTTTTACCCATGACAAGACGCAATAAACGATTTAATTAGCTAACTTTATTTCTTCCAGTGGCGTCCCACTAGGTAGGTAGTTGGGAGAATATTGCCCTTAGTTTTTTATTTTTAGGATTTTTTAACTTCAGGTGCAATTTATAGAAGCGTTGAAGTCTTTTGTTGAAAAAAGGTACTCTTGTTTCATTGAGGTAGGATTCACCATTTTCCAGTAAAATCGATTTTAAAATTTTCGGTTTTTTGAAATCCGGTGAAAAGGCTAAGGTTTTTTTTTGCATATCTTAGCAAACACTTAATATTAAAACATGAAATTTATTAAAAGTTCTACTAGCGACAAGGCTTATGTATTAAAGGATGTTACTTTAAAATATTTTTAGAGCATTAAGTAAATATTACTATTATTATTTTTTAATTTCATAGTTTTAATGTATTTTTTTTTTTTAATTTTAAATTTTTTGTTAATAAAACCTTCTATTATTGTAATTTGACAGAATGTAACGTTTTTAAATTCATATTTTTAGATTCCTTTGTTTTTTAAATATTTATTTTCATGGAGATTTTAAGAGAGTTTTAAAATAAAACAAAAAAGAATAACAAATTGCAAATCAAATTTGATTGTGAACCACACCGGAAACGAATTCTTAAGCAAGTACCAGTCATGTGTCCCTAAAAATAATAATCAAGGGGATTTAAATCAAGTGATCTTTGTGGCCAGGCTATGGCTACCAATCAACCTGGTAATTTTCTACAAGTCAATTCCTCACTTGACGTCCGTTGTGAGCTGGTGCTCCATCATGTTGAAAGAAGTGCCTTAAACTTAAATCCAGTGGCAAATTATCTAATAAATCCCCAAGTTGATTATGTATTATTATTATTTGTCGCTAGTATAGAACTTCTAATAAATTGCATGTTTTAATATTAAGTGTTTGCTGAGATATGCAAAAAAACCTTAGAAATTTCACCGGATTTCAAAAAACCGAAAATTTTAAAATCGATTTTACTGGAAAAGGGTGCATCCTACCGCAATCAAACAAGAGTATCTTTTTTCAACAAAAGACTTCAAGGCTTCTAAAAATTTCAAATAAAGTTAAAAAATCCTACAAATAAAAAACTTAGGGCAATATTCTCCCAACTACCTACCCAGTGGGACGCCACTGGAAGAAATACAGTAAAGCTAATTAAACCATTTATCGCGCCTAGCTATGGGTAAAACATGTATCAAATTTTGTTTTGATATCCAAATCGGTTTCTGAGATATTGTAAAAAAACTGCTTGTTATAGCTCCAATTCGGGGGGCTCTAGCCCCATAGCGAAGCGTTTTTGAAGGTATATTAATATAGGATTTTAGTCTTATTTTTGAATGTACTTTATCCCCTTAAAATATTGTCAGCTAATTTCGGGACACCCTGTATATGTATAGGCAGGGTGTCCGGAAAATACGTGTACAACGTTTGACGACAGACTACTGACGTCAAAATAGGTCGATCTAAGCCGACTTAGTTATATCCAAAATTGTCTCGTTTAGCCGGTAGAGGGCGTCAAAAATTTGTAAAAATATTGGTTTTTCCTAAATTACGTGAAAACCTGCTAATCGATTTTAATGATTTTTAGTATGTAGACTAATGCTATAAAATGACGTTTTCTAGTAGTATACTCACCGGCTGTAAATAAGTGGAAGTGTTATAAAAGTGATATAATACGTCAACATTTCTCCTCATTTTTTATATGAACGGCGTTATAATAACCCAGATATATTTGTAGAGTGACTGGATGTATTTGTAAGCTATTTTACCTCTTTAATATTTTTCGTTGAATGAGCTGTTTTGCCAGAAGAAAATATTTACAATATTTAGTATTATTAGTAATAATATTAAAATCAAATTACCTTTAACAATAATTTTTTAAGTGACCTTGTTGCTATGGCATTTAATAATTTGACAATTATTGACAAATTTTCACCAGTCAATGAAATTTACTCAAATATACGATCAACATTCTTGAATTACAAGTTCATTTTACCATTAAAAATGGAAAATTATACGAACTCTGAGAAGGTTGACATGCTCCTGGTATACGGGTTTTGTCAAGGAAATATGGGCGTCATAGTGCTAGGGTTAACATGGAGAGGTTTCCTAACCATCGAATACCAAACCACCAAACATTTGCCAATATCGAGCGTCATAGAACTGGCAGCTTTGAGAAAAACTTTGAAGGCAGGGGTCGTATGCGAACAACTCGAACTGTGGAAACAAAGGAGATGATTCTGGAAAGAGTTGAAGAAGAACCAAGTACCAGTACCCGTCGCTTAGAACGTGAGTTACATGTTCCTAAAACGATTGTCAACGAGGTTTTAAAAGAACAGTTGTTACATCCTTATCACGTGCAAAAATTTCAGGAACTTTTACCGACTGATCCCCCCATGCGGCTTACATTTTGTCAAATTATTAGAAACAAAAGAATCCGTGATCCAAATTTTTGTAGAACAATTATGTTTACTGACGAGGCGTGCTTTACAAGATCTGGAGTAACCAATCTGCACAACGAACATATTTATTCCGATGAAAATCCACATGCCATTAAAATTGCACATCATCAGCATCAATTTAAATTAAATATTTGGGCAGGTATTATTGATCACTACCTTATTGGTCCCATTGTTATTCCAGAAAGGTTAGATGGAAATATTTATTTAAATTTTTTGCAAGACACATTACCAATTCTTCTGGACAATTTGCCACTTTTACTTCGGAGGGAAATGTGGTATATGCATGATGGTGCCCCGCCCCATTTTTCCGTTGCCGTTCGGCAATACTTACATCATCAATATCCCAACCGATGGATTGGAAGGGGCAATGACGCACCAGTAAAATGGCCACCACGTTCTCCTGAGTTAAATATGTGTGGCTTCTTTTTGTGGGGCGCTATTAAAACAGAAGTTTACAAGACTCCGGTAAACACACGCGATGATTTATTGCAGCGGATTTTAAATGCAGGCAACCATTTTAATAACCCCGAGACATTAGATAGGGTCCAATATCATTTTTTAAGGAGTGTTAATAAGTGTATTCAGCAAGATAGCGGTCATTTTACACATTTGCTCAAGTAATGTTTTTGTTTTACTTAGTTTCTTACAATACATACTTTCAACTTTGTTGTACTTTGTTTTATTTTTATTGTTAATAATTGATGTATGCAGGTAATTGTAAATATTTTCTTCTGGCAAAACAACTCATTCAACGAAAAATATTAAAGAGGTAAAATAGCTTCCAAATACATCCAGTCACTCTACAAAAATATCTGGGTTGTCATAACGCCGTTCATATAAAAAATGAGGAGAAATGTTGACGTATTATATCACTTTTATATATATATCACTTTTATAACACTTTCACTTATTTACAGCCGGTGACTATACTACTCATTTTATAGTATTAGTCTACATACTAAAACTCATTAAAATCGATTAGCAGGTTTTCACGTAATTTAGGAAAAACCAATATTTTTACAAATTTTTGACGCCCTCTACCGGCTAAACGAGACAATTTTGGATATAACTAAGTCGGCTTAGATCGACCTATTTTGACGTCAGGAGTCTGTCGTCAAAAGTTGTACACGTATTTTCCGGATACCCGGTATATATATTATTATGTTTAAAAATAATATATTATGGGTTAAGGGATGCAGCTATCAATTTTTTAAAAGACTACCTCAACGACCGAAGTAGACAAGTTTACTGAAAAAACGTTGCTTCGGATTATTTAAGCTTAAAGCGCGGTGTAACTCAAAATAGCATATTGGGTCCTTTGTTGTTTTCAATATATTCGGCGGATTTTGAAAGTTTTTGAACCATTCTAATTCTCACGAATAGGCTGATGATTTTCAATTATATAAGAGTTTTAATTTAGAAGATATTGATATAACTGAAACCCATGTTAATCAAGATCTAGATACAATTTACAACTTATCTGTAGCTCATAACTTACTTTTAAATCAAACTAAGACTCAATTAATTCTATTCGGTAAAAACTCTAATCTACTTTCTGATCGCCTCAATATAAGAATTAATAATGATAAAATAAGTAGGTACGTCTGAATCATGTTAAAATTAGGGTGTACATTTTGATCCTAAGCTTAGGTTTAATCTGCACTTTTCTTACTTACCTACTTCAATTAACAAAATACCATATTAATAACGAGAGTGACATAATTTTTATGTCAAACAAGATTTTATTATGGCATACTTACTTAAAACCTAATGGATATTAAATTGCCGAAATTATTTTACAAATAATCGCTAATAAGTCAAAACTTGACTAGTTAGACATATTGTGTTAAATAAATAGTAAAAAAATAAAAAATATATAATTTTACACTTTTCACAGATTTTTACTTTTACTCGACATGTTTCGCAACACAGTTGCTGCTTCAAAGGAGTACTTAAAAATGGTATCTTAAAAATTATAGTATCTTAAATATATAATTAACGCCACTGCTGTACACTGAGAAAATTATTTAGCTATGATGGCTTTATATAAAGCAACTATGGCCAAATATTAGAGTAAATATAGCGCCAACCCTAACGTCGTGTTGTGACTGCCAAATATATTAAGCAGAGTCTATTTAGTAATCATTACTACATATTTTAGTAACAATATGATCCATGAAAACCTGCTCTTACTAGAAAATTTGGCTGCTTCAGCATAATTGCATATTAGTAAGGAACACATATTGAATAGTAATAGCCAGTTTATTTAGTAACTGTTGCATGATCGTGTAATATCAATGTACTCGTGTGGTAATTATTGTATTGTCGTTTAGTAAAAAAGCATACCTACTTGTTTAGTAATCACAGCATGATTGTTTAGTAATCACAGCATAATTGTTTATTTATCGCAGCATGATTGTTTAGTAATCACTGCTTCTTTGTTTACCCAGTTATACAGGGCATTCCATAAATATGTGCTGTTCAAACGAAAGTTTTATATACGCTAAGTTTTTTTAAACGCGGGCCATAAGAATTTACATAATTAATTTTGCACCCCCTGTTAACTTGTATTGTAATAAAAAGTTTAAAAAAAAGTTGGTGTGCATGTTATAAACTGAGGACATTTTATACTTAACGTTAACATGTTTTTAGCGACAAACTTCAATGAAATCAAAGAAATTATTCAGTTTTTTATTCTAATAAATTGTATTTATTACAAAAAAAACATATATTTTTTAAAACTGATTATAGTTTATAGCTAAAAAAAATTTACTGTTAAATTATGCCCCATCTAGCTAATTTTTTTTTCTAATTTTTTATTAGAACAAAAGTTAACAGGAGGTACAAAATTAGTCATGTATATAATAATATATGATCACAATAATCACATAAAAAAAACAACGAATACTTTAGGTATACAGCATGCACAGGCATACAGAACTGAAAAATAATGCGCGTAATGGGTATCGCGTCACACAACTATCTCGCGGAAGATACGATCACAGATTGGAATTTTGATTTTTCTAATGTCCGAATGGCAGAGCAAGCGCTTTCTTATTGGCTGACGTTCAACCGAATTTACCCTTTCCTACATCCAAATAACGAATCTTAAAAAACCGTTTTGCTCTAGTAGAACCGCGATCGAGCTATCCTGGCTTTAAGTACCTGGCAAAGTGCATTAGGGTTAGGATTAAAATTTGTAACGCTAGGATTGCTAATTCAGATAGCAATAATTACTTAACCGTTTAAGTTTATTTCTTTATAAAATTATTTAGCTGGTATAGACAGAGTAATATAGCAACAGTTAACAAATATGTTGTAATAACAACACTATAAGATTTGTAAAACCCAGCGAAATATATACTGCAACGACTACAAGATCATCATGTCACCTTTAAACAATATTTTAACTAATATAGCGGTTTATTTAGTAACAGCGGCTAAATTTGTCCAGCCCGATAACTTGGGAAACTTCATTTTCTCAGTGTACCTCAACCGATTGTTAGCTGCCTAGCCTGACTCTTGCAATTGTGATACTGGTCTATGCAAGTGATTTTCTCTTACATCTGATAGGTACCTATTTAATGGGTTTATGTTTAGAGGTAGTGGTATGCTTTAAAAGTGTCTAAAAACTACACTGGACTAAATTCCTCTCAAACACAAGTCACACAGTCAACAAATCCTGTTATATGTACATCAAGTGCCATCTGCGCGCTTTTCTTCCTAAAACCGCCTGTTCAATAAGGCAGTTGCATTTCCAAATCACGAGCGAGGCACGCGTTAATCATGCTTCGGACATTTGTTTACAATATCTTTTCTTTTGGATGCATTTAGTATGCACGCTGCATTCTCTCCGCTACTTTTTCGGTTTTTATTACTTTTGACAAGTACTTGCTAGCCTTACTAATGAGCCATGAGATGGCGAAACTCGTCTAAGGATGAATCTGAAAATAGAGCAACGAAGTAGTGAATAATAACTGATGAACAAAACCCGTTTCTTAAAAACCAAATAGTTGAGGTAAGCGTAGAGTAGTCTAAATTATTGTGCAGGAAAATATAAAATTGTTTTTGAGACACAAACTTAAAAACTCTTCATTCAAACTTAAAAATGTTCTTATATTCCAGACACCAATCGTAATTCAGCTTTACAATATGACCGCTTTTAAATCTGCCGTATGTTTTTTAACGTTTAATTGTTCTGCATTAAACCTTAAATATTATTCCTTCTTCAGCCGAGGCACTTAACTTTTTAATTTTCTTTTTCCTTATTAAGAAACCACTCCTTTTGTTATATTTTCAGTAAAATAACGAACCTTTTTCTTTTAAAAACTTGGCGTCGGCTACAAAAACACTTGTTCCGGCTCATCCAACAAGAAAGTTTTATCAAAAACAATGGAAAAACAGTGGAAACTTTTTGAGGCGCCGAAATGAGTACACGAGATCGGAGCAGCGTGGAAAGTATGAAAATGAAATTTCCTGACAACTCTTTTATTAATTAAAGTCGAAAGAAACTAATGATTTTATACCACGTTGTTGCAAGAGAAATGTGAATGGTCGGACGGTAATAGAATACAATTTTGTTAGTTTTTAAGGCAAGAATTATAATTTCTAATATTATGTTATAATGTGTGTTTGTGCAGCAGGTTTGAGGATATAACTGTGTTCGATAGCTGTGTGCCTAGTAGTAGTACTCAGATAGCACATGACGTCGAAATGATGTCTAAAAGACTTCTTTTAAACTTCCATAAAGACGTCTTTTTGACGTATGTAAGTCACATCAAATGACGTCAGTTTTTGAGGGCGAAATAACGTTACCTTTTGACTTCAAAATGACGTCAATTTTAGCGGCGTAACGCCCATTTTGAGAAAGAAAAACTGGTACAATTTTTAAATGACATAAAATTTATGTGTATTTAGATTTGTAATGCTAATGGTAATAATGACATGTGCAATATTTATTACTTGAATTTTGGAAGTTTTGGCACCAGTTAACTATTGAAAATATGGAACATTAATCACGAAAACTGTGGTTTAAAATACTTTAAACCACAGTTGTTTTTACTACACAGTAAAGCATTCGCCCAACACCATTTAATTTCTACCGCTCATCTGCATCTTCTGTTTGGCATCTTAGATGGCAGCCAAAGCACCTCTTTTTTTATAGATGTCAGCCATGTATTACCTACTATATATGCACTATTGTTCACTTGTCCAGTAAATTGTATTAAACAATACATTTTTATGAGCCAAACAATTAACAAGATTAAATATATAAAAAACCAAGCCGCAAAATCACTAAACTTCAGTCCGTTCCAATATAGCAACCACATGGTGACTCCACCGATGACGATGATCGACTTGTTCGAGATCAGTGTTGCCAGATTAATTTTTTGATCGTCAGTAGTTCCTATCATTCCACCTCGATAAACACATCTTACAACTATTTTTAATTAAATTTAAAGCGTGCCATTCTATTTCATTAATTTTTTTGGCTTTAAAAAATACAGATACCAGATTTGTGTTAACCTTTTAATATAATTTGTCATCGAACGCGGACATTACAGGTACAGGTAATGCAAAATTTAAAACTTGAAAACGAAAAATTCAAGGTAGTTTTTGCTTAGTTATAGGAAATTAAAAAAAAACAGTAGGTACCCACCTATCTTACATTTCATATTACAAAACAGCACAATAGTAGGAAATAGGCGAAAACAGTTGGTCTAATGTCAAAACACTAAGTTTGGCAACGCTGTTCGAGATTTTCGTTAGTGCCTCGGTGGCCTCGAACACTTAGGGTAATCGTTTTATCCAAATAACTGATCTGGGGTTGTCCAAGTGCATCATACCCTTGTCCCTGTTAAAAATTAAATATTAAAAATTGTATTGAAACTGTCATTGCGCTGGTCCGGGCGACACCGCTGTGCAACTCTCTGCATGTCAACAATAAAAAACTTAAAAGAAATAACATGGACAACCGCGCGATTTTAACATTTAAATAAATAATTATTTATTATTGTTAGGGGATTTTTATACTTGCGGGTGTGAGTATAAATAGTGAATAAAAATTTCAAATATATATGATCAAAACTGACCAAAAAACAACGTCATTTAGTCGTCATTCTGGCTACCTGGGTAGCAGTAGTAGTTGAGGAGAGGCTTAGCCCCAAGCAAGTGGCCAATTCGACCCTTTTTGAAAATACCATTTTACGTTACAGTTCAACGTGGGTTATCAACCACAATTTACAGGCAGATATTATTTTCGGCTTAGTTTTACAGTCTTCTTATAACACCTCTTGTCTATCATAGACCTCGATGGGGGCAGCCTATTACGTATCCGTGGTGCGACTTGAAGGATGGTGCCACCGAACAAACCCGCCCAATCCATCGGTATCAGTAACAGAAGTATCACTCCACGGGATACTGTCCGTATTACCAAATCCTTAGGGCGGGCCTCAATCCATCCGGATCACTACCAAACATGCGTCCCTTTCGTGGATCATTGTCTGCACTAAATCCTACACTTCGTTCAAGTGTAGCTTATTTTTTGAAAACTTGCCGAAGGAACACCCGGATGATAACGGAGGAGCCCGAGGTCTCCACAGCTGTATCGCTGTATAGTATCAAGGTCACCTTTAAACTGCACTATTTTTGTTATTGAGAATGCCAGCAGCCCGGTGAAACTTGCCGGAATCGCAGCAAATGTAAAAAGCACCAGACTTTTTCAAGTTAAGCCTACGTTTACCGTCCTCATCATTTATGAGTTCAGATGACACCGACGTAGTTATTTGTAAAAAGTGAACGTGTTTACTAAGCAAGGAGACCTTTTTCCTTGTTCGGGCCATACTTGTCTCTTTTTATATGTAGTGGAGGTAGCTTGATGCAGACAGAGACAGATATATGCTACGCCCGAGCAATTAAATTATTTTGCAAATTACTTTCCTGTCTTGGACACAAATGGAATCACCCAACCTCGCATAATAAAATGAAAATGGCTGACAGAGTTAATTAACTTGATCTTTTGTATTAATATTTTCCAATGACAAGAGCGTTTTTACTTTTCATTCTGCTAAAGGAAGTAATTAAAACATATTTTTGTTAACTTAGATTATTTTATCCTAAGTTTTGATAAATGTATTAATACGCATATTTTATTTACCAAACCCTATGATATCAATTTAAATTTTACTTATCGACTTATTACCATGTATATTAAACGGTTTATTTCTTACCCTTTTTTAAACTTTTGTCTATTACCTACCTACGGAATCCGAGTAGAAATAAATTTATTTTAACCCATTTTTAAGTGTTTTTTTTTGCATTTACATTATTTTTGTTCCAGATCGGCTGTTCGGTCTTAAAGAATTTTGGGGATTTTCGTCCCCGTTAGGTTGCCTATAAAAGGTTTTTACCCAGGCCTTTCCACTTTTCCAGGCTGACAATGAGGGCAATAGAATGGGTATTTTTATTAAAAATATACACATTGCTGAGAACGCTTCAAGTAGAGAACGAATGAAAACCAGTAAACAAGGAACTCGATAAGCAGAATACGGGGAATTATAAGACTTAAACGGTAATTGTGATTTTCTTTTAATATTTTAATAAAATTATGTCGTGCATTTCCCCGTTTTACATTTCATTTTCTGCCAGGCTAGATTAACAATAATTTAGAAGATTTTATTTTAAAGTGATATTTAATCAGAATGTTATTCAGAATCCTGCTATTTGAATTTTTACTACATCATTTGAAAACTTTCCACCTCGATTTTCCTGCTTTAAACTGAAAATGTGGAAAATCGCTCGGACCGTCGATTTTTATTTCGAGGAGGACATCTTTTGCGTATATTGTCAATCTTGTTAATTCAAGCCCCTAGGAGGGAGGGGGGGGGGGTAAGATCTAAATCTTAAATGGATACCCCTATTTTATATAATTTTTTTTGAATTCTGCATAAAATTCTGAACATTTTTTAATAAAAGCAATATTAGTCTATTCTTAACAGTTTCCGAGATATTGACTCTTGAAAAATGACATTTTGACAGCGTCTAGCTTTCTAGTTGTACGTCTTAGAAGAAAACGGCTTACATGTCCCTATCTTCGATTTTTATTATCTTTCCAAAAGTGTCAACTTCCGGTCAAACCGGAAGTACCAAATTTCTTACATCCGGTTTAACCGAAAGTTTACACTATTGGAAAGATAATAAAAATCCATTTAAGATTTAGATTTTACCCCCCCCCCTCCCTTCTAGGGGCTTAACGTAACAAGATTGACAATATACGCAAAATATGTCCCCCTCGAAATAAAAATCGACGGGTCCGAGCGATTTTCCACATTTTCATTTTAAAGCAGGAAAATCAAGGTGGGAAGTTTTCAAATGAACCCTGTATATAAAATCAACTAACGGGATTTTGAATAGTTCGTGGCTTAAATATTACTTTAAAATATTTCGCCAAAAAAAAATAACAAAACTATGGGCATTTGAACGTCCCGCCTCTCGATTCAAGGTTCTCACCAGACACGGTGGCGGTGCTGTTTTTGACAGTTTTGACATTTCCAATGTCATTTTGGCTTCGACCAATTAACATGCTTGTTTGACTTCTTCCTGGTGTAAGTATTAGTTTAATGCCAGTATGTATTGCCTATTCTATGGAGAACTAGAGGGTAGGAGGCCGATCGACTATGGCAGCATTTTCAATTTCTGTCCCGGTTTTTGGTTAGTTCGCCAGTTGGCCGATAGATGCTCTCGCTTCGCGAGTGGGCTGGTGTTTTCTTCTTCTTCTTTGTTTTGGACTTTTACTTTTGACAATTGACATTTTATTTTTCGAAATAACAAATAACGTTTGAAGGTTTGAAGACAAGACAAGACAGATAACGTTGTATTGTAATTGATTTCCATATTATTTCTAATGAATAATGGTAAAATTTATAAAAGTAGAGTTTGCTTTGTGTCGGGGTGTAAGACAGGATCTTCTTCAGAGAGGAAAGGTCACTAATGATGTTGTTTGTGCACAATGGCGTCGCCAGAGAGGGGCAGGGGGGGGGGGATGGGGCAGCAGCCTATCCTAGAGGTTCTAAAAATACGGATTACTGGAATTAAAAATAAAATTACGCGCTATTTTTTTAATTAAAACTTTTCTATCTTAATGTTTTCTTCAGTTCTTCTATGCTGCCCCTCCCTAGCTCACTGGCTGGCGACGCCCTTGTTTGTGCATTACACTTTCCGGCAGAAGATATTTTGCACTTTTATGAAATTGAATGGGCTGATGGTACCATAAATAGAATTAAAAGAGGGAAACTGAAATTAAAGAATGGGTCAGTACCAAGTATATTCCCTGATACGGCTTAATATTTGTCAAATCCTAAAAAAGGCAAAAACCACCATGTGAGCAAACTGAGATGCCCAACATAAAACGAAAGAAATATGTCTTTACCAGATACAAGTACTATTATTTTAGTTGAAGTTGAACCCCTAGAACCTATTTTAGTCAATACTAACTTTGTGTTTTTTTATGTATTCATATTCTAATAATAAAATAAGATTATATAGTTGTTTAGTTGCTCACATTAAAAAAAAAACCTCTGTAGCTAGAATGTTTAATACCCTGTATTTTAAAAACCACGCATCGTTGGAACTTTATACAGGAAGAGTTTACTAATAAGTATAACAAAGTAAGTGTAAATTCATATAAAAGTCCTTATTTGTTCCTCAAAGAACTAATTTAAATAAAAATAGTTATGGCGTCCATAAGAAACCATATTATTTGATAGCCCACTTCGAACACGAGCGCCATCTTACGGCGACTCGTAAAGCTGAATTACCGATGCTAATTTGGGACCGAATTCAATGCATTGCGATCGGCCTCCTACCTCAAGTCCTCCATAGCCTATCCACTACCACGGGTATGAAACCGAGATACGAAAAGTCGCAGCAGTCACTTGTCATTAAAGTCACTTGTCATCCACTACATATGGCGTCTCTTTCAAGGAAATAGACAAGGTTGAATCAAAATAAAATACATGATATGTCAATGGCAACCAATCACATTTCTTCATTTCATAACCAACCTGTTTGTGTTGGTTTGTGTTCGTCCTTGCAGTCTTTTTGGTGAAGCATCATGGTGGTTCACCGAAGAATTTTTATTGTGATTCTCTTCGATTTCAGATGTTGAATTTTTCAAATGAAAAAGAACTTTTATATTTTATTTATTTTATATACATGTGAATGATTTTGTGCAATAAAAAAGTTACATCAAGGTTTGTTTCATTAAAAATATGGCTCAAGAATTTTGATAGCAGGGTAAGTTAATAATATTTTGACAATTAAACTTTGTTATAAATAATTTTTAATAAAAATACGTTTCTATTACAAATTGTGCGGTGCTAAGTGTATTTATTGGCAATAAAAACTTATTTTTAAAAAAATTACTTAAAACCAATTTTCGGTTTGTTGGTGTTTTGTGTGCAATACTTCGTAGTAGCGTGGCCTGGTCATGGTCAAGCGCATGCGACGCTTCGCCTTTAGTTTTAAAAACATATTTTTTTTTATATTTACTATATAGCAATCATTTTAATCATTATACAGGGTGATTTACGGTGGATGGTACGTTAGACGTATATAACAATTCAGGTAACGAATCGATCGAAAAATTGGGTCATTTACATAAATGGATATGCCCTGTTTATCTAATATATTTCTGACAATGCAGTGTTGCCACTTCTACCAATAATTAGTAGCAACTTCGATATTTTAAATAGAATACCCTGTCTTTTATTCATTTTTTCAAACCCCTATTAATTTATTAATAAATTTCTTTTACATATTTCGTAATTATATATCTACCGTTATATACCATCATACCATTCCTAAAATAATATTTAAATACTAATTTTATTGACGAAAAACGTTAACTTAAAAACAAATGGTTTATTATTATTAACTCTGAAATATTAACCCATTAACGCCCAAATTATGTTTTTTTTTGAAAAATTTTATGAAATATGAATTTTTTAGTTACAAATGATAATCGTTAGTTAGATTACACCTTCAAAAGTTTAAGTGATTGGTGGTTTTTGAAAAAAGGGCTGATCTATAAATAGATCGCTGGGCAAAAAAGAATATCATTTTATATATTTTTAAATGAATTTTATTTCTAGATAAAAACTATTTTTTATGAAAATTCGAAAAACATTTAGTACATAGTCATTATATTTGTTGCAAAATGTAAGCGGCCTACTTTTACAAGATGGATACTGGCAGCGTCTTTAATTTTCTCTTTTTTTGAGAAAATGGCCTATTTCGTCTAGTCGTACATTATCTAAAACAAGTGTTTTAGAGGTTAAAGGAAAACTGAATGGTCGACCTTTGGAAACATTTCTTCCATGACCTAGTTTTAGATATGGTGCCATATCTACTATTATTCTCGTAAATAAACACCAGTACCATTTCTTGCACCGAATTGCAATACTGTGCCTCTCCAACAGCCAATCGTGATGATCCACTCCCCCCATAAATTTATTATAGTTTGGAATCAATCGTGGCTGAGGAACTCGAACTCGAGCTTTTTGTTCTTGATTCTATCATGGAGCTGATGCTAGTGGTTTGACCGCAAAAGCGCAAAAGCATCGTATGTAGGGTCCATTTTAGTCCAATTTGCAATAAGTTTTTCCGGTTCTTCTAATTTGCGCTTTTTCTGTAAATGCGGCAGTAAACGTTCTAACGGTAGATTATCTTCTTCATCACTATCTTCTACAATGTATTGTGGAAGTACTTCTGTAAAGCCAGCAACATCCTTTACCGTAGGAGTACCAGTATCTTCATCATTAATAACTTCCTCATCCGTGAGTTCGTCAACTTCAGTAGGCAACGCTAGTATATCTGCGTCAATTTGTTCTGATTATAGATAGTCAACAGCATCTTTCAAGCTTTTAAAAACATTTTTATTTCTACTCATTGCAATAATTCTAAAAAAAAAGAACAAATATTTTAGAACATTTTTATAACTATTTAAAAATTTTATACCTGGAAAGCCCAGTGATCTATTGATAGATCGCTAGTTTTTCTCAAGTATAAAAAAAAATGTATTTAAAGTTTTGTCAATATAACTTTATGGTAGTCTTTATTTATTATTTTTACAACTAAATAAGAAAAAAAATTTACCTACCTGCAAGCAAATCAAAGATATACCACAAAATAGCTAGGGGCGCACAAGAACTAAAAATAGCAGAAATAAATAGCTGCACTACTCAATTCAACAAGTCGGTATAAACTAAGCACAAAGATTTGTTATTATAAGGTGGTCCTAACTGATAATAAAACTGGGGATGTATTCGTTTGATGCATCGTAGACGGCAGAACGACGTGATTTGTAAAGTGATCTATAAATAGGACGCTGGGCGCTAATGGGTTAAGATCCTGAAATTTGGTAAACAGTTAAATAACACCAGAAGGCTTTTAACCCTATGCCCAAATCATAATTGCGATGTACAGGGTTGTTTAAAAATACAGTTAATTTGGTTTCTTGAAAAGGTGACCATATTTTTTTAAATGTAACACCCTGTATATTATCACTGATTTGAAAAGCTACATCAATTTTCCCCTTACTTTTATATAATATCATATGTATACCATTCGATTTTTGATAAGTGTGCCATGATAACCTCTTGTTTGACATACAAAAAAGTAATTTTTAGCATATGTCCTCTATGATATTGTACCATGACCAATAATATAAATTTAAAAAGTCTGAAAACAGATTTTTGGTTAGTGCCATATGGTAACTCTTTAATAAACTACCAAAATGTGCCAGATTTTACAAATTTGGAAGTAAGGAGGTACGAAAAAAGTATGCGACGGCCGTGTTTTTGTTACGGCGCGGCGGTCATGTTTTTGTTGCGATAGTTATGTTTTGCATGTGACGGTCATGAGATCGACGGTCATGTGATTTAACTAATTTTTATTTACTTAAAATTGAGCCTCCATGTTGTGAATTTTAGGTTAGAATTTCCACCGGTAAATAACCAACAACAAAAAACCAAAGCGAGCCACTTTATTACTATGTTATGTTGTTTTTTATCACTATAGACGGTCATGTTAATAGAAAAAATATCACTTTCATTATTGTTGTGGTATTTTTTAAATTATGAACCTCTTTTAATTTTCATTATTTCTAATTTATTGGCTTATGATAAGAATTTCTTTGGTTTCGTATATACAGTGTGTGTATAAAGTCTGGAAACGGCTTAATAATATCACAATTTACTGGCCGATTTAAACCAAATTTGGTACAGTTGTGTAAGAGGATCTAACGCACCGAATGACGATATTGGCGTTGTTGCCAGCTTTTTAGTTTGTCTGGAATTCGAACGAATTTTATATTTTTAAATATAACACCCAGTATATTTTTACATTTTTAAATTCCACATAAAACAATAATTATTTTTTAATAAATGCATTATTAGTCTATACTTCATAGTTTCCGAGATATTGACTCTCGAAAAGTGACATTTTTGAACTTTGACAGCTTATAACTTTCTAACAGTACGTCTTAGAGCAAAACGGCTTACATGTCCCTATCTTCAATTTTTATTATCTTCCGAAAAAAATCAACTTCCAGTTAAACCGGAACAACTACATTTCCTGCTTTCGAGTTACATCCGGTTTAACCGGAAGTTTATTTTTTTGGGAAGATAATAAAAATTGAAGATAGGGACATGTAAGCCGTTTTGCTCTAAGACGTACTGTTAGAAAGTTATAAGCTGTCAAAGTTCAAAAATGTCACTTTTCGAGAGTCAATATCTCGGAAACTATGAAGTATAGACTAATAATGCATTTAATAAAAAAAAAATATAATTTTATGTGGAATTTAAAAATGTAAAAATATACTGGGTGTTATATTTAAAAATATAAAATTCGTTCGAATTCCAGACAAACTAAAAAGCTGGCAACAAAGCCAATATTGTCATTCGGTGCGTTAGATCCTCTTACACAACTGTACCAAATTTGGTTTAAATCGGCCAGTAAATTGTGATGTTATTAAGCCGTTTCCAGACTTTATACACACACTGTATATTACTAGAACTGAGCATCACTGCTTTGCCACGGACATAATCTCTGGACCTTGATAATTAATTCTCCGGCAATGTTACAATTTTATTATTTACGGTCATCATGTCTTTCCAGTTTGCTCAATCTTATTGCACTCGATTATCATTTCTTTGGAACTGTTACAATTTTATCGTTTTCGAAATTCATTTATTTGAAGCTTGTATAACTTTTTAGGAGGTATTCGATTATGCTCAGAATAACTTGACCAATTTTAAAACGAAAAGGTGTTTCAAACAAACCCGAACGGGGAAAACAGTCGCTTGTTTTACGAAAGCATTTATTATTAAGCGGTAGTAATAAATAATATATCGCAAAAATACATTTACTTACAACTTTTAATGGAATTCATTTAAATGTGATTAGTTGAAAAATTGATAAGATATAATAGAAACATTAATCCAATTATCACCTATTATTTAGAAAGTATATTTTAAAGGCTTTATCTGTATGTAAAAGATTTTTTAGCTCGTATACTGTATAATAATTCACAATATTTAAGCATTTTCGCTATGACAAATTACGAATATTATTTGGTGTTGGGGCGCAGGGCGCTAGCTCTATCTATATTGTAGTGATGAGTAGGTTAATAGCCGAAATTGCTCCATTTGTGGCCTAATTGTTAAAAATATCCAATGCTCATAAATAAAATTTATAAAAAGTACTATCAAAATTAAAGAGCTAGTTGAAATTAGTTTGTAAAAGTGTTTAGCTAAAAAGATCACTTTTGTCTTGCCTATTATATTACCGATACAGATGCTGAATACCGGAAATTTCTTGGCGCTTTTAAAGTTGTTGAACCAAACTCAATAGAAATTTTCCGGATTCGTAAAAATTTTTGAGGTTTATTGGCGTTAGTTTATACATGTTCTAGCGATAATTTTATGACACTGTCCAGATAAGATAATTAATAAAGCAAAGTTTAGGGTCGTAATATTTCAGAGTAAAATAAAATCAACATTTTTAAGTTAAACGAATTACGTAATATCTTAGTAAAAAATGTTCTAATTAATGTTTATAGGTCACTAGCAGAATCATGTCTTAATTATGGAATTACTTATCTGATGGGGATCTGCTAATAAGATATAGAGGGGGTTGTGCATGTGCAGCTATCCCACTATTTCATTAAAAATAATATACTACCAGTTCACCAATCTGGCTTTAGAGAGGGGCACAGTACAACGACAGCCCTTCTCAATATGACTGACAACATTGCCAGAGCTCTTGATAAAAAGCTTGCAGCAATACTGATAGCTTTAGATTATTCTAAGGCATTCGACGTCATTGATCATGATTTATTGGTGGCAAAGTTAAAATTTTATGGTTGTGATGACATAGCTCTTCCATTTTTTAAATCATACCTTTGGAAACGTACTCAGCGAGTGCGTATAAAGTGCAGCTATTCTGACCCAAAGAATATAATTTCTGGTGTTCCCCAGGGATCCATTTTGGGGCCACTTTTGTTTCTTTTATATACATGTGACCTTTCTTCCAACGTAAAAGAATCAGAAGTCTATCAGTTCGCCGATGACACCCAAATGATTTGCTACTTTGATCCTGATGATGTTGAAGCGGCTTCTGAGAGTATTAATGGTGATCTAAGTTTAATTATGAGGTATTCTACTGAACATAATCTTATTATTAACTCTAACAAAACTAAAGTACTACTTTTGAAGAAGTAGTCCATACTCAAAGTGGAGTTGAATAATATAGGGAAAAGAAAACCATAAAGTCTTTCTCCACAATTTTAATTCGGTAGCTAATAAGCTAGAATCGACATGTTTTGAGTGTAGAAACACTCATCATCAGGATGTTAAAGTAAAAATTATGAACAGCTGATGTTGTTAGCAAAAGAGAAAATATAATAAAGTTAAGGTGGAACTAATCCATAATGGAGCTTTCAATAGCACGCATAGGGAGTGAGAAAATTTGTTTGCAGTCAAGAGGTGAAAATCTATCAGCACGCTGAAAGGTCCGGGACCAGTAAAAAAGCCACTGTGGGCGGGAAATGAAAGGAAAAACAGGACATATCAATATAATTCCATGTCATATGAAGTGCTTTGTGGAAATCAGTTCAAGTGTGTGTGATAAGAATATTAAAATTTGATTTGAGTTGAAAAATTCATCTGTGTCGAAGAGGTGTGAAAGAAAAAGTCACACTTGCTAACAACATCAGCTGTTCATAATTTTTACTTTAACATCCTGATGATGAGTGTTTCTACACTCGAAACATGTCGATTCTAGCTTATTAGCTACCGAATTAAAATTGTGGAGAAAGACTTTATGGTTTTCTTTTCCCTATAAAGTACTACTGTTTAGTTCTATAAACCATCGACCCAATGTCGAGAATAATATCAATATTGAGATGAATGGGGACCATCTTTCTTTTTCTGATAATGTCAAAATTCTGGGCTTAAATCTCGATCCATCTTTGAGATTTCGGGAACACATAGGGGTGATTTTGCAAAAATGTTATCTTCGCTTGCGCCTTCTCTATGCTAACAAACACATATTAAATTTTAAAATAAGGAAGAAATTAGCAGATTCTCTGGTACTATCGATAATTAATTATTGTCTTATAGTTTATTACCCTTATCTAGGCCAGAGGTCTCAACAGAGATTACAACGTATACAGAATGCATGTTGTCGATTTGTTTGTGGTTTAAGAAAGTTTGATCACGTGTCTATTCATATATATGAGTTAAACTGGTTAAAGGTTTCGTTTCTGTTTAAGTTTCTACTGCTATCTTTTATGTATCGCCTGTTCAAAAATCAAGCACCAAAATATTTGTTAGAGAAAATCATACCTAGGAATCAGGTACATAATAAAAATATAAGACATAATACTTTGACTATGCCGCACCACTCAACAGCTCTATTTACTCGAAGCTATACATTTAATGTTGTATCCTTATATAATCAGTTTAGACCTAGTTTAGGCGCAGCAGCCTCACATTCCCGATGCCGGCAACGTCAATGTTAAATTTGGAATTTGGTTTAAGAGGTGGCGCCGTCTTTCGGAAGAGACGTTAAACTGTGGGCCCCGTGTCATGGATGTTGGCACGTTAAAGAACCCTACCCTCGACAAAGAGGGATTCGGCAAAATTACCAGATAGTGTGTGACAAATTCCCTGGCGTCGGTGATTGGCCTCGTTGCGGAAAAAGGCCGACGAAAAATAAATAAATAAAAAAAAAAAATTACTCTCTTCATCAGATTCGAAAAACGTATAAACAGCTATTTTTGGAGGAGCAATTACTTGGGTAGATTTTATTCTTAATGTAGTAGGTATCTTTATGCCTTATTATCTAAATTATTTATTTAGTTATTTTTTTAAAATTTGTATTTATTTTTAATTTGCATTAACTTTAAATTAATTGTGATATTGTGTTAACTATAAGCATTTTTATAAGTATATCTCTTTGTAATATAGGGTTAAGAGTTAAAGAGTAGCTCTAGCTAATCTTCGCCCTATGGGCAAATGTAATCTATTTACATTTGTGAATAAAAAGACAGTTTATTATTATTATTATTATTTTTATTATTATTATTATTATTATTATTATTATTATTATTATTATTATTATTATTATTATTATTATTATTATTAGTATTATTATTATTATTATTATTATTATTATTATTATTATTATTATTATTATTATTATTATTATTATTATATTGTTGTCGAACAAAAATATATCTTAAAAATTATTTTTAATTTTCTTCTGATCTTTTATTTGAACAGTGTGGCGTCTTTTCAATTACTCAATTATATATTAAGAATTTGCTTAGATTTTCTCTCACTAGAAATAAGTTTCACAACTACATAACGCATAACATCATTACTAGAGCTAATGTTAATCGCAATTTGATTATACCCAACACGTATTTTAACACCACGCAAAGATCAATAACCTATGTGACTTCGAAAATCTTAAATATATTACCAGTGCAATTTAAAATCAAAAAATTTCAAAACACAAAAAAAGATCGGAATAAATGGATTATAAATAATACCCAAATAATCAAAGGTATTGTTAAATTTTTATAAAATTATGTTATTTAGTATAAGTATCCAAATAACTCAGATCGTGCATAGTTACGCAATGTCTACTTTGAAATTTGATTTAAGTTTTAAATGTTGATCTATTTTGTGTTGTATGCCCACACAGACTTGCATGGTCCATAGTGTATGCAACTCATTATGAATGTTATATTTCTTGAATGTACAATGTTGTAATAATAAATAAATAAATAAATAAATAAAAAATGTTTTTCCACAAAAAAATTGGAATTATTATTTTAGAAACAGTAAGAGATAGGTAGAGGATAATGTAAAAAAAAGTTGTTAAGAAGTTAATAGGAGCTTTGAAAATAAAATGAAACACAGGATTTTCCATTTAAAATCTGCTGCTATCAATTTTTGACAGAAGTGACACCACTATATCGTCAAAAATATTTTAAATAAATGGAGCAGCGTTTATGTAAATAGCCAAGTTTTCAGATCGATTCTATAGCTGGTTCGTCATATACGTCTAACATACTATCCACAGTAAATCACCCAATATATCCTACGTAACTCAAAAAAAGTTGCTCTAAGTTCGCGAAATTTTCTAATGCGGCTAACTTTTTTGTAAAAATTTTATTCCCTTCTTATTATCGATGTGGACTAGTGTAGAGAAAAAATTCCAACCACCCTAGAAAAATGTTTTCCAACATTCCGAAATTCTAGCTATCAAATTGCCACATGTGAAAGATTTTTTATTCATTCGTCGCAATTTTACTCTCATGTCGTGTTGATGCAATAAAACGCAAGAAGTGGGTTTTGTATTACTTGTGGAGAAATTTCTCGTATTACTCCTTAAGCGTATCTATCGAGTTGTGGTTTATAAACTAAATTTTTGATATAGTCTCACAAAAAAAAGTCCAGCGGGTTAAGATCGCGCGATCTGGGTGGCTACTCTAATCATTTTATTGACCTCCCCTCTACTTATCCACCGACCCGGAAAAATTGTATTTATATATTACTGCCTTACATGAGTAGCATATGCGAGGAGGGGGGCACCATTCTGTTGAAACTGTGAGATTAATCAGGATCATTATAAACTGGAAATAGAGTAAAAAGAAAAAGCTAGGACCAGATCTTTCGAAGGGAATTTAAAAATCTTTTTCCAGTGAGGCTCTCATCAGAGAAAGATGGTCCGATAATTATATTATCAACAATGCTCGCCCAAACATTTATCGTCTCATTACACGTTCAATGTCTTTGGCAAAGTATGGATTCTGCACTGGGGCTGCATAATCCAAGAGGTCTCATGCAGTTTTAGTATATTTTTTCAAGCAGCTCTGAGGAGAGGTTTTTTAAAGTTGGTGACACCATGTATGAGACAGAGTTTGCTTTTTAATGATGTTTTCAACGTGGATTGCTAATTTGAAGTCTTTGGTTATTGTTATCCCTAGGTATTTTTGACTTTTTACAGATTTTATTATTTTTCCCTTATAAGTTTGTTTAGGGTTGTTGAAGCCGACACAGCGTTTGCTTTCATTTAAATGTAAATTCCACTGTTCTATTTTAATCAGGTCTCTGTTAAGTCATCCATAGTGTAAAGGCCAACGCACACTACCGGTTACGATCCGATCGCGATTCACGGTTACGGTTACGATTGCACGTTCGTGAACTCACACTACAGTGACAATCGTCACGGTTCGTTTCACGATTGCACTAAATATAACCTATAAAATTACAGAGGCCTGCCTCGTACCTCGTGTATAAATGCTAATTCCGCATCAATAGTCCAGTTTTTGGACTTTTATGGTGCTGCTTTATTATTATTATACACGCAACTGCACACGACTTTTTGACTGAAAACTGAAATGTTATGATTCGAACCACAGAAAAATAAAGGGTTTAATTCGAACATGAAGATGAGGAGCAGCAACAGATGATCGCGTGATCACGTGAATGCACGCGGCGTTGCTATTGGCTACGGTTGCCTACGATCCGATTGAAAATAGAACTCAACCTAAACGTCCCAACCGAATCGTAATCGTGCACTGGTTCGCTCTGATTGGTCGATGGGTCCAACAGAATCGCAATAGTTAACCGTAATCGGATCGTAACCGGTAGTGTGCACTGGCCATTAGGCAGGATTATTGTATAATTTCGTATCATCGGCAAACATTGGTGAATTGACGCCGGTTGGTATATATAAATAAAATAATATTGGGGCTAAAACTGAACCTGGTCTTGAACCTGAATGTCACGCCTTCAACTCTAACAACACTACTTGTTCTATTAGTTAGAATGTCCTTAATCTCGCTCAAAAGATTGTCACCGATGCCCTAGTGGTTTAGTTTCAGAACCAATTTTTCATGGGGTACGAGGTCAAAAGCGCTTTTAAAATCTAGGTACAGTATGTCTACAGGTTTTTTATGTAACGAGTTTCTCCATGCGTTTATACAGATTCGAGAATATTAGTGAGTGTAGAGCGTCCTGGAAGAAAACCATGTGGGCATTGAGGAATAATGGAAATGTGCATAAAGAAGCTTGCAAGATCCTCGGCAATACGTTTTTTCATGAGTTTACAGAGTACAAAGGTTAAGCACCTGTCGGTAGTTTTTTGAATTAAATTTATCACCCTTTTGATAAATTGGGATAATGGCAGACTTTTTCCATTCTTCTGATATTTTGCCTTCTTCCACTGATCTTTTCATTAACTGTGTTAAAGGTTTTACTAAGGATACTGCATTTCTTATAAAGATGGGGTGGATATTATCTGGTCCTAGGCAGCTCTCTGTTTTTAATTACCTTAATGCTTTTCTTAGCGTATCTTCTGAAATTTCTCATGTCGTAAGTGTTTTAGGTGTATCTCCTCTTTGTGGAGTTGGGGTAGTAGGCTCCCTAACGAAAAGGGGTCGGTAAAATTCTTGTGCAAATACATTTGCTACTAGGTTGGGATCGCTTATCAGTTCGTTGATTTTATTTGTCAGCACTGTGGAACTCACCCTAGAATTTAGACAGATTTTTATGTATCTAAAGAAGTTCTTGTTGCTCTTACTATTCATAAGGTCATTTTCAAATTTTGATTTTGCTACTTTGATTTGAGTGGTTACATCATATTAGCAGTATCTCTATAATTTTTATGGTTTTCTTCGGTGTTTGTAGTGCGATATTTATGCACGAGAATTCTATTTCTGTTTCTGTATTTCTTTTTTATTTTTTTTAGTTACCCAAGGTTCCGATATTCGCTTGTTCTCTTCGACCCTCTATAGCAGTATAAAAAATATAAATCTCCTTTACCACTTAAGAACTTCCAGTATGCTACTCGTCCTCAATAACCCTGTGCAGGTCAAGTCAAGGCCATAAATAAAACCCCCGAAAACTAAAGCCGTCTAGTTTAAATTTAAAATCCCGCACAATAAAATATACTGGAAATTTTCTGGTGAAAACCCGCTAATACCCTTACAATGGCTGGAAAATTGGAGTTAAAAGGAACACGAGGGTAATAAATAATAATAGAAATGGCGCCGGTCTAAAATACAAATGGAATAATAGCTTAAAACTGGCCGTTAACAAGCAGGTGGTATGAAATTTGTGTGAAAAATGGACGTACAAGAAACACTGTGTGGGCAGAAAGGTATTATGTTAAAATTCATACATAATATAAAGCATAAAATGGGGTAAAAATGGATTATACATGGTCCTTAGTCTACCTTAGCAGAATATAAATTTTGTTTGGCTTAGCTATGCATGGTAAAGGACATGCTTAAAATTCACTTTAGGCAATTAAAACTTTTTGGTATTTAAGGTAATTCCGGGATTCTTGCTCCACCTAACTAAAAAAAAATTGACTTTGCAATATTGTCACGATGGCACCGAGTTCTTGATTAAAAGGCAGTACATCATGCTTAATTAACTTATTTATTAACAACAATACAGCAATTACAATAAACGAACATTCAAATACCCAGTCTTACCTTTTGATTACTTTGCTTCTACTTCTATGGGGCGGAAAAGTGTCAACGCGATCTCCTTGCCCGGATCTTCATGCTGGGCGACGTGTCTGCTTGGCTGCGAAAATCGTGATGCCCCGCGCCGCCAGCGCTCGCGACCAAGCCGGTCGACGCTGGGTTCCCCCACTCTGTCCCAGCCATTGGGTTAACCATAGGTGAGGGAACTCAGGCGTCGATGGCTTGGACGCGCGAAAAAACTACCCCCGTGACAATATTAAGGGCCCAAAACTGCTAGGTACCTGTTTTTCTTTAAATAAAACCTCATTGTTGTATACCTGAAAGTTTTACAGGGTGACATATTTACAATTTTAATAATATCACTTGTTTACCATTATTTTGCATAGAAACGTTGTTCTTATTATCAAGAGCAGGTAGGTCTTCCCCGTATTCCATAAGTTTATAGCGTTTGCAATTGTTATTTAGGTTAGCTTAGAAATCATAGGAAGAAAGATATATAATCCCCTTTATTAACAACAGGTTGTCCCTCCTTTGGATAATCTTAAAGTGAAGCTAGAACATGATAAAATAACATAAACATTAGCTTATATAATATATAAACAAATATACAACCCATTGTTATTAAACTAAACGCCGACTCTGATAGTGAAACAGGATTAGGTTTAGATTAAACAAATTTAATAATTATGTATTATTTTATTTGCTAATGTTGTAAAAATAGATAGGACATATTATAAGTATATTTTTAAGACTGTGTGAATTAAAATTAGAGTTAATATTTTATAACCCATCACTGATTTATTCTCCTAAAATAACTGTTAACCTGTTGTAAATAATAAATTTGGCTAAAAATTTGCATTTTGTTAATTGATGTACAAGGTTTACGAAACTTAAATAAAAAATACAGGTTCGTATTTTAAAATACATAGCTGATAATCGTACCCTAAAGACGGGACGTAAGAATAAATATCTGATAACGACATGTTTAAGAAAATGGAAAGTAACAATTTAAAATAAATTTTTTGCCATCTTTGTAAATAAAGCTAGGAAAAGAATAAAATCCGAAAAAAGTAAAACGGAATATTTCCAAATTGATCATAATTTTGACCGCGAGATCCCTATGTTGAGTGTCGAATTTGTAAGACCCCCACACCAGTTTTGGAGCGGAATGCAAAAATAATGTTCAAGTCTATGTCAGTCTTTCATTAAATTAATTAATTAATAAATAATTAAATTATAATATTTATAATTTCAAACCAAGTTTATATTACGACCATGATAAAAAAAAGTCTGCTGTTAAATTTTTGATAATTTGTAAAAATAAACGCTTAAGAATTTTTTGGAGCTGGGGAGTTTTGTTAAGGAGTTTTTCATTTAAATAATAAATTAAAATTCACGCGGCCTTAAAGGGTCAAGTGCGGCAACAGTGTCAACAATCGAGAAGCCAGCACTACTATAATGAAAAATTACCACCGCCGTGAGAGTATGGGAGAAAAGGACAGTTATACTCTGACCTACTATAACGCTTCCTAAACTGAGCCAGGTGCTAACTGGAACAAACTACCCAGCCCGCCATGTCAAAAGTTTAAATTTCTCTTATCCATGTTTTTTTAATTTTTTAATTATTATTTTAATATTTAATACAATTCTATTAGTTTCTACTCTAGAAAACTCGCCGATATTTTTTATTGTTTATCAAATTGATTTTAACTTATACATATTTTTCATATTGAAAATGTAAGTATACAATAAATAAATTAACATAGAATGTTTTACTTATTTCTTATTAGTTTACAAGCCAATATTAACAAATTATCGTTGATGGACAGCCGGCAGACAACTGCAACAGATTTGTGCCCAAGGTAATACCTAACAATCTATCAGTTACGAACTGATAGTGTAGGCTCTTAAAATGATAATTTTAACATTTTTGTTTTACTGAGTAGATTAGAAGTATATTTTATACTACTTAAGACTAATTTTGTTTGTTTTAAGGAATATTGTACATCGAACAACATAATGGTAGAAGGATAATGGTTTGAGCTAACTCGATGAGTAGATACTTGGCCAGTGGCCATATTTTACAGAAAAATTTACTGTCCACCCGATACTGTTTCTGTTTCTTTTGTTTCAGAGAATGCTCTAAGAATTACCTGGTGGTTTATAAATATTTTAGTAGAGGAAAGGAAGGTAAAATTCTAAAAAAAAAATCCATTATCAATAAGGGATAAAAATATGTAAAATGATTTAAGAAAAATATGTATTTCCAAACATTAGCTTGTTATAAAATTCTGAGAAACACAAACAGAGATAGTTGAACTTAACTTAAAAATTACCAGTTTCACCTTAAAAGATAACCTGAAAGTAATTTGGGATAGTGTATTCCAAATTACATGCATGAAGTTTGCAGAAGCCGTAGCTTAGAGATACACCTTCCAAAACGAATAAAGAACTTAAAAATAGAAGTCTAGTTGCAATAGTCACAAATTTACATTCCAGCTTCGTAACCCGCACATTCACTATGCACCCAATAATCACACATGATACACATGACCCATTTTTCTCCCCTAACATCTTCGCTAAACTTGCCATTACAAAAGAAAGACTCTGCATCCTCCTCAGTGGGCTTTGTCTGTTCTTCAAATAGTTCCATTTCATCCGAGGAGGCAGATCGATAGCTTGCAATTGTGTCAGTATCTGAATCTTTCTTCTTAAATTTCTTAAACTTTTCTTTTTTGTTTTGTACTTTCTTGGTTTTATTTTTTTCTGTATTTTCTACTTTGCTTAAATTTAGTTTTACTTTCTTCACTTTCTTTTTCTTATTTTTTTCTGCCTCCTCTAGTTCCTGCTTATATGGAGAACTCGATATAATGGTAGATTTTGATGCTTTTCGCCCACGATTAGATACTGTTCGTTTCTGTGGAATTTTTGGTTCAATGTCAAAAGGTGTTATAATTTTTAAATTTCTTTCTTCTGATTAGTCTGTGGCATTCCACATTTTGCGTTTTTTGTACTTATGGGGTGACGACATATCTGAAAAAAATTACAATAAAAACCATTAACTCATGACATGAAGGAATCAATCTTTGTGTACAAAACTGAATGCAATTTGGAATATTCCAAATTAGCTTCACCAACAGTATTCGAAATTACCAACATTACAACATTCCAAAAAACCAACAAAATCATTGCTTTACATAGATCATAATTTTAAAATATTGTTTAAGATAAACATAATATAGATCCCTAAAAACCGTTTAATATAAATAAAATTATAATTTTCAAGGATGAGTTAGATAAATATGGTTTTAATACTCACCAAAAAAGTTTTTAAATAGCACTGTGGTGATTATCGGCTGCCACTACTAAACTGCGATTTATAAACACGTGCTAACCTTAAATAGATTCAATATAGAGGTAAATAAACGTAATACGCTTGCTTTTAACTAGATGGAGCTATAAGTATCGCGGGAACGCAAGTATTCCAAATTACCAACACTATTCCAAATTACCTTCCTTTCCTCTACCTGTCTCGTTGCAGCCTAGTGCTTTAGTTTGTTCTAATCAGTTATTTTTTGTTATGTTTGTCCATGCAAGTTTTATTTATAAATAAACATAAAAAAAAGTATTTACGATAAGGTTTTTCCTTATTTATTTTCCAAATCTTGGTTAACATAAAACTGTGCTTGTATTCCATAAAATAAAAACGTTTGTGCGTCTTTTTATTGATTTAATTCGTGATTCAGTAATACTTATATTGAATCACAAATTAACTCAATAAAAAGTCTTTCAAAAGTTAATAATAAAATTCAAAAGTTCTAAAACCGCTGCGCCGTTCGAATTTCCCGCTATTGCGCCACTAGTGGCCAGCAGGCACACTAAAACCCCTCTCTCTCGCTGTCTCTTCTTTCTTACTCCATTTTGTTGCGACTGTTTAACAAAGAGTTAACATTTCTAACCCTATAAATTTTCTTTGAAAAAACAGTTAGGTAGAAACATCCCAGAGAGTAGACAGTTTTTTTTTTCAGGTTTGTTTGGGTTTGGTGGGTTGCTAAAGCCGCGCGACGCGACGCGACGGGCCGTAGGAAAAAACCCCAAAACAGTAATTGTGTTTATTAATCAGTATTGCCACCTAGGCAGACAGACCAGTTAAAGACTACGGCTGAAAGAGACATGCTGTTATTATACGAAGTTATTAAGAAAGTCATTTCTTTTTCATTTATACAGTCCACTAAACCATTACATTTCTTAACAATCAACAAAATGTCTGTCAAGTGCTATGTAGGTACCTCTGAACCGGAAACGTGGGTTAATGAAAGCAGGCAGATTAGCTATCGCGTTTCTCATTAACAAGTCTTGTCTCAATTTTTTAATAGGCGTATTATTTTTTAAAAATCTGTAGAAAAATCAATATAATTTTCAGTTATTTATACAACATAACTATATTATTTTTAATATCACCGTATTACTAGATCAGTTATAATCCTTTTTTGAATGTTCTTCGAATTTATACCTATTTTTAGAAGTAAGAAATTCCTCAAATAAAATTTAAAAAATTTATAATTTAATGTTGAAAGTTTATAAATACAGATAGAAAATTTCACAACCCCATGGATGGTCGCAATATTACAGGAATTGCCTGACGGAACATAGAAAAGAATATATGGCTGACCTAAATGAATCATTAATTCACATGGAGGTATATACAGTTAAAAAGGCCATATCCGGATTAAAAAACGGGAGATCTAGTGTTCCAGAGGGCATAATGGCGGCGTTATTGAAGAATGAGCAAGAGAAACTATATTGAATGATCATAACAGTTTACTATCTAAAAGTATCTATTATTAGACAAAAACAGGAGATAGACAAAAAAGGCGACCGAGGGATATACGAAAACTATCGGGGAATATCGATGACAATTAGGTACACTAAGCTCGATCTATAGAGTCCAGAAAGTGGGAATTTTAAGGAAAATTTCATAAATTTATTTTCAACCAATTAAAAGACTCCTTTTTGTTGCTTAGAGAAACGGGAGACTATCGCGATAGTCTATATAGCCTATTAACCTAACGAAATTAATAAGTGATAATTTTACTAGTATACTACTACGACTTAATTTTAATTCGAAGTGATAGGTGAGACAAACCAGCAAGTAAAAATCAGTTTTTTAGTCGTACCGTCGTCCCCGTGATATTTATTGTTACAATAATATTGTGTAAAAAATGATTCGTTTTGGTAATGAATCAGCAAGTTCGATTGCTAAAGAAATTGAGCAGTTAGTAACTAATTTTTATTACTAAAATGTAAGAAACATTAAATAACAAATTTGTTATCTGAAATCCAATGTCTTTATAGTTTTAAATTCAAATATAACTTTAAAAAACATATTTCCGATGAGTTTAGTTTAATATGACGCACTGTATTTTTACAATAGAAGTTAATTTTACTTGTAAGTAACTAAGGTTTATTACTAAAATTTCAGGCACATTAAAAGAAACTCCAATTTATGAAATTTTCTTACGGAATCTCCCACTCAGCAGAATTAATTCCCGATAATTTTTTTCTCGGTTTCACTCATGTTTTTGTTGATAGTCGTCTTCGACTCGGTATAATTTTCTATCAACAAAACCAGTCGTGACCTTAAAATATAAATATCGGTAATAATTCTGCTGCTAGGGAGATTATAAGTGATCATTTAATTAAACGACTTACATAACAAGGTTTTAGTATGAAAATATAAGAAAAATAAATCAATTATTTACTTAAACAACATACTTTAGCTTCTAAAAAAAATCCTTTTGGTACTGTTACTCAACGGAATGTACAACGTAATAGTGATGTAAAGTTTAGTTACTTTCAAAGACGATTTGTTACTACGAACTCGTTACTGTGAACTAGCCCATATTAAAGGTCTGACGTCTCAAAAATTTTATTGACTTCGAAAAAAATATTAAAAGAAAAAGGTCGGAATCACGTCCGAGAGTACGTTTAGCCACAATCACCTTGAAAGAAGCCGTGAAACATACTCATCGACAACACTGCTTGAAGATCCATGTGTCACGTGACTTTTTTGAGGTTAGCCATATTTTAGTATGTAATTTACGCGTGAAGTAGGTGTAACTTTGCGGTTTTTCGTATTAATTTGTATTTTTATCCGGTTTTCGATTGATATCTAATAGAAAACCTCTTCAAAATATTAGTGAACATTTGTGGTGCGCGTTTGTTGTAATAGCATTAATAAAGTGAAAAATCCAACAGCCTGGCCGTCCCAGGGCGGTTTGTTTACGGGTCTTATAATGGCGGCAGAATTTTATTTGTTTTAATTTAAAAGTTGTGTTTTTTGTATTCTAGTTAGTTTTTTGGGATAAACTTTATTGTTTTGTGGTTACAGTTAATTTATTAAATATTGAAGTATTTATTTAGCTTGAAAATATACAAGAAGTATAGTTTAACAATATCACTAGCAGATATAGTTCATAAGTAGGCAGGATACCACTAGATTTCTAGGTACCTAGTTATAGGTAAGTACTATTTTTTTTCTTTTAGTTTGTTGATTTATCAACATGCCAAGCCCCTGTTGTATTCCTGGGTGTAACTCTAACTATAAAAGTATTTTAAAAACAGGTGAAGAGAGTGTATCAGTTTTTCACTTTCCAAAAGATGAAAATCCGAAAATTCTATGGCTAATTTGTCGCCCACGCAGTATTCTGTAGTTTGTGCTAAGCATTTTGTCCCCAGTGATATTTTGCCTGATGGCACCACAAAAAAAATTCCAACTAAAGTGAGACTAAATTTAACAGCTGTTTTGTGCTTTTATCCCCATTTCCCTGCTTACTTGTCAAAATGTTCTTATTCCTAGAAAAAGTCCAGCGGAGAGAAACGACGAACAACAAGAGCGTACCTCTTAACTTAGTCAAGTTTTCGAGCAATCAGATTTAGTAAAAAGTTTTGACGATCTCAGTAATTATTCACAAAACTTAATACTTCTGAATTTTGGGAAGTAAAAAATTGTAAGTGACTCAAAAATATATTTTTATAGTTTAGATTTGACCAATGACTGTATAAATATTGTTAATCAGGTTTCAGTGAACATTGATATGAAGGTAAAGGTTGTTTTAAAAATTCATAATAATAGCTTGTGGATCCGCAACTCCCAGCTGATGCGGCGTTGCCCGGTGTCACTTCATGGTTTGTTTTTAAGGTGGTTGTGGTTTAGCGTTATTCATGACTAGAGTCTTTTTACAACCGGTATTATTTACTTTGAGGCCTGGCAAGTAAAGCTACCTGGCCCTTGGTTGGAAAGCTGGATGAGCAAAACTTAAAAAATCGTGTGATCGCATACACATCGTGAAATCGTCAGATTTGATACGAAATCGGGAGATCTTACGATAGACATAGACATAGACATAGACATAGACATAGACATAGACATAGACATAGACATAGACATAGACATAGACATAGACATAGACATAGACATAGACATAGACATAGACATAGACATAGACATAGACATAGACATAGACATAGACATAGACATAGACATAGACATAGACATAGACATAGACATAGACATAGACATAGACATAGACATAGACATAGACATAGACATAGACATAGACATAGACATAGACATAGACATAGACATAGACATAGACATAGACATAGACATAGACATAGACATAGACATAGACATAGACATAGACATAGACATAGACATAGACATAGACATAGACATAGACATAGACATAGACATAGACATAGACATAGACATAGACATAGACATAGACATAGACATAGACATAGACATAGACATAGACATAGACATAGACATAGACATAGACATAGACATAGACATAGACATAGACATAGACATAGACATAGACATAGACATAGACATAGACATAGACATAGACATAGACATAGACATAGACATAGACATAGACATAGACATAGACATAGACATAGACATAGACATAGACATAGACATAGACATATTTTATTTGACCACATTTTTGCAAAAAATACAAATTGAGGCAAGTCATAGGTACTATAGGAAATATAAAGCAATCCTTTACGGGTGAATTTAACTAAATTAACATAATATAATAAATTAAAACATAATAATTGTATAAACAAATATAATAATATAAACAAACTTGTAAACAGTAACTAACAAACAAAATTCAAAATATAAATGTTGTATTTTGTGACTTTACAACATTAAGGTATTCTACTGTCGAATAGAAAGCGTGGGATTTAAGAAATTTCGTAATCCCAGTCTTAAATTTCTTTTCATTTAAGCTCTTTACCTTTGTAGGAAGCACATTATAAAGCTCAATTTTTAGAGAATTATTTATAGACTTACTAAGTCTGTACTTGTTTGGCCGAATAAAGTGAGCCGACCTCGTGCCATAGTGGTGAATGTCGGAGTTAAGTTGAAAATGACTATTGTTTCTATGAATTTCAAGTAATTGGTGCAAAATAAATAATGATGGCAGCGTCAAAATCTTTAAACTAATAAAATGTGGCTTGCAGTGGTCACGCCCACCAACACCCGCAATAACTCTTACAGATTTTTTCTGCAGTCTAAAAATACGTAGGGAGTTAGATGAGTTTCCCCACAAAAGTACTCCGTAGGAAAGATGGACATGGAAGAGTGAGTAATAGACACTCATCACTGACTGGTGATCAAGAAGTGACCTTAATTTTCTTATCACGAAAATCGCCGAAGACAGTTTAGTCCGTAGTGACTCTATATGGGGAGTCCAGCTTAGGGTATCATCAACAGTTAAACCCAAAACATTTACACTTTGACCCTTCACAACGTCACGACGTGTTGAAATTACCAACTTTTGAGTTTTTTCGGTATTTAGTGTCAGACAGTTCTGTGTAAACCAGATGGCGGCCCTCTCAGCCAGATGTAAGCTAATTAAATTTAATTCGTTAATATTTTTATGATGACATAATAGAGTTGTATCATCTGCAAAACAAAAGCAACGGTAGAGGGCAAGAAATGAAAATAGGTCATTTATATATATGACAAAGAGAAGAGGCCCAAGAACTGATCCCTGGGGCACTCCATTCTCGATCAGTCCAAAATCCGACATAACATCATCAAGAGAGACACACTGTCTTCTCATAGACAGATATGATTTTAGCAGGCTCAAGGTCTCACCCCTGATCCCGTATCGATATAATTTCTCAACTAATAGCTTGTGCGAGACACAGTCGAAGGCCTTGCTGAGGTCGCATAGGGTCATGCTCACATGTTCTCCCTTTTCGAGACCCGATAAATCATGAGATGCTTACCGCAACCTTATAGAGGAAGAATATACTCCTGTGAAAAAGGAAGAACAGGGAGGCTTTAAAGCAGGTCGATCTTGCACAGATAATATATTCGTCCTCAAACAAATAATTAAATTTCGGTTTTACTTCTATATTTCTCTTATCGTTACCAAAAGTTTCTTAATGATATTAGGTACGTATTGGAAACGAATCTCGCAAATTCCCACATAACGCTATATGTATCGATTTATCATTTGGAAAGTATTTTTAGATACCTATCTTAACTTGATTTATTTTTAAACTTTTATAAGACCCATTTTAGTAGGTCGTTAGTTCACTTTCTAATAATAATATCGATTTATTTTTGAATTAACTTTGGATCTAATAATGCAAATATTGGTCTAACTATCACAGAGTGTTGGAAAGTCCAAAATATTGCAAATACTTCAAAAAGTACTGAATATAATTATTGTTTAAAATTGGGAGATATATACGTATATGTAGAGGAGAAGGCCCGAATATGGGCCCTGCATTTAATATGAGCCCCCTCAAAAACTCAGTATGACCTTAAGCTACATCTATCTAAAATAGCCCAAAATATACTTATTGGATAGCAAACTGTTTTACCAATAGTCTGTTAGATAGAAATGTAATTCAGTTGTCAACAGTTAGTGGTGAATGTGTTTATGAAAATTTGAATATATATTTAAATTGTTGGGGTAAGTTGCGTAAGGATATTTTGTCAAATATTAGCTGACTAGGTTTGAAATATTCGCATCAGTGTGTTGTATTAAGATTCAGTTTCGTTATATTTCCATAGATATTGAGTCACTTCATTCCAAAAAATAATATGACATTTTGTTTGAATGACACGCTTTGCTGATAATATGGGCTCTTTGCTGGTTCGAATAATAATAAATATTGTTAATCAGGTTTCAGTGGACTTTGATATGAAGGTAAAGGTTTTTTTAGAGGGTAATGAATTGGCTTACAATGATTTGAAATGGATTTTTCCCTTTGAAATGAAACTAAGCAGAGGTGGTCTCAGCTTGAAAAGTTATTGTCTCGGTACCAATTCATACATTGTGAAGGTAACGAAGTTACCCAGATAGTAGGTGACTTTCTTAAGACAAGCGTAGATTTCTTAAACAAAGCCTTAAGCTAATTTGTATAATAGAATATTACTTTTGATCGACCAAATAAATCTACTCGTAGTGAAACAAAAACAGTTTCTCAACGCAATATTACTATTATTTAATAAATTAGGTAAGTTGTTCCTGTTATGCAAAACTATTTATTACTTTTTGTACATTTTTCAATATCACAGGAAAACAGAGCCAAAAAAACGCAAAAAATATCAGAAAGAATAAAAACCTCGCCCGTTGCCGCGCGTCGTAATAATAGCTTGTAGATCCGCAACTCCCAGCTGATGCGGCGTTGCCCGTTGTCACTTTATGGCTTCTTTTCAAGGTGGTTGTGGTTGTACTCATGCCCAACCCTGTTGGGCGCTAGGGGATCTGACCGCCGAGTCGTGCGTACAAACTTATTCTTTCACCCATAAAATTTAACTTTTGTTTGCGCACGAGATAAACTGTACGGATATAAATGTATATGTTTATGGCTGCACACTGTTTAAAGAAATGGCGAAAAAGAAAAACATCTTGACATCCGTAAAATAAACGTTACTACGCCGATATACAAGATTTTTCTTTTTGCCTTAAACAGAAGACTGGTTAATAATTATATTACTTTGTTTACTATTAAAGGTCACGATTTTACTAGCTAAAGTAACCTACGTACTATCAACAATAAATTTTGCGTGTTTTCTGAATAACAAACCAAACTAATTACGTGACTAACGGTTCTTTTCAGATAAAAGCCATAAAAAATTATCAGGAATTTTGAGCGTTCTGCAGGAAACTCACACTTAATAAATTTATCACCCAGTCGGTCGTTAAGGGTTTACTACACAATGTTTAGCGGAAGCGAGTAGTAAATTTTAATTTAATTTTGTGCTGATATGATGCATTTTTAACATGCGGTTACAAGGGTTGGTGTTAATTAATTTATGTAAACATAGTTGTGGTGTGTATAAATAATAATGTTTAAGTGTTTTTTAGTAATATTATTATAAAATAGAAAGTATTAGAATTATTATTGACAAGTGTTAGGTACTTATACAGGATGGACATTTTTAACTGGAAAAAATTCAGTATTAGAAAGCCACTTTATTTGTTGAAAAAATTCCGAACTATGGCTGCTTTTATTTTTAGTTTGGCATACTTTTTTCGTAACTTTATGAAATTTACCAGCAACCGCCCCTAGCTTTTTTTAGTTTAAAGTTTTTAAAGGGAAAGAAATAAGACACTTTAAGTCTTCTTATAAATAAACTTTTTACAAAATCTACCATTCCAATTTTAAATATTCTTCTCTCCTCACACTTATGATATTTACTCATTAATATGACACTTAACTTTCTGCTATGCCACCTTTATAACTTATTTTCTGCCAATATTTCACAAATGGCCTCTCGTTAGGTTTACCATTACGTTGAAAGTTTTTTCAAAAAATGGGCTTGTTTTTTCCATCATAGCCCCGTTAGGACTGTTTGCACTTATTGTATTCCTATATTCCCTATTCTATTCGAATGCACATGCATTCGAAACATGTAGAGAATTTACCCTTTAAACCTTAAAACTTATTTTAATATACCAGTGGAAGAAGACTTAAAGTGTCTTATTTCTTTCCATATGTATGTTTAAAGAAACATACACTTCACTTAAAGTATGGACTATTTCTTCAAGTTAAAGGTATTTATTGTGAAAACTCGTTGGAAAGGACATAAAAAGGAAATACGACCCACTATTATTTTTGCATTTCGGTCATGTAGACGCAATTTATTTTATTGTAAAAATTGTTGGAAATGGTTTTTTCTTGACAAACCCTTAATCTAAAGTAAAATTCTTTACATTATGTACCATGGTCGGAATTATTTGACGAACTTCGTGTATAAGTCGTCGCCTAGGCTCACCTAAATTTTCTGGTTTTGTTACGTAACCTTTGATTTTTAGGTGACCCAAAAGGAAATACTCTCGATGATTAAGGTCGGGCGAACGTGGCGGCCCTTCCTCCCATCCAGCGGTTAATTAAAACTCATTTGAATATTGTCGAATATTTATGGCGTAATGGGGAGGAGCACCATCCTGCTATAACCATATTCGATCATCAGGAAGATCTGCTTCGGCATGGTGAGAAAATAAAGCAATTAATGCTGGAATAAGTTCTCCATGCAAAAAATTTAGATATGTACCTATGGCCATGTAAGTATGTGTGTAAAAAGATCCAGTCGAAATCTACTAAATACTGATCAAGTGCATTCATCATCACTTCACAAAACTGAAGGCTGTGGTCCGGATCATCTTCCAGTAATTCTTGTTCCATTAACATTTTATGAGGATACATTTGACATGATTTCATTAACTTGAATGCAGATGTATGGCTGATGTTATTTTCTGTTGCAACTTGCAGAACTGGAGTAATAGGATTTTCTTGAGCAAGTAAAACGTTTAATGGCATGTCCATTACTTCAGGCTGCCTTGTTCTTGGTATGTCACTAACGTCGCCAACTTCACGATAACGTCTTTCAATTTTGCTAATGCTGTCTTGGGAAATTGATGGTAGATCGGGATTTGTTTCGTAAAATAAATCTGGTACTTCTGCTTGAGTACGCGATCTGTCGCCAAAGCCAATAATCATTAAAATTTCCAATTTCATGTGATTCGGTTAAATAACCCATTTTAGCATAGCAAAAATACTTTTTATTATAAAGTAATGTTTTAGCAGCACAAAATACTACAGCAGATAAGTATTGATTCTTCTAAAACGCAAATAAAGTTTCCTTTAAAATACGACATCAATTAAACAAACTATACCTTATCAAGAATATGTTTCCTTTTTTCTGGCTTTCTAGATTACCGAAATGACAATACATACCTTTACATTTGAAAAAAATAAGTTGGGGGTGGTTTCTACCCCAAAAAGAGAGGTAATTAATTTCATGAAGACACGAAAAAGTATGCCAAACTAAAAATAAGGGCAGTCGTAGTTTTTTAGCACATATGCCCTATAAAACTAAATTTATTTCAATTAAAAATTTTACCCTGTATTTTGAAACCCGAACAAACCCTTGACGATTACCTACCTACTGAACTCGAATAGAAAATAATTTTATTTGAACCCACTCTGAGGTGTTTTTTCTGCATTGTTGTATTTTAGTTTTAGATCAGCTCTCCCGTCTTATGTGTAAGAATAAATTTTGGAGACAGGATTCCCCTTTAGGTTGCCTATTAAAAGTTTTTACCCAGGCCTTTTCATTTTACCAGGCTGACAATCAGTAGACTAGAAATAGGTATTTTTATTGAAAATACACACATTGTGTAATTGAGTCGATCGTTACTTGATGAAGATCCATATTAAATAAATACGTAAAAGAAACAACGTTAAGGTTTCAAATAATTTCAATTCAAGACATTTATAGTGCATATCTAAAAGTTATTCACAGTGAACTTACACACAGGTTACATAGTGTAGAGTTTGACATAAAATACTTTAAAACTAGATTAAAAGTGCAAAATATAATACATAAAAAATATCTAAGGCAACATAAAAAACTAGGTAAGTTAATTTCTATAAATTCCAATCAAGACAACAAACATGGTCAGCCTCTATTCTCCAATCACCAATACTTTACTCGGTTTATGAACTTATTAGACACAACTTTTGATAATAATGAAACAAAATTACCAGAGAAAGGTTTAAACCACAGCTTATATGTAGAAAATAATTCACAGAAAAACTTTGAAATTTTAGGCGTCGAATCTGAATTAGCTCTTACGAATTGTAATAGGGATAACATTACCTACACTAAAGCAATTTTGTCTAAAACTATACAAAAGACCACAAAAATAATAAACATAACAATAAAAAATCTATTAATGAAAAAATAACAATTAACAATATACTCAAAAAAACCAAAGAAAATAACGTAATTTTTACAAGAGCCGATAAAGGAAAAACCACGATTGTAATGAATAAAACTGATTATGTTAAGAAAACTGTGGATTTTTTAAATCAATATAACAAAACATCTCTACAAAAAGACCCAACAGACAAATATCAAAAACAAATTATAGACATACTAGATAATTGTAAAAGCATTCTATCTGAAAAAGACAAATATTTACTTAAAACAATGAATCCATCAGTCCCTAAACTCTACTTCTTTATAAAACTGCATATAAACTTAATCTTCCTATCATACCTGTCGTTATGTATCTGCCCCGGCCTATAGATTGTCTAAAAAACTTATAGATATCATTCTAGAAAAAAACCAACTTCATATCACAGTTCAGCATAAAAAACTCCACAGAGCTTATAAATAAAATTAAAAACGTTCGTATTCCTAGTAATGCGATACTAGTATCTTTTGATGTAAAAAACCTTTTTCCAAGTGAACCCCCAGAAGAGGCAATCCAAATTATTCACAACCTACTTGAGGAAAATAAAATTAATTGTGTTACTTATTTTGAAATTCTTACAGCATTAAATATCTGCATAAATCAAAACTCTTTTCAATTCAACGGAAGTATCTACTCAGCGAAAGAAGGACTTATAATGGGTAGCCCACTAAGTCCACTATTAGCAGAAATATTTATGAATAGTTTAGAAAAGAAAATAAAAAACCACCCCCTTTTAAAAAAATGTTTATACTGGTATAGATATGTTGACGATAATCTGGTTTGCTTCACAGGGACACAAAGACAACTAAACTCGTTTTTACAATATATAAACAGCCTACATAAAAATATTGAATTCACAGTCGAAACCGAAACAAACAATTCAATAAACTTCTTAGACTTAAATATTTCCAAAAGAAATCAAAAACACAAATTCTCCATTTATCACAAACCTTCCCACACAGATACGACAATACATTATACGTCTCTACATCCCAATTCCCATAAATTGGCCGCTTACCATAGCATGATCCATAGACTGATCACCGTACCGATGGTCTCGGAAGATTATAACAAAGGACTTAACATTAATAAACAAATTGCTGTAAACAACGAATATTCCCCCAAAACAATAGACAATATACTCAAAAATAAATTAAACAAAAAACTTTCTCACTAATTTATCTCAGGGTAAAGGACACACATAAAACATATAAAACAAGAACTTATATAGGAAACACTTCAGACAAGGTTAGCAACATTTTAAAGAGACAAAACATTAATATAGTTTTTAAAACAAACAACATAATAAGTAAATACATCAAAAACAATAAAGACAAGATTGACAAAGAACAAAAATGCGGAGTTTATGAATTAGACTGTGGTTCTTGTCAAAAAAGTTATATAGGACAAACAGGACGCTCTTTTAAAGTTAGACTACAGGAACATAGAAGGAATTTTTTAAATAAAAAACAAAATTCAGCGTACGCAACTCATCTACTATCAGAAAACCATACTTTTCAGGATAATTTTAAAATTTTACATGTCGAAAATAAAAGTAAAAAGTTGTCTTTATTGGAATCTCTAGAAATTAACAAAATTAAAAAAGCAGGCAAAATTTTAAACGATCAATTAGATGTTAACAATTCACCCTTATTAAAATTGTTTTGAAATATTGTATTTTCCAACCATTTTTATTTAATTCCATTGCTCAGTATTTATAGGTATACTTTATTACTCGGGTTTTTTCCAAAACCCGTAAGATAAGGAATATTTAGATAATTAGTTCTTAGCAGGTAAATGCCTCTACACCTACAACTTTGTTTGTCATTTCCATTTCGACATCTGACGAAGTAGCAGTGCTACGAAACATGTCATGTTTTTATTTTTATTTGGAATATAAAAATAAACCAATTTTGTGAAGATTTGAAACCTTAACGTTGTTTCTTTTACGTAGGTATTTATTTAATACACACATTGTTGAGAAAACTTCCAGTAGAGAATAAATGAAAAACCAGTAAACAAGGAACTCGATAAGCAGATTACGAGGAATTATAAGACACACTCAAGTGGCAATTGTGATTTTCTTGTAATATTTTAATAAAATTATGTCGTGCATTTCCGAGTTTTATTTTTTATTTTCTTTTAGGCAATATTAACAATAATTTAGAGGATTTTATTTTAAAGTGATATTTAGTCAAAAAGGTTATTCAGAACCCTGCCATATTTTTACTGCATATAAAATCAACTTACGGGATTTTGAACAGTTTTTTTAGCTTAAATATTACTGTAAAATATTTCACCCAAAAAAAAAAAATAACAGAACTATGGGCAAGACTATGGAGGAAGAAGATAGGAGGCCGATCGACAATGGCAGCATTTTCAATTTCTGTCCCGGTTTTTTGGTTAGTTCGCTAGTTGGCCGATAGATGCTCTCGCTTCGCAGGTGGGCTGGTGTCGTCTTCTTCTTCTTCATTTTTGACTTTCACTTTTGACATTTTATTTTTCGAAATAACAGATAACGTTTGTAGACAAGATAAGACAAATAACGTTGTATTGTAATTGATTTCCATATTAATAATGAATAATGGTACAATTTATAAAAGTAGAGTTAGCTTTGTGTCGGGGAACACAGGATCTTCTTTAGAGAGGAAACGGAGCCAAATAAGTCTCTTTCTAGCTCTAAATGTAAGTTAAAATTTTTTATAAACTATAATAATTAAGTTAAATATAGCTTTTTATACTAACTTTGTGTTTTTTTATGTATTCATATTCTAATAATAAAATAAGATTATAATAGTTGTTTAGTTGCTCACTTTAAAAAAAACCCTCTGTAGCTAGAATGTTTAATACCCTGTATTTTAAAAACCAAGCTTCTTTGGAACTTTATGCAGGCCGAGTTTACTAATAAGTATAACAAAGTAAGTGTAAATTCATATAAAAGTCCTTATTTGTTTCTTAAAGAAGTAATTTAAATAAAAATAGTTATCGCGTCCATAAAAAAAACATTTATTTGATAGCCCACCTCAAACACGAGCGCCATCTTACGGCGACTCGTAAAGCTGAATTACCGATGCTAATTTGGGTCCGAATCCAATGCATTGCGATCGTCCTCCTACCCTCTAGTTCTCCATAGGCAAGACACGATAGCGGCGCCATTTTTGACATTTCATAATGTAATTTTTTCTTCGACCAAATAACATTAACGTGCTTGTAAGTACTCGCTGGTTTAATGCATAATTCCGTCAGGTTGACTCGTACTTCGCAGCAATTTATAGCATTATTAGAACCTTGATGTAGTACTGTAACTGATTATAATATATTTACCCTATTTTAAATACAGGGTGTCCCAGCCGAGAGTGACCCATTTTAAATGCTTATTTTTTATGTATATATTTTTTATATATATTTATATTTATACCAGTTGTGTTAGCCACCTGCGGTTTACGCCATTCCCTTTCTTTTGGCATAAAGTTTTTTCTAGTTAATACCAAATTTTGTCTACAATTATACAGTGGGAGTAAAAAAATTGCCTTTTTTCGACATCAAAATTTACAACTATTTTTAATGGAACACCCTGTATATTGCAACGCCATAATTAGGAGTCGTGTCCAAGGTATCCATGTACCAATAAACATCGGACTTGTAACTTAAAGTTTTAGCAGCAAAAAATTAAAATAGAAATCTGGGTATTTTAGCAAACGTATTTTTTATTAGCATATTTACAACGCGAATAGGCAGATTTTGATTATTTTTTTCTGACTATACATACATTAATAAAGAAATAAATATAAATCTAAAAAAACTGCTGTATATGTTGGCCGTTCTGTTCAACGCATTTATGAAGTAGGACCATTAAATGGTTGAATGAATTGTGTAACATATCCTGGGGAATCGCTTCAATTACGTTACGAATATTCCTCTTTAGATCATCCAAACTATGTGGAAGGGGGTTATAGCACCTATCCTTGACATAACCCCAGAGAAAAAAGTCTGGAACTGTCAAGTCAGGAGAGTAAGGTGCCCATTCTATAGGACCGGCTCTTCCTATCCATTTTGCTCCAAATGTCATATCTAGTGATGCTCTTGCTATTAAAGAAAAATGAGGTGGAGCACCATCTTGCTGAAAGTAGACCTCATCCAAGATACCATCCTGTATTAACTGTGGATAAAAGGAATTTTCCAACATATCAGTATATACCTATATGCCCAAATCCTACAATTGTGCTTGTTACACCTACCGTCTATGTGGAAACTAGCCTCATCAGACATAATTAACAGAGTATTAGGGTTAACTCTAAACAAGTCCAAAAGAGTTTCGCAAGTAAACAAGCTCTTTTGATAGTCCTACTGACGAAGCTTTTGAAATGTTTGAAGCTTATAAGGAAATAATTTTAAACATTTAACACATCTCTCGCACTCACTTTTAGATAAATTTAATGCAGCCGCCATTTTTCTAAGAGATATTTTCTGATTATTAATTGCAATAATCTCATGGACCGCTAAAAGTCTGTCTAAATATTCAGGATTAAACATATTCCTTTTTGGCCTCTTGACCTCCAAGTATCCATGTATTGAACATTTCTGATGCCATTTTTTAATAACGTTTTTGCTTGGCGGATTTTTTTGGAATCTAGTTCGAAATCTTCTTTGTGTCGTTATTATTGATCGGGTTTCGATATAAAAGATTAAAGTTTTTGCTTTTTTAACTAACGAATAAATCATTTTCTTTTAAATTTATGTTAACTTAATTTGATATTTTACTCAGACAGTGACAATTGTTTACTATGGATACCTAGTACAAAGGTAGATAGGTACCTATTTTAGTTTTAAAAAATATACCCAGATTTCTATTTTAATTTTTTGCTGCTAAAACTTCAAGTTACAAGTCCGATGTTTATTGGTACATGGATACCTTGGACACGACTCCTAATTATGGCGTTGCAATATACAGGGTGTTCCATTAAAAATAGTTGTAAATTTTGATGTCGAAAAAAGGCAATTTTTTTACTCCCACTGTATAATTGTAGACAAAATTTGGTATTAACTAGAAAAAACTTTATGCCAAAAGAAAGGGAATGGCGTAAACCGCAGGTGGCTAACACAGCTGGTATAAAAGGTTTAAGCATTTAAAATGGGTCACTCTCGGCTGGGACACCCTGTATAACAAATAATAATTCTCTATTAGATATTCGGTAAAAATAGTAACAGAAAACTAATCGCTATGTTTTTATAGTATGCATTTTTCCTCTTTCATATTTTTACTACATCAAAATCGAACGCAAAGAAAATCGTTAGTTTTTTTTCAAACAGTAATTATTGAAAGAGCCATCGCGTTTCTAGACTTATTACGGAGCTCGGTTTGGGCGTTTTTAATTGAACGCCTGCAATAGTTCTCACGGTTTTTGACAGTCATTTCCGCTTAAATAAGTGCACGAACAAAAGTGGAGTTATCAAGTTTTAAAATGCTATCGATACTTTGTGTTTGGTATTAAAATGATTAAAAAAGTCACATGTCGCTGTGAATATCACATACATTTAATTTTGCATCGATCAATCAGTAAAAACTTGGCAACTGTAAAGCAGTATACCTACTAATACTCGCAATAATATCAATGTTATCATAATAACATTTTATATTAAAACTACATAGCTAATCCATAATAAGGTAAGATTACTGTAATAAATAGTTTTTAATAATGCATATTATTACTAAGACTGGCATTACAAATATAGTAACAACAATAAAAGCTGAGCGACAACGGTCTTCAGTAGTGGACACTCAAGTCATTCCTACTATCGGACATTTCAACATATAACTTATAAAAGTGCAATAAAAGTTAGGGGCTCTCCCACTTTCCGCAGGTGTCACTTTTCTTGTCAAGCGGGCGTTGTTTTTCATATATTACTAAAAAGCCGAGCGACAACGATCTTCAGCAGTGGTGGACACTCAAGTCAATCCTACTGTCGGACAGTATTTTCAAGAAAAACCCATCACACTGTTTTATGTACACCAATTATAAATTTACGTTCTACAGGCAACATCATACCCAATAATTATAACCCTTTCTGATAACTTTACTTGTATATTGTCAAATAAAATATTGCCCTTAATTAACCCTCCCCCATTTCTTTACCAATCATTGCGGATTATTATTTACTTTATAAGATGGCATAATTACTGCGTAATAACGTCCAATCTTTGTTCTCAAGTACCACAAAAACCCAGGGAGACAAGGAACATCTCTTTCATTAAAAAGGTCTGTGTCTACGAACATGACCCCTAATTTACGACCCTTAGAAAGCAAAACTGTATTGATTTTTGTTACAGTTACGAATAGTACCGTTATGCTCTGGCCTTTTTTTATTTTAAAACAATTAAGAGCCAATTTTGTCTTGCAGACGTGTTGGCAGAACTTTATTTGCAATTTAAACTCCCATTTATTTATGTCTTGATAATTATCTGATTAGAACTTTTGAGCGAAATATTTGCAATAATGAAATTGAAGTAAAATAATTATTAGATTTATATATGGTGCGACCTTTAAATAATTATGAATTTAAGATTGTTGCTGTCTTTGTTTATTTACGTCAGTCGTCGGTTTTTTCTAACAGTCTGTGGGCTAATGCGCTATCGCTACCTATTCTATAAACCACTATACGTCGTTTTTGTTGACTGCTTTGCTAGACGAGCTGCTCTTTGAGCAAAGCAGTCAACAAAGCCGCAGTGTGTGGCCTACTTTAGTCCTAAACGAACAATTTTCTTTTATTGCCATTAAACGAAAAAGACGTAAATTTATTTTCTCGATAAATACGATTTTGTAAAATATTCAATTTCACTTTAGCCAAACGTAAAATCATTGTAAGCGGCAACTATATCGAAGAATAAAGAACAAAACGTTTAAATCGAGTACATAAGTCAAGCAAGAAGCACGAAGCCAGATAGGGAATAGAAATCCTCTTTCCAAAGTTCTCAGAGGTATTATACGTCCGTTAAATTGGAGCCCATGGAGAATTTATCCATTAGATGAATTAGGTCAGGTGTTTCTTTTTTATTTGTTTTATTTCAGAGAGATTTATGGAGCGAAAGGTAAAAATATTTATTTAACGGTTCTTGTAGACGAATAAAGTGCTTTTTCGTGATTGAAAAAAAGGTTGTGACGCCATTTTCCTTATGAGTGGGAATGTAATTTTGTCGTCACTAAGGTATGAAATTTTTTTTTAATTTCTTGTTATACATATTGTAGGTATAATGTATGTATAATAGGGTGGAGCGAAAAATTGATTTTCAAAATTTTGATATTGGCTAGGAGCCAAAATGTTCTATCTATAAACACTATTTCCTGCGCAAAATTTTAACTTCCTACTCATTTGTTTTGAGGGGTCACACAATCCTCAAAGTTATAGCAATTTAAGTATATTATTTTTTTTTGATATCCGTTAAATTATTTCGGACTTTCGCTAGTTCATGGTATATTTTAAAAGAAAAAAATGCAATGAACTACCCAGAACTCACCACGTGGAGGTATCCGACCTCCGAGAGAATTTAACTGATTTGCGAACATAAGGGTGGGAGGGGGGAGGGACTCTAGGTCGGATACCTCCACGTGGTGAGTTCTGGGTAGTTCATTGCATATTTCTTTTAAAATATACCATGAACTAGCGAAAGTCCGATATAATTTAACCGATATCAAAAAAAAATAATATAACTAAATTGCTATAAATTTGAGGATTGTGTGACCCCTCAAAACACATGAGTAGGAAGTTAAAATTTTGCGCAGGAAATAGTGTTTATCGATAGAACATTTTAGCTCCTAGCCAATATCAAAATTTTGAAAAAAAAGAAAAAATCAATTTTTCGCTCCACCCTGATGTACTATAAGGACTTTATGTGTTTTACAAGCTTGTGTAGTAAAAGATAAATAAAAATAATAAGGGTTACTAAGGGAGAGATTTGTTTAAAAAAAACTACAAAACTTTCAGGCAAACTTATAAAGTCAATAAAATTAAAAAATTATAGTATGTAAATCAGTTTCGTTCTATTGCTGTAGTTGCTCGTTGCTGTTGTTCTGTTTGTAATAAAGGAATACACATATTCTTTTAAAGTACAAAACTCGATTGCTTTTATACTAAGTCGGTCACACAAATTTGGGTCGCTACAACGTCGGGTCCGTCTATATATGTAGTCCGATTATATTAATTTATTATTATATAACCTTGAAATAGGGACAACGTTGGCATTATCGACTATGATTCACCTAGTTGGGGCAAACCTGGTCGGATATGCGCCAATTGTTAACATTAAGCATTTTTGTTGTAATTAATTTGGTGAATATAAAATAATTGTTCAGTTATGTACCTTTACACTGCAGATTGCGATAGGTACCATATGTACAAAATTGGATTAGCGCAAGATGAAGAATGCCGGCTCTGCATGGAAGATGAAGAAGCAGCGGAACACTTTTTTGTTCGCCTGCCCCGCAGTAGCAAGAATCAGATTCGCCCTATTCAGCGAAGTGACACTGCTGCCGGAAGACATGAAGAATGCCTTCCCCAATACAATAATTAGCTTTGTTATCAATTGAGAGAAATATAAACAAGGTATGAGCCACAATTAATAGATCGTACGGTCAGATAAACGTGGCTAACGCGCAAACTTGATAAATGGTAGGCATCTCTTTGATAACCAGATATTTCATGATTAATTTTCGGGCAATCTCTGGGTCTAAATACCAAACGCAAGCCAGTTTTTTGATAAACATGAATATGAGAGCTCGATGAGGAACGAAAAAAAATAATGAGATAATAAAAAATATTAGTTCTTATTCAGCAATATTTTGTCATGAAAATACGTAGTACACATATTATATTTGTTTTAAAAAACTATTAAGTGGGACACTCTATTGGGTTTCTGCGAAAAAAAAGTTAATTTGTAAACAAAATGAATTTTAACAAAATGGATGCCGTCATTGACCCTATTATAAAGTGCTAAAAATAATGGCGACGGGAAAATTACTAAAACTAATCCTTTTTGCCGTAAAGTTAACTAAATGTACGACTTATGTCCATAACTTGCCTTCGCTGTCATTTTTCGACAGCGTCATCCACAAGTTGTCTCTTGCTGGTCATTTTTGATATATTCGTCCTCATGAATATTTGTTCATTTTACGATCATTTAAACTTTTTGTTAAAATTTTTTATTATCTTACAAAATAGTTTCTCACAAAATGGAGACTCGCCACCGTTTTAAGGTGGTTCAAATTAAAAGACATCAATGAACTGGAGCCGGTTCCACCCCACCATGCCTCATCCGATGTATTGTATGGTAATGTGCTGTTACAGGTAGGTACTGCAACTTTTAATTTGTGTGTCTTTGTATTTTCAGTCTTCTATAAAATATAGCTGAATATTTAAAGACCGACCAGGCGAGAGAGCTGTTTTTTTCTCCATGTCAAATTTACAAATAATACCAAAACATAAGAAATCCTAACCTTACTATAGGCAACTTTGAGATAGTAGTAATCTCCGACGTCGATACAATGTTGTGCATATACCTACCCATAATCAACCTTGTTGCGCTTGATGAGTTGGGAAATCGTAGATCCGTCTCCATATTTCTGCTAACAGATAAACGACGTTGAAACGACTTTGGTTAGATGTCGGTTTACGTTCTGCACAAATACTGACTACTACCTGGACACATTACAACGTCGGGTTTGATTAAAACTTTAAAAATTTAAAAAAGACAAAACGAATTTGTGGTAATTTGTGGACTTTGTAAACAATATCTTTTTAAAGCCGAACTTACACAGTTTCAATAGCTAAAGCTAGTCACTAAAAATTTAGTAGTAAAAAGCTGTTTTAGTACCGTTTAAATTCGGCTTTACTCTGCCCCATAAATAAAAATCCAAACATGACAAGTCGGGGGACCTGGCAAGAAAATACACTTGAAACATTTGAAAATAAATGGCTTACATGTCGTAGGCTTCACAATTTGTAAAATGCATTGGTACGACGAAATAATATAAGAGGAATAGAATACTATGTCGTAGACGTCCTCATTTGCAAAATGCATTGTTTCTTAAAAAAATATTATTTGTCTCATAAAAGTAGCCTTAAGGGTCACGACAGTAACAGTTGTATAATATGGTATATTTGGTATTCATTATTATAAATATTTAGCTTAATAGCCTCTGTGGTTATGCAACCTACAGTGCATGTTTTGTTGTGTTTGTTGGTAACTATGGAGGACTTGAGGTAGGAGGCCGATCGCAATGCATTGGATTCGGTCCCAAATTAGCATCGGTAATTCAGCTTTACGAGTCGCTGTAAGATGGCGCGCGTGTTCGAAGTGGGCTATCAAATAATGGTTTCTTATGGACGCAATAACTATTTTTATTTAAATTAGTTCTTTAAGGAACAAATAAGGACTTTTATATGAATTTACACTTACTTTGTTATACTTATTAGTAAACTCGGCCTGTATAAAGTTCCAACGATGCTTGGTTTTTAAAATACAGGGTATTAAACATTCTAGCTAAACCTTTGGAGCTAGAAAGAGACTTATTTGGCTGCGTTTTCTCTCTGAAAAAGATCCTGTCTTACACCCCGACACAAAGCAAACTCTACTTTTATAAATTGTACCATTATTCATTATAAATATGGAAATTAATTACAATACAACGTTATTTGTCTTGTCTTGCCTTCAAACATTATTTTGTTATTTCGAAAAATAAAATGTCAATTGTCAAAAGTAAAAGCACAGAAAAATAAAGGGTTTAAGTAAAAGTTAAGAACTATGGAGGATCTAGTTTTCCATATTAAAAACGAAGAAGAAGAAGACAACATCAGCCCACTTCGGACGCGAGAGCCATCTATCGGCCAATAGCGAACTAACCAAAAAACCGGGACAGAATTTGAAAATGCTGCCATTGTCGATCGGCCTCCTACCCTATAGTTCTCCATATTGGTAACAATGACTATGACTTTTGACAGGTAAAATATAGCGCCAAGGTAACGGGTGTTAAGGGCGTTGACTTGAAACTGTAACTTGGTATTTTGTTAATTAGAAATTAAACATAATCAATGTGCACTAGTGTTTTATTGGACTACACGACCAAGTTATACATGGTGTCAGATGTGGGGTTTGTTATATATCTCAACTTAAACCAATTTTTGCAAGGTTTAGAGTCCCCACCGGCGTATACAAGGGGGGGGGGGTAATGGGGGTAATTACCCCCCCCCCCAAGATTACTTAAGCGTTGCTTAATTTTTGTCCTTACTCCTTAAAGTTATTTTTCCCACTTGAAAATCAAGCACAATGATTCAAAAAAGGGCGTGGCACCCAAAAAATTCTCGCCTGCGGCGCATTTTTTTTTTTGCGCCTTTGGCGCGATCCCTATGGGCCCCGGGAACAAATCCTGGCTACGTGCCTGATCCTAGCCGATCGATTACCCCCCCCCCCCCCCCCCCAGACGCATGAGCTGGATACGCCGTTGGGAGTCCCTGATATTTTTGTTAGCGATAATGTGCCTTATAATAGCGAAAAGTTTTTAGAATTTGTTAAAAATTGGAATTTTACTCTTGCCACACGTAGTCCAGGATACCCACAGTCCAACGGGTTGGCTGAAAAAGCTGTAGCGATTGCTAAAAGCCTTCTTAAAAAATCAAAGGAAGAAGGAAAAGGTGATTTATCTTCCGCTTTATTAAATTATAGAAATTATATATTAAAAGGAATGGGTTATTCACCATCTGAATTGTTAAATAATAGAAATTGTAAGACTAAAGTTCCAATTGCTTGTGATTTATTGCAGCCTAAGTTGTGTCTAAATGTTAAAGAAAAGATTTGTGCTTAACGAAAAATGAATGAAAAATATTATAACAAAAATGCTAAAAGTTTAAAACCACTTGACAAAGGCTCTAATATTACAGTACTAAATCACAAGAATAAAATATGGAAACCTGCTAAAATTAAAGAAGTCCATGAGAGTCCAAGGTCATAAGTATTACAGGACTGTAGAGGTAACACTATCAGAAGAAATCGTATTGATATAAAACCATCAGAAAACCCTTTTAAACTATCTGATAATTTGCTTGAATCTGCAACTGATATTACTCATTCACCTGATAGTGATAATACCTCCTCTTTAATTGTACCTAAAAATAGGATTCCGAGTTTGTCAATTCTAAACAGATGACATCAGAAATGCATAGCCCCTTGCAATAGTAGAATCTCAAGTGCAAAACAGAAATGTAATTCAAACCACTCGAAGTGAAAGAGAAATTAAAAAACCCAAAAAACTAAACTTGTGAGGGGAGATGTATAATATGGTATATTTGGTATTTATTATTATAAATATTTAGCTTAATAGCCTCTGTGGTTATGCAACCTACAGTGCATGTTTTGTTGTGTTTGTTGGTAACAATGACTATGACTTTTGACAGGTAAAATATAGCGCCAAGATAACGGGTGTTAAGGGCGTTGACTTGAAACTGTAACTTGGTATTTTGTTAATTAGAAATAAAACATAATCAATGTGCACTAGTGTTTTATTGGACTACACGACCAAGTTATACAACAGTAATAGTAACTGTCAAATATCATATTAGACAGAACGACAATAAGGTTACTTATTTTGTTTTATTGCGTAATTGTCCACGTCCAAGGCGGTAGTGTCAAGCATCATTTGGATTATTATTACAATTTTAGATAAGTAACTAAAATAACTAACAAACTACTAAAAATTAGTTATAATAAATATAGGTACCCAAAAGGAATATTCCTATAGGATTTCAACGTTTGAATAAAAGAAAAATTGCAGAACTTTGGTAAAAAGCAAAATGAATTAGACACTCCGACTATTTTCGCGATAACTTTTAAAAGACAAGAGGAAACGACCTGCAGATTTTCCACTTCTTTTACTATAACTAAGTAGTTAGCTATAAAATAAAGTTAAAATAGTTGAATTTCATTTCATTGACATTTTTTAAGAAGCCGAGGAGAGGCTATTGTTTCAAAATTGCTCTTTTTAATAATCACACGAATTAATTTGAATATTTATAGAAACGTTCAAACGGGATAAAACGTTGTTTAAAATAAGCCATAATTTGTTAAGTTCGGTTAACGCAGAGCGAAGTTAAAGCATTTTAAATATTTTTAGTTTTCTACCCATCTCCATACCGTTAGCAGGGTATAACTACGAAAAAATTGTTATTACAAAATTTATTTTTTATTCAGATAATAAAAGCTTAATTACTACCCCAAAATCGTATTGAAATTAGTAAAAATGAAATACCATGTATCATACCAGAGTGAGTACGCCCCCTAGCAGTAGAATAATGAACTTACAAATTATTTCCCGCCATATTTCATAATACATTTTTTACCACAGTCGAAGCATGTATGGTTTTGCAGATACAGCTGCTCGTTACCTTTAGTGGATCACCCTGTAAACCACAACAAATTTATGGTCTTCTAGTCAAGCTTTCAACAACCTCTAACAAATGTTATGTTATTTAGTTTTTTAGTGGTATTTTTAATGAAAAATGATAAATTTACCTTTTGTTGAACATTTGAAAACCTCAATGTTTCAAATGTATAAGTACATGTTATCGAGATGTTAGTTATATTATCCCGTTTGTATATCTACTACCATGAAATTACAGTTTACAATAGTTGAAATTTTAAGAAACGTCCACCAAAGTAATTATTATTTGTTGTAAAAAGATGTAGTTCATGTAATATTTTAGTAATTAAGGTAGCCGTACCAATTATCGACACCTTAAGCAAAATATGGAATTTTACCTTTTACAAAAAATATGTCTTAAGGAATGTCAGCTTGAAACTTATTTTGGAAATAAATTGTTTATACTTTTAGGTATTAGTGATATTACTTTTAGCATTTTTTTATCCTAAAATCGGATAAAAAATATTTTATTTTAGAAATACAGGTTGTACCAAATATCGACAGTTCCGTACTGAGAAAGTTCTATTTATCGACATATACTTGTACCAATTACCGTTATAGAGAAAAAGTAAGGGGGGTAATTAAAGTGGCAATTGAACAAAGGCTTAATTACATTATTTAAAGTTATATTCAAAATTAACAGATTAAGATAACTTGTAGATGTGAAAAAACATAAATAAAACGTTTCAGAAAAAATTATAACACAATACAAAATTTAGTTTTAACGAACGTCTTTACTCAAGGAACCCTTTGAAAGTTCTTCAACAATAGTCCCCTTTTATTTTTAATTGTTGGTTTATTTATTTTCTTTACGATGTCATCTTTCTCATATGACAATACGTCTTTTTTTGCCGGCCATATCCAGTTTAGACCATTTTGCTCCATATGATTAACTTTTATACTCGACAATGTTCTTAGTGTCTATTGACATACCTATTACTTCTCTAGGAAAGAACGGTTCATTATAGTTAACAATGGCATAATCATTTACTGCCAACTTGTCTTCTCTAAGATTATTGGTTTCAACTTCTTTTTCACTTTCGTAAGATATTTTTTTCAATGCAACAATTTCTCTTTTTTTTTCTGTTTGCTTTCTCTTTCTTTCGCTAATTCTCTCTTCTTTTTCTTTCAGCTCTTTTATTTTCTTTTCTTCTTTGCGTTGGTGGTACTGGTGCCATTCTTTTGCTGTGGCCACTGCTGGTACTTTTTCTCTTGGCTTCTTGGTGGTTTGCGGCTTTTGTTCTGACCAAAACAGCGATTTTTTAAATGGCGTGGGAACATTATTGGGACAAAAAGATGTTTTTGCCGATTGGTGTTCTATTTCTGTTTTAGGATTTTTTTCGGGCGTTAGGTATATGAGTTATTTCAAAAACATTTGCATTCTTACGACATTTTTCTTTTTCATCTTCTTCTTGTATGCATATTATTTTTTCTTCTGAAGTTTTATTTTCATTATCAGCAATATGATTTTCTTCTTTTTTTTTAAATTTTTTTGATACATCATTTCACGCTCTATTAGACTTTCATCATTTCATCTGCATGCTGTTTTACTAAATGTAACATTTTCTTCTTGAATAGTAACTTCATTTCCAATGGTTTTTGCATTACCAATTTCAGTGGGAGACTCAACTAATTATATGAATTGATGTGTCGTTAAATGGTGCAATGTATATGCCGATAATTGGTTTTCCTACGAGCGTGCGCAAAGTAGTACTTTGCGCACGCATTTTTGTGTGCAAAGTTACACTTTTCCGCACTAGTGCGGATAAGACTTTTATCCGCACTGGGTGCGGAAAAGTAAAACTATTCAAAAATCTCCTTGGTAGGGAATATATATAAACACTGTTAAAATGAGCAGCTCTGACGATAAATATAAATGTTATAAACAAATAATTAAGTTTCCTATTATTTTTTTTATTGTTATGTAATTTTTTAATTTTCTATTATTTTTTTTTGTTATGTAATTTTTAGTTGTAAGTATATTATAGTTCTTTCTTTAAAGTCGAATTAAAAATTATTAAATAAATTATCATATTTTTATTTTTGTTGTTATCTGATATGAAGCTCGTAGGAAAAATGTTGTTCCTAACAAGTGCGCAAAGTGCTTTTCCGCACGCAAGAACTTATCCGAACTCCGCTTCGCGTCGTTCGTCCAACTGTACTTGCGTGCGGAAAAGTATCACTTTGCGCACTTGTTAGGAAAATAACTATTTCAGTGCGCCAACTATTGACACCAGCATTGTGCCTGATATCGACACCAAGAGTATTTAATCAATATCCGCTTTATTTTTCATAAAATATGGTGTCGATAATTAGGATTTATGTAGAGCATTATGTTTCCTTCAAGAATCAAGAGATATGTAAACCCTTTATTTACAATGTTTAAATAAATACCAATAATTTTAAAATACAACACTGTGCTAATTATCGACATTACTGTCGATAATTAGACCAAGGCATTTAATGTAAGTACCAAATATCGACACTACGTTTTTATTAAAATTTATGGCAAAAATCGCTTAGTTTTAACTATGGAGGGCTTTAGGAAGGAGTCCGATCGAAAATGGCTGTTCTTTAAATTTACGTCCCTGTTTAGTAGTTAGTTCGCTGTTTCCCGGTCGCGGCGCAGTGATCGTCAAGTGTTTGACTTTTTACAGGTTTTGATAGACGTCAGCGGTATTTTTATCCAATAATTAATAAAATAAGCTTTATTAGATATAATATATACATATCTCAGCCTGTAGAGGGTTTTAGTTAACTAAATTCAATAAAACAGTTGATTATCCCATAAGAACCCATGCATTTTACAGATTTAAAGGAACACATGCGCCCCTGACGGCCATTTTTAAAGCTGCTTTACCGATCCAAAACTTTGCCCGAAACCAATGTGTTGCGATCGGACTCCTAACCTAAAGCCCTCCATAGTTTTAACAAACAATGCTCTATACCTGTCATATAAACAAACTGGAATAGTTATTAGGCCTGATTAAACGTCAATGTCAAAAATAAACAGCCTAAAAAGTCACCCTTTTCTTAGCACTCCAAAGAAACATTTTACACCTTATGCAGATACAATAGGGCTTGACAAGTTCTTGGCGGGAACTAAAATATGTCGGTTGGTGGGATGTCAAAGCGCTATTGCCAAACGGTGCAGGAACAATTAAACTTACATTTAAAAATATGAATATCGGCTTGGGTTAAAGGAATTCCTTAATAATTTAGAAACTTATCAAATCTGTCGATAAATGGATCACTGCCGATAATTGGTACGACTACCTTACCTACCTAATTCTGGTGCAGAGAAGAAATTAAAAATTTAATTATTAACAAAAAAACACTTACTTCTTAATAGGATTAAAGCACTACAGTAATAATTGAAGTGAAATAACCTTTAAATAAGATAAAATGTAAACAATGATAATTATTTTTATTCAATATATTTCTAAGTTACCAATAACACTTAGAAAGTTATCGAGTGTAAAACATCTTTCCATTACCAACTACAATACCCTCTTATTTCTCTGATAGCTTTTTCGAAGCACGGCGGACAACAATAAGACAAATTTATCAGAACGTAATCAAGCTTCTCCAAGAAAAGTAACTTTCCATTAAAACGGTTTACTCCCGATATGTTCTCAATTTCCTCAGAGCTTTTGCTTACTTTGTCTTGCAATTAATTCGATGAACAAACTAAAGGGAAGAGTTTCCCACGTTATAAAGTTTTCTTAAGGAGGAGAAGTACCAAGAACGAATTCTTATTTTCCTTATCGTTACCGCTTCTGTCTTAAATGTTTGCTTCTACCGTGCGAGCAAAAATTATTTGCATCAAAAAGGGCTTGGATTAAAAAACGTAGGGCTTGGTTTAGAACACCATAATGATATGGGGACAATATATCTAACAAAATCTAGGTTAAAATTTTGTCAAATTCATATTATGACATGATATGCCAAACTAATGAGTAATAAAATAAGTAGACAAATACAAATTTATTTTTGTTGTTTACAAAATTAACAAAGTAAGAATATACAGAAAGAAAAAGAAAAATAATTACATAAATTGCTGAAATTGGCCACCGCCATGCTCCAAACATAAATTCACACGCCTCTTCAAATTTTCGAAAGTGTTGACCCATCTCTGGAAAAATGTTACCACATTTCTTGGAATACTTGCACTTTATAAGGAAATAAATTTAGCTGCTTCTTAAGAATAGTCCTGCATGTTCCAGAAGATCTTCCCCCTTCTTGGGACAGGCATCTTATACAATTTGTTGGGGTATTTTGCATTATTTTACGAACGTTTGCAACAAGTTCTTCTGTTCTTACAGATGGTCTTCCTGCTCCTTTTTTGTGTTGAATAGAACCTATTTCCCTAAACACAGCCACGGTTCTTTTCAGGCAATGATAAAAATCCCCAGCAATAAAACCAACGTTAGGAAAATTTTTGTGAAAATCGTCCATGCACAAACCCGGATTGTATTGCCACTCATCATTTACTCTAACCCCGTTTCGAAAATACGCTTCAACCATGAATGTTTTGTGCTGTTCCGTAAAGCCCATTGTGTGAATTGTTCAAGAAATTGGAAAAATTAGCGATGAATCAAATTACTTGTAACGACTGTCAAAAATGACGGAATAACTGATTGATTGTTAATTCAGGTAGTTACTGACACCCAACAGGTATTAAGCTCTACGGCTAAGCATTACGTCCTTAGATGCAAGGCCCTCTTTGATGCAAATAATTTTTGCTCGCACGGTATTAGGCTTAAGAAAGTTTAATCATCGCAGTAACATATACTAAATTTACCACAAAACCAATGTAAATCTGCTCTAACAAAAGAAACAAACTAAAATTGAAAAATCCTTTTCCCTATATATTTTCTCCATTGTTCAAACCTTTGGTTATCTTTTTTTTTTATAAAAATTATAGTTATGCACCTAGGTTTTAATTTCCTAAGAGCATTTAAGTACTTACCTTGTGACAAACTAAGGAGAAAAAAAAATTCCGAAGGTTTATTTTTTTAAGTTTCTTATTATTCTAAAAACAATAAAGAGTGGACAGGCTTTAAACATACCTTTGGAGGTTGAGGTTGGGTAGAGAAAATTATTTTACCAAGTTTATATGAACCAATAAAACACTGTTTCACTGAATTTATGGAGTCTTTTACTCTCACTCTACTTTCTAACAGTTTCGACAGGAGACTAAACTTAAATAACAGTGTTCTTATGATAATGTTGGGATTTTTTATTATGGCAAAAGATGATTTAATGTTTCGTTGTAGTTCGCAGATTTGTTTCTAAAATAACAATTAATTTAATAATTTGGTAGACCCTATAGACAACTTGTATGCTGATATCTTGCAACTTCTATGAAAGTAAAGTATTATTTATCCATATTATACATTTATTAACAGAATTATCGAACACATGTTTTAGCGATTTAGAACAATATTTAATCAGGGTGCAAACTATTTCGCATTAGAAGTATAATGCTGCACGTACTTATACCTACGTACATCCAGATGATAATCAAAATAGAACTGTTCGATAGAAGCCATAAAACCTAATTTAATAATATGATGCGTAGCTACATGAAACTACAATACATTCCTACCAAACAGTCCTTATAAGTACCATGTACACACAAATCTAGAAATTATCTCAGCCTATATTGTAGAAACCGTTAAAGAATACTCGGAGAAAGCAATTACATATTTCTATGTTATGGAGGCCAAATAAATACTCAATAATTGTTAAGTGTATATCAAATCTTTAGTAAAACTTCCATAAGAATTGTGTCTGTGGATTTTGAACAATCGACTCAGATGTAAACAAAATTTTTACCATTACAGTTTTATTATCAGTATGGAGATAAAAATACTATTTTAGAAATATCTGTTTCATGCTCTAATAAAAACTTATCTGAAACTAGATTCTTTTTCTTTTTATGTAGCGACGTAAAATAAAATCGACTTGCAAAACTGGAACGAATGGAACAGCGCACTGTGCACGGAAACAATACCAATAAGTTAAGAGAAAAAGACAAACTTCTATATAACATTGCTCCAATATACCTCCAGTAAAAGATGTTTAAAGAAAACAAAGACCTGTGTAACTATCAAAGTTGTTTGATGGAATTAGACTTGAAAGAAAGTAAATAGTCGCGGAGAAAAGGTAATATGGCTTTCATCTAAGGGGGTTTCAATAAAAGTTTCTTCTTAAGCTAACAATAGATTTTGCCGTGGCGTTAGAAAAAACTTTGTAAATTAAAACTGGCTGGACGTTTTTACTTTTGGTGGCCAGTTTGAAACTTTTATTTTCTAAAAAAAGCGTTAGTGAGCCAAGAAAAGAATACTTTTTCCAAGTAATAATCTTGATAACTATTATGAATATAGGGATTTTTAGGAACAGGGAATACACTGAGCGAAATATCGAGTTGAGATAACTCAAATATGAATTATCCTAGCTCGACGCGTGTTGCCAATAGGGGACAGCCCAGACCTCCGAATTACAGCAACTAAATCAAACAAATTGCATTAAATCACTGTTCATAAGTTGTAATAGCTCAGAAAATGTGTTATTTTATGCACTGGGATAGCTCACCCAACCGACTTAAATCATTGGTAAGCTAAGGCTACCGTAGCTGCGACTTGGGCTGCAAGCAATTCATTGTTAAAGCTACCAGAGACCAATAGGTGAATTGTGATTCGTTTACTACTCGGGCTAGATTAATTCATGAGTCGAGCTATGAAAACTTGATTATTGAGTTGTCCTAGCTTACGATGATGGCTAGAATAACTCACTCGTTTGGCTGTCAGAAATACTGTACTTTTTTTTTTGAAAATATTAAATGATGTGTTTTAGGAGTGTATTTCGAAACTTAATTCAAACCCAGTTATTAGCTAAAGTACGTTTATTAGTGAAATAAAAAAACATTTTTACATTTAACCAACGAATTTAAAGAATTACTTCACCAACAATAATGATAAAAGTTGAACAGTAAAAAAATGTTTTATACAAAAGAAATATATATAATATTTAATATAAATATAAATAAAAATATCACTAAATAGCTTTAAATGTAGTTACTTCAATGTGGAACACATCTACAAATCTTGATAGAATACATATCTTAAGCAACAAAAAATAAGCGAAGAAAAGCGAAAATTTTTTGTAGTCTTTCAGGTAGGTTGCTAATATCCTAGAACAAAAATATCAATAAAAACACAATAAATTTGTTTAGCCTGTTTGTCAGTTTTGTCTTCCTGTGTCTGAATGACTAGTATTTTAAGCCAATTGACTTTTTCGGTATTTCAAAAATAAAATTACATATTTTTTTAACATGCGATTTTTAAATTAATACAATGTCAACTGTCATTAGCATAAAATGTGAAATCTTTTGTGCATCCTCAAGTATTAAGTTTACACACACGAGTACTTAATGCGTGTTAACTAAATATGAAATTTAGTATCCTTCTCGAAGGATTTTCCGAAACCTACGCTTATAGTTTTTCTTGAATATTAACAGATGGATAGAAAAATCGACAATTATTATTTCAAAAATCTTAAATAGTTTATCAGTCTCAGAGCGTGTTGCAGTAAAGTTATATTATTCTTAGAAAACATATTTTACACTTAATTTCAAATAGGTCAACAAAATTTAAAAGGTCCCATTCCATTAACACTTACTTTACTTTTTCGTGTCCGGAATGAGTTTCTCGGCCCAGTAATGGGCCACGTCTAATGCTTCGGGTTTGCCCAGCCACAGGTCGTCGAGGGAACACCGTGCGGGGCAGTTCGGGAATATCAGGAGATGTTTCATGGTTTGAACTGCGCCACAGTCACACTTGTCGTCATTTGGTTGAGATAGGCCCCATTTGATCAGATTGGTTTTAACAGGTGCAACCCCTGTTCGGATGCGGTTCAGCATTCTCCATGTTTTAAAGTCGCTCGAAACGCCGCTGGACGCAACGTGCATTAAGTTACTTCTGCGCCTACGCGTGATAGAATGTATACTAAAACTAAAACAGTAGAAAAAACCGCACCCAACCGGCGCGAGCACAAATTCGGAACTTTCCGTGACTGTTCGGTCGGTGATTTACCCACGATATGGGGTTTTGTAGCACGTTTTATGACTTAATTTTAAACAAGTTCTGAATTATTCCAACCCAAAATAATTTACACATGATGATGAGTTAAAATAATGCACATCCGGGTAAAAAGGGCACTTTTAAATCTATTAGTAAGTTTTCCCAACCCAAAAACGGAGTTCGGGTAACGTATAAAATGGTTACAAGATGAGGGATTGTGGCAATCCCAGATGTGTTTAAAATGTTGATAAAAAATCTTTTTCTGTGTTGAGGCGAACCAAAAGAAGCTGAATAATTGTAGCGTTTTTAAATGATTTGTGATAATTCGTAGGCTCAGCTGGCACAACATAGAGACGTGCATTAAAGCAGCTCTAATTTTGCAACTCACGACAGTGGTAGATCCATTTTTGTCAGTGTATGGAAACAACCTAGATGACTTTTTTTCAAATTTGAGTCAGCAGCTCTACTGAATATTTATACTCATATCTGATTTAACACAAGTTAATATTTTCTAGGAAGAACAAAAAATTCATCTTTACAGATAAATTTAAAAAACCTTTTTCACTAAAAAGCTTTCTGCAATTTTGACCGTTATTACGAAAACTGAAAATGTTTTATTTTAATAAAAAACTTAAATGGCTGTTTTATGTCAGTGACCCACTTGCAGGTGTAGCAAAAGAAAGGCAAACGTATGGTGTAAGCTCATTCGATTGTTGTATGATTATGGAATGAAATCTAATTACTTACCTAGAGTTTTTAAAGGTAAGGTACCATGCTATGGAATGTCTAGAGGTAAATGGCAATCCAAACATTGATCATGTTCAGTGTTTCACGAGACGTGAAATCTCGCACTTTTTAAAAAACTCTCGCCTCGCTAGCAGCTCGCAAGATGTTTTCTCGTCTCGTCTCGCGAGTCTCGTAATTTCTCGTTCTCGCAATCTGACGTCATAAAAAAAATTCTGCAAAAGCTCCAAATACCTACATACGGATTTTTACTATTATCGTTACCATGTGCATCCTTCTGAAACGATTTTCAAATGAGTTTGCATGGGTTTGTTAAAATCTGGCAGTTCTGGCACAGTGTTGTTAACACTCAACTTCTAGATGACCAAAATAATAGTTCTTATATTACCAAACAAATACTCATGCATCACTGGAACCGAATTCGAACAAAAACGAACTACAACAGTGCCCTTTGCGGTTCGCGCCCTCGCCTTTAAATTTGAATCATGTTTTTTAGGGTTGCGTATCTATACAACAGTTAATTTGAGAATATTAGAAGTCAGAGATACCTTTTTTGAATATTTAAGTCACAAAACGACAACGCCGGTTGCCTGCACGGGGCTGAACAGAATGCACGCAAGTGCAAAAATAGGTCCAGACTTCTAAAAACACATGTCTGTTTTGTTGATCTGTCTTTTTAGTAAGCAATGTGTAATATTATTTTAAATATAGTGTAAATTATAGTTCAGTGTTGTTTTAACTTGATGATTAATAAACCGGGACGTTTTATTATGTTTATTTTCATAAACCATTGGGGAAATTTAAGTTTTTATTGCTCGCGTCGTAATATTCGTTTTGTATTTGTGTGTGTAATAACCTAAAAGTTAAAAACAATGTCAGTGTTATAATATTATGTATAGTTCGCGATAATATTTGTGTCTGTATGTAAATAGTGAAAATGAAGCTAGATTCTTTTGATTGACAACTGCATTATTTTAAAATAATCATACCGAAAACGAAACTTGTAGTAGGTATTGCAAGGATGCAAATCAAATTACCATAGCTCCTTAAAACAAGGTAAGAAACTTTATCTACCTTAAAATTTCCGGCCAGTTATAATTTATAGAAAAAAATTATTATGAGCAATTCCCAGAGGCAACTGGACACCATCTAAACAGTAGGTACCTAGATGTAGTTTACTCCCTACATTTTGCTAAAAGTGGCATAATATTATACTCGATTCGCGAAAGCGATTATCGTTTATCAAACGGTTCGCTGTTATCAAATATTTCGAAAAAAACTATAAACCTTATAAAAAAAAAGGTTCATTTTTTTGGTACTTGTTTCTATTGTTTTTCGGTGTCCCGATTTTTCCCTGACCCCTTTTCAATATCGGTATCTAATAAATAAGCTTTTTTATCGAGTGTAGTAGTATCTAACTGGATTATTTTAAAAGTTTAACGCAAATCCTAATCAATTTGCGAGATTTGTCGTTCTCGCATATTTTTGTCTCGTCTCAAGAGCTTCTCGCAGAACATACTATCGTCTCGTCTCGTTAGAACGAGACGAGATGGGAAAAAGCGAGACGAGAGTGACACTAATCATGTCATTAAGATACTTATATAATAATATATATAATTTAACAGTTTTCTCGGAAATTTTAACAAATGGACTTGAAGCCTTTTAGAAGTCTGCTTCTCATTTATTGTTTACAGTATTAATTTCAGTTAGGCCAGTTATTATAGCAGTTGCTAGAAGATTTACTAGGCTGATGACAGAATTGTACGTGAGAATACATAAATACTGAAAAGTGAAATAAACATCGAGGCGCAAGTATGAAATTAAACTTTGAACGTTACACTCCTTCAAGTAAATCGTTACCTACGGTAGATATTTGTTTTTAGGTTTCCACTTTAATATAGTCCGGGTGACGGGACGCTTGTGTCATTGTCAGCACTGTTCAAATACAGCGTATCTGACTGTATTTACACAAAGATACGTGGCTCTAGATATCCCGTATGTATTCCTGCTTCGTGTATATTCCACCGTGTATCCAGGCTTAACCAGCCAGTCGGTGCTTTTATTCTTTTTAAATATGTCGCGGTATATTGCATAAAATATGTGCTCTATACGTAGAACCGACTGGAAAATGAAAATAGTTGATTTTCTGTAGGTAGAGAAGGGATTAATAAACTCTAATATTTTTCGAAAAGTAGAATTATAAATAACGTGTACAAAATAAGAAAATAGATCTTTCTTGCAAGCTAAAAATTACGAGTCAGATTGAAAAAAGGTTTTAAATTTAAACTAAAGTCTAATTTGAGAATAATAAAGCATGTGATAGAATGAATAACAGTAATTGGTATCCAAAGTGAATGCTTACTCTTCAAAGTCAATTCGTGGCATTCATGACTATGCCGAGGTTTTGATTTGTTTAGATGACACTTTTTCGCTCATTCATTTTTTCCTCTTATTCTGCCTTTTTTGCTTCATGTAGAACCCTTGGTTTTTGTTTGCGTTCATGTGGTATAGTAAGATGACGTCTGGTTTTCAAGGTAATCAAGAACTTGTAATATGGAGGTAAAACACCCTGTATTAGCATATTATATTGTTATTAGTTAGGAGACTCATTAATATATTTCGTAACCATAATGTCATCATTAATTGTGTTTACTAAGCAGTTCCTAAGGGGAACAACCTTTTTGTATGTAGACACTAATTACTATAGACAGAATACATTATAACTAGAAGATGAACCTACGCTTTTATTGAACCCTCCTGAAAAGCTAGCCAGCAAATCCTGGAGTTATTACAAACTGATTTTGAAATTTAAATTTAGTATTTCTACTGAAAAACGTAAAGCGCGTGTGGTGGATGTCCTGGTTAGGTTCAATGCATCCATTGTGACTGCGGAATAGCAATCATTCAAAATAATAGCATATCTTGGTTGTGCAGAAAATGTTTGATATTATATCGTAAATGTATTTTATTAGTTGTGTGATATGATTCGTCTACAGTATCGTATCTACTACCTTAAGTAGGTGCTGAGCCACAATAGACCGCATGGTCGCAGTGGAGGGTTAGCTGTAACCCACTCACTTTTATCCCTACACCTACCCTAATTAAGTAACGCACCGCAGTATTTTTTTTGCCTCCTTTGCAGACTTGTCTTTTGAGTGTCGCTAACGCTATACCAGACAGGAGCTGCATATAAGTGTCGGTTAAATTACCTAGTTAATTGTACATAATGAGTTTGTTTTGTGATGATAGGTGGGAACAAGGTGATGATTAAAATTAAGGGCATTCGCAAAGACAGGATCTGATCTAAGTATTACTAAATATACGATATTAACAAAACAAAGATTGTAAACTAGAATATAAAATTCCACGGTGTTTAGAAATCCTATGCTATGAATATTTAGATACAAAATGAATACTTTTACCCAAACCTGTACTTTTGTCACTGATAGTAAAACTACATCGGGACATCCTTACTGGGAACTATAGCACCTACTAACATTTCTAACGACCGAAAAAGTTGTTTTGGAAAATTAATCCTGTCAACGAATACACAATTACAACTCTTTCTCTCTCCATGAAATAAACAAAATATATGATACTCGAACTAAATATGATATACATTTTTTAACTAACTTTATTTTTATTTTTGACTCTTTTAAAACAACTCGACTAGAACACCAGATTAAATGAAATCCCAGCTTTGACTATATAAAAGCTTTTTCTTCTATCTATCCAAAACAAAAAGAGTTCGTTCCGCTTTACCCAATGTATTTCAGCTCCGCCACTGCGTTCCAATGATAACTGCCTCTCTCCCAGGAATAAGCAGGATTTTCAATGGAATTTACATTTGGCTGAAATTTTCACCTTTTGTGTCCATATAGATATGTTTATTTATTTTATCTGCCACAATAGAAATTGATTTGTTTGCCGCAGCCTTTTCTATTTGACTTTCACACTTTACTGAATATTATTTTATTTACCACATTTCATGTTTTGAGTGGAAACATAGGCGGAAACAAAAATATGCATATATGTAATTTACATACATTTTACCATTTAATACATGTGTATTTATACAGTGTGATCCACTGAGGGTGGCGAAATACTGTGTTTTGAAAACCATACATGCTACGACTTTGAGGTAAAAAATGTATTATGAAATGATCAGAAAATATAATCGAAAATACTGTTGTTAAGTTCCTAATTGTCCCGCTGGGGGCATAGTCACTATGCTATGATACAAAATTCTTAATTTCTACTAATAACATCAATACAATGTAGGTCAAAAATTAAGTTTTTATAATGTCAGTAATATACCGTGCGGGCAAAAATTATTTGCATCGAAGAGGGCTTGGATTAAAAAACGTAGGGCTTGGTTTAGATCACAATGATACGGGGACGATATATCTAACCAAATCTAGGTTAAAATTTTGTCAAATTTATATTATGATATGATATGCCAAGCTAATGAGTAATAAAATAAGTAGACAAATGCGAGTGCTACGGAAAATAGCACAATGGAAAACCTCCCCCAGCAGAGAAATCATCCCCAAGAGAGCCCAAATCAGAACTACAACGATGCTTTTCCTCAACTGCCCAGGACACGCCCACAAGGCACCACCCACCAAAATGACGAGCAACACGGAGTAGCACAGGCGAGTAACCTCTTTGCAGCTATGAGAGAGTTTAATAATCTTATTAACATTAATGAATTTACTCGTTTTTTGAATGATTGCACAAGGGAATTAAAGAAAGCTAACTCACAAGAAGAACGTATAACAATTATGATGTCCCTTATGGGAGAAAACCTCAAAAAATACAATATATAGCTTTCTTCAATTCCCTAAAAATAGCGACTTGGAATGCGAATGGTTTGCGAAATAGGTTGGATGAACTTAAGCACTTTTTGTCAGGGCACAAGGTTAGCATTATGTCTATTAACGAAACCAAAATAACTCCACAAGTAAAAATCAAATTACGTAATTACCAAATTTATAGAACTGATAGAGATAACAGGGGAGGGGGCGTAGCACTAATAATTAAAAACAACATACCGCACATAAAAATAAACAATACAAATTCAAATATTGAACATGTTTCTATTAAACTAAAAAACGGTGTTGTAATTACTAGCTGCTACGCCCAACCAAACCTAAATCTCACAGATAACGACTTGAATGTAATTTTTAATCAATCCACTAAAGTACTAGTATTGGGAGACCTGAACGCGAAACACACTACAATGAGAGCCAACAGTACAAACCCACACGGACGAATAATAATGCAATATTTAAATAACTATGACATACAAATAATTTTACCACAAACTCCTACTTTTTACGGCAACCGACATCAAAGAACACCTTCATATTTAGATATTTTCTTATACAAAAATATTTCGAATCTATCAGACGCAACAGTCTTAAACGAACTTTCATCTGATCACCTACCTGTGGTTATAAACTGGACAACAAATATACAAAAAGAAACTCATCCTTCAACTTGGTTATATAACGGTGTGAACTGGAACCAGTATAGACAAATATTAAATAACGTCACAGAAATAAACAACAACATACTTACAATTGAACAACTGGAACATGAAGTAGACAAACTAACTAACAACATACAAAAAGCCAGAAACCTGACTGCCAAAAAAGTACAACTAATCCCCAGAGAAAATAAACTGCCGGATGACATTCTAAATTTAATAACATACAGAAATGCAATAAGGAAAAGATGGCAAAGACATAGAGCGATACAAGTCTCAAACACATTAAGATATTTAAATCATGAAATTAAAAATAGAATAAAAGAACATAAAAATCAATCTTGGACAAACATACTAACAAACTTAACCACCAGGGATAATTCATTATGGAACTTAATTAGACGCACAAAAAAGACAGAGACAAAAATTCCATCGTTCACACCAATACCACAAAATAATCAAGAAAAAGCACAGACAATAGCGGACTACTACGGACAGACATGCGCGGGAAAAACCAATACTAGTATTGAGCAAAATGAAATAACAAAATTAGCGAATAAATTTACAAAAAATAAATACCCTATTCCGCCCCCTGTGTTACAAAAAATTTATACAAAACCCTCAGAAGTTTCTCAAATAATTAAAAATATTAAAAACAAAAAGGCACCCGGCGAAGATGAAATCGCTCCTATCCTGATTAAAAATTTACCTAGGAAAACAATAGTACAATTATCATACATAGTAAATTCAATATTTTTATTACAGCACTTTCCGAGCGCATGGAAGAGAGCAATAATTATACCAGTACTCAAACAAGGAAAACCTGCAAACAGGCCTGAGTCATACAGACATATCGCTCTCTTGAGTGTGCTCGGAAAGGTAGCGGAGAAAATTATTCATAAAAGGTTGAAGATCGGTCCATTAAACCAAAAAATTCCGGAAGAACAATTCGGATTCCGAACAGGCAGGAGTGCCGTACTCCTGGTAGCGCATGTTGCGCAACAGGCAATAAAAAAGTTCAACCAGGAGCAAAACACGATTCTTCTGTCGCTGGATATAAAACAAGCCTTTGACAGTGTGTGGTATAATGGACTGATCTTCAAACTTATAAATATTCACGAATTTCCTTTACATTTTATCTCACTACTACATTCTTACCTAATAAATAGAACACTTAAAGTCAGGATAGAGAGCGATTTCTTGAAGCCGGTGACTTTGCACGCAGGGTTACAGCAGGGCACTAATCTAGCGGCCCCCCTCTTTAATCTTTATACAGCTGACATACCGAAATTTCCAAATTCAAACTTAGCAATTTTCGTGGATGATGTACTTATTTTTGCGCACTCATTCTACGCTAATGTCGCTAGACAAATTATCACGAATCATTTAAACATCTTAATTCCATGGTATCGAAAGTGGAAGCTGGAAATAAATCAAAACAAATGCGAATGCATAATTATGACTAAAAAATTCACGAATAACCAAATTAATCAAAATATTCAAATAAATGGACAAAAGATTCAACCAGCTGACCAAATTAAATATTTAGGTGTAATACTGGACAAAAGACTGACATTTAAGCGACATACAGACAACATAGTAAGGAAATTCTTAATAACAACTCATTCATTAAATAAATTACTAAAAAATAACTCGCCTTTATCCCCCCCAAAATAAGCTGATAATTTACAATCAAATAGTAAAACCGACAATGACTTATGCAAGCCCAGTTTGGTGTAGCATGGCGGACATCCATTATCACAAACTGCAAGTGCAACAAAACAAAATTTTAAGGCAGGTACTAACAGCAAATCGATACACGCCAATCCGCCATCTACACCAAGCCACACAAACACCAACAATTTTTCAATATATTCAAGACATAAGTACAAAATTCTATGAAAATCGAATACAAAATTCAATACTGACGCAAGATATTACCCAAACTAGACATAATGACAACCCTACACACAAACCCTTGTATGCAAGACTACCGATTTATTTCCAGCAAAATAATCCACTCTAACAAATCCAAAAAGTTTTAAGAATAAGTGCATCAAACACAAAAATGCAATGAAAATTAACTCCGCCCCAAAAGAGAGGGGACACGACCAATGAATACATTCAAGTCGATAAGATAAATGCATGCTACCTTGTACCTGACAATACTAAGCTGGTTTTTGTTCTCTTTTCCAGTAGTCGCAGATCATAAGCTTTCACATTTCAAAAAATCACAACTAAATCATTTCAAATTTTTATAATAACATAAACTCTTTCATGGCGGTAGAGGGCTACGGAACCGACCAAATAAAGTTTGGCTACGCGTTGTTAAAATCTACCTAGGGTTAACATCAACCCCACAGGCGATGCCAGTGCGTATCCTGGGCAGAACCCAGAGGGAATACAACACATACATATATATATATTATATTTATGTAAAAATGTAGATATAACAACATATGTAAATTATGTAACATTAAAGAATTTTGAAAACGAAAAACGAAACGAACCAAATCTAGGTTAAAATTTTGTCAAATTTATATTATGATATGATATGCCAAGCTAATGAGTAATAAAATAAGTAGACAAATACAAATTTATTTTTGTTGTTTAAAAAATTAACAAAGTAAGAATATACAGAAAGAAAAAAAAAATAATTACATGTATTCTGAGATTTCACATAACCGGAGAGGTGGAACCAGGGTATTTCTTGGAATACTTGCACTTTATAAGGAAATAAAATTAGCTGCTTCTTAAGAATTGTCCTGCATGTTCCATAAGATCTTCCCACTTCTTGGGACAGGCGTCTTATACAATTTGTTGGCGTATTTTGCATTATTTCACGAACGTTTGCAACAAGTTTTTCTGTTCTTACAGATGGTCTCCCTGCTCCTTTTTTGTGTTGTATAGAACCTGTTTCCCTAAACACAGCCACGGTTCTTTTCAGGCAATGATAAAAATCCCCAGCAATAAAACCAACGTTGGGAAAATGTTCGTGAAAATCGTCCATGCACAAACCCGGATTGTATTGCCACTCACCATTTACTCTAACCTCGTTTCGAAAATACGCTTTAACCATTAATGTTTTGTGCTGTTCCGTAAAGCCCATTGTGTGAATTGTTCAAGAAATTGGAAAAATTAGCGATGAATTAAATTCTTAATTTCTACTAATAACTTCAAAATAATGTAGGTCAAAAATTAAGTTTTTATAATGTCAGTAATATACCGTGCGGGCAAAAATTATTTGCATCGAAGAGGGCTTGGATTAAAAAACGTAGGGCTTGGTTTAGATCACAATGATATGGGGACGATATATCTAACCAAATCTAGGTTAAAATTTTGTCAAATTTATATTATGACATATGATATGCCAAACTATTGAGTAATAAAATAAGTAGACAAATACCAATTTATTTTTGTTGTTTACAAAATTATATTACTTGCATTTTATAAGGAAATAAATTAAGCTGTTTCTTAAGAATAGTCCTGCATGTTCCATAAGATCTTCCCACTTCTTGGGACAGGCGTCTTATACAATTTGTTGGTGTATTTTGCATTATTTCACGAACGTTTGCAACAAGTTTTTCTGTTCTTACAGATGGTCTCCCTGCTCCTTTTTTGTGTTGTATAGAACCTGTTTCCCTAAAGACAGCCACGGTTCTTTTCAGGCAATGATAAAAATCCCCAGCAATAAAACCAACGTTAGGAAAATGTTCGTGAAAATCGTCCATGCACAAACCCGGATTGTATTGCCACTCACCATTTACTCTAACCTCGTTTCGAAAATACGCTTTAACCATTAATGTTTTGTGCTGTTCCGTAAAGCCTATTGTGTGAATTGTTCAAGAAATTGGAAAAATTAGCGATAAATCAAATTACTTGTAATGACTGTCAAAGATGACGAAATAACTGATTGATTGTTAATTCAGGTAGTTACTGACACCAAACAGGTATTAAGCTCTACGGCTAAGCATTACATCCTTAGATGCAAGGCCCTCTTTGATGCAAATAATTTTTGCTCGCACGGCAGTAGGGAAGATATTATGATTAATCGAATTGGAGATGCTATAAATAGTTTACTTCGAGTGGAAGTAGAAGTAGCAGTAATGTCTACAAGAAGACGAATAAATTGTTGCATTTTAAACGATGGACAACAAATTGAACATTTGCAATAAATTGTTTTTAAATTATATAAATTTTTTATTCATTTTACTAACTAACGAGCTTTAAAATAGACTAAAAACCGATAAATGGAATTTTAATTTTTTTTAAACGAAATATTTTTTTTTAATCGTCCTGTTTTATCAGCCGCATGGAAGTACAAGGTTATTCTTTTGTTTTATTTTATAATTGTCCACGGCCGCCTTGGCAATAAATGTAACATTTGTATTGTTCTAATTTTCGAAAAAAACTATGAATTTAAAATAAATTAAATAAACCGATATTAAAAAAAAATACTTTATTTTATTTTAAAGTAAATTTAAAAAAAAATACTTAAAAGATTTTTAAATTTTTTATTCTTTCAGAATATTGAAATTTTTTAACTGCATTGTTACTAAAAACCCGCACAGTAGGCATGAATCTACTAGAACTATACAATTTTTCGGACACATAAATTGGACCACTTTTTATTACCCTTATGGCGTGTGTGTATTGTGTGTGTCATAACAAATGTTTTCTGGAACAGTTTTTTATGTATTTCCTTGGAAAGAAAACAAAAATCATGGTTAATGTAAAAAGTATATTATTTATTTGGGACAGCTATAAACAATAATGCTTCGGTCTTCTGAAACGGAGAGTATTTTATTGTTATCTGGATTATATTTGACACCCCATACCTAAAACAGATTTTTTTAAATGGAAATTATATAATTTTGTTTATTTATTTGCAGAACAATATTCCAGTTTAAGGCAAAACGCTTCGCGTTTCTGTCTAATATTTTTCCGAATATTTAATTATTAACATATGTTTTATAGAAGTATCCACTAAATCGCGTCTTGATTTTTAAGATTATTATCTAAACATTTTTGTTTTTTTTCTCCATTTTACAGGCTTTTATAAAACTATTTAACAGGAATTACTTGTTACGTAAATAATTTTGTTAGATCCTCGGGATTTTAATGGTAATTTTTAAGATTTGCCGAAAAAGCTATAAGATTAGTTTTCACGAAAAACTAAAATTTAAAAATCATGTAAAAAATCAAATACATTATTTTTTTAAACTTTAATAATGATATAAATAATTTTTTCCAGTAAAAACATAAACTATAGAGCAATTTTGAAAAAGTAAGGACTAGTATTGCGCTTTTATAATTTTTTTGACTTAGCATTGACATTACTGGAATCCGAAGCAACCCGAACAAGAAAAAAATCTTGTATGCCGCGACATAGAAATTATGAAATCGTTTTTTTCTAAAGGTTGGAAAACTGTGGATTTTACATAACCACTAATTATTTAATATAAAAACCTAGCCATTTTCAAGTCATACCTCTGCCTAACTAAAACCATACGGTGGCATCAAAAACTATTCAGTCGTAACCATTCCGTCCTTACTAATATATTTTGAAACTATTTATTGACTCACCTGATCTGCGTGCTCATTGAAAGTATGAATGCATTGCCGACTATTAACCTCCCAAACTTTCACGGATTTATCCGAACTTCCCGATACAAAATTTTTACCATCTGGAGAAAATGCTACACTCAATACCCAAGAGCCATGTCCAGACATTGTACCAACAACATGTGTATGCTGGCTAAAATAAAATAATAAATTAAGTTCTATAACAATTTAGGAGACTTGTAAGACAGTATGATTTCTTAATGTAGGGATGTTTAAAAAAATTATAAACTATTTTGGTAAGTATTGTTGTGAGACAATATTTCCAAAACTCCAAATGACTTAAACTTAAATTTTGCAGTAGGAAAAATGTCGCTCCCATAAATGAAAATCTTTCAATCAGTTGATGCGCGATTCAGTTGTTGGTTCGTAAGGATACGCACACAAAGAACGCAGGTTACCTGCTTGCTGGTAACAACCAATAATTGAATCCACATTTAAATGCACCCGCACACAGACAAAGCAGGTCGGTGCTTGTTGCCAGTGCAGATCGGCACCGACTTTTTACCGAAATGAATTTGTTGTCGCTGGTCGGAGCTGGATGTGCATCGATTATGGATGTCGAATTACTGATTTCTGCGATTTTTCAAAGAAATGCATTGTGCGACAAACGACTTAAGTCCCACGATTAAGTTCAACGATTGGAATAAATGATGATATTCACCATAAAGTTCTCGTTCAAGTAGCTTAACTACTTAGTAGCTAGCTACTGCCCAGCTCTGGATGTTTCGGCAATTACTTTACTCCTAAATAATGTATACCACAAAATATAAATAGTATTAATATGAACGATGACATTCACATTTAAAAAGATTATCATGTAAAATATTTAGGAATAATTTTCGATAGCATTTTCAAGTAGAATATTTGATTAAAAAGTTTACTAGGTACCGATTTTTATAAACATTAAAAAGTTTTTGAATATAAAAAATCTGGAAATACTTTATTAGGCGTTATCTAATACTCATTTAAATTGCGAAATTTTAGGTTGGGAACGACGGGGATGGATATTTCTAGTTGGGAACAGACCTTAGTTAAAGTACAAGCAAAAAAGTCTTCATCTGAAGATGAACTAGACATCTTTGTAGTATGGAAGTGGCTTTTAAACTGGTCGAAACCCGGCGTTCATTGTGTACTAATGAGATGACTTGTAGGCGCTGATTTTCGGCGCCGGAAATAGGCGCTGATTAACCTGCTTTCTTTGTGTGCGTACCTTAAGTCGGGAATGCGTGTTATTTTACTTTGTTCGCGCTCATAAACAAAGTACCTAATTTTCTTTCTAAAGGTACGCACACAAAGAAAGCAGGTTGCCTGCTTGCTGGAAACAAGCGCTTATAAGCGCCAATAATTAAATCCACGTTTAAATGCACCCGCACACAGACAAAGCAGGTCGGTGCTTGTTGCCAGTGCAGATCGGCGCCGACTTTGACCAATGAGATGACTTGTAGGCGCTGATTTCCGGCCCCGGAAATAGGCGCTGATTAACCTGCTTTCTTTGTGTGCGTACCTTTACGGTTTATAATCTATAAGTTTTTAATGGACAATCCATTTTCTACAATGTGTTTGGAACAAAAATTAAAAATTAAGGACTTAGGGCGACCGTTATGCGGTTTAAAAATGGAAAAACTCAAGGCGGACAGAAATTGCGCGTGCGGAAGTGACGTATATATATATATTTATTTTATTTGTGTTTTATTGGGGGGGGGGGGAAGGAAACTTTGTCCCGAAAAGGAACCGTTGACCTTGTCCATATCTGAGAAAAAATGGAAACCCATGAAAAATCAAAGGTCATAAAAACTTTAATTTCTGAATGCTTGGTAAAATTAACATTCAAACTGAGTTCGATTCTGCATACCACTACGAAATACACTATTACCTATGGTAATTAGAAAGTTTTCGTTTCAAAAGAGGGGGAATGAACTAACGCGAACAAAATTCTTTAATAATATACATTACAACAACGCAAAACATTTATCAAAATCATTAAATATTTGCACAAGCATAAAATTAAAACCTAACTCTAAACGTAAATGCGCAAACTGAAGTAGTAATAAAATAATGCCACGAACGAAAAATGTTCAATTGAGTGAAAATTAGTATAAAATGGAAACCAGTGCAACCGGAAACAATTGTGTATAATACGAATGCAAACAGTAAATATAGTATTACAATACAACAACGTTACACTTTCAAATAAGATCGGTAAAACGTTCTGTTTTAACGCCTTACTTTAAAGTAGCAAATAGTTTTTTCTTTTAATGATCTTACTCTAGTATGTATGACATATACGTAGGTAGGATTTAAATTATACAGTGTCACCATTAAATTTCGCACCATATGGAACTTTCTTTTATACATATATAGTATAGAACAAGTCGTATTATTAAAAGATAGTCCCATACGGACTTTAATGGTGACAATGTATAAGCTGAGCTGGAGTGAGACAACAAAACGACTTTTCTCTAATAGGTAAGGTTGCGTCATCTTTGTGCTACCACAGGACATATTATTATGTTTACGTGCTGATTTCAAGCAAACTGAACACAAGCTCATCCTATAAGATTGTTGCCTCGTTCTAGCTTATACAATTTTAACCATACGTATACGTCCCCAAAATGGCTTTCCCTGAAATATTAAATTAATAAGAAAAAAATACTTTTCACTTTTTCTACATTAGAGCTAAATAATTTTTGAAAGAAAATCTCATTATAGTGGCCCTTTTAGAATTATGTGTCAAAAGTTATTGCAGTGATTTTTTCTAAAATGTAAAAATCATATTATACAGGGTGTCCGGAAAATACGTGTACAACGTTGGACGACAGACTCCTGACGTCAAAACAGGTCGATCTAAGCCGACTTAGTTATATCCAAAATTGTCTCGTTTAGCCGGTAGAGGGCGTCAAAAATTTGTAAAAATATTGGTTTTTCCTAAATTACGCGAAAACCTGCTAATCAATTTTAATGATTTTTAGTATGTAGACTAATACTATAAAATGACGTTTTCTAGTGGTATAGTCACCGGCTGTAAATAAGTGGAAGTGTTATAAAAGTGATATAATACGTCAACATTACTTCTCATTTTTATATGAACGGCGTTATGACAACCCAGATATTTTTGTAGAGTGACTGGATGTATTTGGAAGCTATTTTACCTGTTTAACATTTTTCGTTGAATGAGCTGTTTTGCCAGAAGAAAATATTTACAATTACCTGCATACATCAATTATTAACAATAAAAATAAAACAAAGTACAACAAAGTTGAAAGTATGTATTGTAAGAAACTATGTAAAACAAAAACATTACTTAAGCAAATGTGTAAAATGACCGCCATCTTGCTGAATACACTTATTAACACTCCTTAAAAAATTATATTGGACCCTATCTAATGTCTCGGGGTTATTAAAATGGTTGCCTGCATTTAAAATCCGCTGCAATAAATCATCGCGTGTGTTTACCGGAGTCTTGTAAACTTCTGTTTTAATAATGCCCCACAAAAAGAAGTCACACATATTTAACACAGGAGAACGTGGTGGCCATTTTACTGGTGCATCATTGCCCCTTCCAATCCATCGGTTGGGATATTGATGATGTAAGTATTGCCAAACGGCAACGGAAAAATGGGGCGGGGCACCATCATGCATATACCACATTTCCCTCCGAAGTAAAAGGGGCAAATTGTCCAGAAGAATTGGTAATGTGTCTTGCAAAAAATTTAAATAAATATTTTCATCTAACCTGTCTGGAATAACAATGGGACCAATAAGGTAGCGATCAATAATACCTGCCCAAATATTTAATTTAAATTGATGCTGATGATGTGCAACTTTAATGGCATGTGGATTTTCATGGGAATAAATATGTTCGTTGTGCAGATTGGTTACTCCAGATCTTGTAAAGCACGCCTCGTCAGTAAACATAATTGTCCTACAAAAATTTGGATCACGGATTTTTTTGTTTTTAATAATTTGACAAAATGTAAGCCGCATCAGTCGGTAAAAGTTCCTGGAATTTTTGCACGTGATAAGGATGTAACAACTGTTCTTTTAAAACCTCATTGACAATCGTTTTAGGAACATGTAACTCACGTTCTAAGCGACGGGTACTGGTACTTGGTTCTTCTTCAACTCTTTCCAGAATCATCTCTTTAGTTTCCACAGTTCGAGTTGTTCGCATACGACCCCTGTCTTTAAAGTTTTTCTCAAAGCTGCCCGTTTCCCGAAGATGACGCTCGATATTGGCTAATGTTTGGTGGTTTGGTATTCGACTGTTAGGAAACCTCACCATGTAAACCCTAACACTCTGACGCCCATTTCCTTGAAAAAAACCGTATACCAGGAGCATGTCAACCTTCTCAGAGTTCGTATAATTTTCCATTTTTAATGGTAAAATGAACTTGTAATTCAAGAATGTTGATCGTATACTTGAGTAAATTTCATAGACTGGTGACAATTTGTCAATAATTGTCAAATTATTAAATGCCATAGCAACAAGGTCACTTAAAAAATTATTGTTACAGGTAATTTGATTTTAATGTTATTACTAATAATACTAAATACTGTAAGTATTTTCTTCTGGCAAAACAGATCATTTAACGAAAAATATTAAAGAGGTAAAATAGCTTCCAAATACATCCAGTCACTCTACAAAAATATCTGGGTTGTCATAACGCCGTTCATATAAAAAATGAGGAGAAATGTTGACGTATTATATCACTTTTATAACACTTCCACTTATTTACAGCCGGTGACTATACTACTAGAAAACGTCATTTTATAGTATTAGTCTACATACTAAAAATCATTAAAATCGATTAGCAGGTTTTCACGTAACTTAGGAAAAACCAATATTTTTACAAATTTTTGACGCCCTCTACCGGCTAAACGAGACAATTTTGGATATAACTAAGTCGGCTTAGATCGACCTATTTTGACGTCAAGAGTCTGTCGTCAAACGTTGTACACGTATTTTCCGTATATTCTTACTAATTTACTATGACTATACTTAATTGTCAGATTACTAGAAGATTTTAATCAAGAATTAATTGACTAAACAACTTTGATTGAGAGTAAATCATTTCTAACAGTGTCAGTGATGTAGCAACGAAAGATAAGTTAAATAAATTTAATTATAATTTTAAATATTTGTGGACAAATTAGAATTAGACTTATGCATGGCGTTTAAACACAAAAATTATGACTAGCTTGAAACAAAAATATTTACTTCTGGACTTTTTTTTAGTATTATAATGAAATGTGTAGAAGATAATATAGTGTCCGCGAAAATATTTAAAAAGCGAATATTGTGGCATATCGGACAAGTGCGTAACTGTTTTTAATATTGAAATACACATGGATCCAAGCACAATAAATACCCTGGGGCGGGTAGACCACGACAGCCGTTTCGTCCTTGTTAGGACGCTGTTTATTTAGTTGTCTACCTTTCGATTATTACCAGTGTAACTGCCTTTAATATTGGAGTTAATTCCGCTGGGATGGCGCTACGGTGCATTGACGGCCGCTTTGCTTTTGCAAAAGGCTTTTAATACATCTTACTGCTGTTGTCAGAATTGCTTGGGTTATGGCTGCCCGTAGAGTCCTAACAAGGACGAAACGGCCGTCGTGGTCTACCCGCCCCAGGGTAGTATCCATTGTGCTTGGATCCCTGTGTATTCCAATATTAAAAATAATTACACACTACTTGTCCGATATGTCACAATATTCGCTCTTTAATTATAATAAAATGTTTTTAGTTTAAAAAATTATTTACTCACACGTCATATAGTTTCATATGTCCATCATCGGAGGCCGTCAATAGCAACTGACTATCAGGAGAAAAACATAGCGATCTAATTGGCATGGCGTGACCCTCCAAGGTATGCCACAGTTTATTCGATGCCACATCAAAAATATTTATAATACCGTCAATGGCACCACTGGCAATATATTTTCCATCGGGACTCTGAAAAGAAAGGATATGCCAACATCAGGCAGCCAATTTATTTCGGACGTGCATCCTGGCCTTATATTTGTGATAACGGCTTGAATACTGTTTTAGATTTTGAATCGATAATGGTTGGTTTATCATACACTATACAGGGTGTTGTGGAAATGACTTATTAAATTTCAAATTGCATAAAAATATTTCTTCTACGAGCGTGGGACAAGTACCTACGTTTTTCTGCACCGAATTTAGGGTGGAAAATCGTCATCAAATCAATTGAATAAGTTTTTAAAAATCTATTAATAAACATGGCCAGGATTTGGGTCAATATTCAGAAATGTTGGCCGGATACTCTTAAAGCCACGTTACTAAAATTGTATCTCTTATGTTTCGAAAGATCGTGTTCTAGTATCCAATAAAGATTACAAAATTGTTTTTTAAGACTGCCAAAATAAACAAACGTTGTTGCTCTAGCAACTCGAATATAATACCGTGCGAGCAAAAACTATTTGCATTAAAGAGGGCCTTGCATCTAAGGACGTAATGCTTAGCCGAAAAGTTTAATACCTGTTGGGTGTCAGTAACTATCTGAATTAACAATCAATCAGTTATTCCGTCATCTTTGACAGTCGTTACAAGTAATTTGATTCATCGCTAATTTTTCCAATTTCTTGAACAATTCACACAATGGGCTTTACGGAAGAGCATAAAAAATTAATGGTTGAAGCGTATTTTCGAAACGGGGTTAGAGTAAATGGTAAGTGGCAATACAATCCGGGTTTATGCATGGATGATTTTCACGAACATTTTCCTAACGTTGCTTTTATTGCTGGGGATTTTTATCATTGCCTGAAACGAACAGTGGTTGTGTTTAGGGAAACAGGTTCTATACAACACAAAAAAGGAGCAGGAAGACCATCTGTAAGAACAGAAGAACTTGTTGCAAACGTTCGTGAAATAATGCAAAATACGCCAACCCAAGAAGTGGGAAGATCTTATGGAACATGCAGGACTATTCTTGAGAAGCAGCTAAATTTATTTCCTTATAAAGTGCAAGTATTCCAAGAAATACAAGCCGCAAATTTTGAAAGACGCAAGAATTACTCTCATTGGTTTACCCAAAATTTATGGAAAGAAATGATTTATTAGACCTGACATTTTTTCGGATGAAGCCTGGTTCCACCTCTCCGGTTATGTAAATTCTAAGAATACATGTAATTATTTTTCTTTTTCTTTCTGTATATTCTTACTTTGTTAATTTTGTAAACAACAAAAATAAATTTGTATTTGTCTACTTATTTTATTATTCATTAGTTTGGCATATCATGTCATAATATGAATTTGACAAAATTGTAACCTATATTTGGTTGGATATATCGTCCCCATATCATTGCGATCTAATCCAAGCTCTACGTTTTTTAATCCAATTTGATGCACATAATTTTTGCTCGCACGGTAGTAATGGCAGCTATACACGTTCAAGTCTATTGCCAGTTTGCATGCGACTTATTTAAGTAAGTTTGCCGGTGTGTAGATGTCAAATTGCGTGACAAATGTACATGAACACACAATCGATTTTCGATTCTGCCGACTTGACCAATCTCCAAGCATGCATACTTGAAGGTGCGTGTGCACATTTGTCAGTTCATTGACAGTTTTTGTCAGCAGTAGTAGACGTAGGTGCATCTCTAAAAAATATTCGCTGCGCGACACTATAGATAGCATCACAGGTATCTAGAATAATATAACCTAAAGCTTGTGGCGGCATTATTGTAGAAAAGTTGAGGTCTTAGTACGATATTCCATTAGCAAGAAATCGTAAAGCTACAGTTAATTTTTCGTGTGGTGTTATTGTACATTGCATAACAGTATCTAGTATCTTTCTTTAACTGAATTGGGTTACTAAGGAGAAAAGATTTAAATAAGTTTCTTCGTTCATTTGTAAATAATTATGCCAATCGTGACAATTTTAGAATGAAAAAAAAATTAACATAGTAATGCAATTTTAACCTTTTGATCGTCGTTGGGAAAAACATTCCAGAACTGATGGCGACATCTCACTGCTTATAGAGAACATTCTATCATATATGACATGTATAGGTATAAACACTTATCTTAACATAGTATAAAACAAAGTCGCTGTCGCCCGTCTGTCCCTATAATAATATGTGCTTAAATCTTTAAAACTACGCAACGGATTTTAAAGCGTTTTTTTTTAAAAGATAGAATAATTCAAGAGGAAGGTTTTTATGTATAATACATGCATAATAGTGTAGAGAAACACTGATAAATTTAGAGGTTTGTCCGGGTTTGTATTTATAAATCTTGACGTGATGGTGAACTCGCCTTATTATCTCGAAGAAAGCGACGTCGTATAATGCCGGGCTGCAATGCAGGCCGGGTACACGCTAGTTACTTATAAAATCAAAATCCCGACACTAAACCAGTTACTATTGTACACTAGACCTGGTATAATGTATATAGTTTTTTTTTTGTTTAGAGTATAATATTTATTATCTGAAATAATATATTTTCGCTGCGCTGCCCACATTTCGATCAAGCTTGTTCTCCCTTTAAGAGAGGTGTGAATTATCTTATTTGAGTAATAGAAAAGCAAGAAGAATCTAAAACTTTTTAAAAATTAATAATAGCAAATACGACCCAATACTTAACCCAGTATTACATCCATATTATGTTCCCAGCTACGTAATCCCGAATTGCCAGTGAAAAATAAAATACAATGGACGCCAGACCGTCGCGAAAGAAAGTTTCATTTCACACTTTGTCGAACAAAAAGTTATTTTTTATATTTATAATTTTTATTATACAGTTTTATAATATTTAATTTTAAAGGATAAGTAAGGTTATGATTAATACATTAATAACCCTAAAAGGAAAGGAACAGAGGGATACTCGCTCTGGGCCAATCAGAGCAAAATACCTATTTATTATATATAAACCAATAAATCGGCAATATTATAATGATCCATTATTAAACAGGTAATGTTACGGAACCTATTAAATTCTTAATCTATTTATTTTATGTAGTTATTTTCACTATAAAACGTTACATATTATTGAAATATCCTTTATTATATCGCAAAAAATATCATGAATTAAACTTTAGAGGTTATAAAAATTAATATGCTTTGGCTTTTATGGGCCTCGGTTACGCAGTCTACCCCGCTGTCATCTCATAAAACTTTGGAATAATGTAATACTTTCCTAACTTTTCAGAAATAATATAGTGAGGCACAACCTAGAAAATTTTATAGCATATACTATAGGATATTATTTTGCGTCATGAACAAACTTAAGACCGAAATTTTGAACGGTAAGATATTTAAGTTACTAGTTTAAAAGGTGATATTTTACTAAATAATGGCTAATAGGTAAGTCCTGAAAAGTCGGCGAGTAAAAACTTTCGAGAAATAAAGCGTAAACATTTTTGTGTATTATAATGAAAATAATATAATTTTTCTCGTAATAATATTCCGTATCTATTCCCAGCTTCTGTCGAAGATTATACAGATTCGCTGATATGTATGAAAACGATCGATTATTTCGTAAAGTAAGACAGTTAAACACAAAAATTTTAGCAGTTTTTAAAGTCTTTAGATTTTTAAAAATCGGTATACAGGAGGGGCCAAAAGCCGTTACCATTTTTCGTTTCCATAGTAACAGTTATGCGACGCGACGTGAATGACATTAGATAGTCCGAGAGTCGAGTGATTTGGGTCACATATTTCGCCGTAGCTTATTTTTTAGTTATAATGAGATTAATTTCATGTTATAATGCTGAATTTTATTTTATAATGAAGCTGAAACATCAGCGGTTGGTTGGAATACGGCTGTCCGATATACGTATCTTTATATATTATATAAAAATGAATGTTTGTCTGTCTGTCTGTCTGTATGTCCCGTATGCGTTCCTATACCATTTATCCGATTACGATGAAAAGTTGGTGAGTTGTTGTGTGCAGGCCGAGGAAAATTTTGGCATAAAAAAAGTGGCGCAACGCATGCCGGGATTTGGTGAGTTGTTGTGTGCAGGCCGAGGAAAATTTTAGAATAAAAACAAGTGACGCAACGCATGCCGGAATGTCGGGATGCCGGATATTTGTGTAATGTATTTCCTTCAAATTTATTTTAGTAAGTAGCGTAGCAACGCGCGCGGGGTATAGCTAGTTAATTATATAAATCACAATGCGCTATGGCGATTTTGGGTATTAAAATATGGTTAAGACCACAGACATGTAATATAAGGAGACAAAACATTCCATTTATCAAAAACCATTTGTTTACAATTATGGTATTATGGTCCATATAGATCCCAAGAAGAATATCCAATTAGTTCAGTGGGCACACAAAACCAAAAAAGGTTAGATACAAAATTTTATTAAGGCTTTTTAAAAATAATTAATATATTTTTGACAGCTTTACTGAATAATGTACCGTGCGAGCAAAATTTATTTGCATCAAAGAGGGCTTGGATTAAAAAACGTAGGGCTTGGTTTAGATCACGATGATATGGGGACGATATATCTAACCAAATCTAGGTTAAAATTTTGTCAAATTCATATTATGACATGATATGCCAAACTAATGAGTAATAAAATAAGTAGACAAATACAAATTTATTTTCATTGTTTACAAAATTATAATACTTGCACTTTATAAGGAAATAAATTTAGCTTCTTCTTAAGAATAGCGCTGCATGTTCCATAAGATTTTCCCACTTCTTGGGACAGGCGTCTTATACAATTTGTTGGCTTATTTTGCATTATTTCACGAACGTTTGCAACAAGTTTTTCTGTTCTTACAGATGGTCTTCCTGCTCCTTTTTTGTGTTGTATGGAACCTGTTTCCCTAAACACAGCCACGGTTCTTTTCAGGCAATGATAAAAATCCCCGGCAATAAAAGCAACGTTAGGAAAATGTTCGTGAAAACCGTCCATGCACAAACCCGGATTGTATTGCCACTCACCATTTACTCTAACCCCGTTTCGAAAATACGCTTCAACCATGAATGTTTTGTGCTGTTCCGTAAAGCCCATTGTGTGAATTGTTTAAGAAATTGGAAAAATTAGCGATGAATCAAATTACTTGTAACGACTGTCAAAGATGACGGAATAACTGATTGATTGTTATTTCAGGTAGTTACTGACACTCAACAGGTATTAAGCTCTACGGCTAAGCATTACGTCCTTAGATGCAAATAATTTTTGCTCGCACGGCATTACACTCAAATGCAAAAAGTTGGAAAAATTGCTTTCTTAATACTTAAAACCAAAAAGACGACAATAACAAACGCATTTTATAAGACAAAAAAAAACTCACAAGTTAAAATTTAAATTACAAATGGCTGAACATGTTTGTAATTTATCATTAACAATACCATGTGTAGTGCCACCTAACCTAGGCTTCCTATAAAGTTTTAAAAATAATCTAGAAAAATGTATCCAAACATATATTATTTCTAATGGTACTTAGTGAGCCATCTATTGGTAGGAAAGCCATTCAGTTATACCAGTGTATAAAAATGTAAATCGGTATCTTTCGAAATTTACAGTAATGCACAAAGAAATCAATATCAAGAAGCTTGGTATAACGTATAGAGAACTAGAGGGTAGGAGGCCGATCGCAATGCATTGGATTCGGTTCCAAATTAGCATCGGTAATTCAGCTTTACGAGTCGCCGTAAGATGACGCTCGTGTTCGAAGTGGGCTATCAAATAAATGGTTTCTTATGAACGCGATAACTATTTTTATTTAAATTAGTTCTTTAAGGAGCAAATAAGGACTTTTATATGAATTTACACTTACTTATTAGTAAACTCGGTCTGTATATTCTAGCTACAGAGGGTTTTTTTAAAGTGAGCAACTAAACAACTATTGGAGCTAGAAAGAGACTTATTTGGCTGCGTTTCCTCTCTGAAGAAGATCCTGTCTTACACTCCGACACAAAGCAAACTCTACTTTTATAAATTGTACCATTATTCATTATAAAATATGGAAATCAATTACAATACCTACAACATACAACGTTATTTGTCTTGTCTTGTCTCCAAATCTTCAAACGTTATTTGTTATTTCGAAAAATAAAATGTCAATAATTGTCAAAGTAAAAGTTCAAAACGAATAAGAAGATGACACCAGCCCACTTGCGAAGCGAGAGCATCTATCGGCCAACTAGCGAACTAACCAAAAAACCGGGACAGAAATTGGAAATGCTGCCATTGTCGATCGGCCTCCTACCCTCTAGTTCTCCATAGTATAACGTCCATAATACAACGTCCATGCCTTTCAAAGTACCGAAGAGTATTAAGAGATGGCAGCAGACTTAACAAAAGTGTAAACATTTTAAGAGCAAAGACTGGTGACACATTTGCCATTTCGTTTTTTGATCAATACTTCGTTACTTCTTAGTTTTATATAAAAATCGGCCAATTACCAATCTGTGTAGTAAAACTTTTTACAGTTTTACGTTAAAAGGTTGGATTTATAGATTAATAAAAGCAGTAAAAGAAATAGGCGCAAGTTTGTCAAAATATCGTTTAATGCTATAATTTTTCAACATAAAACTGTAGGTAGGTAACTGCTACCCTAACACGGGTGTTTGGCCGCTTTTTGGAGAAAACGAAATATTAATAAATATTGTTAAGAACATGAAATAGCAAATGCGTAACTAATGGTTGTTCTTGAACTAGTCAAAGTATAATAATGCCAAAATTCAATAATTATACAGGGGGGGCGTAATCCTTGCATAAAAATAAGGCAAAACGTTTCTATTAACATGGATCCGAAAATGCTTCCTAAGGGAGCTACGCCCCTTTGAATAAGACACCTTAGACGATTTTTTCTCTAGCACTTTATAACCCTTTACAATTACATTTTGAAAATTGGTGTACTGTATGAACAGTTGATGGTGAATAAGATTCTAATTTCAAAATTTTAAAATTTTATTCAGTGGAGTCACATACGGGAGAGGGTAAGGGTTAAAACATCCCTATCTATTATTCTCTTTAGGTTATTGCGATTATGTTTAGAAATTATAAAATTCTAGAGTTTTTTATGTAAAAAAGGTACTCTTAGTTCAATTCGATAGAGTGTACCGTTTACTAGCAAATCGAATTAGATAATTTTGTGATTGGCATGTTTATTGATAAAAAATAATCTGCATTACCACAGTGTGTGTAATATTCAAAGGGGCGTAGCTCCCTTAGGAAGCATTTTCGGACCCATGTTAATAGAAACTTTTTGCCTTATTTTTATGCACGGATTACGCCCCCGAAAGGATGCCGCTTACTTTTGAATCACCCTGTATACTTATTTAAATTTAGAAAAGCTTTATAAATTAAAACTATGCATTCTAATACACTCTATTATTATTAAAGAAAAACAATCGAATATAATATTTTCTTCGACCAACATTATTCACATCACGAGACAAAACCGTCATATTCAAACACCTATGGTAAAGAGTACTTTTGGCCAAAGATTAATATTACATAATAAAGGAATAACAATTTCCAACAGTTTGCCGAAAAAAATATCAAAATTATGGACTTAAAAAAAAACTAAAAAAATATTTTTCAAAACTAAACTAACTGTAACGTATTATATATTTTTTTTTTGTAAATGGTTATTATACAGGGTGATTGGTAATTCGATGTATTCCTCGCAGGAGGTTATAGTAGAGGTCATTTGTGATTTTTTTTTCTAATTATGACCTATTCCGAAAATGCTTGGTTTTCGAGTTATTTTAAATTTTGGTTTTTTTTCAAAAACGCATACCTTCCTGCCTAATTTATTTAATTTTAAAAAATTTAATTGATATTTACTTAGTTTTGTAATTATTTTGCAAACTAGAACTCTTAGCAATACTTTATTTTTACAAATAATTAAGTAACTGTGTCACAGATAACAAAATCACACGTTCAAACTTGAAAAATAGCAAAAATAAGCACTTCGTTGCATTTTTGTACCAATTTTATTTCAACAAATTATTACTGCACCCAGTTAACAAATCATTGTAAAAACTTCTTCTTTCTATTAGTCTTCAGATTCACTATTCGCATCTAAACAAAAATAAGCAAGTTGGCCGTGTACTCGTTATTGTTGTTTGTCAAAATGAACAAACCCGCCCAAAAATTTTAGGCCACGCCCACTCAAAATTTTTTAAGTCTACACTGAGAAAAACCCGCCAACTAAATTACTTAGTTGATTTTTTTTTAGTTGTAGCTACTAAAAATGTCCGCAGACTTAGTTACCATAATACCGCAAAGCTATTTACAGGGACTAACAAATATATTTTTTGCCCTCCACTTACAATTACTAATCGATTTAGTAGGCTGTACGCCGAAAATTGATTTGGTAGCCTTGCGGTAAATACATCCTTTGTTGTGATAACTAACAAGGGCGTAAGATTTTGTTATACTTGTGACAACTAAAAAAAATATATTTTAAATAATGCCTTAAGTTGTCGTAACGAAAAATATGGTAGCCATTACTTAATATTTAGTTAATTTACCCGATCGCGCACGCGATCATTGGTCATCCACACGGTAACAATCATTTCGTCTCCGTGCTTCAGGTGCTTCTTGCCGCGGTGGGTGTGTGGGTGTGTGTGTGTGTGTGTGTATCTATTAGTGTTATTTATTTATTATAGTTTATAGTGATGTATTACAGACTTTTATTGTGGGTGCTTCAAACCATCTGGATGCATTTGAAGGTAAAGGTGTGTTGTGTTATAGGATTTATCCATGTTATTTATTTAATAAAAATTTTAAAAACTAAAAAAATTATTTTTTGTATTTTAAGTTGAAGAGAAAACAAACTTTTTGCTTTAGGGAAGTAATTACCTACCTCAACTAGAAAGCCTTAAAAATAATTCAATCTATCTGAAATGAAATTTCATCTACAAGCTATCACGGAAGGCTTCACGAGTGAGATCAGTTATTGTAATCACCCCTCGATTTATGTATCACTTATGGATTGAAATATTTTTAATTAATCTTATATTAACAACCATAAATCTGTGTGTAGCATCGTGGGATAGTTGAATTTAAATATTCTGAAGTGTAGATATATTGAATAAGTTACTCCCAGAAACAAAGACAAATCTTGATCAACTAGTTAAACAGTAAACAGCCAAGTTAAAGTGTTTTATTTGATATCTACTGTTGCACACACCTTCAGTTTCCTTAGGCCGTATAAAAGGGCTTTTTAACATCAGCTCAACTGAACCTTCACTGGTACTTAAAGTTTTTTTATAAAAATCACATTGCAGTTAAATTAAATATTGTTTCTGTTTAAAACTGGCAGCAATATATTTTAGACGAAAAGCTTCAACATCTCCACAATGGTTTTATTGGTGGTTACAGATAAGCTCCAGCAAATGACGCTTTGCTGCTTAGAGTTGTTTCTGCTGTATACCGAGCTTTTCGGTTGCGATACACATATGCAATTACAGTGGATTTTATCTACAAGTTGTATGTGCAGCCGTAACAAATATTTTTCTAATGCAGCATAGAACTCTTGTTAAATAGGGGACAGCGAAATACTTTTTGCTGTGGTGACTAGAGTAAGCTTTTCGTTGCTGCCAGTTCCAAACAAAAACCGTATTTGACGACAATGTGATTTTTATGGGAAGGTTCAAGTTAAAGGTTCACTTGAGCTACTGTTAAGATGCCCTTATATAATAAGGCCTTAGGGGACTGAAGGTGCGTGCAATCGTTGCCAAATAAAAAAAAACTTTGTGGTTACTTTTTAACTAATATTTTTATTTGTATTTACTAAACACCCAATTTGAGTTAACTACATAATTTAGTTACTATTATATAATTTATTAGTAACGTTAACATCTACGCTTATTTCCTGCAACTAAATGATATTATAGCTTTAACAAACCACCTACTTGTAACGAATATATAGCTGTTAGCTGAATAGTTAGCTGTGCTAACTCAGTTTTTTTAGTAACTGTAACTAAGACCGTTATCTACTAAATCCTATAGTTATAGCTACTAATCTAATCCAGCAAACTTGATTTAATTGTTATAAGTCATCCACCTTGCTGTCCCCTATTTTAATGAAAAATTTTGCTGTGGTAACTAAATTTTTAGTAATGGCTACAAATTATTTTCCTCAGTGTATGGACAAAAGTGCTACTTGTACCTGATAGAAATTAAGCTGGGTTTTCATTAGTTTTCCAGTAAACACAACTCTCAAAATGTTCACAGTATAACTTTAAAAACAAAAACCATTCAAATTTCTTATGAAAACTAAACTCCTCCATGGCGGTAGAGGTTTACGGAACCGGCCAATCCTAGAAATAGCCAAACATTATTATCGTTTTACCAAAGGGCTAACAACAACCCCACCGGCGTTGCCAGTGCATGTCCTGGGCAGTCTTGACAGGAACGCGACCTGACAGACAGGAAACCAGCGATCGTAAACCTATATATTCAATAATATGATGTATTGTAAAACAGATAATATGTAAAATTATTAGATAATAAAAGCCTTTGAAATTGAAAAAAAAAAAAATTTCTTATACAGGGTTTTTCCGTATATTTTGGAGCACCCCTGGAGCTTTTATTTGAAGACCTAGAAAAAACTTTAAATTACCAAAGTTGCATGATTTCTCCTGAACTGCCAGAATTTGTTATCGGACAAAACAAATGAACATCGTAAATTTGTTTAATAATGCCAATGTCGATTTTTTTAAATGGAAAGTATATTAATTTTTTTTAACTCCTCACTCTTTTCTGATTCCAAATATGTATATATGTTATATGTTTGTTTCATAAATTATTATCATTATTTATATTAATTATTGTTACTGAATAAGCATTATGTTCTAGCATGTTTTCCTCACACCAATATAGATTTTCTAATCCGCAATATTTTGAAATGAAATTTTGCCTAAACGACTAAAGTAAACATATAACATATATACATATTTGGAATCAGAAAAGAGTGAGGAGTTAAAAAAAAATTAATATACCATTTTAAAAAATCGACATTGGCATTATTAAACAAATTTACGATGTTCATTTGTTTTGGCCGATAACAAATTCTGGCGATTCAGGAAAAATCATGCAACTTTAGTAATTTAAAGTTTTTTCTAGGTCTTCAAATAAAAGCTCCAGGGGTGCTCCAAAATATACGGAAAAACCCTGTACATACTTATCTTAGATATAGAAGGTGGAAGAAAGTTTTGGTCTTGAATAATTGAAATATTTTGTTTAGTCTTTGAGCCCGTATTATAATAGATTATAACCTCATACTTGTCTTTGTTCTATCTTTTTGATCATCGTCATTAAAATATAGTTAAATTAAATTAAAAGAAACTAATAGAAGATGAACAATTTCTGTGAATTTTTCAGAAAAATTTGACAAAGAATATTTATATTTTATCGGGTCGTACCAGCACAAACCCGACCAAACTTGTGATAGAATCTTAACGGAGATTATTTTACTAAAAGTAAGGTTTACATTGTTATATTGGGCAGCTGTGAGAAGAAAAAAATAAAATAATTTAATAAGAATGAATGTTAGTCAGTATTTTACCATATCACTAATAAAATTAATGTATCTTCGCCATTCTGTCAGCTGATATAACTATATATTACATACGTCATTTATGCTTATATGGACATTCTGGTAAATGAAAAATGTATTTTATTTAAATTTCGTTGCATAATTTTAGTTGTTTTTCCCATTTGAAGTTATAAAACTATTTGGTTCAATAGAAAGGTTGCTTCAAATTACAAAATACAAGCTTACGCTTTAGAAATTCAAAATCGGATTAGAACTGAATTAGGGCATATTTCAACTCGTAAGAACGTCTCAAGAAGGACCATGTAGAGACATGTTGTCTTTTTTCATTTGTATTTTCAGGTATTGATGGAATGTGCATTTTAGTGCGTCGTTTGGCTTATCCTCATCGTTTATGTGACCTGAAATATGTTTTCCATCGTTCCCCAGCAGCAGTGGCGTATATAAGAGGGGGTTTAGGGGTCCAGACCCCCCCCCCCCCCCCCCCCCATTGTCCCACTGACCTAAAGCCACGTGACGCGTGCTTCTTTAAGTGAACTTTTAAGTACCTTTAAATTTCCCTCAAAGTTTTATAATAATAAGAAACTTGTATGCAATGGCAACCTTTCTTCTATTCAAGAGATTCTGGCAGTAAATTAATGTTCCCATTTTGATTATATTAGCTTTTAATTTAAAGTCAAACTGAAAGTCGATGCCAAACTTAATTATAATCTTTAATTCAAATATAAAACAAATAATACTGTAGGTTCAGCTTTTGATTAAACCATCACCATGTCAATTCATCTCCGACTCCAATAACTGCTCAAAAGTAGAAATTCTCTGAAAGATAGGTAAAAATATTAAACCCCCCCTCCCAAACGCACTGGGTTCTTTTTGTAATTTTCTTGAGGATTTTGTGTTGTGTTTTCTACTTTTCCCACTTCAAAACTAAGCACCTTGATTCAAAAAGGGGCTTGGCACCCAAAAAAAATGTCGCCTGCGGCGCAATTTTTTTTTATCCGCGCCTGACAGTGTCGGACCCCCCCCCCTGCGGAAGCTATAGCTACGCCGTTGCCCAGCAGCTCTTTCAGAGATTAGTAATTTTATAAACGAGCACATTTATAATAATTTTAGAGGTCATAATTTAAACTGGCTTAATGAAGATCGTCTACAACATTATGCTCAAGTAACTACCAAATTATTTTTTTCTTAAATTACAAAATAGTTACATGAATATTAATCAAATCAAATATGCTTTATGGTTTTGAATAACAATCATTCTTATTAACAAAGCTAAAAGGAATACAAGAAATATACTACGAATACATAAGTTAAAAGAAATAAAAATAATTGTTTTCTTCTTAAGGTATACATCGTCAAAAATATATATATAAATAGGAAAACTACAAACATAGCTAACAGGACCAAGACAAACTCAACAAAACAAGATGACGAAATGCCTGCCGGAAATACTCAGTTAAAAGGCGTCGCTGTAATACTCGACCACCTCGTAATAGGCTCTTCCCACCAGTAGTTCCTTTATAGTTCTTTTAAAAAAATTTAGGGTAGGTATGTTTCTTATTTCCTCAGGAAGATGGCTAAACAATTTACGGCTTTCGTAAATTATAGAGTTTCTAATAAGGGCAGAAGACGGTATGGGCAGGTACAGGTTTTTTGATCTTCTAGTATCATGAGAGTGGTCAGGCACCGGCAAAGTATCCCTATGCTTGTACGTTGCCTACGATCTAACGTAGGCGACGGCTTGTATATCATGCAGACAGTTTCAAGAATAAACAGGCATGGCAAAGTTAAAATTTTCTTAGATATAAATAACGGTCTGCATGACTCTCTGCCATACACACCACAAAGACATCTTACAGCACGCTTTTGCAGAATAAACACCGAGTTCAGCAGGTAGTTACACGTACGTATTCCCCCAGAACACAATTCCATATCGCAAAAGAGACTCCACCAGGGAATGGTAGACCCTCTTAGCCATTGTATTATTGTAGGTATTTTTTTACCCTAATGAATGAATTTGGGTTTGAAGGCAATCGTGGATTTGAGAAACTTCCAAAAATTAACTTCGCCGAAGTTTTGGCAGTTTCGCGCAACTAAACTAAATCGTCATGGTCTGTAAACCCCTGCCATTTTTTTAAAACATCCATAATTATATCAAATCAAAAGAATAAATCAAAAATCAACACCACTGCTTTACAAAATAAATACGAATACAAATTGACTATAAAATTTACTAATCTTTCGAGGTTAGGAAACGACCACAATTCGGCGTTGCCAAATTAGGACATTCAAGATTTTCGTAACTTATTTTAAAAGCTAAAACAAAAATTTCTTGTATTAAAATTAAATTTTTAAAAATATTTATGTATGTTTTAATAATCATAAATAATTTTGATGTTCTTTCTTTTTTAAAACCAAATAAGAATAATAATACATTTGGCACTGATGTTAAAACGTATCGTATTCGTTCCGTGTATTTGAACCTAATTAGCGGAGTACGTTATCGCTTATTAAGGTAATCGGTTATTTTTTCACTACTACGCATGATCAGAATAGCCGGTAACGTATAACGTTGATCAAATAAGTGGCTTAAAATATCTCTAGTACTCGGTTATATATTACGTTATGTTGTTTATTTTTGATTATTCAAAACTGCCCCAAACCAGCCTTGCTTTAAACATTTCTTTACTGCATTAAATTAATGTTATTCCAAAATGTTTGCACCATAAAATGTCTTTTACCAGGTTAGCACAAGAAAAAGAATGCAGCAGAACACATACTGTGTGCCTGCCCCGCAGCAGCAAGAATCACATTCACCCTATTCGGCGAAGTAACACTGCTGCCAGAAGGCATGAAGAATATCTCCTCAATACAATAAATAGTTTCAGTAAGAAACTAGATTGGGAGAAATATAATAAACAGGTGAGCCAGTTTAGATCATATGGTAGCAGTGAAGGGTTTAACGTAAACCCACTTACTTCCAACCTTACCTAAGGCCCTATCCTCACACAGCCACACAACAGCAATAATACAGTATGTAGATGATACAACAAATGTGATCGGCAACATGTATCCCATGTGTCGTATCCCTTTCTTGTCATACAGCGCCGTCTGGATGCCAGCATTTAACTACCCTGAAGTAATTACAGTGCAGTGACATTTGAACCTTGTATTGCTGAGTGAGAATACGACTACTTTACTTTCTCTTTTAAATGTCTCGTTTTTTTCATTAATTTTTTTCTGTTCAAAACCTACTCTCTTATCTCTAAAATGCACAGATTTGTAGGAGGACGTAAAAAGAGACAACTAACCAAGACCAAATGAAATTAGAATTGGACACTCTTACAACTTGCTCAGGAAAGTAAAGAGTAAGATTGTAAAAAAAAAACTTACTTACATATGCTATACTTAGTGTAAATTTTCCTCTAGTATCAAATGACTGTTCAGCATTGGCATTCTCAACATTGTACTGTGTAATTTTTCCTGAATGACTTCCAGAAATAATATACTTATCATCAGGGCTAAATGCTACAGTCCAAAGGTCTACAGGACCAACATCCATATTAGCAATTTTTTCTCCCTTTTCTAAATCCCATATTCTCATTGAAGAGTCTAAAGAACTTGATGCACATACTAAAAAATATTGGTTGTAAGTACCTATTATAAGTATTCACTCAAAAGTATAAAGCAGATAGGTATATTGGAGACAATTAAGTTTTGAAAATTGTTAAAACTCAAGCACTTAATAGGTGTAGCTCAAAAAAATTAAATAAGAATATTTGATGAGAGTCAACTTTTTCTAAAAAAAAGCGTTTCGACAGTTGACACCTACATCTGACACTAACAGCTAATACTGGTTTCTTCCTAAAAGTTCCAAGTTCATTATTGACTCGTAACTGCAATATTTGGGCGATAAGACTCTTGTATGTTTTCAGTGCTGTTTATAGCGTTTTCCATTGGTATGTTTAGTCCATGTCAAATGTATTTCTATGTTTTACCAATGAATAACGCAATAGCTTTTAATCTATCCTAAAAATCAGCTAAAAAACAAAAACCCTCCTTGGAATCATAATAATGGAGATTTAAAATAGGTATTGTAGGTGACACCTACTGGTACTGGTATTGGTACTGGCTCACCGTTTAGTAGGTAAACAGCAGTGGCAACAATCGGTACTTATGCAGCGCACCACAGCCCGTTTTCTTTTACCTGATCCTACTTACATTTTCCATTATTACTAACAGCAACAGAAACAACACCCAATGAATGCCCTTCTAAATTATGTTTACGTTCTAGCTTGTCATCTTGCAACTCCCAAACCTTCACTAAGTCATCGAGTGCTCCAGTAATAATATAATCTGTGGGTGCTTCATCAGACATTATGGAATCCCTAAAAATATAAATTAAATGTGCATAGTAGCTCAGTAAGATTGTACTATGCATGTGGGATCTTTACTATAAAAAGTAGGTAGAATAAAAGAATTCTCATCAATGGTTTTATTTATAAATAGAAGTAAAACTAGCTAAGTAACTAAGTATTAGCCAGGTACTGTTAAAATATATCAATAAGTAGGTATTTACCTAACTAAGCAGTACTACTACTTATTATATTATTAGTTTTACATACAAATACCATGCCAAAATTTATGATTTTTTCAGGAATAATGAATTTGGGATGTTGATTATACGAGTCTGCAAAGTTTGGTTTTCTAGATATTCCTTCTTAAGGTGTCATATTTTGTGGGGGTAAGGTATAGCTTTGCTAATTTTTGAACATAGAGCTTTTATTCTCTTTTTTTTTTATACAATCACAAATTTCTTATACTTAGGTACGTACTTATAATTATAAATAATACTAATATAAGATGTAGAAGATTTTTAGTATAGTAATATGTAGGTATGCTGCATTCAGAGATGAATATTTTTGAACCATTGCCAACATGCAACTATAAACAATAAAACTTATGTCATTGCCTGATTACAAATGTAGAGATTAAAGGAATTATTCCTACCTACATTTAAGCATTCATTAGGACATGTTTTGATTTTGTTAAATATTTTTTTTTTTATTGATAGGTAGGTACTACCTACATGGCTTGGTTTTAAAGGACATTTAAGTACAGCCCTTTGATACCTTCCTTAAAGGAACATAACTTTATTTTGAAATATAGGAATGTCCTTTAAAATAAGGACATTGTTTTGCATTTACTTAAGTAAGTAATCCCTATGAATAAGGAATGGGTAAGAAATATTCTATAAGGTATGTTTGCCGTAAAACCCTTCACATACACGTCCTTGTATCTCTTATCTTCTATCTTAAATGATTTTTTGCTAATACCTTTGTAAAAAACGGTTCATTCATAATATTTTTAATGTAGAATTGCTGAAAATCTCACTGAAAATTGAATAAGTAGGTACCTACTCTTTCAGTTTTTTTTTTTTTAAATTGTGAAATTCCATGGGTCCTAAAGTGCACAATCACCTCAAAATTTATTATTCCTAAGAAAATTATCAACTTTGACGTGTGGTTCAATTAGAAGACAATACAATACAAAATATGTAGGTATTGTTCCAAATATTCCAACTAAGTAGGTATCGATACCTACCTATGTATTAAGGACAGTACCTACCTACTTAAATAGAAATAAATAAATAGAACTTCCCTTAGATAGATTTCCAAATAGTTACAATTCTGGTCAAGATTTAAAAGTATACTTAGTCTTAATTTAAAGAATTTCTTGTGAATATAAAGAATTCTTAATTAAATGTTATAGGTAGGTAGAAGGTAGGTATACCTGGATTTTTCATCATCTCCACCTTCGACCCCCGTCTCATCTTTTTTCTTTTTCTCAGGAGTATATCGGCCCCAAGCGCAAGTCCAGATACTTTCTTCGTGAGCATTTTCTTTTTTATGCAAAATCGAGTACTAAAAGTGTTTTTAAATTTAATCGGTGTTTTTTCAGAATTATTAGTCTACTCACCATTTTTTTTTGAGGAAATGCTTTGAAGAGAATAATAAACACTGGAACTGGAATAAATATCCAAACCGTAAACAAATATGCTCCCGGCTCCCCGCTGCATATGTGAGGTTAGAGTCTGGGCACAGAAAAGAAAGGGGAATGGAACGTTACAAATTTAAGTTGAATCGAAGCGTTCGGACTTCAGAGGCGTGTTCGATTCGCAGGTTCAGATCGATCCGGATCGATCTAACTGATTCCAACATCCAACTGGATCGTGTTATGCAAAAGGGATCCAACCCACAAAAGCATTATATTGAGAAAATGGCGTTTAAAATATTAGAATATTAGTTTTTTGCTATGTGCACAAATTAATATTTTTATAGTTTTTTTTTTGCCTAATATATGAGAAGAGTGGAAATAAAATATGTTAAAGTTGTTTTCACACACACAGTCCCCCGCCAGGCACTCCTTCTTAAATACCAGAGGGCCTTGGTGTGGTATTTTGAACAGCAATAATGTATAACCTATCACTCCTTTGTGCCCGTAACATTTCATTGTTTGTGTTTATTGCTGACAATCTGACAAAAAGCAGATTGAGGTTATGTCATATTATTTGTTTTTGCGTTATTTAAATTTCAATTTGGCTCAATTTTCTTATATTTTAAGTATTTTTCGGGTGGCAACTAGGAGAGAATCATGTCCGCAACATTTAAAAATGCCAAGAAAAAACTTAGCCAAGAGCAGCTTCGGAAAATGATGAAGGAACATCAGAAGATATCAAAAGAAATAAAGAAAATAGAGTCACCACTGGCCAAATATCCTTTTTTAAATGATCTGAAATTGGATGTCATTAAACACATGTAGGATAAATGTAAATCTGTAATACTTATTATAATAACAGGTTTTAACATTTCTATTTCCTGTACCTAGGTAGTTATACTACACACAGTTTTGGCAGCTCTAAATAGGTATAATGGTTTCATGTCTAATAACATTTTAAATTTCTTTTCAGTTGCATGTCAAAACCTCTTTTTACTAGTTTTTTATATGTTACCTATTATACTGGTTCTTGTTATTTTGATCATTTGAACTTAGGTAGGTACAGTTCCGTCAATAAAAAAAATGATTCAAGTCTTATGATTAAGTTATGTTCGTTTTATTTGAGCATTATTTCTGCTAAGTTAAATTTTTGAATTCGACATCTATTTACTTAGGTACATATCAATACTTAAATATTAACACCATGCACTTTTAAAATTAAGTGTAGGTAAGTATGCTAAAAATAAACCATGATAAATTAGGTGGACGGTTTTTATGAACATAACTGTACCTACATGGCTGCTTTCAGCCACAGAATAAACATTTTTTGTTACTAACAACTAGCATTTACACGTACCTACTTAGTTGGCAACACTTGGTTTCAGGACCAAGCTTAGCATGACAATGGTCATGTTACAAGGTTTCTAGGAAATGCATTGACAATTTAAAATTAAGAAATAATAATTGTGTCTGATACTTTCCTTAACTATTTTTCTACATATAATGAACAGGGTCAGTTAACTTGTGTCTTATGCAAATCAATTGTAAGGTCTGAAGCAGTGTGGAGTATCCATATAAATGCTAAGCAACACAAACAAAATGTCGAGTTAGCAAAGAAGCTTAAGGAGAGGACTAATAATTTTACAACCCCTTTAAAACGTTCTTTAACTCCACCGTTACCTGAAGTTCCAGAGAAAAAAATTAAAGGTATGTCAGACACTATATCACTAAACAGATTACTTAATGCAGTGCAGTGCAGTAAAAAATGTGCTCTAATGCAAAAATATAATATTACCTATCTAGACATTTTTTACCTAAAATAAGTAGTATTTTTACTTTTTGTATTCTACTAGCCCTGCTTCTAACTAAATATAACCTAAAATAATCATATGCTTCACCTCCAATACTTTATGCACTTTTTAAAGTTTACTTTAAATTTGCATGGATGGGTGGTCTATAAACTCAAAAACTTTGAATATGTAAGTCCAGGAAAAATGCCAGGGTTTATATTTTCCATTAATTGGCCGATTCTGTAATGAAATTTACACCGCCATAACCTTACAGTTTGGTAAACTAGTTACAGAATCTCACTGTATAGAGTTTTATTATTATCGCCTCACCAGCAGAATTTTAAAGTAAAAATATTTTAAAACCAAACTGAATTTTGGCAATACTCCCGGCAATGCTTAAGTAAGTAGGAGTAAAAATATTTTTGATAAGAAATTCAATCTAGTTTTTATAACCTCAGTAGCTTAATTAAAGTAGGTACTAATAATTTCATTTTATCCAGCTATATATTTAATTAGTCCTACAGCTTTGTTTTCAAGAACATTTATTTTCTGTGATTTTCTATAGACCAAGTTGTTCACAAGTTAGGTCCAAGTTTTCAGAAAGTCAATTTTGTGAATATTTTGCATACGTTTGGCCCAGTTTTTCTATATGTATGTATCAGATTTAAGCTAGTCATGCTGTTATGAATAGGGTCACAGGTACACCAAGTGACTCCGGACCAATGAAACAACTTGTTTGTTTGTATAATTATTTTTATTGATTCCAAAAAAATTAATAGTATACAAAAAGCATTCCCCCAAATTGTACCTCATTCATGGTCAACGCCAATACAGGGTCCTGCACCTCACCTCCCGTCTTCTATAGCTCACTTAGTAATTAAGTTTGAATTTTCATATTTTGCAGACCTTATCTGTATCTTGGGGCGCATTTCAGGAAAATATTTTTTTTCATACAGGGTGTTCCAAAAAAGTATGACGGCATAAGGATGTATTTTTTTAGATTACATGCCATATATTTTCTTACTTTTTTGGGTGCCTCCTATAGTTACCTACATACCCTTAAAATTTTATTAAAATCGATTCAGTATTATAGACAAAAAAAAATAAAAACTAAAAAAATATCAGTTTTGCACCACTGGTATTAAAAATAAATAAAAAATAAAAAAATTATACAAAGGTACTTATTAAATAAGGTATAACAGTTTCGTTAACCAAGTTTGGTTAATACCGAGGGGTGTCTCACTGTGGCAGTAGGTGTACAAATGTTAAGGCAGGACTTAGCAGGACCGTGGCAGGACTGACAGGACTGTGGCAGGACCTGGCAGGACTGTAGAAGGACCTGGCAGGATTGTGACAGGACTGTAGCAGGACCTGGCCGGACTGTAGCAGGACCTGGCAGGATTGTGGCAGGATCGAAGCAGGACTGTGGCAGGACAGGCAGTACCTTTCAGATCCAATCAGATTTTTCCAATAACTTTAGGAGTAGGGATAAATAGCGGGAAGCAAAAAATGTTTTTGTTTGCTTTTGTTTATTAATTGAAAGTAAAATGGAAGTGCGTGTAACAGACGTCGCAGTTTTTAAAGTTCTCGGCGCGCGTCGCCGCATAATATTCCTGTTTGAGTTCCGTTGTAAACACCGGTGAATCACAACAGTCAACTAGTCGACTTTGCAGTCTCATTTATTATGTTCATGCAAGTTATTGATAAAATATATTGTTTATTTCCGAGTTTATTTCTTTGTTAAGAAAGAAGATAAATATTTAGAAGTTGTGTGTCCGTGGTAGGACAGTAACAGGACCGTGGCAGGACAAGCAGGACCGTGGCAGGACAAGGGCAAAAACGACAAGTCCTGCCAAATTTGGCAGTAGGTGTACAAATTTTGACTAGTGAGACACCCCTCGGTTAATACGAATTGTACAGGGTGTCCAAAGTTTAGTGTCAAACTTTGCAAACTTTAAAGCAATTTATTTTTCTTATTTCAAATAGGAACCCCTGTATCTTTTTATTTCATTCGATGCAGAATGAAAAATCAAACATTTTTCTAATTGCAACCCTATCGCAATTTCTAACGCATCAAGACTTATTTGCAGGAAACTAATTTTATCAACTATTCCAACAGTCAATATTATGAATAAATATCAAAGGTGGCTTTGAAAAACAATTTATTGGTATTAAGGTTTATTAAAGTGACAAGAGACCATTTTGACTTTAGTAATCGAAAAGTTTCAAATATTGTTCAATTGTTAGTAATTATTAACTGGAAATGATAATCGTGGATATATGGTTATCCTTAAAAATTCGTTGAACTGTTCTTTCGATTACATCTACGGCATCAGCGACTGCTTGTTCAGTAACTGAACGATTTTCTATAACAGATAATAGCACAGCCAATTGATTTTGTTCAGTTCGGACCGGTTTATTTTTCACTGGTTTTGGGTACTTTACATTTCCCGTCGCGTCGGTACAAACCTCTCTAATATGTTTTTCATTCTCCTTTTGTCTGGATGTCGTCGTTCCGTATAACGCTGTGCGTAAACTCGGCTTGCCAAAAAAGAGTTCTTTTCGCATGCTCCTAATATAAAAATCATATCTACGAGCTCTTCTTGGTTGTAGTCCATCACAAAAAACAATATAAAGTAATTATAACAGCGTAAATAATTACTAACAATTTTAACAATATTTGAAACTTTTAGATTACTAAAGTCAAAATGGTCTCTGGTCACTTTAATAAACTTTAATTCCATTAAATTGTTTTTCAAAGCCACCTTCGATATTTATTCATGATAATGACTGTTGGAATAGTTGATAAAATTAGTTTTCTGCAAATAAGTCTTGATGCGTTAGAAATTGCGATAGGGTTGCAATTAGAAAAATGTTTGATTTTTCATTCTTCATCGAATGACATAAAAAGATACAGGGGTTCCCCCGGGGGTTCCTATTTGAAATAAGAAAAATAAATTGCTTTAAAGTTTGCAAAGTTTGACACTAAACTTTGGACACCCTGTACAATTCGTATTAACCAAACTTGGTTAACGAAACTGTTATACCTTATTTAATAAGTACCTTTTTATAATTTTAATAACGAGGCAGTACTTTTATTTTTTATTTATTTTTAATACCAGTGGTGCAAAACTGATATTTTTTAGTTTTTATTTTTTTTCGTGAATCGATTTCAATAAAATGTTAGGGGTATGTAGGTAACTATAGGAGGCACCCAAAATAGTAAGAAATTTTATGGCATGTCATTTAAAAAAATACATCCTTATGACGTCACACTTTTTTGGAACACCCTGTATGAAAAAAAATATTTTCCTGAATTGCGCTCCAAGATACCGATAAGCTCTGCAAATATGAAAATTCTAACTTAATTACTAAGTGAGCTATAGAAGACGGGAGGTGAGGTGCAGGACCCTGTATAAATCCAACGATAGAGTCAATATTTATAAAATATCTGAAACTGACCGACTTAAAAATATAATAAATCTAAAACTCCTTATCCTCCATAATTATCCTAATTTAACCATATGTGTTTTCCCATTTTTAGTGGCCTTCACTGTCCTATGTATAAATTCAATTCGCCCTGATAGGCCCCAGTGGCGTGAAACGAGTGTCCCTGTGCAGATCCCTATGTTACATACCTATATCCCTATCATTAAATTGTAAAAACTATTTAATCTATAATTTATTTAATTAATATACTCTGCGGTGGCTAAATGAGCTATGCTCAAGGCAAAAAAAACATAAACAAAAAGCATTAGTGGGAAGTTTGGAGATGTTGGTTTACACTAAGCAGTGTATCAATATTTGTTGTTGACAAACTAAGCATCTGAGTAAGTTACTTACCAGTCAGGGAAAACCTACATTTTGACTTTCATGATTGACAAGCTGCTTTCGCAAAAATGTATGCTTCCCAACATTGAGCCCATTAAGCCAGCGAAAGTCGAGATGTTCCAGTAACTTCGTTGCGGCCTTCTATCCATTGCCAGTGGCTTCACCCAGCGAAAGTCGAGATGTTCCAGTAACTTCGTTGCGGCCTTCTATCCATTGCCAGTGGCTTCACATAGCTTATGTATGTGTTATTTTATTTCACTGTTGTGTATATTTTCATTTTTAGGCATATTACTGTATATATATACTAGCGTGTACCCGGCATGCATTGCAACCCGCTGGTATAAATACAAACCCGATATATTAGTACCCGGCATGCCACTTTCTGAAATTGCACCCGTGCGAAGCCGGGGCGGGTCGCTAGTTATACATAAAAACCTTCCTCTTGAATCACTCTATCTATTAAAAAAAAACGCTTCAAAATCCGTTGCGTAGTTTTAAAGATTTAAGCACATATAGGGATATAGGGACAGACGGGCGATAGCGACTTTGTTTTATACTATGTTAAGATATATATAAAAAAATGTTGCATCTTATTGGGACAGCCCTGCAAATGATGACCTATATACATTGTATACCCCCCCCCAGTGAATATCTCACTTAAACACAATTTAAGTAATGAACTTTCATGAAATATATCCAAAAATATAGGGTATCCTGATAAATATCACATACAATATATATATATAATATATATATAATGTATAATATCAATATTCAACATCTACCTATATGTACGAATTAGCAAATGTTATTTTTTGCAAAATATGAAATTATTTGCGGTGCAAACTTTGACGTGCTGCAACTCGTAAACGGAATGTTGTAGGTACGCAAAATTCTCTTTAAGTAATAAAAAACTGCTCCAATAAAAGCGACGGGCTTTTAAAAACGCTTCATATTGAAAGTCGATTTATTTACTACGAAGTCTAATTTTTTATAGGAATTTTAAAAAATGCACCACCTTTACCTTCAAGTACACAAACTTTAGAATTAGCAGAAACAAATAATAAAAATGGAGAAACTTTACCTAGTGATTTTTTTGATGGTTTAAATAAACCAACACTAAAACTAGGTCGCAAGGATAATCTGAAATCAACAACATTAAAAGAAGACTTAGAAGAAAGAAAAGGAGATAGTAAAGAAAGCAAAATAGAAGAAGAGAATAAAGATGTTCCTCCAGAAGGCTTTTTTGATGATCCAAAGCTAGATGCTAAGGTGAGATCCATTCCGTTTTTAAGGTTTTATAAATTTTTACATGCACGCTTCTCCATTTTTATGAAAACTACCTACACTAAAAAATTTGAAATCCTTACACTGCCATCACAGTATATTTTGTCAATCTTTAATTTATATATACCAGAACCTGGGTAAGTATTAGATGGTTGAGTCAACCCATGATCACAATACAAGATCCCGTAGGGATATCAGGATTGACTTTCTGAGCCTTGGGAGATCCTGGAATGCGACATTGCACTATGCACTTGCGTCCTACAATAAATTACCTGTCAGAGTTAGGGAGCTGTCAGTAAAAGGGTTTAGAGCGTTGATAAGGGGGTATTATTAAGGAAATGTTTCTATATTGTAAGTGATTTTCTGGGCTCTGTTCTGGATGAGCAGGAATTCTCTCTTTGATCTGTTTTATTTTAATCTGTCTTATCTTAATGTGTTTTATCTAAATAAATTTTGTATTATTGTGTTTTATCTTAGTTGTAATTTTAAATGATAAACTTCTTGTTGGGCAGGATCTGCTCCAATGACGTGTAAATTTTAGTTATTGAGACAATATTCATATTCTTACTACTACTACTACTACGGATTTTTTTATTTTTGATCTCTCTTTATTGTAACCTTATACCACTATTTATGACGATTGTAAGACTTTGGTTATGCAGGAATAAATTCTTATTCTGATAGCGAATTGGTAACAATTGCACTGCCTAAGCGAAGCTGGAGTACCTGCTAGTTTATTAATAAGTTTAGTGCGCTACATAAAAAACTTTCAATTATGTTTTCAAAGACTGTTATTATAGTTATGTAGATAATAATTAATTGAACTTATAGGTAGGTAGTGTTTAATGTAATACTTAACACCATATTTGTTTTTAGGCTAGAAATCAAGAGTACAAAGATCCAGTAGAAGAGGAGTGGGAAAAATTCTTAAAAGAAATAAAAAATGCGGATAATAAAAGTGCGGCGATCATTGCAGAAGACCAGGAAGAATCGACAACAGAGAGACAAATAGACGAAATTGATGAGCAAATTAAGAAGTTAAACAAGTATGTATTTATCCAAAAACCAGTAGGGGGTAGTAAACAGCGTAATAATATAACATGACAAAATGTTATTAACAAAATGTCACTTAAACTTTTTACTTTTTGGCACCACTTTTTTTCCCACCTTGTACTTATATAGTCAAATTTCTCTAAGAATACGCTGCATTGTGGCTTAGTCACCTCTGTCATTTATGGCACCTTGTTGAAGTCTGGTCTATTTTACGCCGAGACACACAGTGCTAAGTTCTTTTACCATCGCATTCATTCATATTTTAAAGTTGTGTATATTAATGGTTTATTACATATCGCGCAAAAACGCGATATGTTATACGGCGCTTCGGTACGAACAGCTAGAACCCCTGTCGACTCTCCCGAAAATTTTGCTCTATATAGGCGCTTCGGTGAAAATAATGTATGTATGTTGTCGTGATTGTCGTCGTCGTCGTCAGTTTCGACATTTTCACATTTGCGATTTATTTTCTCGGAAACGGTGAGAGTGGGACGATTAAAACTTTTTCAGTTTAGAGAGGAAAAGTGGGGGTACGTTGTGTGAAAATTTCGAATATACAGGGTGTACTGAAAAAAAGTTATTAATTTTGAAAGTCGAATAATATCGGATTCTCGTTGAAATTCGATATAGGTCGTAAAAATTAGTTTTTTCGATTTAAACTTTTTTAACGGTTAGACGACCGTCGGCTACAGAAGCCTATTGTTTGTGAGCGCGATAGAAATTTTGGAAATAATTTTTTTTATTTTTTCAAGTCAAAAATTGGCTGTATCAGGTACCTATTGGATCGCTAATAAGTCGAGTGGGTGCATCCGATCGACATTCGGTTTGGATAATCGTTTAGGCCATCTCGAATACTACCTTTTTCCAATACATCGTTCTATACCTAACTGGAACGGAAATTGCCGAAAATGGTAAGAAACTGGAAACCATGAAATTATGCGTGGTTTTTTCACGGTTTTTATTTTTTTTCGTACGGAAAACGACTTTTGATCGAAACGTTGTATACTTTAGCGGATAGAGCTCGTCAAATTGTATTTAAGAGATATTTTTTTCATTTCTATATCTTTAATACGGAAAAAACGGCATCTTATGCATTTTTATTCCCGTAATTTCTGTTGGCGTCGCACTGGTTTACTTAAATACATCTGCAAGTGTCTATATATAACTTTTTCTTGATCCACCATATCGACCAATAAACAAGCTTTAGTTTGCATTGTAAACGCGCTCTGGAAAAACATCATTTGTGGCTCAAAAAACAAGAGATATTTTTATCCGACGTTTTACTATATCGACTGTAGCTTATTAATTTTTTAACAAAACCGTTTTATTTTTTTCCCAAAAGACGCGCTTATTCTCAACACTCCTGCATATCTAAACTTATAAAAATATATTCACAAATTTGAGAAAAGTCGCTTTTTTGGGTGCGGAAACAGGCAAAATTTACAAATTCTAACACCATTCACTTTTGACTAAGCGTGCCTTGATATTGATGTACCTAAATTAATTATTAATTCTAAAAACCGGGCTGTCAAAAATGGGGAAAAATGGGTGTTTTGAGCTTGACTTGCTAGAGTAATAAGAACATTTCGAGATTTTGAATTGGATGGAATAGCTACCTTGAACCTTCTTCTAATTTTATTGACCAAAATATTTGCCCGAAATGTTTCAGAAATAGTTGTAATCTCGATTTTAAAGATGCGTTCCGACAATAAAAATTCGTCTCCACGTGGTTGGAGGCTGTTCGACATTTCGATATTCGCGAATTTTTTTTTCGAAACGGGTTAGAGCTAAACGATTCAAACTTTCTGGATGTAGAGAGGAATAGTCGGGGAACGTTCTTAGAAAAATTTCAATATACAGGGTGTACCGGAAAAAGTTATTAAGGTCAAAGTTGAAAAATATGTTTTTTTTCGTTGTAGCGCGATACAGGTGGCAAAAATCATTTTAATCGATTTAAACTTTTTCGGCATGTAGACGACGTTGGGCTACAAAGCACTGTTGTTTGCCAAGGCGATCGGAATTTGGGAAGTCAATTATTTAATTTTTTTTAAATAAATGTAGGGTCCATGTTGGATCGTTAATAAATCGAATTGGGTGCGTCCCACATATTTTTAGTTTGGAGATGTGTTTAGGTCATCTGAAATACTACATTTCTCAAATATATTGTTCTATACCTAACGATAATAGAAATGGTCAATAATTGTAAGTGAAATAAGCTACTTCAGACAAGTTTTTTATGCGGTTTTTATTTTTTCTCGTACGGAAAACAACTTTTGATTGAAATGTTATATATACCTTAGCGAAGAGAGCAAACTACAATGAAAAATATTTTTTTTGTTTCTTCATTTTTAATACGGAAAAATCGGGAAGCTTTTGAATTCTTACAGCGACAATCCTCGGTACAAAAAAAATACGAACTTGGGTTCTGAAGAAACAAAACATATCTTTTTTATCGCAAATCGAAATGCTTTACGATTATTAGAGGTTGCTAACAAATGGTTTTGTAAAAAGTATGAAATAAAATAAACGAACTCGAGCAGTGCCGTGCCCTAAGGGCTCGGCACAATAAATAAGCTTTTAAACTAATTTATCAGCTATCAATGTAAGAATAGTTTCTTTACTTATGTTTAAATTGATTGAATACATATTTTTATAGGACAAACTTGGAAAGTATATTCCACATTGCATAAGTTTGCTATGCGATTTTAAAAAGAGCCTGTGCTGATAGGTTCAATGTTAATATCAATGTCATAATATTAAATATCATATATTTCCGTAACGAAAAGTCGTAGCGAATCGAGCGAGACGGCATTGGAAAAGGGACATCGAGCACTATACGATGCCGTCTTCAAAAACTACCTATCTATACGAGAAAATGGAAATTTTGCACCCGTTATTTTTATTTTTAAGTTTTTGTCAGTTGTTATAATGACAATTTGGCGATATGTTTCCCCTTCACGTTCCGCAGGAAGGTGAGGCAAAAAAAGCAATAGTAAATAGAGAAAAAGAAAAGAAAAGTATTTTTTTATAGTAAATTTTTTTTATACGTATATTAGATGCACTCTCGGCTGACGATTAGAGATATGTACCCAGTCTAGTTACTATAATGGCCTGTAAAAATACAGCGTAAATTTTAATTACAATTGAAACATCGAACTGAACGTCCGATATGTCACGATCGTAACGTACATCGCAATGATAATCAAACCACTCATCACTCGGGTTACTATATTTATTATAGAATGTTACAATTAAGTAATAGAGCTAAGATTACATCAGAAAAAGATAATAGAGTGTAGACCGACAGTACCGGCGGCGTGCTTGTTCCGATCGCGTTGATCTGCACTAGTGTCTCACAGGGTTGCCACAGTTCTTGTTAGAAAGTCTAAGACATCATTCACGACACGCCCCTTTTTTTTTTTTTTTTAAAGAAATAAATAATAATAATCCACTCAGAAATTTAGTCTATTAGGGGGTCTAACGCATCGGCCGCTTCTTGTAACATAGTCACTATTTTGAGAATCTTGGTGTATGTCACTTTGTCTTTCAAAAACTGGTTCATTCTTGGGTTCGCAACTCTCAGTAGGCTCCTCTGTAGGTCTGTCAGTGGCTAAGGACGTTCTTATTGGCCTCAAATGCTGACGGTTCCGACGATATTCTGTCTCTCCCACACGAATTTTGTAATCATTTGGACCAGATTTGTTCAGAACAACTCCAGGCTTCCACTCTCGTACCCCCTGTTGAACTAGTACCTTTTGATATGGTACAAGCTTGCTCAGAGGCTTGGCAAAAGTGTCATAGTACCTTTTTTGGTTTTCTTGAATGAATTTTAATTTATTCTTCACACCTTGTATAGGGAATTTTGGTTCAAGAACTTGTTGAGAAACAGGTAGTGTTGTTCTCAACCTCCTACCCATTAGAAGGTCACTCGGAGACGGTAGATCTTGCTTTGGAGTAATATTATAGTTTAATATAGCCGAAAATGGATCTTTTCCTTCGTGAAGACACTTTGTCAAAAGGTTTTTTTACAGTCTGAATTGACCGTTCCACCATCCCATTGGATCTAGGGTAGTAAGGGCTGGATGTGGACAATTTTATGTCATACCTCTGGGCAAATTCTGTATATTTAAATGAGTTGAATGGAGGCCCATTATCTGAAAATATCTCTTGAGGCAGTCCATTAATTGCAAAAATGTTTTTTAGCGTTGATATCACAGTTCTACATGTTTTATTTGGCAGCTTATTTACAATGACGAACTTACTGAAATAGTCGACAATCACTAGAAAATTTTGTGGGCCTAGTGACTTGAAGTCAATTCCAATTTTTTGCCACGGCAGATCTGGAATGTCATGCGGTGTCAATGGCTCTCTTGTATTGGATCGCTCATAGGATTGGCATATGTCACACGCAAGGACCATATTTTCGACATCTGAGGACCAACCTGGGTAGTATATTGCTTCTTGAGCAAGTCTTTTGCAAGAAGTTACCCCTTGGTGATGTTTGTGTACCTATTAAATTAAGAAACTCTCCTCTAAGACTTTCATGCAGTATTATGCGGTTGTTAAAGAAAAGGATACTTTCATGAACAAATATTTCATCTTTAATTTGCCAAAACTTTTTAACGTCGTTTTGGACTTGGCTTTTTTGTTTAGGCCAGCCATTCATAACGTACTGTTTAACTTGTATTAAGACAGGATCAGACTCAATGGCTTTGACAATTTTTTGTTCGGTTTCAGGTCGCACTGCAATAACTGAGAATATTTTTAAATTAGAATCTAAATAATCAGTATTTATACTATCACTAGTTGGTTCTCGGCTAAGTGTATCAGGCACCTGAAGGTATTTTCCGGGTACAAAACTTAGGGTAAACCGGTATTTAAGCAGTCTTATAGCAAGTCTTTGTATTAGCGGGGACATTTCGTCCAGCGGTTTTCGCAAAAGTCCAAGGAGTGGGCGGTGATCGCTTTCAACTTTAAAGTTTTTCTGCCCAAACAAATAATAATTAAACCGCTCACAACCGTAAACAAGTGCCAGCAACTCTTTCTCTATATGATTGTACCTTTGCTGGGTTGGTGTTAAAGTAACACTAGCAAACTCAATAGGGTGATTGTTTTGAGTAATAACAACCCCTAAACCATAAGGGCTGGCATCTACAGACAGGGTTATTTCTTTATCTGGGTCAAAATATGTTAGAGTAGTAGCAGAAGAAACTAGGTCTTTTAATCGGTTAAACGATTTTTCTTCTATCGTGGTCCACTGCCATTCTGTTTTATTACTTAAGAGTTTCCTTAGTGTGTTAGTTTCATTAGAAAGATTTGGCAGAAACCTCGCTAAATATACAATCATTCCGAGGAATCTTTAAAGGTCTTTTTTATTCTTAGGAGGCTTCATTTCACTGATGGCACGGGTTTTGCGTTCATCGGGGGCTACTCCCTCTGAGCTAATAATGTGACCGAGGAATCTAACTTTACTGACACAAATTTTTGATTTAGCTCGATTTAACGTAAGTCCACTGTTTTTAATTTTTTTAAGCACGGCGCATAAATTCTCATTATGTTCTTCAATTGTCTTTCCATGAATAAGTATATCGTCGAAGTACGACAAAACTCCGCGAGCACCTTCCAAAATGTCAAATATGCACTTTTGGAAAATTTCTGGCGCGCAGGATATTCCATAGGGAAGTCTCAAGTACCGGTATCTACCGAAACAAGTTGTAATTGTGCACAGTAAAGAGCTTTCATACGTTAAAGGCAATTGCAAAAACGCAGAGGACGCATCAAGTAAACTAAAATATTTTGATCCCGCTAATTGAGAGAACAAAACGTCTTGCGTCGGTATCTGAAATGTTTCGCGTTTGGGTTTGTCTTTCTTTTCCGGCTTTTGCACAATAACAATAGGGTGGACCCAATCCGTGGGCTCTGTAACGGGCACGATTAAATTTTCCTTCACCATTTCGTCAAGTTTTCGTTTCACTTGATCTTTGATAGCAAGTGGTATTTTTCGTGGTGCGCTTGCGTTAGGTACGGCATTGTCGCGTAGTGTGATTGAAAATTGCTTATTAATTTTACCAATGCCAGAAAAAATTGAATCATAATGATGTAATATCTGTGATAGTTTATTTTTATTACTATTGTTAACACCGGCACTTACAGCGTTTATATTGTTATTGCCCGGCGTCACTGGTACTATTCCTAGCTCACGCACCGCATTGAGACCTAATATTGAGCAAGGTTTGTCGGAGTCTAGTACATAGAATAACAAATTAAACTGTTTGTTGTTGTACCTACAACTTAGATAGATTTGTCCCATCACTTTAATTTTATGTCCAGAATACGACATTAGAACTGAAGAGGCACTTGAAAGTCCTGAAACGGGTGTATTTAACAAATTAAAGTCAGAAATGTTCAAAGTGTTGACTTGACTACCAGTGTCAACTTTAAATTTAATGTCTACACCTAATACGTTTACAAATTCTAGCCAGTCAATCGCGCTAACGTCTGAGGTAGTGATAGTCCACACGATTAAATTTGAGTCTCTACATTGGCCCATGCTGGGATCGTCACCATCAAACTCACTGTCATCGTCAAGATCAAGGTCACTGAAATGTTCAGTTAGTTCATATACTTTTGATTTCTTTCTGCAAAAGTTGCGATAATGACCAGTTCGCTTGCAAAAACTACATATTTTATTAAAAGCTGGGCACTTACCGGGCTCATGTAACTGGCCACAACACGAACAACCTGAGTTACCTTTCTGTTGACCTCGGCTATCACTAAAATGTCCATATGTGTGAGAGACATGCTGCATGTCTCGACTAGGTGGTTGGCTATATTTTCCTCGACCCCGATATCCACTTGAACGTGGAACACTTTCACTTCCATAATATCTATTAAAACGCTTTCCAATTGCGTTACACTGCATTGCGTTTACTGACACTGAATCCTTGCTGATTTCTTTTTGAGTGAGGACGCTGGATTCCATTGATCTACAGATATTTATCGCCTCGCTCAACTCTAATTTTGGGTATTGTAGAAGTTTTTCTTGTATACGAGGGTCCCGAACACCCAAGACAATACGATCACGCAATAAAATATCTTTATCATTGAATTCACACGAACCAGCTAAATGTCTAAGCGCAGTAACAAATTGGTCGATTGTTTCTCCGGGAAGCTGTTCCCTTTTAAAAAACTTAAAATGCTCGTAGACAAGGTTTATGGTGGGAGTGCAATATTTGTCAAACTTTCCTATGACTGTAGTAAGTTTTTGCTTATCCTCTCCTTCTATGTATTCAAACGTATTAAATATTTTTAGCCCCTCATCTCCAAGGAGATTAAGTAATACGGCAATTTTAACATTATCTTTTTTATCACTTTTTCCACTTGCTAGCAAATAAATATCGAATTTTTGTTTCCACAGTTTCCAATCATTGGATATGTCACCACCGAAAGAAAATTGTTCGGGTGCCCGGCTTTGTTCCGCCATTTTTTATAATAATTAATAATGAAATAAATAATGTCCTTTATTTAAAACATCAGCTGTCCTGATAATGAATCTGCAGAACCGCAGTTTAGTCGCACAATCTGGCAACACACGTCGGGAATTCACTACTCCGTTGCATCCGCGAACGTACTCTAAAACGCCGTACCACGGTATAAAATATATGTACTCTGGCCGTACCGGCAAATTCCTAACCACGAGTGCACTTTTACCGCTGTCACCATGTCACGATCGTAACGTACATCGCAATGATAATCAAACCACTCATCACTCGGGTTACTATATTTATTATAGAATGTTACAATTAAGTAATAGAGCTAAGATTACATCAGAAAAAGATAATAGAGTGTAGACCGACAGTACCGGCGGCGTGCTTGTTCCGATCGCGTTGATCTGCACTAGTGTCTCACAGGGTTGCCACAGTTCTTGTTAGAAAGTCTAAGACATCATTCACGACACGATATATTAAGAGTAATGATCTGACATACACTAAACTTACCAATGGAAAACGCACAACATACAATAGTTTCGTCGCCCAAATATTGTAGAACAGCCAATCAAGAAGCAAGTGGTGCGTACGCCCATGTTTCGCGTTGAAGGCTGCGTGCCATATTATAATTTACGTTCACGGCGTAGTACAAAACCGCCAAATTGCCATGTGGTTTTAAATACAAACAGCTGGATTAGTTCTCGGTGAGCGCACGGTTTGGCTACCTATTGTACAGTCTTCTTCTTATAGTGCATCTCATATCGGAGGTTTGCTATCATCACAGCAATCCGGACCCTGTTGACTGCAGCTCTAAACAGCTGAACATTGCTACAATTAAACCAATCCCTTAAGTTCTTTAGCCAGGATATACGACGTCTGCCAATACTCCGCTTTCTACTAATCTTTCCCTGGACTATCACTTGGAGAAGTGTGTATTTCTGTCCTCTCATTACATGACCCAGATATTGAAGCTTTCTCCTTTTTATGGTGTTAACTATTTCGCACCCCTTGTGCATCCGGTTCAGCACTTCGACATTAGTAATTCTATCGGTCCAGGAAATCCGCCACATTCTTCGGTAGCACCACATTTCGAAGGCTTGTAGTTTGTCCATGTGGTTTTTCTTGAGTGTCCATGCCTCAACTCCATACAAAAGCGCGGAAAAAACATAACAACAAAGCATCCTTATCTTAAGTTCCATCTTAATATCCTGACTCATAAATAACTTTGTTAGAGATTACCGTCGATCATAAATCCGATTAGTTTGTTTTCATAATATTATGGCTTTTTAAAATAAAAACATAAAAATAAAAAAATTTTGCTGCACACCGTATTTTATTTTCTTAGGGAACAAGTTAATTTCATTTAACTGATATTTTTTGATTTACATTGACTTAAAGCATCTCCTAAATAGTTTTTTATACATTGAAGTATGCATAGAAAGTTTCCTTTTGATTTATAAAGAAAAAAATTTAAATTAAAAATATATTTTGAACGGATTTTATTCGTCACGCAAAATAAGGAAACTACTTCAATGTATAAAAAACTATTTAGGAGATGCTTTAAGTCAATGTAAATCAAAAAATATCAGTTAAATGAAATTAACTTGTTCCCTCAGAAAATAAAATACGGTGTGCAGCAAAAAAATTTAATATTTTTATGTTTTTATTTTAAAAAGCCATAATATTATGAAAGCAAACTAATTGGACTTTATGATCGACGGTTATGTCTGCAGAAAATCTTATTTTCGTACTGTTCGGTTGCCATTTATTTTTTATACAGGGTTATTCAGAAAACACGATTAAATCCATTTTTTTGCCCAAAATAAGCGAAATTTAAAATTTGGGTATAACTTTGAAATTAAAACACTACATAATTCTTAGTAAAGAATATTCTAAAATAAAAAATGAAGGTACTTTACTCTTAGTGGAATTTAAAATTTTTGATCCTACCTCGTATACCATAAGTCTTTTACCGGATTTAATGGGTGTTATTTTGGTTTGAGGACATGCAGAACCAATCTAAAATAAAATTAATTTCCTAAACTTAAAGATAAAAAACTTTCCCATATGCTGCGCACTTTCTGCCGGTCACTGTATATAGGTAAATGATATTACATGTATAATGGGAAATGATGATAAATGAAATGTTTGTTATTGGAAATAGGTGAGTTAATTTACCTAAGCTAGTTTATTTCGACTCACCGTTCAATTTAAATAATAAACACCAGGAAAATTTAATCTCTGAAACGTGACGCGAGAGCTTGTTACGGCTCTCTATTGAACTGGGTACTTTTAGAAAGAAACTAGTATCAGCGGTTAATGTCACATGTGGGTGTCAACTGTTATTGTTAGTAAAAGTTGACTCTTAACATTAAAATGCGTCATAGATGTATCACATTATTAATCTGCAAGAAACGATCATTTAAACTTGCAAACGGCTCTAAAATTTGTGATGTTTTCGAACTCCAGACCTATAATGAAGGCGTTAAAAAAAATTATTGAATATTATGATGATGAGCAGTTTAATAAATGTTTGAGAGATATTCATAAATTTCTAGCGGTATAAATTATGTTGCATAATCAAACAGCCCTGGATCTACGGGGGGGGGGGGGGGGGGGCAAGCCGGGGCTTATGCCCCGGGCGGCAGGTTCAGTGGGCGGCCAAATTCACACTTTACAGACGAATGGACAACTCATCATTTACCTACTTAACTTTGACCACGAAATAAATAATACTACAAGTACCGAAATTTCATGCCCATATCAACTCGACCGATACCCAGAGCGCGGAGTGAGACGTGCGGCACGAACATTTCTATTGTTTCTTTAAATCATATATATTTTTGTAACATGGATAATCCTGTTCATGATATAATTTGTTCTTTACACAAAACGCCATTTTATAGACTTAGAGATGACCACATTAGAGATGTAATAAATAAAGGTCGCCCTACGCCACCCATTAATATTTTAAAACGTGATCATAAACAAGGACATCATTTTTCGCGATCATTTAATACTCAATGGTACGATAGTCACAAGTGGCTATGTGGGAGTTATTTTAAACAAGGGTTATTTTGTTCGTTTCGTGGTGTGGTTTAAATGTTCTTTTCTCCCTTTTTATTTACGTAAATAAGACAAAGTAAGATATTATGATAATATTGATAATCATAGGAAAAATTAGGTACCTACTATATCAAATAATTCCGTTTGGTTGTAGGTTGTAGGACTTCTAGGTTATTTCAGTCGCGGTCGCGTACGTATATAGGCGATTACGATTATAGATAATAGAAAAATTATACGTACATTTTAGACGTTTTATGGTGGCTTTTGGGGTTTTCAAAATTATTCATTGTTTCAATAATAATAATAAATGGTTCAAAAAAATATATTAATTATTATTATGGTAATTTTTTTTTTCGTTTATAAATGATAAAGTAATAATTTATTAACATTAAATTATTGACCAAATTTGGGCGTGGTTCAAAAATTTTTTCGCCTTACGCCTCTATCATGCCTGTCGCCTAACCGCATAAATCTGATAGCTGAAATTATATAGACAATAAGGGGAAAAAATATAAGTCGGTGGGGGCGGCATTTTTCAGTTTTTGCTCCACCTAAAAAAAATTGAAGATCTGGGGCTGTAATCAAACCATAAATTGATTTTCAAGAGCATAACGACATATGTATTTTAAAAATTTTCAGAGTACTCGACTTGGAAAAGAAAAAAGAAGAAATCGTTACGGTATTAAATGATGTCAAAAATGAAAACGTGGCAGAAGATGAAGACGAAGAGGATGTCGACTTCGATGAATTCTTAGATTGGAGGGCCAAAAAGTCATTTAAATAGTTATTAGTTGGTTTTGTTTTTGTTATTGTATATATAAAATAAGTCTATAAATTTAAGAATAAACCTTTTTTGTATAATCTATAGGTTTCTCTTGTAGAAATAACGGCGCGCAGTTTTAAAGGTTTGCTTGATAGAAGAGATATAAAAAAGAAATGTTCAATTTTGCTACAAAAGTTTTGGGTGCCATTTTTTACCTAATTATGCAATTTAAACATGTACAGTTGACGACATATAAATTCGTACACTCCACCCATACATAACTCAATTACAACAAAATTGGGTAAAACGGGTTTCTCACCTTGCTGCTTATACCTGCATATAACACCAGCTTTGTATGTACGATTTTTTTATCATAAGTAATAATGGTTATTTCTAAATATTTTTGTGTTTAAATTACAGCCGCCAAATAAGAAAATTATAAAATAATACCAGGAAAACTACAAAAGTATAAAGCCAAAAAGATAAATTTATTAACAAACAACAAACAAAATAGGTACTAAAATATCTAATTGCTGCGCCATTGGATTCTAACACTAATCGTAATCTTCTTGGTATTGACAAATTAATACTTGTGGTGTAATCCGGAGTTAGCCCTTCCCAAGTTTCTTCTATTTTATCAAATAACTCTATTTCATTCTGTGGTTTAAAATTTATTTTGTACTTTTTTTTTATCATCAATCCCCAAACATTTTCAATTGGATTTAAATCAGGACTTCTTGAGCACCAAAGCAGACATTACGTTGTTTTATCTAAACCAGTTTCCTATATTTCTTGCAGTATGCACAGGGCAGTTATACTGCTGAAATATAAAGTTATTTCCTTCAAAAACTATCGCGGCAGAAAGAAGAAAAAACTTTTCCAAAATATGAAGATATATTACTGTTTAGTGTTCCATCAATATTCCAGCATACACATTAACGGAAAAACGTCCACTGGTTTGTTTTTTTGAGAATACTTCTCATCATCGGGAATTTGGTGGTCTATATACTCGAATCCTTCCATTATATGTAGACTGAAAAGTTTTCTAATCGGAAAAGATACCATTTTGCCAAAAAAAACATTTTCTGTTAAATATTGCTTAGCAAACCCAATTCTTTGTTCCTATCACTATTTTTTAAAAACGGATTGGATGCAGCTGCTTGATTTCTTAAATCGGAACATTGTCTTACTCGGCGTTGCGCAGTTCTAGATGGAGCAGGGAATCCTGTTATGTGCGTAGCGGACATTGCAGTTTCAAATGGATTTTGCCTTAAATACTCCACCAAATTTCGGTCTTCTTCATTTGATGATTTTCTAATATTTAAACCAGACCCAACAGACCTTTGAAGTGTTTGATTATAGCGCCATTTTAACAGTACTTCTAGGTATTCTACAATGATCAGCTATTTTTCCATAAGACCACCCTATTTCTACTAAACATATTCTTGCTTTTTCAATAATACTTAATTGAGGCATTTTTAAATCAAATAAGATAATGACAATACTTTGACAGACATGATAACAATTAACAAGTAATAAAGGTAAAAAAGTTGCATTTACAGTGTCATAGTTTAGTGTACGAAATTATCTGTCGTCAACTGTATGTATGTATCTATTGTAGGATTTTTGACATTGTTACAGTACTTATTCTGTATTGTGATTTTGTCGCGACATTACCTAAGTCACTTCGCTCTCTGCATTTACGTTGCCGCCTTGCCCCTCGCTTTCGGTGATTTATGTGGAACGGTTACTTAGTTTTATCGTCTGTTTTCTCAGAGTTTCCGCTGGACCATCCTTAGGTCCAGCGATTTTCATAAGGTAGACCCAATAGTCAGTCAGTAAATTGGTTCTTAAGAAATCCTCGCACTAGTTACATGTTGAGTATAGTTGCTTTTTTGTATGTAAGCGTAGATGTATGAGGCAAGTCTGAGTTTGTAGGTTTTGTAACAGTGAGTGGGGGATAGGCGACATAAAGGGTGGTTTTGGTATTATTTCTTGTTTCCATGTCTGTTTAATGTCTATTGCAAGTATGTATGTGTATTTATCAAACTTATTATGTTTATTTATGTATAGTTGTTGTATTGCTTCATAATGTGTTAAATTCATCATAAGTGCCGTGTGGAGCTTTTTCGCACCATCGACCGGTTTAGATTTTCAATTAGTTCTCTGTTGTTATTATCATTAGTAAAAGGTACTTTCCATTTGCTTCTTTTAAACAGCAAAGCAAAGTAAAAGTCTTAGCTTAGCTAAGTTGTTAAAGGAACGCTTCGCGAACAACTTCGTATAGTTCGTCGAAAAACTTCGTATAGTTCGTATGGAAAATAGAGAGGGGCATACTTAACCGGGGCAAGGGAGGAGGAAGCTTAAAGGAACTCTGTTAATATTAGAAGATAGAGTTAATTTACCTGAAAATAAGAAAATCTAAATGTGTAGTGGCAAACCGGACAAGTATGTAACTGTATTTTGTACTAGAATATACATGGATCCAAGCATGATTAATACCCTGCGACTTTCGTTTCGTCTTGATAAAGACTCTCCCGGAAGCCTGGAAGCCATAACCAAACGCTGAAACGCATCTTCGTAGAAGACGGAACCACGCATTTAAAACCTCTTTGTAAAAACCAAGCTGTAATAAATACGCGGTAACGCCATCTAGTATAATCAACTCTAATACAAAAGTCTGTTCCACCGGTAATACAAGATCAAAAAATGATAAATAATTAAATAAATTGGAGTATTAGAGTTGACTACTAGATGGCGTTACCGCGTATTCATCACCGCTTGGCTTAAAATATGAAATTGTGAAAATTTCGTCACCAATGCAATTAAAAAGAGAAAATTAGGTTTTTATTATGTATAAGAAGTATAAATAAATTAATGCTTTAAAACACTATACAGGGTGACTCCGATTAAGTCGGCATTATTGCTGATTCCGCTATTATTAGAGCTGCTGGTTAAATTAGGAAACTAGTAGCATTTTTCTCGCTGATTAAAATGACAGAAACGAAAAAAAAAGTTAACATGTTTTTGAATTATTTTAAAAAATGTACTTTTTCAAATGAGACACCCTACTTGTCGGTTACAAAAATGTATCTAAACAAAAAAGTGTATAATATGCACTTACTAGTGGCCTAAAGTAAAAAATAACGAAGTTATGACCATATTTTACTTTCAGGCAAGTGGACTAGGGAATTTCAAATCAAAAACATTTCGTTTGCTAGGGATTCAATCCATTGAGAAAGAAGCAGGCTGTGAATATCACACTTTTAATTTTATTTAGGCAAGGTGACTGTTGGCAAACCGTGTTTTTTCTTTACATTTTTATAATGTCGCTTACTTCAGTTTCAATATTATTGTTTATGAAGACAAATAGTATTAATTTTGGAAGTTTGTGTATAATTATCATAAAATGTCGTTCACGGATGTTGAAAAGTATCATATGTAGAATGCTTCAAAATATGCTAGTATGATAATTTCGGTATTTTCACTTATTATGATTTGCTTTTTTCTCCTTGTCCTTTGAAAAACATCCTCGTTACTCCTTCACTCCATTCACAGCTTGCTTGTCTTTCTTAAGGAGTGGAAATTTGGAATTCCATAGTCTCTATTTGACTGAAAATAAAATATGGTCACTGCTTCGTTATTTTTTAGTTTAGGCCACTAAAGCATATGAACTTTCTTGTTTAGATAAATTTCTGAAGCCGTCCCATTTGAAAAAAGTACATTGTTAAAATAATTCAAAAACATGTTGTTCAAATTTTTTTTCGTTTGTCATTTTAATCAGCGAGAGAAATACTTCTAGTTTAGCCAACATCGTAACTTTAATAATAACGGAGTTAGCAATAGTGCCGACTTAGCCGGAGGCACTCTGTATACTTTAAGGATGGGAAGATCCGGTTCTCAGCAGCTCATTCATTAGAATGACCCGTTCATATGGCCGACTCGCACATATACGCACCGGATCGTATCCGTTCATGAACGACTCGTCGCTAGTAATCTTGACATAAAAACCATCATATTCTTATCGCAAAGGGAGGAGTCTTGACTAGTTGACTAGTACCTAGGACCTAACTAACGATTTATGAAAAATACTGAATAGCATTTAACGCATGTAAATATGTATACAGGCTGGCGCATCAAAAACGAAACAGAGGCATTTACTGGCAGCTCAGTTATTTTTTGGGAAAACGCTCAGACTCGTCAATTTTGTTTTCGAGGGGGACACAAAATTGGCAAAAAATCACGTTAACACGTGCTGCCCCCTGAGCGGGGGTGGCACCATCCCTAGAATCTTAAATGGAAAGGGGGGTCGAGTGATAACTTATTTTAAAGGTCTTTCAATTCCCTTTATAATGATGTAAAATTCATGTACTTCAGTTCAGTAGTTTTGGAGACTTATTGATTTAAAGCTTAAAGTAGACTAGAGATAGTACATCAGATTAGTTTGTAGGTACTACTTTCAGAAAAAATTTGAGTAAAATCATTTACTTAATAAATAAATGCTTTTTCTTCACTACGCCCATGGTTTGTTTATCATTTTGGTGTTGAAAATAGATATTGGAGCGTTTTTTGTGACAAAAAAAGTTGTTTCTTGAAGAAAGATAAGAAGGATTGATTCGACCAAACTTTGTTGTTAAAATACCTTTTAATGCTTTATACATAAATTAACCATGGCATATTCCACGACAGAAAAGGTTGAAATTATCGAAATATTTTTCGGAAATAATCACTGCGCTAATAGAACAGCACAAATATTTAATGAGCTACATGAGAACAGTAACATGCATCGAAAATATGTTCTAGAACTTGTAGCTAAATTTCGGGAAACTGGATCAGTCGCCAATAAAAACGCAACATTGAAAATCCTATATATAAGGAACGAATAAGCAATAGAAGTGGGGGCTTTAGAGCAAGTCTATGTAGATCCTACGTTAAGTACTCGCAAATTGGATACTGTGTGTGGTGTTAGTCGACGTTATCCAACGGATTCTAAAAAGCCCATAGTTTTCATCCGTATAAAATTCACCTTGAACAAGAACTTAATGAAGACGATTTTGATCGGCGATTACAATTTTGTGAAGATATGAGTGAACGAATTATAAACGATGAACATTTTCTATTCAACACTTGCTTTTCCGACGAATGTTCCTTTTTCTTAAATGGCGTGTAGTAAATCGTCATAACTGCTGATATTGGTCCGATTCTAATCCCAGAATTTATCATGAGGTACAAACACAGCAGCCACAAAAATTAAATGTTTGGGCTAGTATTTTTGGCGATCATTATTTAGTTCGTCCTTTTTTCTTACCTGGAAATTTGACGGGTGAAATGTATTTGGAATAACTGCAAGACCCCATAGATCCTGTATTAACAGCCATAATTGAAAATCAGAATGATCGGCGGTACATTGCGAATAGGTTGATGTTCCAACATGGTGCCCCACCACATTACGCATTACGTGTTCGGCAATATTTAGATCAGACGTTTCCAGGTCGATGGATTGGTAGAAGAGGTGCCATTGAATGACCCCCAAGATCGCCAGATTTACCACATTTGGGTTTCTTTCTGTGGGGTCACTTAAAAAACAAAATCTATGCTACTCAGCCAACATCGTTAGAAGATTTGCGACAAAGAATTGTGAATAAGTGCCTTCAAATTACTCCTCAAATATTGCAAAATGTGCGGCAACGTTTTGAGCAAAATCTTTAATAAACTCTTTAAATGGAGAGTCATGGTGATCATTTCCAACGTTTACTTAGCTGATGGGTCAGTTCATTCTTCGTTTTTAAACTACTTTGCTGCCAAATGTATTGATCTTCACTAATGATTATGTATAGAAGTTTTATTTAAGCTTCAAATTAATCAATAAATCTCCAAAACTACTGAACTGAAGTACATGAATTTTACATCATTATAAAGGGAATTGAAAGACCTTTAAAATAAGGTATCACTCGACCCCCCATTCCATTTAAGATTTTAGGAGGTGCCACCCCCTCCCAGGGGGCTGCACGTGTTAATATGATTTTGTGCCAATTTTGTGTCCCCCTCGAAAACAAAATCGACGGGTTTGAGCGTTTTTCCAAAAAAGAACTGAGCTGCCACTAAATGTCCCTCTTTCGTTTTCGATGCGCCACCCTGTATAATAGATCTACCTAGAGCGGAAAAAATATTTTCGTGATATCAACGTTTTAGGCTCCCTAGATTGTTAGTTTCTATCTATTGGCTCGAAAGTCTAAGAAAATTACTAGTCATATGTATGACAATGTATTCCTTCAATATTACTGAGTCTTAAAAGGGCACACGAAAAAAATTGTCTACTTATATTCATTGATTTTAAATGTTTCTTTGGAAATAAAATGGCATTTAATTATGGTTATCTAACGTTTATTTTTTAAAAACCAAGTGTACTCGATTGAAGCTTAATTCTTAAAGTATATATTTATATATACATTGATGAGGAAAGTGCTGGATAATGGCGATTGCCTTTTTTTTGCGAATTTCGGGCTTGTGCATGCAACGCAATTTACCGATTCGTTGGATAGATAACGACCTATAGTAGTCTAGCTGTCGCTTATTGATTGAACAAGCATTTATGGATTCTGATAAAAACCACCAGGACTGCAGAAAGATGTCCCGGAATCTAATATCTGTCCTGATAAAATAACGTTTTTTGTAAACTACCTACACGCAATAGTATCGCCGAAGCCAGTGTTTTTTCTTTGTACATTGTTCGAAGTAGTTTATGAGTATTTTAGCAAATTGTTTGGCCCCAATAGGTATACATACATCCTAATTTCCAAAAAATAATTTTTTTATAGAGACCGTTTTACGTTGATTGGTGTTTTATATAGGTATTATAGTAGATTTCGGAAACTTGATGTTTCTATTAAAGTTGTGAGGGGAGTTAGGGCTAAATTTGAAAAAATTGATTTGACGGTACCTACCTAGTATCTAAAGAACGAAATGTCGAATTTGGATATTAGTACCGCCATATCTTGTACAACATAAAAAAACTCTCAAAAAGTGTATTTTGTCAACTTAAAAATTGGGACGCAAAATATTAAAAACAACTTCAATTTAACCATCTTCGTATCTCCTGCCTTTTTTGAGATTCCATGTAAGCTTACGATTTTGTAGCACCGCATAAGTGCATTAAATGTATTTTTCAAATTCACAATTCACGTTCATACCTCAAAAACAAATTATTTTACACTGAAAACATGTTATCATAGATTTATTAGTAAAATCCAAAAATTTATTTAAACCTGCCCGAATAAGTTGCCCAAATTTTACTAATTTCTTTTCCAGACTTCAAAATATGCTACTCACCGTAGGTAACTAATAATCCTGTTCCAGTGAAGGAAAAAATATTGCTTTTTGGGCTCCTATTTATTTTGATTTTTTACAAATTATAGATCGAAATATATAGATACGCAATCAAAAGCATGTTACCCAAAAATATATACTATTATGCTCACCTTATATAGTTGGTCTAACACCCACTCATTTATCCCAGTTCCTTGCATTACTTTGTGTAGGTCAACATCGTTTGATGGCTTCTCGGACTGTGCAAATTGGGATACCGAGTTCCGATTCTGGACCTATAAATGTATTTTCCGAACAAATGTAATTTGCATGTCTGACTACCCTGGTGTACAGCCAGTGTACCAGCCTAGGTGAAAGTCCCCATGTTTACCTAAAACATCGTCTAGTTACTGCCAAAGTTACATCGAACTTCCGGATGGTTTTTTCCACATGCATGGTTGTTCCAGGTTAGTCTGGAGTCTAAAGTCACTTCCAGATATTTGACCTTTTCTGACAGTGCAATGTTTTCACCTCGTATAGGGTTAGAGGACCTAATCCCTCCTTTTTCCTACGTTTTGTAAAGGGGATAATGACAGTATTTTGGGGACTTATGGTAAATAAGTATAAGTCCTTCCTGCCCGACCCATTCTTCCATGATTCTTCCCCCCTCTATGGGCTCCCCCCGGTGACCTGCGCCGCCACCAGAGTTTCACCAAGCAGGTCATAGTGTTACATGTGTTTTACTTGCTAATTTTAACTGTCTGGCCCGGCGACTATTTTGATGTAGATATATACAAAATACTTAATAATAAATCCTATAATTCCCATTAGTGGGCGTTGGCATAAATCTAGTCTATTAAAAAAACGGCCATTTATTTTTTTCATCATGCGTTTTTACCTGCGTCTTAGGATATTTACCAGACATATAAATGACGCTAATATAACACTACTAACGTCCAAGTGGGTCAAAAGAAAACTGGACCCTTAATCCAATTAATTAGGAATTAATTCAGTCAATACCACCATTTTTGTTGATAGCAATTGACACTACTAGGACTACAGAGAAAATTACGGATATTCAATTACGTTTAAAACAATAATGCAGTTTTCTTTTTATATATCACCTTTCCAAATGACAGAAATGTTAAAGTTTTTCTATAAAGTATTTGTCATTTCTTGTTGCTGACAATTTCGATAATCTTATGATGTAGGTACATTTTATTGCTTTTACAATTTCTAAGGTTATGAGATAATTTTTTTACATACCTATTTAAAAAATTGTAAAATTTAAAAATTCTATAATATTACCTCCACCCGATTATTCCATATAGAAGTATATCCCAAAAACAGTTTTTCCATAAAATGACAATCATCCAAAAATTAGTTCAAAGAATATGAGAAACCATTTTTATTCCCCTTCTACTTTTACCCATGACTAGGCCGTAGCTAGCTACTAAATAGTTAAGCTACTAGAGCTACATTTTCGATAGCTTATAGCTTTATTCAAGCTACTTCTAACGCAAGTAGCTGTAGGTAGTTATTAATACATTATTTTTTTAATTATTCATGAAGCTACTTTAACTAAAATTAAAAAAAAAAATAATTAGGCCCTAGCCCGTAACGTCACACACATAACTTATTTACTTTCAAGGGAGGGAGACAAACAAATAAGTGATATTACTCTCACGTGTTTTGTACTTTTAAGGCAGCCAGAAATGGTAAATCTAAGGGTTTTAAGACTTAATTATAGTTACGTTAAATAAATGTATAAATTCAGAGTAATAATCATATACCTACAGTGTTTAGGATTCTAAAGTATGGTACAGGGAAAAGTTGGCATTTATTGATGTGGTCGTTGAGCCTTATTATTTGTTACTGAATACAGTACTTCTCCCAATGAGCTTCCTATGATATCAAAAAACATGATTATTCAGAAGCAGTTAGATAACCTGAAAATGCCAATGAAAGTTTTTGTAGCTTCTGACCTCTTCGAAAGAATAGAAATGTAAAAAAAGATGTAGAACTTGCCAGCGACCCATTTGCCCCGAACACACAATTTTGTCATGTCGAAAACTGTGCCTTGTAGATCGAGCCTGATGAAAATTTATAAACATATTATTCTTCTGTAGAATATACCAACAATAATAGATGACTTTTCAATTTAAAATAAAAACTTATATGAAAAAAAAATGCATTTAATGTTTTTACATGACAGAGAGGGCTGGGCAGCACATCACTATAGGGTTAGAGATTACAGAAGCTCTGATGCATCTGACGTCTGCTGAAGCTGCAAGTACCTAGCAGTTGGCAGATGAAAATGACAAAATTGGAATTCCAGAAAACGTTGAACGTCGAAAATACTTTGCGTCTGCAAATTTGCAGAAAGTTTTAAGGCAAGTTGCAGAATGTATAAAATTTGTTAAACCCCAACCTTTGGAGTATTTGACGGATGATGGGATTGGGTTATTTAGAATTTGTATCCGATTTTTATGTAAAAAAAAAAACAAGGGAACGTTAAGAGTTAAGTTTAATAATTTATCATTATGGTTTTGGGCATATAGGTATTTTAAATATTTGGCAGTCGATATCAGTTTGCGAAAAGTGTGCTGGACATCCATCAGGTCGATACCACATGCATGGATGTTCTTAGCTAAATGAGAACATCTTGTAAAAGATTACGCAAATCATGATGTAAAAAATTTAAGTAAGATTCGCCATTTAATGGTCATTAAAAATAATTAGTACGATAATTCTCTGTCATAAAACTCCGCACCACAAGATTACACTCCACCTCTTTTCTGTTTTGGTGACCCGCTCCTCGCATCCAATGAGAATTTGTTTGTGACCAAAAGTGCATATTATGTAAATTAACTCTGCCGCTGCTAATAAAAGTGGCCCCATTATTCCATAAAATCAAGGAAAGGAATTGAAGATTTTCATTACACATCTCTCTTAGCCAATAGCAATAGTCGAGCCGCTTATCAAAATCAGTTTCTGATAGGGCCTGGAGTAAATCTACATGATAGGGATGCAGCCTAAAATTCCTTAAAATTCGGAACACTGCAATATCACTTTAACACTTATACGTAGGTATATGGAAATTTCTCGTGAACTTAAATGCGGATTCGCTTCCACGTACGCAAGAACCTTTATTGATAATGTTGTCTTCATTCCTCACTGCATGTCTTCTGATGCCAACTGAAATAGGTCATACACTTTCCGTTTGCCTTAAACGTATTGCCAGTCGTCGAAATACTCTTCTGGTATGGTGCATTCAGTTCAGGATATATGACAGCATATTCTCGTTCCGCTATAGAGAGGCACATTGAAAACATTCAAAATATACGACAAGCCTATAGTTTGGATTAGGTAAAAAGTAATTCAAAAAGAATCACAAGGAGACACTTTTGTCAACACCTATCAAAATTAAATCTGCCGATTTTGTTTCACGTTTCACGGCTATCTAGATTTATTTTTAAAACATCATATTATGCCTCAATTAGAAGTTTCCCATGATTATGTCATTAATTCTAAAGTCGTTTTTGGGCCATTGGAATAATGAGTAACAAACCTGCACCATAAAAGAATCATAAACTTTTAAAAAAATTATTTGTCGTGGCCACCAAGTATATAAAAGTGTTAAAAATTATTGGCAATAACTCTGAAACCAACAAAGATATCGAACTGCAATCTTCACATTTTTTCTTCCAAATTTAATCTACTTTCTGATTATGATATTATCGTTATACCGTATAATTTGAATTTTCGGGATAAAATCGAAAAAACTGTTATTATTACAAATTGCGCCCTCTAACAATTTTATTAGAAACTATTGTGTACCGTTGGATACAATTAAAAGTACTTACCTTTATCTTCCAAATACAAGCTTAAATTTACTAAAATCGGATAAGTCATTTAGACAGCGATTTTAATGATTACACTTTCAATAGCTTCCCCCGCTCTTATCAAGGTCGGTACGCCAATGAGCCTTAAACCAAAATAATGCAGAATTGTCTATTCTTTCTAATGATGTAACCAGAGATATACCATAATATAGAAATTTTCGGAGAAATTTAGAATTTTAAAAATTAATTTTCTTATGTCCCCTTGTGGCGAAATGCGGAACTTAAAAATAATTTCCAGAATTTTCTCCTGACCACCTTAATTACAAAAAAATGTTCCCCAAGTTTCAATGCTTAGTAATTTCCGAGATATGGCCGGTGGCCACCCTTAATGAAACACCCTGTACATATATTACAATATAATATTAAAATTGATGATGTATATTTTCGTACCTCAAAATTATATCCACACATAATCTACCTTTATCAATTTGTAAAGTAAAGATTATTTATTTACTGCGTACCCTCTCAAAGGTAATTTGTATCTATTGCATATTGATTTTCACCTTTCCGCACACAAAATCATAGATAGCGATTGAAAGTATCAGGGAAACAGAGCTGTCGGATGGTTTCCGATATTGGCCGATTTACCCGAATGCCCTTTTTATGCTGGGGTGCCTTCGATCGGCCGTTTTGTCAGGATCGAGAGGGAAGCATTTTAACTGATTTCGGGAAACTTGAAACTCTCCATTTAAACTCTAATAATTAATTGATTGAAATAAAATAAATTAAAGTAGGTAGGTATGTACCTACCTAGCTATGATAAAAAGTTTGTTGTTGTAGTTCTTACTTTGGTACTAAAAAAATAAATAATTTTTTCAATAATTATTTTATCAGAGATGGCTTTTGCTTGCGTTTAGATTTTCTCAAATATTAATAAAAATTGTTTACATTTACAAAAAAATTACCGTATTGATTAAATTATATTCCTCTTGCTGCACGTTATTTATTAATTTATATTGGAAATTGAATTATAATAATTAGAAATAAATAACATCTTTTTTTTACGTAACAGATTTTCTAAATACTTTTGTAGCTAGTACCTGTATATTAGAAATTTTCTGCAAAAACAGGATCTAGGTATAGAGAACAACATAGTATTAGACTAGACATATAATAATTCGGAATACAATACTTCAATTTGCAATATTATTTTAGTATTTAATTTATTTAGTAATTCCATACTTCCTCAACATCTGAGAATCCTGTAAAATCTCCTATTGTACTCCAATATTTACTGTCATTAATCTGGAAAGTTTCCGATTGCTTAGAACCACAATTCTATAACAAAAAGGAGAATCCTTAATAGGGTGTATAAATTTGGATGGCAACCTATCAAAACTAAAACTCCATTCCTACAGAGCATATGGTGTGCTATTTATCACCATATGCTCTGTAGGAATGGAGTTTTAGTTTTGATAGGTTGCCATCCACTAATTTGAGTAAACCAGCATCTTTCCAACTGACTAAATTCGTAGCCATCGACGCGTGCCAACTATGAAGTGAAAATACAGGGTTCTGGTTTTTGGATTTGTTGAAAGGTCAAAAGAAATTAGCTAACAATAATAGGTATCGGGACATCATAAACAGTTTTAACAATTTCTTTATCATATTAAAATTATTTATAATAATTTAAAAAATAGTCCATGCTTAAAGTGGAGTATATGGGAAAGAAAGAGAAAACTAAAATTCTTCCTCCACAAAATTTAATAGAATAAAAATTCTCTACATGTTTCGAACGCAGAAACTTTCATCAAGCAGGAGACAGAAAACTTATTTAGTGCTGATGGTTTTAGCAAAAGAGAAAATAGGGTAGAAACCTTAATGGAGCTTGTATGGAATTAAAAAATTGATGTGTAGAAAAGACACAATATGAAAAAAATTGATAAAGGTTAAACCATACTGGGTATGTGAAAAAGTTATTAAAGGAGGTCTAAACCAACCAAATAAAGTGGGGAAGAAGAAAAAACCTTTCTAAAAAGAAGGTGCCGAAGATTATTTAAAATTTTTTATAAAACTTTTCAAGTATATGTCTGTAAAAGACATTATAAGGGTAAAATTAGTCATAATTATGAAGATATCACAATAAAATTACATTCCAAAAAGTGTTTTGTGGGGTACTGAGGATTGAAGCTCAGTAATTATATTATCTTAATAAAACAATGCACCTATGAGATTCATTACCTGTTGAAAGAGATATCCATCATCTGCGGCACTTTTCTCATTACAACACAATTATGCACTAAACACAGTGGCATTGTTAATATCTATTGTTTTGAAAGTTTATATATCACAAAAATAACAACAAATCGTCCAAAAAAATTGATAAACATCACAATAAACACGCCTAAGTTAATAACAATATAGTTTTGATTGGCTTGCAAATTCGCCGTAGTTACACCGAGAAAAAAATTTAGTTAAAATAACTCGATATATAGTTAACCGAACTAAAATCTGTAGTAGAATAGGCCCCAGGTTAGATGACTTGCTGATTTTACTAAATCTATTTTGCTAGAATTATCTAGTGGTTGCAACTAAAAATGCTTGCTGTTTTCTGCATAGTTGGAGCTACTATATATAAACTTTAGTTGCGCTAGCTAAAAGTATTTAGTAGTTTTAATATATTACCTATTAAAAATAGGAAGGCATTTAGTAGATGAAACTAAATGCATTAGCTGTATTTGGTATCCACCATGCTATTTAAACTTATTCTTTTGCTGTGTTACATACTTTTATTTGTAACAATAAATCGATGATCTTACTTAGATTAGATTAATGGATTTGCAAAAGCTATTTCTTATAGCTAGCCTTAAAAGTTTATCTTGCTAAAAATGCGATTTAAAGATCTTTTTTTTTTGTTACAATGCAATTACCATTTCATTTTTTGTGTTTTAACGGGTGAAATAAAAATAGGTGTAAATTTGTACTTTTATTCCAATAGCATTTATTTAGTAATAACAAACTTAAATAATCAATCACAAATCTAGTACATATAGATTAAAGAAGTAATTTATAGTAGGAATATACCTACCATTTATTGCTTAAATATTTTATGCATCCGATTAGATTTAAACCCAGAACCCCTTGAATACCAGTCGAACGTTCTATCAATTGATACGGAGTTTCCAGACAGTTGCAATGTCACATTGAAATCAAATAGTTTTTGTTGCTATTCTTTGTTCTAGAATTCTAGGGCATCAAAGGTCTAAAAAAATTGAGTTTGATTAATGTATACCTAGTAAAACTTTATAAATAATTTTTGTTAGAGGCCATTAAAATAATAAAGGCAAAGTCCAATGCATTCGACGTCCCGTGCAAAATTTAAAAAATCTGGGGTTATAAAAACTTTAAAATTTTTAAATTTTTGTCACTAGTATTTGTTTTGTGTATGGAGAACTATAGGGTAGGAGGCCGATCGACAATGGCAGCATTTTCAAATTCTGTCCCGGTTTTTTGGTTAGTTCGCTATTGGTCGATAGATGGCTCTCGCGTCCGAAGTGGGCTGATGTCTTCTTCTTCTTCGTTTTTAATATGGAAAACTAGATCCTCCATAGTTTTTAACTTTTACTTAAACCCTTTATTTTTCTGTGCTTTTACTTTTGACAATTGACATTTTATTTTTCGAAATAACAAATAATGTTTGAAGGCAAGACAAGACAAATAACGTTGTATTGTAATTAATTTCCATATTTATAATAAATAATGGTACAATTTATAAAAGTAGAGTTTGCTTTGTGTCGGGGTGTAAGACAGGATCTTTTTCAGAGAGAAAACGCAGCCAAATAAGTCTCTTTCTAGCTCCAAAGGTATAGCTAGAATGTTTAATACCCTGTATTTTAAAACCAAGCATCGTTGGAACTTTATACAGGCCGAGTTTACTAATAAGTATAATAAAGTAAGTGTAAATTCATATAAAAGTCCTTATTTGTTCCTTAAAGAACTAATTTAAATAAAAATAGTTATTGCGTCCATAAGAAACCATTATTTGATAGCCCACTTCGAACACGCGCGCCATCTTACAGCGACTCGGCGTAAAGCTGAATTACCGATGCTAATTTGGGACCGAATCCAATGCATTGCGATCGGCCTCCTACCTCAAGTCCTCCATAGTTTTGTGCAACCTCTTAACCTAGAAGATTTTTTAAATTGACAGACAACAGATTTTATGTAATTAGACACAGTGACAGGCGAAAATAGCTATTTATGTATCAAGGGCGTTACGGGGACTATAATGCCCTGAAGGTAGAAATAGCCCGAGGGCCTCTGGCCCGAGGGATAGGTTTCTGCCTGATGGGCATTATAGTCCAGTAAAGCCCGTGGTGCATACAATGCTTTATGTTTTACCTAAAAAAGAGTTTTTCAATGACTAATTACATTATTTATTCGCAATATAAAAAATAAGTTGCACCTGTACCTGTATACGTAAGTAGATAATGACTGGTGTTAAGTTTGACTTTGATGTTTCTGTCAGTTAGTCAGTTGGCATTTTTTATTTAACGATTTGCTCAAAATGGAAGAAATTCCACAAAATATAAGAGAAAAGGTCATAAAAGCGACCGAAAATCTTTTGCCAGTTAAATCAAGGCAACAGTATGATCGGGAGTATGGCATATTTGGTATTTGGAAAGATACGAACACAATTCTTCAAATAACCGAAAATGTTTTAATGGCATATTTCCAGGAACTGGTAAGTTATTGATTTTATTTTAATACATATGTTTAACAAACTTTATTATTTTTAGTCGGAAAAATACAGTCCGAACTCTCTCTGGACCAAGTATTCTACAAGCGGGCATTATCATAATGCCCGCTTATAATGCCCTAGGTGTGATAGCAGGTATTATTGCTATCATAACATATTCCGTTTCTAAGGTATTATAGATCAATAATAGATAGGTAAAACATAAATACATTTTTACATATTTTTTTCAGTTTTCTCTTTGATAACACGAAAACAAAATTGACCTTAAAACGTTAAGAGTCGTATATTAAAATACGTTTTCTATAGATTAAGGTTCTGCAAAAACAAATAAGTATAAAATTAGAGGTTAGAGACTTAATATTATTACCTATATAATAAAAGTCACTGACAATAACTTCTACAGGATTTTTGTTATATTTACTTTCATTAATAAAAAAAAATGATTTCCCTTTACTGTGCTGTAATATTTAAAAACTGTATTTTAAATTTGAATTCTTTAAAAATCCACATTTGTGAATTTATAAAAGCTACTAAACCAAAAAAACACCCTCGTAATCACATCTAAAAATTAATTGTCACTTACCTATTATTAATATTGTTTTAATTTCTGGATGACATCAAACGTTCGTGGGACTATGAAAATAGTTGTTTGCCAAAATTTTTACATATTTATTAATCTGTATGCTCCAAGCTCCAAAATACACATAGATAACAATATGGCGTCGGCTCTATCGTTTGGATTAAATTCCATTTTGATACTCAAATAAAAGAATAATTGGTTATATAATATCTCAGGACCAAATAGAATGCAGGGGAAACCCGGCAGGGTGCCGTATATCCACTGTAGGTTCTTGCTGTTACTTTCAACTTACCCAAATACTAAATATTATGAAATAATCAAGACACAAACACAGAAGAAAAAAATTAAGGTATCCATAATCTGCGTAAAGCTAAATGTTAATGCCGCATGCGGCCCGCGGCGTCTTTTTTAGCGGCCCGCCAAATTTTTGCGAATTCTCTTCAAGCTTGTTGAAAACCCCTTCTCTGCTGATGCCAGTACAATGCCTCCTGAACTTCAATTAGAACTTATTAACTTACAGTGCTTAAACATATACAAAGACAAGTACCGCGATGGAAACCTTTTAGAATTCTATGAGTGTTTTGAAAAAAATAAAGTTTTAAATGTAATTGATACCCCAGGATAAATTGTATGTCTTTTTGGCAGTACTTACCTTTGCGAACAAACCTTCTCAGTTATGAATTTAAATAAAAATGAAAACAGATCAATGCTCACCGACGCACATTTAAACGACATATTAAGAACAGCGACTTCGAAATTTGTTTCTAACTACGATGATTTGATGTCAAAAAAACGGGTAAATATATCTCATTGAAAACAAAAATATTATTGTATATACAAGCAGTGGCGGATTTAGAGGGGGGGCACAGGGGCACGGGCCCCCCCTGTCATAATAATTTCGCACGAACCAACCTAAGCGCAACACCCAAAATTTCAAACACAGTGACAAAGCATTGTACTGTAACAACCAAATATTTTTTTGATGCCAAAACTTTACGGCATTTAGAAATGGATATTAAAAATCAGGTTTTCAACGTGGTTTGATAATTAGCGAAAAGATGGCGTAAAAGCACGTTAGATAAAAAGCATACATTTTAGGATTTTAGAATTTGTGTTTTGTTACAGAAAACTGTAATCTGTGGTTTTGTTTACAAAGAAAGTGTAGGTATTATTTTGGGGTAGTAAGGACCTATTTTAATAAAAATAAACATGCCAAAACGGCTATGAATGTGGAATATTTGAGAAACAATTTTAGCTCATTAAGTATTGAGCAAAAAATTGAAATTAAAATTGAGGGAAGACCTAAACCCGAAATTAACTTGACACAGATCACAAAGTGTAGATTTAGGGACTTTATTGTTATTGATAAGTTTGCTGGAAATAAAACCAGAAGATTGAACTTTACTTTTAAACAATGTACCCGCTAATGAAAAATAAATTGGCCTTTTTTTATTTTTTTTATCTTATTTAATTTTCAATAAAATAAGTAGGTAATCATACATTTTTAAAATATTTACTAAAAATTATTGACCAAATTTGGGCGTGGTCTTAAAAAACTTTTGACTGCGGCGCGTTTTGTCACCAGCCGGCTTTTCGTGCACCCCAAGATAACAAGTAAGTGCCCCCCCTGTCAATTTTTTCTGAATCCGCCACTGTATACAAGTAATGTTTAGGTTTAAAATTCGTTTTAATTGCTATTTTCAAAGTGCGGCCCTCGCCGATCGCAGCTTCTTTAAAGGGGCCCTTGACAAATCTGAGTTGTGCACCCCTGATCTAATAGATCGATAGTAGAAAATATTTAGCAAGAAACTTTTTTAGTTATCAATATGCTATTTAGTTAAATTAAATAAAATAATACTAAACCTTAATAGATTTCAATAGCAAAATGATTTTAGTTGTTACAAAAACCCTAATAGGCTAAAGTTGCACGTTTTTTTGTTACTTTAACTAAATAATTTGCCATTCTTACTAATTTCTTCTCAGCAAAGAAATGTAGTAAACTAATTTTCTCGGTGTAGGCGAGACTTTTTTCTAGGGGAAAAAATTAGATCCCTGATGACGTCGCAGCCTCCCCATGAGATGCTATTTTAAATGCACAGCCTTATGCAGAATAAGCATTCTACTATTCTACTTGTTTTTTTGCACGCCTGTGCTCCAAACCGAAGTTTCCAGTGTATATACACTACACTGAGGAAAATGATCTAATACAGCAGGTTTGCTAAGACATAGTTTGTATTGATATAGCTTATTTTTGAACGAACAAACCCATATTAAATAAATTGCTAGTGTATATATCAAACCCGTTAAGTGTTATATCAATTCCAGAATTGCTAGAAAAGTGTTTTTATTGGTATCTAGTAATCAGTTCCATTTGCAGCATAGTCTTCTTGAATAATGAACTACTTTTAATAAAGCAATTTTTTTAAGAAATAAATTGTATCTTCTCAATTCGACGCATTGTGTTCCCAGTAAAGCACTTTCTCTGCAATTAATAAAGCAGAACAGCGTCTCCCAAAAACGAATTGTATCCGTTAGAACCTATAATCCACTAGACGTTGATGGAAGTTCGTAGCGATCGGCAATCGCGTGCCTTAGTATTGGACTTTATAATCTATGGACATATTTTACCATCTCAATAAACCATATTGCATAATAGATAATCATATGCAATGTTAAACGGCAAGGACAATATGCTATTTAAACTTTTGTGAACTACAGTTCTGATTTTTAGGCTTTATTACCATAGCAAGCAAATATTATTATGATTAATGTCAAGATTCATTACAACTGCCAGTCGGACTAATACAGTATATTAAACCAGATTACACCCCCAATAGTACTTGATAATTATCTACTGTTGAGTATTCAGAGCAATATAATGGCTATAAACCATTTCATGTTAGCATTAACTCCTATTTCCTGTTGGCTAAATTACCGTGATATTATCACTATACAACGGTCTAGCAATTTTCGTTGTCTTTATAATAGGAAAGCGCGCTGCTGTCACTTATAGTATTATAGAATTATTAAATATTTAAGAATTTTTATTATCTGAATAAGTAAAGATAAACATAATTTGTAATAAATAACTATACAGTTCGACCTAACCTAAGTAATTTTAGTTCCCACTATAATTATGAGTTGCTTGACGTAAAACATATTCCATTGTAGGTGGGTTATCAGTAGGAACCTAAAAATTAACAGAATTAATATATTTTTAGTATTCTGTAACTGTAACCATAATGTAGTTTATTCCATATCAAAACTAGAATATTCAGTAGGTAATGCCGAATATTGTTGCCAAATGATGAAGGGCAGATTAAGACCGCGGTTCAGACGGTAAATCTGTTTGTTTATGTTTTAGAAAGTAAGTAACTATAATTTGACACGTATTGGTTTCATCATTAAGGTAAGAAATATGTCTATAATTTTTTTCTTCTAAAGCGAAGCAATTATTTCCCTGCTTTTTGTGCATTTTTGGACAAGGCAACCCTATACTGCTATATTACGATATATTAAGTGGTTGCACCATCTCAGTAAACCATGTTGCATAATAGATAATCATATTAATGTTAAACGACAAGAACAATATCACACTAGAAGCTATTTAAATGTTTGAGAACTACAGTACTGATTTTTAGTGGTAAGTATGTGGTTTATTAACCGTAGCAATAAGCAAATATTATTACGATTAATGTCAAATAAGTGTCACTACAACTGCTAGTCGAAACTAATACAGCAAGTATATACGAGTAAAACCAGATTACACCCACAATAGAACTTGATAATTACTGTGAGTATTCAGAGCAATAATGGCTATAAACCATTCTATGGTAGTCTTATTAGCTAAATTACCGTGATATTATCACTACATAACGGTCTAGCAATTTTCGTTATCTTTACAGTAGGAAAGCTAGTTGCTCTCACATAATATACAGTGTGACCAGTAAAGTTCGCATCATATGAGATTTTTTTTATTAATGGCTTTATTCGAAATTTGACTTTGGCATCAAGTTCTGCTTTGATCGAGATGAAAATTAAGTAAAAAAATAGTAGTCACGTGATTCGCATTATCTGTCAAATTATAATTTCTTTCAAAAAATTATTCAAAAGTGGGGTTATTTCTGAAAATATCAAAAGAAGTTATTAGAAAAAGTTTTTTTTTTCTAAATGCATTTTCTAGCTCACATGCAAAATTTTGATTTTTTACCCACCACTAATATTTATTTTCCTCTTAATGCATGAACACTTTACTGATGACAATGTGTTCTTTTTTGTCTTAATATTAAGGTGTATTACTTTCAGACACAAACTACGTTTTGAAAAATACTTATTTTATGAAGTTACCTTATACAGGATCAAAAACAAATAAACTTTGCATCACATGCGACCAAATTTTAATAGCCGAATTTTGATTTTGTAGAAAAACACACATTTAATATGGCGATACTTTAAAGAAAATGTATTTAAAATAAAGCATTGTCAAAACTAAGAAGTTTTATGTAGGTTGGGTTGAGCCTTATTTTGGAAATGTGTTGCAATTTACAAAATATGGGTAAAAAATCAAAATTATCTTATGCAGCTAAAATTTTGCAGGTAGGCTAGAAACTGCATTAAAAAAAACTTTTTCTAATAACTTTTTTCGATACTTTCAGAAATAACCCTACTTTTGAAATATTTTTTTTGGAAAAAATATAAATTTGACAGAATTCGAATCACGTGACTACTATTTTTTGCATAATTTTTATCTCGATCGAAGCAGAACTTGATGCCAAAGTCAAATTTTGAATAAAGTAATTAATAAAAAAAAATCCGATATGATGCGGACTTTACTGGTCACACTGTAGTTTTAAACAGTTGTATCAGTTTAGAAACACGTTTGAAAATGAGAATCGCAGTGTATACAGGGTGATTCATTAAGGGTGGCGACCGGCTATATCTCGGAAACTACTAGACATAGAAACTTGGAGAAAAAAAATTATGATTAAAGCGGTCATGAGAAAATTCTGGAAATTACTTTTAAGTTCCTCATTTCGCCGCAAGGGGGCACAATTAAATTTTTTTTTATTCTAAATTTCTTTGAAATTTTCCATATTAAGGTATAACTCTGATTACATCATCGAAAAGCTTAGACAATTCTGCATCATTTTGGTTTAAGGCTCATTGGCGTACCGGCCTTGATAAGAGTGGGGGAAGCTATTGAATGTGCAAACATTAAAATTGCTGTCACTTGTAAACGACTTATCCGATTTTACTAAATTTAAGCTTGTTTAGAAGGGAAAGGTATGTATCTTCAATCGCCGTATCCAATAGTACACGATAGTGTTTAATAAAATTGCTAGAGGGCGCAATTTGTAATAATAACAGTTTTTTCGATTTTATCCCGGAAATTCAAATCATACGGTATAACTATGACATCATAATCGAAAAGTAGATGAAATTTGCAAGAAAAGATGTAAAGACCGCAGTTCGATATCTTTGTTCGTTTCAGAGTTATTGCCAAAACAATAATTTTTAATACAAATTGCGCCCTCTAGCAATTTTATTAGAAATTATCTTGTACCATTGGATACGACAATTAAAGGTACTTACCTTTCTCTTCCAAACAAGCTTAAATTTAGTAAAATCGGTTAAGTCGTTTAGAAGTTACAGCGATTTTAATGTTTACACATTCAATAGCTTCCCCCACTCTTATCAAGGTCGGTACGCCAATGAGCCTTTAACCAAAATGATGCAGAATTGTCTAAGCTTTTCGATGATGTAATCAGAGTTATACCTTAATGTGGAAAATTTCAAAGAAATTTAGAATTAAAAAAAAAATTGTAATTGTGCCCCCTTGCGGCGAAATGAGGAACTTAAGAGTAATTTCCAGAATTTTCTCATGACCGCTTTAATCATAATTTTTTTTTCTCCAAGTTTCTATGCCCAGTAGTTTCCGAGATATGGCCGGTCGCCACCCTTAATGAATCACCCTGTACAGCATACACTCCATAAAACCTATTTTTTGAAGACTTCATTCCATCCCCTTAATGATTTGACTTTTATAGGTATAGATACCGTTCTACCGTCCAACATAAAATTATTTTCAACAAATACCTATTGTAGTGCATCACCTACCGCGTGACCAGCTCGGTTTATCCAATAAAAATTAAAATTTTTATAACTTTTTACAAAACCATCGTAAACATCGTCAACTACAATGGCTGTTCTGTTTGCCTGCCTCCACTGGTCAGCTCCAGACCATTTAAGGTTGTTTGCCCATGTGAGTGTACCTGAAACATACCCAAAAACCAAGTTGGATTTATTTGACGCCATAAGATCCAATTAAAACCAAAACCTAACCTAAATTATTATACAGTGTGAGTTTGAAACTTGGAATAAATTCAGTAAATCCAGTAAAGTTTTTTTTTGGAAAAATGCTTGGAAACGGATATTAACCTTTTAAGTTGTGGTATTTTTTATAAAAAAAATATTGATAGGTATACAGTGTGGTTGTTTAAGTGTGCAACATATGGGCATTTTTTTTTATTACCGATTTCTCAGAAAATTGTATTCTTTTGGTGCATGTTTAATAATCATATTTGGTGCACTATGGACAGTTAGTTTTTGCTTACCTAAAAACCAAAAATAACGTATATTGAAACAGCTGCACTACTTTCGTTACCTACCTGTCAAATTTGACATTTTTAATAAAATAGGTTCAAAAATGCCCTTATTTATCAAAATATCGAAAAACTTTATTCGATAAAGTTGTTTATTTAGGCATTTTCAGCCTCTATACGCAATTTTGACAGTCTAATAGAATTTTTAATTTTTGCCAGATTCTTGAAAATTTTGATCAACCCCCGTAGATTAACTTTTATATATCGATGTAAAACCATTTGCCTTTACTTCATTTGTAATCTTAATGCAATTCTATGTAAAATTTTTGTTTTCAATTATTTATTTTGCTTCAAAAACTAAAATTGTTATTGATCAGTATGTAATGATTGATGCAAAGTTTATCTAATTACATAAGTTTTGTCAAAACCGACGTTTCTCATTTTTCTTAAGTTAGTAACAGATGTACAAAAAGAAAATATTAGGAAGCTTTTGTTGAAATTTTACTTAATTAATATTGGATCAAAAAGAATAAATATTAATCGCTCGAAACATTTTATTCAACAAAAATATAGTTTAATATAATTAATTTAATTTAATAATAATAATTAAGTAAAATTTCAAGGAAAGCTTCCTAATATTTTTTTGTACATCTGTTTACTAACTTAAGAAAAATAAGAAACGTCGGTTTTGACAAAACTGATGTAATTAGATAAACTTTGCATCAAACATAACATACTGATCAATAACAATTTCAGTTTTTGAAGCAAAATAAATAATTGGAAACAAAAATTTTACACAAAATTGCATTAAGATTACAAATAAAGTAAAGGCAAATGGTTTTACATCGATGTATAAAAGTTAATCTACGAGGGTTGATCAAAAATTTCAAGAATCTGGCAAAAAATAAAAATTGTATTAGATTATCATAATTTCGTACAGAGGCTAAAAATGCCTAAATAAACAACTTTCTCGAATAAAGTTTTTCGATATTTTGATAAATAATGGCATTTTTAAACCTATTTTATTAAAAATGTCAAATTTGACAGGTAACGCAAGTCGTGCAGCTGCTTCAGTATACGACATTTTAAGTTTTTAGGTAAGCAAAAACAAACTGCTTTTTCAATTTTTACCTATACCTAATAATAAAAAAAAATCCCATTTGATGCGGACTCTCTTGCGGACACTGTATGTCCATGGTTATTATATTGCTTTATTTATGTAGCTCTAATATACAAATCTTTTATTCTCTTGAGACGAAATAGGCAAAACATTGATATTACAAAATCAGAAAATATTTTGTTTACCTGGTGTATCGACAATGAGATCAAGCTGTCCATTATACACCGTTACTTCAATATCCGTGGTATTCAAAATAGTTTCTATAACTTCAGTTACCGGCTTCATAAAATCCACATCTACAGCTCTAAAGACCAGTTCGCTTTGGTCCCCCCATGCTATAGGAAGACTACTTAGATTCAGTGAGGTGAAAACAGGGCCGTTCATCAATGCCAAAAGGTCAGCGTCAACATCTTCGTGGTCATCAATTTCATTATCTAAAACAGGGAAAATGCTTAATTGGTGAACGGTTTCTTGAACGTTGGGGGTATGTTTATAAATTCACCCGTATGAAATAAAAAAATAATTACTTTTTTAAGAACTAATAGGGTTCTCATGCTACAACAACGGTGTAACACAATGAAGATGGAGGAGGTGGTGGTCTAGATCATACCATTTGTGACTAGTAAAAATAAATTTTACCTACCTGAAAGGCCCAAGCTGCTGCTGGCAAAATCAATATTTAATTTTTTTAGTAAATCTTGGATGTCTTTACTGTTTGATGGCTGAAACACTAAAATATTAATTTTGAAGAAGTAGTCCATACTCAAAGTGGAGTTAAAAGTATAGAAAAAAGAAAAGCATAAAGTCTTTCTACACAATTTTTATTAGAATATAACTAGGCGAACCTAGAATAATTCATCATAATTCAATTCGACATGTTTCGAGTGTAGAAACACTCATCATCAGGAAAAGAAAGTAAACGGTACAATGCTGATGTTGTAAGCAATACAGAAAATTATAAGTGGGATTGTGCCGTAATGGAGCTTTCAATGGTGTACACGAGGTGTAAAACTTGAATAGTCAAATGACCGACAACAACACTTCAGCATACTGGAAAGTCAAGGGTTAGTGCAAAGGCCCTATCTTGGGCTGAAAAATGAAGAGGGCAAAGGAAAAATTAGGGAGTTTTAACAGACTTTGTGAAAATCATTTATAAGTAGTGAAACATCTTAAGTTTCGTTCAACTTTGTCAGAGACATGTAAAAGTATTGAAATAAGAGGGAAAGAAAAAAGAAAAACATGTTTTTCGTTAAACTCAAAGCCATCATTTAGCTTTTAGCTTGAAGTAAAATGCTGTTAGGGTACCAGGCTTATTGCGGCCCAGTTACCCCGGCAGAAGTCAAAACATAGTACACATTGTGTGCAAAATTAATAAATTAAAAGGTTTTTAAAAAAACTTTGTTTTACTAGATCATCTCAGAAAAGTAACCTTTTCTTTGTTAAAGAAGTTCAACTGCAAGCAGCACGTGTCAGAAGGGATCATTTTCGAAAAACATTTTTTTCTTTTTTCTTTCCCTCTTATTTCTATACTTTTATATGTCTCTGACAAAGTTGAATGGAACTTAAGATTTTTTTATTACTTATAAATTATTTTCACAAAGTTTTTTAAAACTCCCTAATTTTTCTTTTGTCCTCTTCATTTTTCTGCCCAAGATAGGGCCTTTGCACTAACCCGTGACTTTCCAGTATGCTGAAGTCTTGTCGGCCTTCTGAGCCAGGGTTGCCACCCGTCCCGATTTTCCCGGGACCGTCCCGATTTTTTTTAAAATGTCCCGCGTCCCGACGAACACCTTTTTTGTCCCGATTTTTCTGCAAATTTAAAAAACTTGGCTAATTCACACTTTACACCTATAGTCTACTTATATTTGATACCCGACTTGTCTAGCTAAAATGACTGATTCCACGCTCTTCGGCTCTTCACCTATTAATAGTCTAAGCGTTCTGCGTTCTACGTTCCGCCAGCCGGCGCCAGGCGCCAGGCGCTGCGTGGCTGCGTAGATAGTAACAGACGGGTTTTGTAATTCGTTGATTTTATTTACGATAATCGATTTCTTATCCCCGGCGCGACGCCACGTGGCATTCTTCGTTGGCATTGTTTTTAATCTATTTATATGTAAATTTGATTAGTGCTTATACTACTGCTTGTGGCTTGGTTTTGTAACGTTTTGGTGTGTTTGGTATAGTATAGTGTATCACTGTACTACTGTACGTCGTACGTACCTGTACCTGTTACAGGTACATTTTCAATAGAATTAAGCAGAAAATTGTGGGAGAACGTGATATTGTGTAAGTATTTCACTAATTCTTTAAGGTAAAATATCAAACAAAATAGTTGCATTTTCATGTTATGATTTGCAGAAAATTATATTATATAGGTATCAATTTAATATACGATTTTGAAATGGTCACTAACAAATGGTGTTTTTGTTTCAGGCAGTGACATTAATAAAATAATGAGCGTTAAACATTTTTTTAAGCGTTTGGATGGAGCGGGAACCTCAAATGACGACTCAAATTATGATGTTTCTGAAATATCAGAAGAAGAAAATTTCGTCGATCCCAGTGAATCCAGTGATCCCACGACTCCACCTTCTAAAAAAAAGAGGGCATGTAAATATAGAAAGGTGTGGCGTGACGAGTTTCCTTGGATTTCTCAAGGCTCGTCAGAAATTTATGCGCGATGTGTTATATGTCAAAAGGATTTTTCCATTGCTCACGGCGGTTTGAGTGACGTTAAACACCATAGAAACGGAGTGGATCATAAAAAAAGAGAGCAAGCCGGAAAATCTTCTCAAATGTTGAGTTCCTTTTTCACAACGACCAAAAACCCACAACAGATAAACGATGTTACAGTTGCCGAAATTGCTGAAATTTATCATTGTGTGCAACACAATCAGTCATATAATTCATTAGACTGTGGAATGAAATTACTGCCCAAAATTTTTAAGGATTCTGAAATTTCTAAAAAGATATCTTGCGGTAGAACCAAGGCAGAATACATAGTAAAGAATATTCTTGGACCAAGGTCTGTCGAAGATATTCGGAATGATCTTAAAGAAAACCATTATTTTTCAGTAGCTATACTGATACATAAAATAAAGGAAATAGAAAGATGTATCCTATTTGCATACAATATTTTACTGTAGAAGGCGGAGTGCAGTCTAAGTTATTAGATTTTTTTGAAGAGGCATCAGAGACAGCCGATGCAATTGCCAACTCTGTGGCGAAAGGTTTGGATGAAATCGAACTAAATATATTAAATGTTGCTGCGTTTAGCGCCGACAACACAAACGCAAATTTTGGAATTCACAGATCTTGCTACACGAAATTGAAAGAAAAAAATTCTCGCATAATAAAGAATGGTTGTTTAGCGCACCTCGTTCATAACACCTTCAAATATGCGCTTCAACAACTATCAATAGATATTGAAGGTATTATTTTAAAAGTTTACAATTTTTTCAGTGCGAGCGCTTTAAGAAGAGAAAGTTTGAAGGAGTTTGTAGATTTTGTAGAATTGGAATGGCAAGAACTAATAAAACATGTTCCTACCAGATGGCTGAGCCTTGGACCAGCAATTCAAAGGCTTTTGAAGTTTTACCCGGCGATTATATCGTATTTTATATCATTGGGTGATGAATGTCCAGCGGCAATAAAGAAATTACTCGCGATTGAGCACGATGAAGACGAAAATGAAGTGGATCACCATTTGTACAAAAAACCCGCACTATATTTACATTTTTGTGCCAATATCTGTAGTGTTTTTGAAAAAGCATCTTTGGTATTGCAAAATGAAAATACAACATGTGCAGAATTATACAAAATTATGGATGAACTTAAGAATAATCTTGAAAATCGTTTGAATGAACATTTTTATGGCTTCTTTGTTCAACAACACATTAAAAAACTTAATTTGGATGACCAACATTCAACAACTAACGATTTTAATATGGTTCTTACTCGCGCTTTAAATTATCTTTCAAAACGTTTCGATTTTTCTAATGAAAACGTGTTTGCTATCATTCAACCATTGAATTTGAAAAGAGAATTCAGTTTTGAAGAGTTGGCGAATATTGTTAATGTTTTAAAACTTAATGAACTAGACATTGATAAGCTATTTGATGAGTATAGTTTTATGAAACGTACTTTAGAGGAAGTATGTAAAAGTAGCGATAATACTATTCAAAAATGGCAATCGATTTTCAAAGCAGCAGGTAATAATGGCATGCCATCAATGTTTAAACTAATTTCGTATATTTTAAGTATTCCGCCATCAAATGCGTTTGTTGAAAGAGTTTTTTCAAGGATGCTTTCAAAATGGTCTGGTTCGCGCAATAGGTGCTCGGTTGAGCTTATAAAAGCAGAGCTAATGGCATCAATCAGTTTTAAAATGAACTGTTCAGAGTTTGTTGATTTCATTAAAATGGATACCAATGTTCTTGCTGCTGCGAAGTCGAACAAAAAATATTCATTTAAATTTAAAATATAAGTACTTCAAATTTATCTATATTTAGGTAGGTACGTACCTATTAGATCTTAATTTTGTTACATTTTTTAATATTTTTGTTTTACAAAATGTTACCATTGTAAATGAACCAAAAAGAATTATACAAATCATTTGTATGATCTTTTTTAGTTGTTATTCTCAATTCTGGTTTGCTGGTAAAGGATTAGAGTAAAATAAAAACTAGGATTTTTCTATTATTCCACTTTTTTTTAAACCATTTTTCCTATTTTATAAAATCACATTTTATTTTTTCTGTTCCTTAAAGGACGGACATACGAAAATATTAGTAAGTATTTTATTTTTAGAGAAAGGCATTTTTTAAGAAAAAAACTGACAGTAGTGAGAAATCTAGTCGATAGTCGATTTTAAAAATGTTGCTATGAATTATTGACCAAATTTGTTAAAAGTTGGGCGTGGTCCAAAAAATTTTTCGGCTGCGCCGCATTTCGCCTGCGGCGGGCTTTGTCCTTTTTGCATATGTCCCGATTTCCAACATCTCAAAGGTGGCAAGCACGCAGTTCTGACTATTCAATTTTTATACCTCGTGTACCTACACCATTGAAAGCTCCATTACGGCTCAATCCCACTTATTATTTTCTGTAACAACATCAGCATTGTACCATTTAATTTGTTTTCCTGATGATGAGTGTTTCTACACTCGAAACATGTCGAATTAAATAATTATGATTATTCTAGGTTCGCCTAGTTATTCTAATAAAAATTTGTGGAGAAAGACTTTGTGCTTTCCGTTTTTGTATACTAAAATATTAACTAATTTAAAAGAATTATCGATATACAAAGCTTTTCGATATTTTTACATTGCGGCTTTCTGAAAGGCATATTAGTAGGCAGTGGCGGCTCGAGGTTATTTGAAGTGGGGGGGTCATTTAGTATTGTAAGGATACATCAACAGCGCCGCAGGCTAATGCGAAATTGTGAGTGCCACGCCCATAAAAGTTTTTTTGGCCTATTAAAATTTTATTTTTGATGTATTTACACTAATTTCTGTCTTCGCGGGAAATAGTTAACACTATAATTTTTCCTGATAAAAAAATCAAAAAATAAAATATGGACTGACCTATACCGGGTGACAACGATATTACTGACCAGCTTCCCACTAAGCAAAAAACAGCTTTGGTACGTTTCGTAACGTTTTTTAAAAGTAACTTATATAACGTTTTAGTTCAAACGTTCTTTTATCATCGTTTTTACATTTTCTATGAACGTATTTAATATTTACGTCTCTTTAACATAATCTCGTTACTGTACTTGTTTCATAGAACAAATAAACATATTAAAACCGTATATTTTATGTACTCTTTTATTAACGTCAACATGTTTCCATTAAAAGAACGCTCTTTTAATTGCGTGCTCGTTATGCTTTTTTCTAAACGTTTCAGATCAGGAACTATTTTGTTTAAACAGATAACGCTACCCCTGCACCGTTACTATAATGATTTTTTATTTTCAAACCCGTTATGTTCGGGAGATAACTGATAGATTTCGTCGCAAAAATGTAAAACAAGTTTCATGTCAGTTTCGTTTTCTGAACGCAACCCTGAACGGAACTCCACCGTTGACGCCAGCCATTCACCGAACTAACCGAACCTCACTTTTTCGTGTCCCACGCGTCTGTATTTATTTGTCATCGGCTGTGCTATAATTTATTTTTTGTGGTTTTGGAGGTTTCCGAAAAGAACAAAAAATGGTTAGAAAGGTAAGTACATTGCATTAGTTTCTATAAAACAAAAGTTATTGATATATTTGCATTGTAACCTACAACCTACGCCGCTACGCCTACAGATAGGTACCTACTACCAGCGAGGCTACAAGATACATGTCTATAATTTTCTTTTAGTTTAAACTTTATGCTAGTAAATTAAGGTCTCGTTCTAAAGTGCTGCATTTATATTTGAAATTGTCTGTTTCTATGTTTGGTACAGGTCTGCAAGTAAACGTACAGGTTGGTCAATTCTAAGTGCCAAGACCCGAGACTGAAAGCCATTAAAATTCGTTAAGAATAAACCACATGTATGAATTATTGAACTTAAATAGCCCTGCCCCTATAAATATTTTTAAAACTATCTTTAAATCAATTGCTAAACATGCATATATAGTACACATGTATGGCTGAGGGTTGCTACTGTTTCCTCTTGGTCTGACCTGGAGATTTTTAATTTGATTAATGTCTAGGCTTGCCAGGGCCAAGCAATAGGTAGGTTTGACCTGGAGAAGTTGTTGCCAAATTATTCATCAATAAGTTAACATAAATTATAATAAGTTTTAATTTCCAAATATTTAGATGCAGTACAACAAGTATTCACAACCAACGACCGGGACCTAGAGTTAGGGAGTCAGTCATCATGGAGTGACAATTAACGACTCAAGAGAGAAGAGGTATGTGTAGTTAGTAAGAAAGTAATATAATTTACTAATCAAACTTAAAATTATTGCTCTAATAATCACCATTTAAAAGTACATATTTTTACTTGAACTATTAAAGAATTTTAATTTTTAGTTAAGACTTTAAAATTTAAAAAAAATACGTTTTTTTTTACCAAAATCTTATTGGCTTCAGCTGTCATACACTGGAATATTTTGTAAAATATAATAAAAATATAGAATCTTGGTTGCGAAGTATTTTTTCTAAATTTTTTTATTAGTTTCTTAAAGAACCCCGCACTTCTCTTATGGAAAATGGCCCTCGGTTAAATTTTCTAAATTTTTAGTATGTTGAGAATGCCATTCTGATCAGAAGTGTTCATGGCCACAACAATATCTGCCAACCAGTTTTTGAGATCCAAGTTGCAAAATATGAATTCTCAATACATTATATTTTCCTAGTTTATAATATGAATTCGTTTTGTTTTTCTAAATTTTTTATGGCCCTGTCGTAGATAGGACAGAATACTATAAAAATAGTTAAAAAAATTTTATTATAATATACCGGGTGAGTGACGAAAATTATTTAATATTTTGTGTTAAATCATTGTATTTTTGACATTAATTAAATGTTTACAAAGTAATACTGTAGATGACATTAGCTTGGAGCAAGCTATCAGAATTTATATTATTTATATTTTTTACAGGGTAACTCAAAAAAGTTTATATTTTTTTTATTAGTTTTAAAAGAAATTTTGTAGATATTTCTTTATGTACTACTTGTCGCCTATCGTATGCTTCCAAATATATATAATTATCAAGGTTTTACAGGGTGTTTCCGTGTTTCCGATGCTAAGCGATAAAAAAATAACATAAAAACGCATTTATTTATAAATCACCCGGTATATTAAAAATGGATCGGTTAAATTTCATTATTTTTTAATATTTTTTGCATGAAGTGTCTTACTTACATGTTTGCTATTGATTTCCCTTTTCCTATGACCAGTTCTGAAGATATACAGCGTCGAACATACTCAAAACTCAAAAAATAAGCAAATAAAATAGCAATTTTTATTAATTTCAATAAAATTTGTTATGTAAGTTCATTTTATGGTTAAACATAAATATATTTAATGCTATACAGGGTGTTTCAAATAATTATGAGATTCTAACACTGTATTGCAAATAAGAAATATATATATATATTTGATGCCATTTCTTTTGTGTTGGGTATGTTATTTTTTATGATGTATTAACACAATATGAAAAATAAAGTTTATTATTATAAAAACTATGAACAATTTATTATATCCAAAAATAATAAGTAGGCCCCTAATTATTTGAAACACCCTGTATAGCATTAAATATATTTATTTTTAACCATAAAATAAACTTATATAACAAATTTTATTGAAATTTAAGAAAAAATTGTTATTTTATTTTCTTATTTTTTGAGTTTTGAGTCTGTTCGACGCTGTATATCTTAATTTTTTTGTAATGACATGAAATAAACAAATGCAAATTACTAAAGAACTGGTCATAGGAAAAGGGAAATCAATAGCAAACATGTTAGCAAAACACTTCAAGCAAAGAATATTAAAAAATAACGAAATTAACCGATCTATTTTTTATATACCGGGTGATTTATAAATACTTGCAGTTTTTTGTTATTTTTCTATCGCTTATCATCGGAAACACCCTGTATAACCTTGATAATTATATATATTTGGAAGCATACGATAAGCGACAAGTAGTACATAAAGAAATATTTACAAAATTTCTTTCAAAACTAATAAAAATTTTTTTAACTTTTTTAACTTACCCTGTATAAATATAAATAATATAAATTCTGATAGCTTGCTCCAAGCTAATATCATCTACAGTATTACTTTGTAAACATTTAATTTAATGCCGAAAATACAATGATTTAACAAAAAATATTAAATAATTTTCGTCACTCACCCGGTATATAATAAAAGAGTTTAAACTATTTTTATAGTATTCTATTCTATCTACGACAGGGCCATCAAAAATTTAGTAAAACAAAACGAATTCATATTATAAACTACGAAAATATAATGTAGTGAAAATTTATATTTTGCAACTTGGACACCCTGTATCTGAAAAATGGTCTGCAGATATTGTTTTGGCCATGAACACTTTTGATCAGAATGGCACTCTCTGCAACATACTAAAAATTTAGAAAATTTGACCGAGGGCCATTTTCCATAAGAGAAGTGCGGGGTTCTTTTAAGCTCTTCAAATTTATTTGTAGCTGATTATATTGTAAAGTATATTAATTTATAATTTTTTTTTCAGGTTCACAAGACGTTGATTTATTACTTTTTTAATTACATATTTATAACATTACATGTATATGTTTTTTTAATATAATCTTTTAATCCAATATCATTTATTTTAAATATTATTGGGAATAATGCCAAATTTAAAAGACAGTTTATTAAATACCTATCCCAAAAAAATATCTAGAGTTTGGGGGAGGGGGTGTTTGGTTAACGAATATTAAAATTTACCATTTTCTTTGACGCTTCAAATAAAAGCTAAAACATGGGCTTAGTTGGGAATGCCTCGAGAGATAATCTATCAACGTCGTCTTGAAAAAGTCCCAACTATTTTCATCATTTTTAATGGCTGTACCCAGGGTAACCCAACGATGTGTGAAGGACCTATATAGCTCGAAAACGATATAAAATGCAAAAAGTTTCTTATACAAAATTTGTAGGGACAGCTTTGTTCTACAATTGAAAATTATTGTGCTAAATTGTAGAGCTAAGCTGCCCCTACCAGTTTCGTCTGGTCTATTTAAAAAAACATTTTTAAATAATATAATGTTTATTGTGTCTGCATTTATTGCCTTTTTAAAACAAAATTGGTTTGTTATAGTTTCGAAGCAAAAACATCTTATAAGCAACGTAATTGTTACTTTTTGAAAAGTCCTTAATATAAACATCTCAAAAACGAAACCAGTTTGTTATAGTTTTCGAATCAAACACGTTGATTTCTAAATGCAACTGCGATTTTGTTATGTTGGCGGACATTACGACCAGTACGTTTCGAAATAGCGCCGTATCAAAACCTTTTTGTACAACGTAACAATGTAACGTAAAAACATAAATTTAACGAAATTGGGTTGTTTTTTTGCTTAGTGGGTTGTCACGTCCTTATAAAATAAAATATTATTTCGAAATTTTGATAGGTTCTATGGTTGCACTGTGCGCACATTTTCGGTATTCAAACGCCTGACTGTCACTTCCGGTTGAACCGGAAGTACACTTAACTTTGTTATTTCAAATAGAACACCCTGTATATTTTTAACAATATGCATTCTACAAGGAATTCTAAGCATAAACCATGTATCATATCCTATACCTATCTATGACAGGTTAAGAGAAAATGGCGTTGGAAAATATAAAATTAGCCACACACTTTATTGATTTTACAAAAAACAAATGAATATGCACAAAATTTTATATTCTTTTTTAACTTCTTTTTAGGTATTCTGTATGAATTAGTCACAATTATTTCACTTCCGGTTCAACCGAAAGTGCTGCAAATTTTTTTTTTTTCTTAATTCCCAACTAACTTTACAAGTTTATTACAGGGATAAGTATATAAAAATAACTAACAATTATTACTCTAACTTAATAGGTAGATATATATAAAAAAAAGGCAGTTAAAAAAAATAATTCGTTTTATATTATAAACGTATGATTAACACGTTAAGAAAAAAATTTATACCAGGAAATATTTTTTTAAATGAAATTTAAATAATGGTAGTTTTTTTAATGTTTTAATATTTTTTGGTAAAATATTATATAATATTAATCCATTATATAACAATGACCGTTTTCCAAAGTTACTGTTTATTTTAATAGTTTTTAAAAAATTAGTTTGTCTAGTATCATGTCTATGGATATCATGAACTTTTGTAAACGTTATGTTAGAAATTTTTTGTTTTAAAAGTAAAGAATGAATAAATATGCAAATTTTTAAATTATATAAATTATTTATATAGGTATTTATTCGGTTTGTATACATTTGTTGTTGGTTCTAAGTGCGGCAATCTATGAATACATTTAATAATTTTATTTTGTAATTTCTTTAAAGGGTTTAGTACTATTGAATTGGCTGAACCCCAAATAGAAATAAGATACTGAATTTTTGAATGTACTAATGCATGATAAATATTTTTTAAACAATTTAAAGATATACAGTGACGAATTTTAAAGAATATCCCAATTAACGGAGAAATGTAAGTTCAAATATGTTCTACGTGTTTTCTCCAGCTTAAATTTTGATCAATATATAATCCTAAAAATTTTATGTTATCTTTGTAATTCATATTTTCCCCATTAAATATTATTGGTTGCTTTTCCATATCTAGTCTTTGTTTGTCAATGTACATAAATGATGATTTATTAAAATTTAAAGTTAGTTTATAAGATTGCAACCAGTCAAATATAATTTTTAAATCTTTTTTGATATTTAATTTGATGTCCCTATTATTTTTAGCATAATAAATAATTGTTGTGTCGTCGGCAAAAAGTTTAATTTGTCCATATAATTTTAATTTTGAAATAGAATTGATATAAATAAGAAACAATGTGGGTCCTAGAATAGAACCTTGTGGTCCTCCACATCTAATTGTTTGATAGGAACTAATATTACTTCCTATTTTATCGCATTGTTTTCTATCTTTTATATAACTTTCAAACCAACGATACATTTTTCCTTTTATTCCTATATCAAATAATTTAACTAATAATATATCATGGTTTACAGTATCAAAGGCTTTACACAAGTCTAGAGATAAAATGCCGCATTTTTTTTGGTATCTAGATTTAATTGAATGTTAGTAATAACATCCATAGCTGCAACTTCAGTATCTCTAGATTTGCGAAACCCGTACTGATTCTCGAAAAGTAAATTTTGTCTTTCTAAAAAATTCGCTAATTTTATATTTATAATTTTTTCCAAAATTTTTGATAGAACAGGCAAAACAGATATTGGACGGTAATTATTAGGATTATTAGTTTTATCGTTTTTAAAAACTGGTGTCACTTGAGCAAATTTCATTTTTTCAGGAAATGTTGATTTTTGTAAAGATAAATTGTACCAGGTATTTTAAAATAGGAATTATTTCAATTTTAACTGCCTTTATTATTTTTACTGAAATATTGTCATAAACAGTAGCTTTATGTATATTTAAATTTTCAATTATATTCTTAATTTCATCCTCGTCAATATTGTTTTCATCTAAAAACATGGATTTTGAATTTACCTCTTCTTCCATTCTTTCTTTTAATGAGATATTCTTAGCTAATTTTGGACCAATACTTGTAAAATGGGTATTCATTTCTTCACAAATTATTATTTTAAAGGGGGCGTGCCATTAAAAATATTGGAGAAATCTATGTTTGAAAGTCAAATTTTGCAGCACTTCCGGTTGAACCGGAAGTGAAATAATTGTGACTTATTCATACAGAATACCTAAAAAGAAGTTAAAAAAGAATATAAAATTTTGGGCATATTCATTTGTTTTTTGTAAAATCAATAAAGTGTGTGGCTAATTTTATATTTTCCAACGCCATTTTCTCTTAACCTGTCATAGATAGGTATAGGATATGATACATGTTTTATGCTTAGCATTCCTTGTAGAATGCACATTGTTAAAAATATACAGGGTGTTCTATTTGAAATAACAAAGTTAAGTGTACTTCCGGTTCAACCGGAAGTGACAGTCAGGCGTTTGAATACCGAAAATGTGCGCACAGTGCAACCATAGAACCTATACCAAAATTTCGAAATAATATTTTATTTTATAAGGGCGTGACAAGCTGGTCAGTAATATCGTTGTCACCCGGTATACGTTGTACATTTCAAACAGGTTTTAACTTAAGGTGAATTTGTTTCACGTTCTGACATTTTGTGACATTGTGAACTTGTAAAATTAATTTAGGTATTTCCGAACTATTATTTTACAATTTTCTAAACAAAAATGGTTTTGTCGGAAAGACAGCGTATCCGAAGTCTTGATATTGTTAGTATGTTTCCATTTAAAAAAAGACGAATGTCTATAAAAAATAAACGAATAACGTCAAAATGTGAGTATATTATATAAAACCGATTTGACGTGTCCGAGCGTTTTCACCAAACGTTACATGTTAAGACTAGGTATACTAATTTTATTCCGGAATTCTGGGCAACCCTGTATATTATGCCTTAAATATTATTATAAAAAATATTTTGTTTATGTGGTATAATTTTTTAACTTACTATCACTATTCCTTAAAGTGTATTTGACTCGTTTTTTTTCTAAAACATTGTAAAAATCAACTGTAGTTAGTCTGTCAATGACTACTTGAGTCGCTTGGAAATATCTTGAAGCTTCTTCAAAATTTCCTGCATCTACTACCAGTCTTGCAGTATCCGTTACAATTTTTAACAGATTATATCCTTCTGTGTCTATAAATCCCTAAAATAACATTTTTCTTACTAAAATTTTTATTTTAGTATACAGTGAGCAAATTTTTTAAAAAACTTTTGGTAGATACCTAAATGCCAATATTTGCTGCAAAAATTTACATTCATCCCCATGACCCCCAGATGGTTATAGTAAACAGAAGGTATGACGAAATTTACCAATTTCGGAAAATTATATAGAAAAATTATTAAAAGAAAAAGAAAATATAGTGGCATCTCGGACAAGTGTGTAACTATTTTTTATATTGGAATACACAGGGATCCAAGTTCAATGGATACCCTGGGGCGGGTAGACCACGACGGCCGTTTCGTCCTTGTTAGGACTCGACGGGCAGCCATAACCCAAGCAATTCCAAGAACGACGGAAAAATGTACTAAAAGCCTACTTGTAGAATCAAGGCGGCCCCCAATACACCTTAGCACCATCCCACGGAACCAACTCCAATATTCTTCTGGTGGGTGCCAGCGTTGATCTGTTTTCTTGTCTGCAAAATGGCAGATGTTTTCGGTGAAAACGCAAATAGCGTTCCCTATACTGGATTGTGGTTGCACTTCGTGGTTTATTTAGTTGTCTACCTTTCGATTATACCAGTGTAGCTATCTTTTATATTAGAGTTGGTTCCGTGGGATGGCGCTAAGGTATATTGGGGGCCGCCTTGATTCTACAAGTAGGCTTTTAGTACATTTTTCCGTCGTTTTTGGAATTGCTTGGGTTATGGCTGCCCGTCGAGTCCTAACAAGGACTAAACGGCCGTCGTGGTCTATCCGCCCCAGGGTATCCATTGAACTTGGATCGCTGTGTATTCCAATATAAAAAATAGTTACACACTTGTCCGATATGCCACTATATATTCTTTTTCTTTTAATTATTTTCGCGGACACTATATCATCTTTTAAACATTTTTATGGCTTAAAACTCAAACGGATTGCGCGCATTCTGGTGGGTGCCAGCGTTGATCTTTTTTCTTGTCTGCCAAATGGCAGATGGTTTCGGTGAAAACGCAAATAGCGTTCCCTATACTGGATTGTGGTTGCACTTCGTGGTTTATTTAGTTGTCTACCCTTCGATTATACCAGTGTAGCTATCTTTTATATTGGAGTTGGTTTCGTGGGATGGCGCTAAGGTGTATTGGGCCGCCTTGATTCTACAAGTAGGCTTTTAGTACATTTTTCCGTCGTTCTTGGAATTGCTTGGGTTATGGCTGCCCGTCGAGTCCTAACAAGGACGAAACGGCCGTCGTGGTCTACCCGCCCCAGGGTATCCATTGAACTTGGATCCCTGTGTATTCCAATATAAAAAATAGTTACACACTTGTCCGATATGCCACTATATTTTCTTTTTCTTTTAATTATTTTCGCGGACACTATATCATCTTTTATAGAAAGATTATCTTTTTACAAGTTGATAGAGACAAAAAATATCCAAAATAAAAAAAAATTTAACCACATAATTTACCAATATTTATACACTTTAATATAGTATAATTGTTAGGTATATTAATGCTTGTAGGTTCATAAATATTTAACCTTTATATTACATTGCAATTTCTCGTACATAAATTGTTTTACCAAAAGAAAAAAAAATATTTAAACCGTTTTGGATCTTACAAACATCGTATCTCGTTGATTCGGCTTGTGGGTTGCCGGTAGTTTTATTGATTTGTCAAATTTTTTGACGATTCGACGTTGCCAAGTTGATTTCTAACATACTTATGAGGTTTTTAAGGCAGGGTTACAAATGAAACTTATTTTTTAAATAACCATTTCCGCCCATTTTCAAAAGTCACTGTCTGCATATTATATTATTATATTGCGTATCTGGGTTAAATCTTATCTCATATACTTACAAGATTAAGCAAATACGTTGGCCAGCTTGTAAGTGAATCAATGGGAGATATCCAGGCATCTCCGAGTGCAATGCCTTTGAAATTACAGTCAATATTACCCTCTTTGATTTCCTAAAATGGAAAAAAACAACACAGGAAATTTATAATGATTAAACAATTTAAAATTTTATTTTTAAAAACTATGACGCCTTACAGTTTTGTTTATGTCCTATTACCGCCATTTCTATCATAGTGAAAGTTGTCTGATCATGCACTTACTACCAGTAATATCATATTATATCATACTCTAAAAATATTAACCAATGAAATTGATACTTTTGGGCATTTTAGATCAATAAAACCGATTTACAATGATAATTTTGCACTAGTGTCCAATTTATTATCAGTACATCCTTACATACATTGATATTTTCAAAACATCGTTGCATGGGCAATAGCATGGATAATGATACGGTAAAAATAATATTTAATGATAGTGATAGTTTAGTATTATCGCTTATTTATATTATTCTCTTCTAGTGATTTAAATGTTATCGCCTATTAAGCCCTGAGAAAATAGCTCGAAGTAAACTGTGGTAGCTGGGAAAAGTTTACTTACACCGGCTAATATTTCATTTATTATAGAAATTTAGTTTATTTAAAGCAAGTAAAACAAATTAGCTACAATCGGTTTAGTTGGATCTAATAAATTAGTAAACAATGTTTATTTGTTTTTAGTAAACGTATAATTTTTAAGTATAATGTACACCTAATTTAAACTTATGTTCACTTGTTTTGGATAAATTAAGACATGTAAAAAAGTTTACTTTAAATAAGTAAACCAAAATATTCTCCTAAGTAAACTTGGTTGCTTAAATAAAGTGTCCAGTTCACTTGTTTGCCCTTTCGTCAACGTTCGGTTCGCTTTTAGCCGCTCCCGCGCTTCACTTCGGCAGTATAAAACTCGAAACTCGTGGCGTCGCACGCAATACGATTTATCATTTTCTTTTCGTCCTAGTCGAAGTCGGTCCGATTGTTTGGTGCTCTGTTGCTGTGATATTTGTGTTGCCGTATTGGACATCGCGGTGTACTATAATATTATGGAGTGTTCTAATATGGAGTATTTGTTAATAAATTGGAATTTAGAAGATCATATTTCTGCTTTTATTCATTTATATGTTACTAATTTAATAGATCCACGTATCCCTTTCATGCACTAATTCTAACTAAACAATTTGTCTATTTTAAATAAATGGTTTATTGGTTAAAGGTACATAATTTAATAAATGGGTTACTTATTCCAAGTAAACAGTTCGTTTAGATTAGATAACGAATTTCTAAGTACACCTGTTTATTTGTGTTTACTAGTTCTAGGTAAACTATTTCAGCATTTTCCATTTACTTAGGCCAAGTGAACCCTTCACTAGTCACTATATGTAGTGAACTTTTCAATTAAAGTAAGTGTATTTTCACCTAGATCTAATAAACTGTTTCCTCAGTGAGGTCATAAGGAAAATATTCGGGGGTAATACCACAAATGTTTATGTTGTAGTGCTTGAAACACTTTATCTAAAAACTATAAATACCAGGATTCGGCGAGGAAATTGCTAAAATTTCATTATTTCTTTTGGCGCCTAAACTGCAGGAAACGTCAAGTTAAGTTAGACCTGAAGATAGCAGGTGATTACCTGGAATTGAAATAGACCTACTATTCTACAACACAAACCGGAAATTACACTGAGAAGCTAAAGAAGGTTCTCTTTTTGTTTTTGATCACTATGAGTGACGAATCTGACTCCACAGAGGAAGACACTGGTTGTAAAATATGTAAAAAGGATGTAACAGAAAACTCAGCTGGAATTTTCTGTGAGGGTCGATGCCAATCATGGTACCATGCCACATGTGTTGGTGTAACAACCCAACTATATAAGAAAATCACTGGTGAGATTGCTGATATTATGGTTTGGTTGTGTAGAACGTGCAAGAATCAGCTCAAAAAGCTTATGACAGAAGCCAATATAAAACCGATTAACGAGAAAATCTTTAAAAAAATTGAGATGATAGAGGATAAACTAAATACTTTTTCAGCCAAATTTGAGAATCCAAAGGATGAAAATACTTATGCCAGTCACGCAAAATTTGAGCGACCACCCCATGGTGTCTTGCAAAATATACCGAAAATCATAATTAAATCTAAAATTCAACAAGATCCAGAAGTAACAAAAAAATGCATAAGGGAGAAGATAATCCCTTCTGAAATGGGTATAAGAATTGACACAACAAAAGAGCTGTCAAATGGAAAAATTATGCTAAAACTACCATCACTACAAGACTTTGAAAAACTAAAACAATCTGCACCGGAAATAATGGGTCCTAATTATGAAATCTTAGAGACTAAGCTAAGTAACCCTAAAATCAAAATCCCTGGCTTTAACCATAATTACACAAGCGATGAAATTGAGACATTAATAAGACAACAGAATCATTTCCTTTCGGATCGGGATGTGTTTCGGGTTACATATATCAAATCGCTCAAAAATAAAAACACAAAGACTATTTATGCTGAATGCTCACCTACAATCTTTAAAATGTTTATGAGTGTTAAAAAGGTGTATATTGGCTGGGAGCGATATCCCGTCTACGAGGACATTCCGGTCGTAAAATGTTTCATCTGCCAACAATTTAATCACAAAAGTACGGAGTGCAAAAATAAAAGAGCGTGTCATAGATGTTCTGAGGAGCATGAAGCTAAGGACTGTCAAAGTGTTGTCTACAAGTGTAAAAATTGTATTTACAGTAATTTTAAATACAAAACTAAGTATGACCCACATCATCAAGCAAGCAGCTGGGAATGCCCTAATTACAAGCGTCAGGTTGAGATTATAAAAACTAAAATCAATTATGGCTAATATTGAAGCACAAACTCTTGATATAATAAGTGAAGAACTTCAAATGAGTGTTAGGGTTTATCCAAATGATTTACATCAACATATTAAAACGGATAATAAATTTCTCAATGTTATGCATCTTAATATTAACGGAGTTAAAACTAACTTTAATAATTTTCTAGTCTTCTTGCAATCATACAATTTAACTTACTGTGATATAATTGTGTTAACTGAGTGTCATCGATTGGACTCCCATGATCAATTTTGTATACCCGGATATACTACATATTATAATCAGGCCGAATTTAATTCATATGATGGTATTATTATATATATAAAATCGCACCTAAGTCCGACGTTTGCTAACCATAAACTCGTAAGGTCACAAGTTACTGTAACAAATATCGCCTTAAACATAAACAATACAAGTATTAATATACACGCGATTTATAGATCACCTTCAACGAGAATAAAAGACTTTTTACAGGATATTGAAAATTATCTAGCCATGGCTGAAGATTCTGGCCTGGCGATTATTGTAGGAGATATTAATATTAACCTGCTTTTGGGAGATGATGGTAATGTTAACCACTATCTTTCTATCATAGGTTTAAATGGATATGTTTCGTATTGTCATGATATTACAAGACCAAGGGGTCAATCCTGTCTTGATCACATTTTCATTCGTGATAAATTAAAATCTAGGCCAAAAACTATTAAGTCTTTTATCATCGAACATGATATAACTGATCATATGCCACTAATGATTAATATAACAGAAAACAAGCATTGCATCGGCGGTAATGAAAGCTCTCGACTTATAAGGCGGATTGATTTTAACAAATTGAAAACTCTATCAGAGAATATAGACTGGGATCAGACGAACAATTTTAATGATGTTGAACAAGCAACTGCGTATCTTATAGATAATCTAAAGAGTTTAATAAAAAAATCTGAACTTGAACACTATATTAACAATAAATATAAAAAAATAAAGCCATGGATTACAAACGGCATAATCAAATCTATAAAAACGCGCGACAAACTTAAAAAAGAACTAACACTGAACACTTCTCCACAAAAACTAACGGAATATAAAGAATATAGAAATAGGCTCAACCTAATAATAAAAAACACAAAAAATAGTTATTATAAACAAAAAATTGAACAAAATCAAAACAATATGAAAAAAATTTATAATCTAATTAGTGAAGCGTCAAACGAAAATTCATCAAAAAGTACTGTAACTCAAATAAAGGATAAGAATAACAAAATTACAACAAATCAAAAAGAAATAGCAGACGTTTGCAACGATTTTTTTATTAACATAGGTAAGACTATGTCGGACAAAATTAAAACCTCAAACCAGGAGCAACGTTCACAAAATAACAATCATACATCGATGTTTTTATACCCAACCAACAACTATGAAATTAACAAACACATAAACAGCTTAAAGAACCATTGTTCCTCAGGTTCGGATGGCATATCCTCTGGAGTACTTAAATTTCTGCATGCGAAACTAACTAATCCTATAGTACATATAGTAAATTTAATTTTTAAGACAGGTAATGTTCCAAACGCGTTTAAAATTTCAATTGTCACTCCAATTCATAAATCAGGCAGTAAGGACGATATAAACAACTATAGACCTATAAGCGTTATCTCGAATATCGCAAAAATTTTTGAAAAATGCCTGAAGTACAGACTTGTCAAATTTTTGAATGCCAACGGTTTGCTTTCTAAGAACCAATTCGGTTTCGTTGAGGGCTGTAGTACGGCTGATGCTATGTTTGAACTGACACAAGAAGTGGTCCGGAACTTGGATGAGGGAAAAAAATGTATTGCCCTATTTCTGGACTTGGCGAAGGCTTTCGACACGGTATCTCACTCTATACTGCTTGATACTCTTGAGTGTAGTGGCGTTAGGGGGATCGTGTGGAAGGTCTTCAAGAACTATTTAAGTGGACGGGTCCAGCATGTCAGGATTGGGGATGTGCTTAGTTCTCCCAAAATTGTGGGCCATGGTGTACCTCAGGGTACTGTGATGGGACCGATTCTATTTAATTTGTATATAGATAACATCTGCAATCTTGGCGTGGGTGGAAGGGTGGTGGCATATGCGGATGACACGGCTGTCATTTTTAGTGATGAAAGTTGGTCATTGTTAAAAGAAAAAATTATATTAAATTTTCTTAAAATACAGAGTTTTCTAGACAGCCGCAAATTAACTTTAAATATCAAAAAGTCGCATTACATCGCCTTCTCATTAAATACTGTAAATAGACCTAACTTCAATCAAATTGTGATTCCGGGTATTGATGAGCCACTTATGGAAGTTACTCATCTTAAATATTTGGGCATTGTCATTGACAAGCACCTTAAATGGGACCAACATGTTTTATATTTGCATAAAAAAGTCAGATGCTTAATTCACAAGTTTTACATTTTAAGAGAATTTCTTAACAGAAAGCTTATCATTATGGTCTATAAGGCGCTTGTTGAACCCCTTCTAAAATATGGTATACTGGTCTGGGGAGGAATGTACAACTGCAATCTTGAGCAACTTCGAATTGTGCAAAATTCCATTGTAAAAATTAGTCTTAAGAAACCTAAGCTTTTTCCTACAAATCAACTTTATTCCAGAGAACTCTGTAACATTAGAACTTTGTATATTATCACGGTATGTCAATTTTTGCACTTATAAATGATTTCAAAAGATCGCAGGTGTCACATGATCATCAGACCAGAGGAAACACAAATAAACTAATAAATATTTATAAAACTAGAACAACAATGATGCAACACTTTGTAACATACTATGGTCCAAAACTATATAACTTAATACCAAAAAATATTAGAACCTTAACTGACAAAAGGCAATTTAAAAAACAACTGAACAACTATATTTTTAATAATATTGTTAGCTTTCTAGAATTGTTTTAGCTCTTCTTCTACTTTCTTTCGGTTTTTGCACTAAAAAGTGATACTAGATATTAGAAATGTATTATTTTTTTTCTGAATGTGCATACTGTTAAATACATTATATAAATACGTATATTCAATGTAAATTACGCACATACAGGTGTTCCGCACCTAGGTGTTATAAATAGTTTTGATATGCTTTTTTCCATTTGTGTTAATTTTAGAATGAAGATACTATGTTTTTATATAAAATGTTTTTGTTTATAAATAAATAAATAAATAAATAAATAAATGATTACGATTTTGAATATATTTCGAAAATACCACAAGCAAAAGACAAACTGAAAGAGAAATTATTAAAGGCACATTCGCCATTTTATCAAACCTGGTGTTTTTGGCCTCCCTAATACAAGTTCCTGCTTAGGAAAGAAATAATTAATAAAATTAACATTCGCGCCATATTCCAATTTAAATATTCAAATTTGGTCGTTCATATTCATCGTTTTCTTATACGGAAAACTAAGTCAAAATACTAGACCATCCAAACACCACCAGTAGTACCTTTATATTTTTGGGAGGGCTATTTAACATTTCAGGGTGGCTTAGTCCCACCCAAGCCCCCTCCTCCCTACTTACGTCTCTGCATGTCACCAAGGGCATCGGACTGTAATCATCTTGATTTTTATTTTTTGGGACAATCACTGGTTTATAAAACGCCAGTAAAAAATGAAAAACAACCAAACCAACCCAAGAAACCGAATAAACCATCGCTTTTAAACATTATAGGCAACATTCATGTACCTACAACATTCATGCGAAGATTAGATGCATGTATCCTGGCTGTTGGATATTTCCGACAATTTATTTAATTATTACATTTTGATTTTTTTTCTTGAGTTTAAAAACATTGTTGCATTAAAATAAAGTTTTAATAGTATTTGAAGCGTATAGGAGAAAAATTATTTATTTTTTAACTATTCCCTGAATCATAAGAATACAAGGAAGATGCCGTTTTTATTACAAATAAATAAAGGATTCATTAAAAAATTTAAATAAAAAATATTATTGGTGTAACAATATTTTAATAAAAAAATATGAGAAAATCATGAACGAATTGTACTTTCACAGTAGTCATATTTAAGTGCCTATTTAATTCACCAAATTTAACCTTCAAATTTCTACTCGTTAGTTTTATTTCTTATTTATTTAAAAATTACTACTTTTTTAAAAATTTTGGACACCCTGTTATTCGAAACCATAAGCTGTTAAAAAACATAGTTCAATAAAACTTGGTTCCTTAAAATAATGTCACTAACCATATCCCGACGTTTGTTAGATTACTTTTGAATCACCATGTAGGTATATACAGTGAGGACAAAAAGTATGGAATAAATTCATTATCTAAAAGACGATTTATTTTATGAACAATCGCTCGGACACGTCAACTTTCTTTTTATTTTCTACATATTTTGAAAATATTTTTCCTTATACAGGGTTGCCCAAAAAAGTAGCACACAAGTCAACTTAACTTTTTTAAATAGATCGCCCTATATATTATTACATTTTCGAATTCTACGTAAAATTCTAAACAATTTTCGTGTAGCATGTGATATACCTATTTCGAATAGTTTCAGAATTACACAGGTTGAAAATTAATTTGTAATACCTATTAATAAAGTAGGCTTTGGAAATCCGAAAAGAAACAAAGCGTTTAATGTAATGTCAGCAAATTATTTCATTAAAGTTTACTGTCAAAGAAGGAACATCAAAATTTTTTCTAGTCAAAAATTGCGTGATTTAATTTTATCTAATAAAAATGAAATTAACCGAAACAGAAAGAATTGAAATATTAATAATGAAGTTTTTCCAGACAGGTGGATCGGGAGGAGGGGGTTTATTGAGTGGCCAGCGAGATCACCTGATTTGACACCTTTGGACTTTTTTCTATGGGGTTATTTGAAGAGTAAAGTGTTCAGAACAAAACATATAGATCTTGAGGACTTGAAAATTCGCATTCGAAATGAAATTCGACTAATACCTCCTAGTGTAGTGCATAACAATCAAAATGAGTTTGTAAATAGACTTGGATATTGCCAAGTAGCAAATGGTGAACATTTTGAACATCTAATTAAATACCATTAAATTACCTTCAGAGTATCCAATATTATGCATTACTTACTATTAGTGTTAATACTGTTAATTTTTCTGAAATTTAGCATTGTTGTTATTAAAAAAAGTTTCTCAATGTCTATTTTTTGAGCGACCCTGTTTAATTAAAAAAAAAACATATATTGAAATCCATTTAGATAACTTTCAGACGTTCATAATTTCCGTCATGTTGGAAAAGATTTTGCAGTAATTAATAACTTCGTTTTTTTTTTGCTACTACACCACAGAAAATAAGAATTCAAATTAATTTTCAACCTGTTTAATTCTGAAACTATTCGACATAGGTATATCACATGCTACACGAAAATTGTTTAGAATTTTACGTAGAATTCGAAAATGTAATAATATCTATGTAGGGTGTTCTATTTAAAAAAATTAAGTTGACTTGTGCCTTCCTTTTTGGGCAACCCTGTATAAGGAAAAATATTTTTAAAATATGTAGATAATAAATAGAAAGTTGACGTGTCCGAGCGATTGTTGATAAAATAAATCGTCTTTTAGATAATGAATTTATTCCATATTTTTTGTCCTCACTGTATAAGTAGAAAGTATTTAATTCATTTGGTAAAATCACTCTGTTAATAAAATAAGGTTAATTTCACTTCTGTGTTATGAAGTCGTATAATGTTGTACTGTGCATACATAATAATATTTTTTATTATTAGTTGCAAACACTGTTTTGTTTTTACTGACTATAAGAAATTAATTTTCTTTTAATTTTTTATGTTAAGAATTCATATCACTTAAATGGGTGTCCCCGGAATGCCTTCTTTTACTTACCTGATTTAATAATAATGCAATATCTGCAGCCATTTTTCCCCCATACGACTGGCCAAAAATGTATAAAGGAACTTTCCGAAATTCATCCTTCTCTTTCAGAAATTGGTTCAACAGGGCTAGAAAGTCTTTTGCTATGATGGTGTTGTTGGCAGCAAAAAGAGAAAGGTCATTTGTGTCATCTACATAGCTGAATCTAAAAAGAAATATAACTAATACTATTGTTGCGCTAACGCTATGAGAAATGTACAGAATTATTTTACCATCATAACCCTCATGTATCATATAATACATATTTTTAAACATATTTAAAAAAAAAGTTGCCCAGAGCCTTTGGAAAACAAAAATTGGACAGTTTGCGCTCAGTATGTATTTACAAATAATGTAATATTCCTGGATAATTAAATATAGAGAATTCATAATGAATCATGAATCAATATATTATTCTACTCTTTCGCTTTAATTAAACTTTATGTTTATCATTTAGGAGTTATGTTATTAAAAAAAATGGTAAATCTAAAATGTTGGACCATTATTTCACTTTTGATTCATGATCAGCGTCAAACGATTTTTTTAATGGTCGATTCGTCGCCACACATTACCATAATTAGGCCACATAATTCCGTAATTAAACCACTAATAAAAATGCAATAAATATAAAATACTGTAGTATCCTAGATTGGACCACTTCTTAACTGAATAGCACATAAGTAATTAAAATATCGTGAATTGGGAATTGTGAGGGATGAACCAAGACAACGACAAGCTTTTGTAATGGTGGAAAACATACAGTGTCACCATCAGTAAAGACCGTATAATATGGGATTTTTTTTTATTAATAGCTTTATTCAAAATTTGAGTTTGGCATCAAGTTCTGCTTCGATCTAGATGAAAATTAAGCAAAAAAATAGTAGTCACGTGATTCGCATTATCTGTCAAATTTTAATTTTTTCCAAAAAATAATTCAAAAGTGGGGTTATTTCTGAAGATATCACAAAAAGTTATAAGAAAAAGTTTTTTTAAATGCAGTTTCTAGCCCACATGCAAAATTTCAGCTGAATAAGATAATTTTGATTTTTTAACCATATTTTGTAAATTGCACCACTTTTGGAAAATAAAACTCAACGCAACCTACATAAAACTTCTTAGTTTTGACAATGCTTTATTTCAGATACATTTTCTTTAAAGTAGCGCCATATTAAATGTGTGTTTTTCTACAAAATCAAAATTGGGCTAATAAAATTTGGTCGCATGTGATGCAAAGTTTATTTGTTTTTAACCCTGTATAAGGTAACTTCATAAAATAGGTATTTTTGAAAACGTAGTTTGTGCCTGAAAGTAAAAAAATAAAAAATAAAGTAAAGGGGTTTTAAATTAAATCGTTGAAAATAGATAAACTTTACGTTAAGTTAAACTAAAATTTATTTTCCACTTAAAAAACACTTTACTGAAGACACATGTTATTTTTTATCTTAATATTAAGGTGTATTACTTTTAGACACAAACTACGTTTTCAAAAATACTTATTTTATAAAGTTACCTTATACAGGGTCAAAAACAAATAAACTTTGCATCACATGTGATCAAATTTTAATAGCCCAATTTTGATTTTGTAGAAAAACACACATTTAATATGGCGCAACTTTAAAGAAAATGTATCTGAAATAAAGCCTTGTCAAAACTGAGAAGTTTTATGTAGGTTGCGTTGAGTCTTATTTTGCAAAAGTGGTGCAATTTACAAAATATAGGTAAAAAATCAAAATTATCTTATGCAGCTGAAATTTTGCATGTCGACTAGAAACTGCATTTAAAAAAACTTTTTTTTATAACTTATTTTTAGAAACAACCCCACTTTTGAATTATTTTTTGGAAAAAATTAAAATTTGACAGATAATGTGAATCACATGACTACTATTTTTTTGCTTAATTTTCATCTCGATCGAAGCAGAACTTGATGCCAAAGTCAAATTTTGAATAAAGCTATTAATAAAAAAAAATCCCATATGATGCGGACTTTACTGGCGACACTGTATACAGTTAAACATGTTTATTAGTCTCCAGAAAAACCCTGTCGTTCTAATTACGAACTGGCAAGGCATAAATCAATCATCTGAATTAAATAGCATTCAAGAGGTTTTGACTGGGTTTGTTTTTGGAATGATTATTCTGTTCTATTAAAGGATCATTTGAATAAGCAATACTGCCAATACTTCTCTAAATAAAATCGTGACTGGATTTGAGAAACTCAATCAACGCCCACAAAAGCATAATATTCGGACAGGATAATTGATGACCGAGTCATTGTGCCAATACTTTTCCAGATGAATCCAAATGGGTCATTATATCTCCATTATTTGCAAGAGCACCTACTGCCTCATAATGCAGTTGCAAATATTCACGATGATGAAACATGGATTGTTTCAAGGATGGTTCACTGCCATATTATGACCAGGGACGGTTCTACGGGGGGGCCTGGGGAGCCCAGGACCCCCATCATCGCGGCTCGAATTGCTAACTACTTATGATTTCATGCCAATGATAAAAAAAAAATTGCGGGTGCTTTATTATTTACATAATTTGATACAATTTAGGCGTGATCCTAAAAATTTTTATGCTGCGGCGTTATTTGCTTGCGAAGGCTACCAAAAATTGTGACTGCACCAATGTGGTGCCCCCCCAATATTTTGGGTCTAGAACCGCCCCTGATTATGACCCGCAAAATGTTCGACATTATTTGAATAAAGTTTTTGTAACCAGTGCCATAAGAAGAAGAGATACGATTGAATGTACGGCAAAATTGCCATATCTTAACCCCTTTTCAAACCGGACAAGTGTGTAACTGTATTTTGTATTAGAATACATATGGATCATCGTCACATACTAGATACTCTGGGGCGTATAGACCGACGGCCGTTTCGTCCTTAATAGGACTCCATAACATCCATTAAAGTTGTTTATCTTTCGATTTTTATCATTTATCGACAGTGAAACTACCCTTTGTATTGGAGGTCATTCTACTAGGCGATATCACGCATCCCGGTGAAATTGTAAATGGGCAATCTTGCATCACAAGGTCATATTTATCTCTAGTTGCGGCCAGCTGGCCATCAGAGTCAAATTGGCGCTGTTGTCGCTTGATGATTCTCCAGCTGGCCGAGTAACCGGGTTCTGTCGCATATTTTTAACGTATAGAAGAGAAGGACAGTTATATTCTGACCTACTATAACGCTTCACAAACTGCGTCAGGTGCTAATTGGAACAAGCCAGCCAGCCCGCCATGTCAAAACTGTCAATTTTTCTTGTCCACGTTTTTTCTCAGGAAATTAAATTCCTTTTTTATTAGGTAACATTTTAATATTTAATACAATTCTATTAGTTTTTATTCCAGGAAACTTCGCCGATGTAATTATTTTTTTATTGTTTATCAAATTGATTTTACACTTATACCAATTTTTTATATTGGACATCCAAGTTTACAATAAATAAATTAACATGAAAGTTTTTACATACGTAAGAGGTTATTGGTTTACAAGCCAATCTTAACAAAATATCACTGGGCAGCCTGCAGATAACTGCAACACATTTATTTGTGCCCGAGGTAATATCTAACAATCGATCAGTTACGAACAGATAGTTATTTAGTCTCTTGAAATGACAATTTAAACATTTTTGTTTTACAGAGTAGATTAGAAGTATAACATGATGGCACAAAGATAATGGTTTGAGCTAACTCGATAAGTAGATACTTGACCATTGGCCATATTTTACAGAGAAATTTAATGTCAAACCGATACTGTTTCTTTTGTTTCAGAGAATGCTGTAAGAATCACCTGATAGGTCATGGATGTTTTAGTACGTGTCTCGTTGCATCGAAGTGCTGGTGTTTTATACAGTATTTGTAATATATTATATGAATTGAGACAATTCCTGATGAGTGAGACCTGTGAGACGTAACCTAAGGACATTCGTTTATTCTAAACAGTTATTTTTTGTTATGGTTGTCAATGCAGTTTTTATTTATAAATAAACGTAAAAAAAATAATTTACGATAAAGTGCCGCCATCTTTATTTTGCAAATCTTGGTTAATATAAAAACGTGCCTTTATCACATGAAATAAATACTTTTGTGCGTCTTTTTATTGATTTAATTTGTGATTTAATAATATTTATATTGAATCACAAATTAAGTCAATAAAAACTCGTTCAAAAGTTAATAATAAAATTGAAAAGTTCTAAAACTGCTGTTCAAATTTCCCGCCATTGCGCCTCTGATGGCCAGCAGGCACACTAAAACCGCTCTCTCTCTCTCACTCTCTCTTCTTTCTCTCTCCATTGTGTTGCGATTTTTTAACAAGGAGTTAACATTTCTAACCCTATAAAATGTTCTTTGATATCACGTATTCATTGCCGCTTGGCCTCTCAGGGTGGGTTTGTTCTCTCAAGCTTCCAGGACTCGCCTATGGCTCGCCCTGGAAATGCTTGTCTCGACCTGAAAAACACTACTTTCCGGTCTTGTAACGTAAATTACTATTGTGCATGGCGTCAAATCACGCCAGAAAGATGTCGGTTTGTGGACGATTGCCGAAAAAAAAATTTTTTTTCTTGCTTTTGCATGCGCAAAGTTTGAAATCAGGTTAGAAATGTATATTTTTTGAACTTCCTCATTTTCGATAGAAATAATTGCTAAAGCTGATAATTTTTTATCGGTCATGCAATTTCTCAAATAAGTTTTAATTAACTTTAACTTGGAAAAAGACCGTTCAGCTGATGCAACCGAAATAGGGATGGTCTAAAAAAATAATGCAGGCAGTTACAATTTCACTAAAACTGGAAGATGAATTAGAATTACTATCTATAAAAGTATTGAGTAGAGTAGTTTTGCGGATATTGCATTTTTTTTTCTATGAGAATATTTTGTTTTGCATTTTTATGTTTTTGTGGCTCCGCTCCCGGGCCCCTTTTTCACCCGGGCCCGTGTGCTTCGCACACATTGAACACCGGTAGTTACGCCACTGACTACAACACTAACAACTACTTTCATGCAGGCAGACAACAATTTGCTAAGGGCAGGAGTTTTAAACAAGTAAACAAAACTATTTATACCTTTTTTTTAAATTTCATATCAGTAAAAAGAAATGCTGAAATGCAATAAATCTAAAAACACTTAATATTTCCGAAGCAGTTAAAGATAGGTATAGGATATTGTACATGAAATATATCTAAAATTTTCTGAAGAATTCAAAAATTGAATAATGTACAGAGTGTTGCATTTAAAATAAGAAGGTTGGTAATGGCCACTGTTACATGACACACACTGTATAAAAAGATTTTATTGAAGAAAATGTGAAATTAGAAATACCAATCGAAGTGTCCGAGCGTTTTTTAGAACATGCCCCCATGTATTTATTATCGAGTTTATTCCATTTGGCTAATATATACAGGGTTCCCCATTTAAAACGAAACAGGCTAAATATCTGGTTTCACGTTAATAAAAAAAAAAACGCTCGGACCCGTCGATTTTTATTTCGAGGGGGACATCTTTTGCGTATATTGTCAATCTTGTTACTTCAAGCCCCTAGGAGGGAGGGGGGGGGGGTAAGATCTAAATCTTAAATAGATACCCCTATTTATAATTTTTTTGGATTCTGCATAAAATTCTGAACATTTTTTAATAAAAGCATTATTAGTCTATACTAAACAGTTTCCGAGACATTGACTCTTGAAAAATGAGATTTTTGAACTTTGACAGCGTCTAGCTTTCTAACTGTACGTCTTAGAGTAAAACGGCTTACATTTTCCTATCTTCGATTTTTATTATCTTTCCAATAGTGTCAACTTCCTGTTAAACCAGAAGTACTATATTTCTTACAACCGATTTAACCGGAAGTTGACACTATTGGAAAGATAATAAAAATCAAAGATAGGGACATGTAAGCCGTTTTACTCTAAGACGTACAGTTAGACGCTGTCAAAGTTCAAAAATCTCATTTTTCAAGAGTCAATATCTCGGAAACTGTTTAGTATAGACTAATATTGCTTTTATTAAAAAATGTTCAGAATTTTATGCAAAATCCAAAAAAATTATATAAAATAGGGGTATCCATTTAAGATTTAGATCTTACCCCCCCCCCCTCCCTCCTAGGGGCTTGAAGTAACAAGATTGACAATATACGCGAAAGATGTCCCCCTCAAAATAAAAATCGACGTGTCCGAGCGTTTTTTTTTTAATTAACGTGGAACCAGATATTTAGCCTGTTTCGTTTTAAATGGGGAACCCTGTATATACTATATGTACACTGTATAAAAATAGAATAAATTCAACCCAAGTGATTGATATTCCGAAATGATATGTCCACTTTTGTATTTAAGTGTTATTTTTATTAGATTACATCTATAATATAAGATCAATCAAGGCTTAATTTTATTATTATTTATAGTAGTGGAGGTGACTGGGATAATAACAACATGTATTATAAAGGTAACAAATGTGAACTAATTCGTGTGTAAATATCATATACATGAATAACTATAATCATTTCATTGATTAGCTTACACAGCTGATAGTAGACAATAGTACATCTTATTATTAGGTTTTATAGGTTGTACCCAGACTGTTATAAGTCATTAATCCTTTGGGTTTGTCTGGGTGCGTGTATTATACATGAAACAATAAGTTTATTTTATGTTTTTATAACCACGAAAATTGTCTTTTTTATCCCTGACCCCCCTACACATGTATAAAGATTAACTTTTTTTTAAATATATATAAATCACTGTTAACAAGGGATTAAATAAACAAACGGTAGGTCCTCGTTTACAAGTGAGATTAAAATGAACAACAAATCATTTTGATTTTGATGTATTAATATTCCATCATTCATACATAAAATGGTTATATTTTTAAATGAGTTTAAACGATTTTTCTCCAATTCTCGTTATAAATTTTTTTTTCTATGAATTAGGTAGGTATACATATAGGTACTTAAGATTGTCATTATTAAAATAATAAGAAAAGTAAAGTATTCAAGTCTTATACATTTTCAATAATTTTAATTCGCTTCTACAAGTAAAGAATTCAACCAGTGGCGGCTCGTCGTTATTTTTAATTTTTTTGCTGCCGCGCCCATAAAAGTATTTTTTGGCCTAATAAAACTTTTTGTTACCTTATAAAAAATTATCAAAATGTAGTATACTACCTTATTTTTGTCCTTAATTGTTGGTGTAATTAATAAAACGAGTTGTGGACGACCATTTGTTTTAAATATTTAGCAAAATTTAAACTAGGTATTAGGTACAGGGTTATCCAACCAAGACTAGACAAGGCGATTTTTTGACTTTTCCTGTACTTTTATAAAAAAACTGAAATAGCCATCTTAAGTCATTTTCTCCCGCGAATTCGAATATCTTCAGCAAAAAACAATTGAACATCAAACAAAAGTACTAGGGGTCACTTTGATATTTTTTTAAATGGAACACCCTGTATATTTTTACATTTTTAAATTCCACATAAAATTATAATTATTTTTTATTAAATGCACTATTAGTCTATACTTCATAGTTTCCGAGATATTGACTCTCGAAAAGTGACATTTTTGAACTTTGAGCTTATAACTTTCTAACAGTACGTCTTAGAGCAAAACGGCTTACATATCCCTATCTTCAATTTTTATTATCTTCCCAAAAAAATCAACTTCCGGTTAAACCGGATGTAACTCGAAAGCAGGAAATATAGTTGTTCCGGTTTAACTGGAAGTTGATTTTTTTGGGAAGATAATAAAAATTGAAGATAGGGACATGTAAGCCGTTTTGCTCTAAGACGTACTGTTAGAAAGTTATAAACTGTCAAAGTTCAAAAATGTCACTTTTCGAGAGTCAATATCTCGGAAACTATGAAGTATAGACTAATAATGCATTTAATAAAAAATAATTATAATTTTATGTTGAATTTAAAAATGTAAAAATATTCAGGGTGTTCCATTTAAAAAAATATCAAAGTGACCCCTAGTACGTTTGTTTGATGTTCAATTGTTTTTTGCTGAAGATATTCGAATTCGCGGGAGAAAATGACTTAAGACGGCTATTTCAGTTTTTTTATAAAAGTACAGTACAGGAAGTCAAAAAATCGCCTTGTCTAGTCTTGGTTGGATAACCCTGTACCTACTCTATTTTAAGTCTTTAATATTTTACTCAACCGATATTTAACACAACATCTATTTAACATTACACTCTTAGTAGGTACCTACTGTAAATAATTTAAAAAACCTACAAATTAGCAAGTCCAGCCGGCATTCGTCAGTAAATTCGATAATTAAAAATTAAATGTAAACAATTACAAACTGACAATCAATATTTCAATTTACATTATACAATCCTCGTTACTGCAGAAATCGGTTAAGCACATGAGCCAACAAATTTGGGAAATAAACTAAGAACTAATTCCGTAATGTATCACGTTTCTGCAAAACGTTCGTCGGAACCTCACCGAAATTTTATTTGGCTTTGGCTATTTTTCTTATCTTGATTTAGAGGAAACAATTTTTTTAAATTCTTTTACTAAAGATTGACTAATTTCCGAAAATTTCTTGCACAGGTTCATAGACTTAGATTAGCAAACAAATCTCACGAAAGTGGCGAATTTATGGCATTGCGCATGTAAACAAAACCACACCGGAATAGGCATGCGCATTGCAAAATTATCATTTAACGAATAGGAAAATAGACAGGTCCGGGCTTTAACATCTTGTTTGTGTGGCCTAGGCCTAGTTAGATGTGCTTAAATTGATCATATTGAAATAAAATTACATCTCAAGAACTATTACTATACCTAGGTACTTTTTACTGACTGAAAATACGAAATATTCGGTATTCTGTCCCTATTTAGGCATAATAAAATCATACAATGGTCTTCACTAGATATTGTATCCGAGTCACTAAACTAAAGGCACAAACACAATTCACTAAACTACACAAAAACTAGAAATCCATAATTATTAAACACCCACAATCCGCAATAGCAAGGGAAACAACAAGAAATCATGTGTGAAGTTAGCGACGTTCATCTATAGACAATTTACATTTAGATATAGTTAAATCAAAACAATTTCCGTTGCACGTCATCAATCAGCTGATAATTGAAAATCGGTCAGGAAACATAAGAAAATTAAATTTGGGCAAAAAATATATACGTACTACAGCTTATCTCCTGCGCAAACAAAAGTTACGTTTTATGGGTGAAAAAATACGTCCGAGCGCATGACTCGCCGGTCAGCTGCCTTCCCTCTGGGCCCTTTGGGCATGCGCACAAACCTCGTGTTATCGGCCTGTCCTACTTTATCGACATGCTCAAAATACACTCCAGAACCAGCTCAGCTGAAATTTTTGTTGTGTTTTAAAGTTTCTCTGTGGATTCCTTGTAGTTTTCTTAGTTATTGTGGATTGTGGGTGTTTAATATTTACGGATTTTTAGTTTTTGTGTAGTTTAGTGAATTGTGTCTGATTGTGAGAAAATTAATTCTGTCAAAGTTGCTGGTTGTTTAATTTTTTGGTTAAAATCTGTACACCCCGACATTAAGCTTTTATTAAAGCCAGTACTCCACGGGTCAAGTTCTCAGGCAAACACTTTTCAAATTCTTGAACAAAAAATTTTGCTTGAAAATGTTTTACACGTAAGTACCCAAGTTTTTGCCAAATTGTAAAAATCAATACAAGTTATATACCAACTAATATTTGACTTGAGGTTAGGCACGCGATAACACCGTAGATTGGTTATTATGCTGGTTATGTTTGTTTTTATATTCGATTTTATTAGACTAATTTAATTCCCTTGTTCTTGTTCTCTTCTTTTTCGAACTAAAAACACGATGACGAATAATTTTTAATCACATTTTAAAAACCAAACCTCAAAAACAATTTTCTATCCTTAAAATCTGATAGGTTTGCTACTACTGCAGAATGCCAGAAATCACTACCTTTTTTCTCAACTTGATCAAAAATTGAGAAGAAAGTCCAATAATTTGGCAAGAATTTAAATTTTAAAGCCCGGACCTGTCTATTGTCCCATTCGTCAAACGATAATGTTGCAGTGCGCATGTCTAAAAATAGTGTCTAGCTTTGTTTACATGCGCGAGGCCATAAATCTGCCACTTTCGTGATTATTAATTGCTTATCTAAAGGTAAGTTGTATATGCGTTCATCAGCACCGTTTAGGCAGCAACAATTTTTTTTGGGTACGTGTCAATTCCACCTGTAGCGTTTGTAAACGAATTTAAGTTTTTTAGTGAAGAAAATTGAGATTCTACCATTTAGATTTATAGTAAACTACCTCATAGGGGTAGAATTTCAATCTTCGCCACTAAATAAAATTAAAATTAGTTTACAAACGCTTCTTTTCGAAGTTTTATCCTGTTAGGTTTTTCCTCCGTTTTTTTTGGAAGTTTGTATATAGCAGGTAATTTACCCCTTTGGGGTATTTACTAAAGACTATCCACAGAGAAAACGTAAAACGCAACAACAAAAATGACGCCGAGCCGGTTCTGCAGTGTAGTTTGAGGATGTTGCTAAATAATAAATACCTAATAACAAGAGGATTGTGCGCATGCCCATACTTGTAGGGCGGCAAGGAGAGTGACTAGATAATTTGTACAGATCTAAAGCTACATGTCTATGCACACGTTGCGATTTCTTATTATTATTATTATTATTAATAAATTCCTTGTATCTATTATATTTATGGCCTACACAGCACAAGCTAATATGTACTACTTACTATTGTTTTAGATTACATGGAAATTTAAACTTTTATTGACTTACCTAAACTACTACGCGAAACACGATGATATCAGGTTTTTATATTATTTATTATACCAGTTTATAGGTTACTTACAAAAGTATATGCCTAACAACTTCCGTTACGATAAAGAATCTCACTTAAAATGGAATTTCCGTACTATTTTGTTACACATTGCATTAATTAAAAAATGTTCCAATTGGAGGAAAATATGTGTACAAATTTATGTAGTATTTTTCAACTTTTGATAATATTTAAGTAAAATGTAAATCTTTTTTTACATTATTATGTTAGTTTATCATTTCTATGCGTATCTGAAGGTGCCGAATTGTCGAAATGCCTCATTATTTGTCTAACCTTAATCTTTTTTGTTTCTGAAGATAATTCTTTTAAATGATTAATAAATATAATTTTCAGAAATGTTCTCTGTAATAAGTAGTTATAATTTTTTAACTAAGGTCTGTTCCCAACTAGAAATATCCATCCCCGGCGTTCCCAACCTAAAATTTCGCAATTTAAATGAGTATTAGATAACGCCTAATAAAGTATTTCCAGATTTTTTATATTCAAAAACTTTTTAATGTTTATAAAAATCGGTAGTAAACTTTTTAATCAAATATTCTACTTGAAAATGCTATCGAAAATTATTCCTAAATATTTTACATGATAACCTTTTCAAATGTGAATGTCATCGTTCATATTAATACTATTTATATTTTGTGGTATACATTATTTAGGAGTAAAGTAATTGCCGAAACATCCAGAGCTGGGCAGTAGCTAGCTACTAAGTAGTTAAGCTACTAGCTAGCTACTTTTTTGGTAGCTAATAGCTTTATTCGAGCTACTTTTAAAACCAAGTAGCTTGTAGCTGTAGCTTTTACATTATTTTTTTGTGTATTCATGAAGCTACTTTTAAAAGTAGCTAGTTAGTCGAAAAAGCTACTTTCGGTATAGCTTAAGTTACTTTCGGTAGCTTAAGCTACTTTCGGTTAATTTAAATTAAAGGATATTATATTTTTTATATTTATGTAATAATTTATGTAATTTATTTAATAACTTAGCATTTTGCCTTTGAGATAAAAATTTGAAAAACTAAAAAAATGTATAAAACTTTGACAGTCATGTCAGTCATATTATATCAAAAAATATCTATTACCTATAATTGTTTAAAAGTATGGCAAGCATAATTTTTTTTTATTGATACCCTATTTCGCTTATTTAAAGTATGCTTCAGCGTGTTTAAATCCCACTTTCAAAAACGCGCGTCTTTTAAAGTTACCATCGCAACATAAACAACCCGTGAAACATGAAGTCCAAATATGTCAACTTTTTAATTATTGATTTGACAGAATTACCTTTTAACGTCAAACAAAAAAAATTTTTTAAGCAATACACAAACTAATGTCAACGGTGACAACAATGAATCTTATGTTACAGATTGGAAGTTATTTTTTGTTCTCCTCATTTTCATGACAACGACAGGTATATCACATCACGAATTCGACCATTTCACTTAATTACTAAGTTTTTTGTAATATAAATACCAATAAATGTACCAATAAAAAAAATAATGTAAAGTATTCGTGGATAAATGGTCTTTAAAACACTTGCTTTATTTCAAGCACTCCGGCTGCGCCATTATTAAAACTTTATAATATTTTTATTACTAAACTCTTTTAATGTCGAAGACTCGAAGAACTTAGTTTTTCAAAACTGCATTCACTGACATAAAGTGAAGTAACCTTCGCAGAGTAGCTTATAGAAGTAGCTTTAAAAAAAGTAGCTTGTAGCTTAGCTACCAGTAGCTTGATTACACGGTAGCTTAACTACTTTAATTTTAAGTAGCTTGTAGCTTGTAGCTAGCTACTTTTTTCCAGTAGCTTGCCCAGCTCTGGAAACATCTTTATATAATTTATGAAAATAACTCTTATACCTATATCATCACAAATAATATCGATTTCAGAAGTAGTTTCAGTAAGATAGGTGGATAAATTTGTTAGTTCTTAAGATCTTCTAGAACTAGTCCGCCTCTTATGCACTGTGAATCGGCAAGCAAATCCTAAATTAGGTATTAGGTAAAATTTAGCCTTTTGGCATTGTGAGTGATGCTCCAAAAAAATTTTTTCAAAGGAGGGGGTAATGAAAAAAATAGTGATAGAAAAAAGCTCCAAAAATTTTTTTTTTTAAATTAGCATATTTGATTAAAAAACTATTTTCTGCCTAAAATTCGCTACTACTGTGAATCATGAATTGAATCACTAGGCGGTTATTAATGAAGATGGCTGCGATGCAAAAATGCGCGTGGGATAAGTTGGTAAGAAGATAGTGACAAAACTTTTGGAAATAAATCGGTATTCCATATTAAGTACCTATTCCATATTTATTCCCGTTACCCTACATATGTCCTCAAAACTGCCTCCCCCCTTGGAATTAAGTCTGCGGACTCTATATCCTATATTAAAAAAGTACTCACCCAGTTCCTACGGGATTATCCACAAATAGAACATTAAGATATTGAACCCAGCTAAGATTCCTATTTTGCTGATTCATATCCCATGGTCCAATTTCATGGAAATTTCCTATTCCTGTAGAAGAAGCACCAGGACCACCTAAACAAAACAATTTTAAAAATATAAGAGGCATAGTCTGTCCTTGCACCACTGATGACACATTTAGCTCTAAGTGTAGGTATTATTGGAACATAGGTCGGTCCTCAAAAACTCAACTCGGCTTTATAGTCATTTTTGGTGCAAAAATTGTATCTTTGGATTATTGAAAATGGTTAAAATTGGTAAAATTATTCGAAGATAATTGGCCAATTCCTTAATATTAATATGATATAGATGATTAATTTAAATTACATATCTGTACTCCGGAGGTATACGACACTATGTCCAATTTTTACAAAAATTAGGTAGGTAACTATGTAGTTTTATTCAGAAAATTAAACTTTTTTGTGGGGCATACAACGCCAAGTCCAATTAGTTAAGGTAGCTGAGAAACAGGGTAGACTTTTAACACTATGTGCATTTATATGCCTAAGACACCAAGTTATAATAATATCTGTATGCCTTGGATCTTTAGTAATATCTTTAGCAACACATTTAGCGGCATAGAACACTATATAATCACTTGGTGTTATATGCCTCTAACTAGATATATATAATAGTACGTGGGGATTACACATAATGTTAAATGCCATGACTATCGACATTTAGGCGGCAATAAGTTTTTATTTGGTCTATTATTACTTTTCCTTTTACAAAAATGCATACCATTTCCATTTAATATACTCATTTTTTGTAAAAATTGGACATAGTCGTATGCCTCCCGAGTACAGTATTATGTCTTATAATTTTTTACAGGCATAGAACACTATGTCCATCAAAATACAAATTATGATAATTAAAATTTAAAAAAAAATTATTTACAAAGAAACACTAAATAATTTTTGTGTAGTGAAAGTAAGATAATACATTTATAAATCAACACTAACCTTAAAATGATGTTAAACTTAATTGTTTTTACTAAATATCCACAAATCGAGCTGATGGCACATAGTGTCGTATGCCTTCCGAGTGCAGATATTAGAAAAAGTATACCGTAGAACAGTTCCAGTTATGGTTTTTTCTTCATTTTCAAAACAGTTTTTTAAACAAAATAATTTTTAAAATGAATTCTTTTTGAATTGAAATATTTACTTTGCTATCGACTGACTTCGAGAAAACGTGCTTGGTAACAACGCTAAGTAAAAATATTTTAATTATGAAAATAAAAAAATAATATGTATATAAAGTATACTTGGTAACCAAGAAAACCAATCCAGTAAATCTCAAATCAAAAATTTGACGATAGAAATAACAACGACAATTTATATTAATAAAACTCGTAATCTATCAAAATATATTTACCTTGTAACCAAATGACTAAAGGCCTTTCTATATAATTATCCACAGCTGTAGTGTAATGTAGCCACCAAAACATATGTGCTCTATCCCTTACTGTAACGAATCCCCAGTCCTGATCATTAGGACCAAATCCAGATCTAGCTGAAATTGAAAGCGATATCGTAAGTTTTTGTTATAGCTCAAACTAATAATATTCTTTCATCACTGTAAGTTGAAGGTTTAAAAAATTTTAATGGGATTATTAATTTTTCCAGTCGTCCGCATTGTGCAAAACTCGGTTAGAAAGAAAAATTTTCCTCGACGGAAAACGAAGAAGCTGCTAATAAAGCCACTTTCGAGTTATTGCCTAGTAAGTCACAGCAACAGTACGAGTTTTTTATAATCGTTTCTCCATAAAAAGATATTATTTTAAATGACACAAACCTGCTCTAATTTTTAAAGTTTTTGAGACATTTAGGACCAAATAATTTTAGGAATAAAATACAAGTTTCGTAAGACATGTAGGTACAATTCCTGTCTTTATAGAACGCGTTACTCATGTTTTAACTAAAATGATGTTAAGACATGTCCACTGCGCGCCATATTTAACGCATAACGAAAAAATTGCCTCATTTTTGATGTTATATATTTTCCAAATTTGTGGTTCGTTTTTAATGATTTTTTTTTCTAATTGTAGGCTTTTTCCTTAAGCATATCACTGCCTTTTTTGTTTTGCTTAAAAAAGTAACTTTGGTATTATACCGGGTGTAATAAAACTGTTATGTTTTTTTACGGAAATTCAAAACACCCTGTGGGTTTTACTAGCCATTGCAAGTTATCGCAATTACAGCCAAATAAAAGTTCCATGTTTTCTTTATATTTTCTTTTTTGATTCATTGGTTTATCTCTGTTTTTTCATGAAATAATCAATTTTTACTTCAACGTGATTTTCATAAAAAATATTTGGTTAAAAAATACAAAATAAACGAAATGCGTTGATTAATGCAACAGCAAGAAAAAACAAATTATAAAGTAAATAAAGAATCAATATCTGGTAGTAATGAATTAATTCATTTTATTGAATCCACAAAACAGAGCAAAAAAATACAGGGAAAAAAATTGTAATTTCTAAAAGTTTTCAAAGAAATTGAAAAGAGTGGTACAAAATTATCTCCAAGAAACCGAAATTTTAACTTTGCCTTGGCCAGCAAGAAGCCCTGACATTAATCCTATTGAGCATTTATGGGATAACATGGGACGGGATCTTAGAACCATGCTTCCTCCTCCTAGAAACTTAAATGATCTGTCATTGAGGCTTATGGAAATATGGAATCAGATTAATCAAGATGAAATCAGAAATCTGATTTTAAGTATGCCAAGAAGATGCGAAGTAGTCATTAGAGCAAGGGGAGGCAATACTCGCTACTTATTATTCATATTTAATTTTTTTGAATACTTTTAGAAATTACAATTTTTTTCCCTGTATTTTTTTGCCCTGTTTTGTGGATTTAATAAAATTAATTAATACCAGATATTAATTCTTTATTTACTTTATAATTTGTTTTTTCTTGCTGTTGCATTAATCAAAGCATTTCGTTTATTTTGTATTCTTTAACTAAACATTTTTTTATAAAAATCACGTTGAACTAAAAATTGAATATTTCATGAAAAAGCAGAGATAAATCAATAAATCAAAAAAGAAAATGTAAAGGAAACATGGGACTTTCATTTGGCTGTAATTGCGATAACTTGCAATGGCTAGTAAAACCCACAGGGTGTTTTAAATTTACGTAAAAAAAAACATAACATTTTTATAACACCCGGTATAATACCAAAGTTACTTTTTTAGGCAAAACAACAAAGGCAGTGATATGCTTAAGGAAAAAAACTACAATTACAAAAAAAATTATTAAAAACGAACCACAAATTTGGAAAATATATAACATCAAAATTGTGGCAATTTTTTCGTTATGCGTTAAATAAGGCGCGCAGTGTAGTACAATACAGGTATTAATATACAAGTAAAACTTCTATCTTAATATATTATTACGGTACTGTTGGGGCCCGTCCCTGTCTCCTAATCTTACTGGTTACGGAGAAACTGGCATTAGTCTGAAGGAACTAAATAATATTTCGCATTTCGATAATAAAATTATTTAATATTATTTATTACAAACTCGAGCAAAGCGAATACCACGCCAAAACTGATGATTATTTGGGGAATCATGAATTTAGGAACGTGGTTGACGAATCTGAAATTTGGACGTTGGAAACGCGTATTATTTGAGATATTTCTTCTTAAAGTAGGTACTTTTTTAAAAGGGGTTATGTCATCACCGCAGAATTTTCCAATTAAGTTTCCCTATTTACTTTATTGCAATCAATTATTATTTTTTATGTTACACATTATTCTTTAAACGTCTTTCTTTTTAAAAAATCAAAGAAAATGGTACGTTTTATTTATATACAGGGTGTTTCATTAAGGGTGGCCACCGGCCATATCTCGGAAACTACTAAGCATAGGAACTTGGGGAAAAAAAATGTTATGATTAAAGTGGTCATGAGAAAATTCTGGAAATTATTTTTAAGTTCCGCATTTCGCCACAAGGGGCACAATTGAAAATTAATTTTTAAAATTCTAAATTTCTCCGAAAATTCCAATATTATGGTATACCTCTGGTTACATCATTAAAAAGAATAGATAATTCTACATCATTTTGGTTTAATGCTCATTGGCGTACCGACCTTGATAAGAGTGGGGGAAGCTATTGAAAGTGTAATAATTAAAATCGCTATAACTTCTAAATGACTTATCCGATTTTACTAAATTTAAGCTTGTTTGGAAGAGAAAGGTAAGTTTCTGTAGCTTTATTTTTTAAAACATCATATTTATTATGCCTAGAAGTTTTCCATGATTATGTTATTAATTCTAAAGTAGTTTTTGAGCCATTGGAAATTGGAATAATGAGTAACAAACCTACACATAAAAAAATCATAAAGTTTTAAAAAAAATTTTTTTCGTGACCACGAAGCTATAAAAACAATAAATTCTACGATAAAAGTGTTAAAAATATTTTTTTGTCGTGACCACGAAGCTATATAAAAACAATAATTTCTTCGATAAAAGTGTTAAAAATTATTGTTTTGGCAATAAGTCTGAAACCAACAAAGATATCAAACTGCAGTCTTTACATTTTTTCTTGTAAATTTAATCTACTTTCCGATTATGATGTCATAGTTATACCGTATGATTTGAATTTTCGGGATAAAATTGAAAAAACTGGTATTATTACAAATTGTGCCCTCTAGCAATTTTATTAGAAACTATCGTATATCCTCGGATACGGCAATTAAAAGTACTTACCTTTCTCTTCCAAACAAGCTTAAATTTAGTAAAATCGGATAAGTCATTTAGAAGTTATAGCGATTTTAGTGATTACACTTTCAATAGCTTCCCCCACTCTTATCAAGTTCGGTACGTCAATGAGCCTTAAACCAAAATGATGCAGAATTATCTATTCTTTTAACGATGTAACCAGAGGTATATCATAATATTGGAATTTTCGGAAAAATTTAGAATTTTCAAAATTAATTTTTAATTGTGCCCCCTTGTAGCGAAATGCAGAACTTAAAAATTATTTTCAGAATTTTCTCATGACCACTTTAATCATACAATTTGTTTCCCCAAGTTTTAATGCTTAGTAGTTTCCGAGATATGGCCGCCGGTGGCCACCCTTAAGGAAACACCCTGTATAATATTACTTGTTTCAATTACGGCATTTAAATGTCCGGTTTGCTATTTATTTTTAGTTAATTATAGCTTGGCTATGCGAAATGATTTCATTGTATTGTTGAGACAATATTTTTGTTTAAAACTATCCCCCATAAAAGGAAATCCAAGGAAAAACTTTCAAATCGCAGGGTAATTGACCCGTTTTACTAATTTTTTCTTAATTATTATTGTATCAAAAATTGAATACAAAGGCGACTTTTGCATCAGAAACCCCACCTTATGAATATGCACTTTAACTTAATAAGCAATAGCGATATCTTAAAAACTAAGCGTTTCCGTCAAAAATCGTTTATCGATTCGTAATATACACCCCAGACTTTATAATTTCTGAAAAAAGTATCAATTTTGGCATGGTGTGGCAAAATTTTATAAATAAAACTAGAAATATATTTATTACCATCAGTCCAATGTACCGTGCGAGCAAAAATTATTTGCATCAAAGAGGGCTTGGATTAAAAAACGTAGGGCTTGGTTTAGATCACAATGATATCTAACCAAATCTAGGTTAAAATTTTGTCAAATTTTTATTATGACTTGATATGCCAAACTAATGAGTAATAAAATAAGTAGACAAATACAAATTTATTTTTGTTGTTTACAAAATTAACAAAGTTAGAATATACAGAAAGAAAAAGAAAAATAATTACATGTATTCTGATAATTCACATAACCGGAGAGGTAGAACCAGGATTTATCCGAAAAAAATATCAGGCCTAATAAATCATTTATTTCCAATAAATTTTGGGTAAATCATTGATAGTAATTCCTGCGTCTTTCAAAATCTGCGGCTTGTATTTCTTGGAATACTTGCACTTTATAAGAAAATAAATTTAGCTGCTTCTTAAGAATAGTCCTGCATGTTCCATAAGATCTTCCCATTTCTTGGGGCAGACGTCTTATACAATTTGTTGGCGTATTTGCATTATTTCACGAACGTTTGCAACAAGTTCTTCTATTCTTACAGATGGTCTTCCTGCTCCTTTTTTGTGTTGTATAGAACCTGTTTCCCTAAACACAGCCACGCCACGGTTCTTTTCAGGCAATGATAAAAATCCCCAGCAATAAAAGCAACGTTAGGAAAATGTTCGTGAAAATCGTCCATGCACAAACCCGGATTGTATTGCCACTCACCATTTATTTTAACCCCGTTTCGAAAATACGCTTCAACCATGAATGTTGTGTGCTGTTCCGAAAAGCCCATTGTGTGAATTGTTCAAGAAATTGGAAAAATTAGCGATGAATCAAATTACTTAATGACGGAATAACTGATTGATTGTTAATTCATGTAGTTACTGACACCCAACAGGTATTAAGCTTAACGGCTCAGCATTACGTCCTTAGATGCAATGCCCTCTTTGATGCAAATAATTTTTGCTCGCACGGTATGTATATTATATCTACCCAAAAAACGATAGGACTGCACCACTTCGTTTAAAAAAAATCGTTCTACTTTCAAACTTACCCTCGCTTATTACCACAAGACACATTATAAAAACAATGTTCATCATTATGACCGACACGACACGACACTTACAGGTACAATGATTTTTTCGATAGTTAATTTATCTAATATACCTGATTGACAGCTTTTGTGTTTACAACTACTCAGATAAATTGTTATGACGAGAAAGTTTAAAAATGTGTAAAGTTAATTCACGACAATTTTTGATCGTTTAAAGCGAAAATTACACATTAGAAATGGAAAATCGTAAAAACCCAAAATTGTCCTTTGGGTGGATACTTCAACCTGCCCATTCATGTCTTTTGACGTCATATCCCCAAACTTTTCACCAACTAGACCTTTGCCAAAAGGACGACGTTATAAAAAACGAATAATTTTTGGATCAAAGGGACAACCGTTACCTTTTACATTATTTTATTCCAATACCTAATTTAAGCCAAAATTCACAAAATCAATGACAAAAAAGTATTAGTCCAAAAAATACACCTAAAATACATGTCCGTTATAATATAACTTCTACAGCAGTGGCGCACCCAGGGGGGGGGGGGCAAGGGAGACTTGCTCCCCCCCAAAACCCCCAATGAAATTGACTTCAACTATACCCACTAACCCTCTAAAAAAATTTTTTTGAAAATTTTTATAATGAAAGCATTCTAATATGCGAATTTAAATTATGGAACGAGAAGTTTACAGATAACAAAGAAATACCCTCCGATATGTTTAAGCTATATATTCAATGTAATGGTATGATATTTCCCAATATAAAAAAACTTTTGCAAATTTTTGTTACCCTTCCTGTCACCACCAGTACCTCTGAAAGGTAATTTTCCACATTAAAGTACTTAAAATCCTACTTAAGAAATTCCACCGGGCAAGTAAGAAGTAATGATTTGGCAAATTTATTTATTCATAAGAATGTTCCTGTTTCTTGTGAAGAAATTTTAAATAAACTTTCTAAGTGTCGAAGAAAATTAGATTTACATTTATTTAACAAATGCAAAGGTGTTATAAAAAAGTTTTGGTTTCTATTATTTATAAAATATTGTTTGTTGTTGTGCTTTGTAGTAATTTATATTTTTAAATAAATATATTTGTGTTATGGATATGTTGTCATCACTATTACCTATATTTTATTTGGTAAAAAGAGTGGTATGTTTGTCCGGAATAATTATTAAAGTGGATATTTTAAAAAGTCAATTTTTTTAGATATTTACCTCGATTGAACTAGGCTATTGCAATCTTCCAAGAGTACCTGTTAAAAAAGCTCCAAAGTTCCAAAAAAATGCGTAACTTAAAAGTTTATTAAAAAATTTGCTTCCGGCACTGGTTGGCGGGGGGGCAAAGATAAAATCCTGGGTGCGCCGCTGTTCTATAGTGCGAGTTTAAAAAGCTCGGACATGGATACTAACATTTTAAGTCGTGGTCTTTCTTATAAAAGGAATATTGATCAATGTGTCCCAAAATAAGAGACATGACAATATAGATAATTTTTTTTTAAAGGCAACCCTACTTTTCTATTGGCTATAGTGCTTAATAAGTTATAAATAAGTACCAAATTTCAAATTTTTATTTCTTGAACGAAACTGGCAAATGTTGAGGTGTTGAAAGCACGAAAAAGATATACGGGTTTTTCCGTATATTTTGGAGCACCCCTGGAGCTTTTATTTGAAGACCTAGAAAAAACTTTAAATTACCAAAGTTGCATGCTTTCTCCTGAACTGCCAGAATTTGTTATCGGACAAAACAAATGAACATCGTAAATTTGTTTAATAATGCCAAAGTCGATTTTTTTTAATGGAACACCCTGTATATTAATTTTTTTTTTAACTCCTCACTCTTTTCTGATTCCAAATATGTATATATGTTATATGTTTACTTTAGTCGTTTAGGCAAAATTTCATTTCAAAATATTGCGGATTAGAAAATCTATATTGGTATGAGGAAAAGATGCTAGAACATAATGCTTATTCAGTAACAATAATTAATATAAATAATGATAATAATTTATGTCAAACACATAACATATATACATATTTGGAATCAGAAAAGAGTGAGGAGTTAAAAAAAAAATTAATATACAGGGTGTTCCATTTAAAAAAATTGACATTGGCATTATTAAACAAATTTACGATGTTCATTTGTTTTGTCCGATAACAAATTCTGGCAGTTCAGGAGAAATCATGCAACTTTGGTAATTTAAAATTTTTTCTAGGTCTTCAAATAAAAGCTCCAGTGGTGCTCCAAAATATACGGAAAAACCCTGTACCTAATTGTATATAGGTTAATTTCTCCCAAAGTAATTAGAAATGTTCAAATCTATAGTTTTACATGGACAGCATTTTAAGCATTTATTGATAAAAACGTATTAAAGATGGATAAAAGTTTTTTTTTTAATTAAACCAATTTTTTTTTGTTTAATATCATATAAATGACAAGGAATAAAAATTTGAAATTTGGTTCTTATGTATAACTTAGCAATAATCTATAAAAAACTAGGGTTGCCATTAAAAAAAATATCGATATCGTCATAGCACTAATTTGGGACACACTGTATTAATATTTGTTTTATTATAAAAGATACCACTTAAAAATAAATGTTAACAACCGTGCCCAAGCATTTTTCAAAAAAAAAAATTGAATGAATTTGTACTCAGTTACAAACGCTTACGATAGATGCAAACTAAAACACAAAGTACAACTGAAGATAATTTTTAGAGGCTATTTTTAAAGAGCGAAGATTATTGAGATTTATGAGTAGTGTACCTTTTAAAAAAAATACACTTTGCAAAATTTATTAAGAATTTATTTAAATACTACCAACTGTAATTTGCAACCTTCAGTCAACTTGCACCAGTAAGTCTGATAGGTACGGTCGATATATTTTCATATTGTTTAAAATAAATCAAATAATCACGGTTACCATTATTTTTTACCACCTAATATATTTAGTTCAAAGGTTCAAAGGTTCATTTAACCATGTTGAAATATTTGTTACTACTTAAATATTCATTTTAAAACACTAAAAATATACAAAAACTATTTTTTTGGTAAAAAGAATAGAAAAGAAAAAACCACCAAGTATGCCAAAAATCGGAAGGACGCATACATGTAAAAGAAATATTTTTGTTAGGTACAGTTTGCACATTTTTACTGTTAAAAAATGCAAGCACATAAAACTGTTTAAAAAGACTTAAAATAATATATTACATTCTAAGGAACATGTTTAAAACTTAAAAAAATAAATAAAACATTATCTGGAAAGTGCAATCTAAAGATATATTCAAAAACTTTACAAAGCATAATATAAGTAGTGTTTAGGGACATAGACACAAAGAAAAGTAAAAGTAGCGCCGTTTTGAATATGACGCATATGATGGCATACCTATTTATATGTATTTATAGGTATGCATCATAGGAAACCAATGGATATGCCATCTTAGGAATATGTCACACTTCTAGTATATAAATTATAAAAAATTTAAACCACAACTTAGATTTAAATTTTAATGTAGTTTCTAGCCCACATGCAAAATTTCAGCTGCATAAGATAATTTTAATTTTTTACCTTAATTTTGTAAATTGCACCACTTTTGCAAAAAATAAGACTCAACGCAACCTACATAAAACTTCTTAGTTTTGACAAGGCTTTATTTCAGATACATTTTCTTTAAATGTGTGTTTTTCTACAAAATCAAAATTGGGCCAAGGGCGTCCATATGGGGGGGGGGGAGGGGGGCGGCAAAACGGGTACTTGCCGTCCCCTAGGCGCCCACATTACTATTTTATCTCATAATTCAGTATAAATATTGAATAGTACAGTACAGTGGTTAGTTAATAGACCAACAAATCACTAAACTGAACAATTTCATAATAAAAACATATCAATAAATTAATACATTAGGCATAAGTTAAATAAATAGTATTATACAGTGTCACCGCGTCATAGTCCGCATCATATGGGATTTTTTTTTATTAATATCTTTATTCAAAATTTGACTTTGGCATCAAGTTCTGCATCGATCGAGATGAAAATTAGGCAAATAAATAGTAGTCACGTTATTCGCATTATCTGTCAAATTTAAATTTTTTTTCAAAAAATAATTCAAAAGTGGGGTTATTTCTGAAAATATCGAAAACAGTTATAATTTTTTTAAAATGCAGTTTCTAGCCCACATGCAAAATTTCAGCTGGATAAGATAATTTTGATTTTTTACCTATATTTTGTAAATTGCACCACTTTTGCAAAATAAGTCTCAACGCAACCTATACATAACATTTCTTAGTTTTGACAATGCTTTATTTCAGATACATTTTCTTTAAACTAGCGTCATATTAAATGTGTGTTTTTCTACAAAATCAAAATTGGGCTATTGGAATTTGGTCGCATGTGATGCAAAGTTCATTTGTTTTTGACCCTGCATATGGTAACTTCATAAAATACGTATTTTTGAAAACGTAGTTTGTGACTGAAAGTAAGAAAATAAAAAACTTTATGAGAAGTGTACCTTTTAAAAAAATGCACTTTGCAAAATTTAATAAGAATTTATTTAAATACTACCAACTGTAATTTGCAACCTTCAGTCAGCTTGCACCAGTAAGTCTGATAGGTACGGTCGATATACTTTCATATTGTTTAAAATAAATCAAATAATCACGGTTACCATTATTTGGAGTATACTAATTTTCTACGTAGGTTTTTAAAATCTAAGGAATTTATTTAAATACTACCAACCGTTATTTCCAACCTAGTAACTCTGATGGATACGGATGTATTATACTTTGGTATTATTTAAAATATAACAAATAATCAAGGTGGCCATATTTGGTGTGTGCTGGATTTCTACCACGGTTTTTAAAATTTAAGGAAATTGTTTAAATACTACCAACCGCAAATTCCAACCTTAAATAAGCTTGCACAGTAAGTCTGATGGTATAGTAGATGAACTTTGGTATTATTTAAAAAATATCAAATAACCAGGGTGACCATTTGGTGTACACTAATTTTCTACCGAGGTTTTTAAAATTTAAGGGAATTGTTTAAACAGTACCGACCGTAATTCTTGCACAGTAAGCACAGTAAAGGGAAGAAAGTAGTATTTAAGTGTTTTTAAATACTATATTATATAGTATGTTTATCATACTATAGGTACTATAGGTACCATGAAGTAGGACACAAGGGAAGACCTCAGCAGGTAGCCAGTAAGAAAATCATTTGAGAAGAAGAACATACTCTACTGACTACTCTAAACAATTATTATTAGTTATATATGCACTTGTTTTTCTGTAGAAGTTGTTTCAATCCTTCCAAACACTTATAGACATTGCTTTAGGTAATGAATGAGACGAACAGCTTGGAGTCACGTCAGATTCATATACTGTATTCCAAACTATAAAACTACCGGTATCAGTGGTACTTTATTTTCATAGAAGGGTTGTTTCCACCCCATTATGAGGGTAGTTTTGGGTCACTACTTGAGTGATCAATACGAAACCTGCACGTTTCTCAGAATTTATTTGCATCGATTATTGGTTATTCATAATTTTATTAATATCTAAAAATAGCATAGTAAGCCATTTTAGGAAACATACACGAATAAATAGTATACATTTCAAAAACAATGAATAATTTTAAATTAGTATCTAATCAGGAACTTAAGAATGGTATGTGATTTAGTAAAAATATTAAATTGACATATTCAAGTATGGAGCAAAACCGGTTTAGTAAAATAATTTGTATTTTATTTATTTTAATATTTATTTGGACGATTAAATTAAAAATAAAGGCTCGATATTAATCGTAATCAAATGTAGGTAGTGTATTATCGCATTATAACCATTTTTATTGTTGCAATATTTTATTACCCACTCAAAAATATTAGTGATTGATAAGTTTACCAAGGTGCAGTTAACGACTCACTGTGGACAATCTGTCGACACTATGTCGACTCATGTTTATGGACACGGTATGTTTTTAAATCACATGTCGGCATGTAAACCAGCATGTGCGGAAAATGAAACCATGCGAAATGGTGACCAAAGTGTTTATTAAAATGTGTACAAAATTTACCCAAACCGGAGCCTGAGGTGTCTTTGGTTGGGGACATCCCAAAATCGCCACCAACCACAGGTAAAATTAGGGTAAAATATTTGACCTGCAAGGGTATAGCCCAAAATCGCCATCACTGTTATCTTTAGAATAAATTAAATAATAAGGAGCTTTTTGGGTATTTCCTAAATTTTATTGCACCTTAGATAATATATGTGCTTGCAATTTTAGTTTTTCATATCCCGATCAGTATAATATGTCAAGTTCTGAACGAAGTAAGGTATATATGTGTTTGCAGTTGTAATGGAAGGTGAAGTTAGTGCAACAAATAAACGGGGAGAAGCCCTTATTCTTGAAAACTTTAAATTCAGAAAAGCGCACACATCGAAATTGGGTAAAATTCGTTGGCGCTGTTCAATAAGGGGTTGTACAGCCATAGTTTACACAACACCAAGTAACATAACAGCCATTATTCGAAAGGCAAATGACCATGCATTGTCACCAAAAAGATGAACGGAAAATTTACCGGCAACTAGTTACCCAGTCCGCAAAAAGAAAAGCCATCGAAGACTGCAGTATAAAGTCTGCCAAAGTCATACGTTTGGGTGTACAAAGCGTAAAAGGTGCAGATGGTAACATTACACAAGGATATATTAACAGCATTAGAAAAAACTGTTATTATGCTAGAAGACGGATTACACCACCATTGCCGAAGTCAAGAAAGGAAGTGCAAGTAGCTTTGAACAATTTGGATACGTTTACAACTCGAGGAGAAAACTTTTTATTGGTTAATGATATTGCTACCAACATTATAGTGTTTTCATGTAAAACAAACTTGCAGTTTTTGTGTGATGTGGAATCTGTATACATGGATGGCACTTTTAATTTTTGTACAAAGTTTTATACACAGATGTTTACAGTGCACGGACTTAAGAATGGACATTACATACCTTTAGTATTCTGTTTATTACCGAATAAGCTTACGGAAACTTACAGTAACTTATTCAAAATATGGAAATCGAAGTGTGAAGACATTAACTTGGAGCTGCAACCACGGACTGTCACTGTCGATTTTGAAAAAGGAATCCATAATGCATTAGCGGAAGTTTTTCCAGAATCCAAAATTATGGGATGCAGGTTGCATCTAGGACAGGCTTGGTGGCGTAAAATTCAGAAACTGGGGCTCGCTTCAATTTACAAAAAACCCGACTCTCTTATTGGAAAATGGTTGAGGTATCCGTTCGGACTCACTTATCTTGATCCAAGCGATGTTGGTGATTGTTTTGCTTTGGATTTTACTAAAGACATGCCGGAAAACGAGGGCCTGCGACAATTCTTCGATTATCTAGTAGAAAACTACATAGACGAGGAATCTATATTCCCTCCTTCAATGTGGGCTGAAAATTCGATCAATTTTGCAAGAACCACAAATTAATGTGAGTCTTTTCGTTCTAGATTTAATTCTAGTTTTTATAGTTGTCACCCTGATTTGTATACATTTATGAACGTTCTAATTAAAGATTTCCAATTTTAAACTTACATCAAAATACAAAGTGTCGACGAAAGTTTGCGAATGAAGCCAAAGTTAGTACGAAAGGAAGATGGCATTGACAATTTAATTGCACAACTAAAAAATGGCTCTATATCTCGTTTTCATTTTGTAAAATGTATTTCTTATTATTTTGCAATCAATTTGTAATTTGTAAAAAAATGTAAATACTCTTATTTCTGTTACTCTGTTTAATCTTAAAATATATAGATGTGTAAAGCCTGTTGTTGTTTTTTTTAGTAGACTACCTATTATTTTTTTGGTTAAAATGCAGTAGCAAATTATTCTAATAACTAACCATCATATACATTTATGCGCATTAAACAGTTCCATAAAGACTCGTGGCGATTTTGGGCTAAGGGTGTCCAGGTACCTGTGTAAGTCGTGGCGATTTTAGGCGACGATTTTAAGGGGAAGCAATCTTGGTGGCGATTTCGGGCGGCCCCGGTTTGGTTTTTACCTAAAATGTGCCTTTACTTTGCCGTTTGTTTCCAATATGTACCGTAAATGAATCTTCATAATGTCAAACTTATTTTCTAATTTATTTCCAATTTCAAAAAAATAACCTAGTAGTCGGACTTCCATTGTCTTTATTTTGTTACTTAACACAACGTTTCGGTTAGTTAGTATCTCTAACCGTTTTCAAGTGTAGACAGTCTACACTAGTACTAATACTGATTTTTAGTGGTATGTGTATATGCTCTATCCCCCATAGGAAGCAAATATTATTATGATTAACGTCAAGTTTCATTACAACTGCCAGTCGGAACTAATACAGTATATAACAGTATAGCTCCCCCCCCCTTGCTCATTCGTAAGTATTAATTAAGTAGAATGTAATAATTATTTATGGTAATGTGTTTATTTTGACAACACCTAAAGTCGTAATAAACATAAAAATTACAAATAGAAGAAATAGTCCATGCTTGAAGTGGAGTAGTAAGTTCAGTAAAAGAAATAAAATAGGTTCAGCCTCTCACCACAAATACAGTGTCACTAGTAATGTCCGCATCATATGGGATTTTTTTTATTAATAGCTTTATTCAAAATTTGACTTTGGCATCAAGTTCTGCTTCGATCGAGATAAAAATTAAGCACAGCACGTGATTCGCATTATCTGTCAAATTTAAATTTTTTCCAAAAAATAATTCAAAAGTGGGGTTATTTCTGAAAATATCGAAAAAAGTTATAAGAAAAAGTTTTTTTTTAATGTAGTTTCTAGCCCACATGCAAAATTTCAGATGCATAAGATAATTTGAATTTTTTACCTAAATTTAGTAAATTGCACCACTTTTGCAAAAAATAAGACTCAACGCAACCTACATAAAACTTCTTAGTTTTGACAAGGCTTTATTTCAGATACATTTTCTTTAAAGTAGGGGAAGGTCGCCAATGATGGCACCTTGTCTTTACCACCTAATTTATTTTTTAGTTCAAAGGTTCAAAGGTTCATTTAACCATGTTGAAATATTTGTTACTACTTAAATATTTATTATAAAACTTTAAAAATATACAAGAACTATTTTTTTGGTAAAAGGAATAGAAAAGAAAAAACCACCAAGTATGCCATCATAGGCAACTGCGTTGCCTATGATGGCATACTCCAGTAAAATGAAAAAATCTGAAGGACGCATACATGTAAAAGAAATATTTTTGTTAGGTACAGTTTGCACATTTTTACTGTTAAAAAATGCAAGCACATAAAACTATTAAAAAAGACTTAAAATAATATATTACATTCTAGGGAACATGTTTAAAACTTTAAAAAATAAATAAAACATTATCTGGAAAGTGCAATCTAAAGATATATTCAAAAACTTTACAAAACATAATATAAGTAGTGTTTAGGGACATAGACACAAAGAAAAGTAAAAGTAGCGCCGTTTTGAATATGACGCATATGATGGCATACCTATTTATATGTATTTATAGGTATGCATCATAGGAAACCAATGGATATGCCATCTTAGGAATATGTCACACTTCTAGTATATAAATTAGGTATAAAAAATTTAAACCACAACTCAGATTTAAATTTTAATGTAGTTTCTAGCCCACATGCAAAATTTCAGCTGCATAAGATAATTTTAATTTTTTACCTTAATTTTGTAAATTGCACCACTTTTGCAAAAAATAAGACTCAACGCAACCTACATAAAACTTCTTAGTTTTGACAAGGTTTTATTTCAGATACATTTTCTTTAAAGTACCTAGCGCCATGTTAAATGTGTGCTTTTCTACAAAATCAAAATTGGGCCAAGGGCGTCCATAGGGGGGGGGGGGGGGCAAAACGGGCACTTGCCCTCCCCTAGGCGCCCACATTACCATTTTATCTCATAATTCAGTATAAATATTGAATAGTACAGTACAGTGGTTAGTTAATAGACCAACAAATCACTAAACTGAACAATTACATAATAAAAACATACCAATAAATTAATACATTAGGCATAAGTTAAATAAATAGTCTTATACAGTGTCACCAGTAAAGTCCGCATCATATGGGATTTTTTTTTATTAATATCTTTATTCAAAATTTGACTTTGGCATCAAGTTCTGCATCGATCGAGATAAAAATTAGGCAAATAAATAGTAGTCACGTGATTCGCATTATCTGTCAAATTAAAATTTTTTTTCAAAAAATAATTCAAAAGTGGGGTTATTTCTGAAAATATCGAAAAAAGTTATAATTTTTTTTAAATGCAGTTTCTACCCCACATGCAAAATTTCAGCTGGATAAGATAATTTTGATTTTTTACCTATATTTTGTAAATTGCACCACTTTTGCAAAATAAGACTCAACGCAACCTATACATAAAATTTCTTAGTTTTGACAATGCTTTATTTCAGATACATTTTCTTTAAACTAGCGTCATATTAAATGTGTGTTTTTCTACAAAATCAAAATTGGGCTATTAGAATTTGGTCGCATGTGATGCAAAGTTCATTTGTTTTTGACCCTGCATATGGTAACTTCATAAAATACGTATTTTTGAAAACGTAGTTTGTGACTGAAAGTAAGAAAATAAAAAATAAAATAAAGAGATTTTAAATTAAATCGTTGAAAATAGATAAACTTTCCGTTGGGTTAAGCAAAAATTTATTTTCCACTTAATGAACGCTTTACTGATGACACTGTGTTCTTTTTTTTTATGAAGTAACCTTATATACAGGGTCAATAACAAATGAACTTTGCATCACATGCGACCAAATTTTAATAGCCCAATTTTGATTTCGTAAAAAACACACATTTAATATAACTCTACTTTTAAAAAAATGTATCTGAATTAAAGCATTGTCAAAACTAAGAAGTTTTATGTAGGTTACGTTGAGTGTTATTTTGCAAAAGTGGTGCAATTTACAAAATATGGGTAGAAAATAAAAATTATCTTATCCAGCTGAAGTTTTGTATGTGGGCTAGAAACTGCATTAAAAAAAACTTTTTCCTATAACTTTTTTTGATATTTTCAGAAATAACCCCACTTTTGAATTATTTTTTGAAAAAAATTAAAATTTGACAGATAATGCGAATCACGTTACTACTATTTTTTTGCTTAATTTTCATCTCGATCGAAGCAGAACTTAATGCCAAATTTAAATTTCAAATAAAGCTATTAATAAAAAAAAGTCCATATGATGCGGACTTTACTGGTGACACTGTATATAAAAAAGTATTGTTTAAGTTTTTGCCCCCCCCTGAAAAACGCTCTATGGACGCCCTTGAATTGGGCTATTATAATTTGGTCGCATGTGATGGAAAGTTTATTTGTTTTGGACCCTGTATAAGGTAACTTCATAAAATAAATATTTTTGAAAACGTAGTTTGTGCCTGAAAGAAAAAAATATAAAATAAAGTAAAGGGGTTTTAAATTAAATTGTTGAAAATAGATAAACTTTACGTAAAGTTAAACTAAAATGTATTTTCCACCTAATGAACACTTTACTGATGACACTGTGTTCTTTTTTGTCTTAATATTAAGGTGTATTACTTTCACACAGAAACTACGTTTTCAAAAATACTTGTTTTACGAAGTTACCTTATACAGGGTCAAAAACAAATAAACTTTGCATCACATGCGACTAAATTTTAATAGCTCAATTTTGATTTTGTAAAAAAACACACATTTAATAGGCGCTACTTTAAAGAAAATGTATCTGAAATAAAGCCTTGTCAAAACTAAGAAGTTTTATGTAGGTTGCGTTGAGTCTTATTTTGCAAAAGTGGTGCAATTTACAAAATTTAGGTAAAAATCAAAATTATCTTATGCAGCTGAAACTTTGCATGTAAGCTAGAAACTGCATTTAAAAAAACTTTTTCTTATAACTTTTTTCGATATTTTCAGAAATAACCCCACTTTTGAATTATTTTTTGAAAAAAATTAAAATTTGACAGATAATGCGAATCACGTGCTTTACTTAATTTTCATCTCGATCGAAGCAGAACTTGATGCCAAAGTCAAATTTTGAATAAAGCTAGGTTATAAAAAAAAATCCCATATGATGCGGACTTTACTGGTCGACACTGTATATTAATAATTATATTAAGAAAACGAAGTTGAAGAATATTAAAAATCTTCATAAGTTTCGGACGTGGTAACATCCATCCTCAGAAGTGATGGAAAAATAGTACGGTAAATTAGTGATCATAGTCTTATAGGCTTATTTTATAGTTTTTTTTTCACTCAAAAATAAAGCAAAATTCGCGATCTGTAAAAAAATACTTTTTGTAGAAAATTAAATTTTCCATCGATTGATAATTAATAATATGATTGAAAATAATCGAAAAACAAAGCGAAAAAAAAATACCAAAAATCACGTTCTTAAGTGAATTTAGATTGAAAAACCTCAGTGCAAAGTGTATGCACATGTGATTTTATTTTGATAATACACAAAGTTCGTATAAACATTTTTTGGTCTTTTCACAAGCTTATTATTAACTACCTATACAATAATATGTACTTATGATGAGTTAGGCAGAGCAAGAACCCAATTTTTAACCTTCTGTGAGGTTTTATAAAATCTTTATCCCACCATCTGTCGCCCAATACCGACCCTTCGCCATTTCACGTTCAAAACGACATCTCGACCCCCATTAAACCACCCCGACCGCAGGGTGAAATGTGCACTTTCATATAAACGGCCATTTTAGGATCCCATCTTGGCTTTTATGCTCTCATCTCCCTCGTCGACCAATAGAAATCTTTCGTTTTACATAAAGTTTTATGGCGAAAGTACACATGGTCTGATATTAAATTTTTAGGGTAAGATACGAAAGAATATTATACACGCCTAGAGTTTATGGGAAATATCTTTGGTAAATTAACGATTCCCTTGGTTATTAGAAAAAGGAATTGGTCGTAATTTTTGCAAGAGGGTGGAGGTTGCTATCTTAAGAATTTTGATTAAAACGTTTCAGTCAAAATAATTTATGATGATACAACAGAACAACAAGAAATAAGATGATTGATTACGATTAGGCCATTGTTATTGTCTGACCCCAGGTTTTAGCAAATTAAATTCCTAAGATCGATGGATAAGCATAAAATATCTGATACCAATATATTATAACAATGTAGCTTATACCCGTTTAATAACACATATCATTGGTATAATATTATATAAATTACAATACAATGTGTTCCAAGTTCGATGCTTATGATTGGGTTCTCAAAAGCTTATTTTTTTAATAACCAATATTAAATAAATTGCTAGTGTATCAAACCCGCTTTAGTGTTATATTAATTCCAGATTTACTAGAACAGTGTTTTTATTGGTAATAATCAGTTCCATTGGCAGCACAGTCTTATTGAATAACGAACTAAGTACTTTTAATACAGCAATTTTGTTAAAAAATACATTGTATCTTCTCAATCCCAGTAAAGAAATTTCTCTACAATTAAGAAAGCAGAACAGCGTTCCATCGTTTCAGAGTTGTTAGAACCTATAATCCAACCAAGACATTGGTGGAGGTTCGTAACGATCGGCAATCGCCGCGCGCAATAGTAGATATTACTTTAACGTATCTGTTGCGCAGGTCACATCGTTGTTCGGAGTCTTCTAGCTGTCCTGTCTGAATTTGAATTCTATTCGATCGTGCCAATACCTGTTTTAATTAATTTATTTTTACTTTGTATATACAGGGTGTCCGAAAAATACGTGTACAACGTTTGACGACAGACTCCTGACGTCAAAATAGGTCGATCTAAGCTGACTTAGTTATATCCAAAATTGTCTCGTTTAGCCGGTAGAGGGCGTCAAAAATTTGTAAAAATATTGGTTTTTCCTAAATTACGTGAAAACCTGCTAATCGATTTTAATGATTTTTAGTATGTAGACTAATAATATAAAATGAATATAGTAGAATAGAAGTATAGTCACCGACTGTAAATAAGTGGAAGTGTTATAAAAGTGATATAATGCGTCAACATTTTTCCTCATTTTTTATATGAACGGCGTTATGACAACCCAGATATTTTTGTAGAGTGACTGGATGTATTTGGAAGCTATTTTACCCCTTTAATATTTTTCGTTGAATGAGCTGTTTTGCCAGAAGAGAATATTTACAATTACCTGCATACATCAATTATTAACAATAAAAATAAAACAAAGTACAACAAAGTTACAAGACTCCGGTAAACACACGCGATGATTTATTGCAGCGGATTTTAAATGCAGGCAACCATTTTAATAATCCCGAGACATTAGATAGGGTCCAATATCATTTTTTTAAGGAGGGGTAATAAGTGTAGTCAGCAAGATGGCGGTCATTTTACACATTTGCTTAAGTAATGTTTTTGTTTTACTTAGTTTCTTACAATACATACTTTCAACTTTGTTGTACTTTGTTTTATTTTTATTGTTTATAATTGATGTATGCAGGTAATTGTAAATATTTTCTTCTGGCAAAACAGCTCATTTAACCAAAAATATTAAACGGGTAAAATACCTTCCAAATACATCCAGTCACTCTACAAAAATATCTGGGTTGTCATAACGCCGTTCATATAAAAAATAAGGAGGAATGCTGACGTATTATATCACTTTTATTACACTTCCACTTATTTACAGCCGGTGACTATACTACTAGAAAATGTAATTTTATAGTATTAGTCTACATACTAAAAATCGTTAAAATCGATTAGCAGGTTTTAACGTAATTTAGGAAAAACCAATATTTTTCCAAATTTTCGACGCCCTCTACCGGCTAAACCAGACAATTTTGGATATAACTAAGTCGGCTTAGATCGACCTATTTTGACGTCAGGAGTCTGTCGTCAAACGTTGTACACGTATTTTCCGGACACCCTGTAAATAAGTTTTTTAAAACTTTGCATGTCAGATAAAGCAATAGAATATTCTTATTTCGCGCAACGCATCATTAATATTGTACTTTATAATTAAATCTATGGACGAATGTTACGATTTCCGTCAACCATATTGCATAATGAATAATCATAATATGTAATGTTAAACGACAAGAACAATATCACACCAAAAGCTATTTAAATTTTTGAGAACTACAGTACTGATTTTTAGTGATAGGTATATGCTCTATTAACCGTAGCGAACAAATATTATTATGATTAATGTCAAGTTTCATTACAACTGCCAGTAGGAACTAATACCGTATATAAAACCAGATTACACCCCCAATAGAACTTGGTAATTACTGTCAGTCTGTAGAGCAATAAAGGCTATAAACCATTCTATGGTAGCATTAACTCATATTTCCTATTGGCTAAATTACCGTGATATCACTACACAACGGTCTAGCAATTTTCGTTGTCAGTACAGTAGGAAAGCACGTTGCTGTCACATATAATATTAAACAGTTGCATAAACAGTATGTGAATTCTAATAAGAAATAGAAGGCTTTTTTCTCAGTGTATCTCGAAAGCCGTTTAGTTGACCGCTGTCAAACTATCACATTATTAATGCCCTATAAGTGCAGCCTGGAGACAAGCATTTTGTTTAATAATTATTTTTTTAAATTCACTGCATGTTTGTTCTTTCTAGTTTATACATTAGGAAAATGTTGAGTTCATTTTTAGCACCATATAAAAGAATTAATAAAAAATATATTGATGGAGGAAGACTTATTTTGGGTTAAACAATTAGTTTAAACAATAGTTAACTAATCTGTAACTATGACTCTCTATAAATGACATTGTGAGAAACGATTGTCTCACAATGGGAGGGGCCCGGCTAGCTTTAATTGTGAGTAAATTATGTTCGCCAATTTGTCATTAAAATCATAAGAAGTTGCTTGGTTAGTTAGTTATTCTTAAAAACCTTAGAGCAACCCAACATTACGGTGTTTCATTTCTTCTAGTAGCCCTATGTTTCCTTTATGTCAACTACATGTGCAAGAGGAATAGTTGATCCCTTGTTGCCATTATGAAGCAGAATTGCTTTTAAATTTATTTTAGACGAATCTATAAAAAAGCGCCATTCGTCCAGATTATGAGCAAATCCTAATTTGTCCATAACACTATTTAGATTAACCCAAACACACATTTTATACTGCACAGTAAAAAATAATTACAGCTCCTGGTTACTGTTCCTAAATATTGTAACTTTGGTTCTAGTAGCTATAAGCAATACCATTGTTGTAATTTAGAACCTAATACTTCAGCATGCTCTTGCTGAAAAAATCATAACTCAAAAATCTTACGTGTTATGAAGTTTTTAGGATCATTTTCGCATTTAGAGACCAAAAGTTAACAAAAAACTGCCTTTTAAACTAGACTCAATTAGGTTTTAACCAACAACTTGTTATATTCCTCGAGTCCTATCTAAAAGATCGCGTACAGTATGTTGAGATTCGCGGATATCAATCCTTTAAATTCAAAGCCACTAGTGGGGCTCCTCAGGGTAGCAATCCAGCCCCCTTAATATTTTCAATCGTTATCAATGACATAAGTAATAGTATGTCCAGCAATGTACTGCTTTTTGCAGACGACTTAAAACTATTCAGAGTAATAAGAAGTTAATTTTACTGCTTGTTATTGCACAGGGACCTAAGCACTCTGGAAAAGTAGTGCAAAATTAACAACTTGCTCCTGAAAGTAAGCAAATCCTTTGCCATGACATTTATAAATAAGGTAGTCTTTATTCGCTTCAACTATAGTATTGATAACACAGTTATCAAACAGTGTGAGACTTTTAGAGACCTTGGTGTGGTTTTCGATCCAAAGCTTTCCTTTACTTTTCACATCAGTAATACCTACAGCAGTGCAATGAAGATGCTTGGATACATTATAAGGAATTCGGCTGATTTTATAAATACTAAAACATTGAAAACCCTTTACTATAGTTTCGTGCTATCCAAACTAGAATATGGTGCTATTATATGGCACCTCATTTTCCACAAATACATTAATCTTCTAGAAAACGTCCAAAGAAAGTTTGTCAAATACCTTTAATTTAAGGAAGATGGCACATATCCCCCTAGAGGCACTGATCAAAATGCCCTTTTAATAAGATTTCAGATACCATCGCTTCTCAATCGTAGATATTACTTGTTCATTCAGTTCTTGTTCATAGTATGCAGGTCGCTCATCGATTGCCCTATGCTACTATATCCTGTATAAACTTCCATGTTCCCTCACGCACTGTCAGATCCTCTCCCGTCTTCCATCTGCCTACTACCTCAACAAACTTTTTAATTAAAACACCAATTTATCAATCAATGTTTATTTTCAATAATACTTGCAATGACATTGATGTATTGGGCCCGTCCTCCACTCAGTTTGCCAATGCAACTTAACTTAAACCATTACAACAATGTTAACTTACTGAATTTCACCATTTTTTATTTCAGAATTATTTATTAATCTTTTTTAACCTATTATTATTTTTTTCTATGTCCCATAGTCTTGTTGCTTTACTATCCCAGGCCTGTCACCTGTTCTGTTAGACAATAAAGAATATTATTATTATTATTATTTTACATTACAGTCGCAAATTGGCTATAAACTAATATTATTCTTGCCCAATGTTCTTATGTTTAAATAAATATTTTTTTATTTCCATTAACTGCATTACTTAGGGCTTTTGTTGTGACCTTAAGGAAATATACAAACTATCGCTTTGGTGATACTTTTCTTTGTCTCCATGGCCTTCATTTTGAATTAACCAGGGTCGTAAAATGTTTTAGACTTCAGATAACATACGCAATAAGATTGAACTTTTCAGGCAAATATAAAAGGTATTTATTGCTTTTTTATGTTATGGTGCTACGTGGATCTGTATAAATGTTTCTTGTTGTCAGTCATAAATTATCAGATAAAATACACTCTAGTTTGTACGGACCATGCCCTTTTTATAAAAGGAATGTTTAATGGGTTCCTTATTTAAATGAAAAGGTTCGTGAGAGATTTTTTTAACCGTTGTTAATCTTATCAATGGCATCTACATTTAAGTAGAAACAAAATTCCTCAAAGTAGAAAAAAATAATAGTAATTTAGGGTAAATACTTACAGGCTGCTGCAGTAGTGCGGCAAAGGAGTGCGAAAATGTTTAAAAACTAATGTACATGCAGGCATTAACAGTAAACATCACTAACCAACAAAAAATTAAGTTAAAAAAAATATATAAATAAAAAATTTAAAGTCAAAGGTCTGAAGATTTAACAAACAATAATGAATTCGTACGTAAAAAATAAAAGCACTAAGGACGTTGCATTAGTTAATCAGTTTTTAATTTATGCTTAAAAATTAATAGTGACTGTGTGATTTTAAAAGTAAAGTCCGCATCATATGGATTTTTTTTTATTAGTGGCTATATTATATTTGACTTTGGCATCAAGTTCTGCTTCGATCGAGATGAAAATTAGCAAAAAAATAGTAGTCAGGTGATTCGCATTATCTGTCAAATTTTAATTTTTTTCAAAAAATAATTCAAAAGAAAATATCGAAAAAAGTTATTAGAAAAAGTTTTTTTAAATGCAGTTTCTAGCCCCCATACAATACAATAGTAAAAACAAATAGTAAAAACACATTTATAAAATTAAATCTCTTAAATGATTTTTGAGGTCAGCAAACCGATCAATGACACTTTCAACATAGATGACAATATCGCGGTTAATGTGCATCAAAGCCAAACCAGACAGTCTTTCTTGAGCCATATTGCTTCTGGTCCAATATTTCAACCGCTTAAGAGCAGAAAATTACCTTTTGCAAGATGCAACACTTATTGCTGGAAGAGTAAGTAACAGAATAAATAATTTAAGCAGAAAAGGAAAAAACTCTTTACTTTCGTCACATTTCCTAAACAAAAATTCGATGGGAGAATCTTGATTTATCTCTGCATTTGATAATCTCCACAGGTCAGTTTCTGCTCTTAAACCTTGAAACAACATCTCTGGATCCATAAATGGCTCAAGAAGAGAGCACAAATTATTGATCGATTCGTCGTCGTCGTTGGGTCTTACAGTATGTAGATTTTCCAGAATTTTGAGGTCAAAAGTTGAAAAAAATCCTCATCAAATCTAAAGTGTGTGTCTTCTATGATATGATATATAAATAATCGGTATATATATGTCAAAATTCTGTAATAATCTTCAGAATTGTCAGCAGGTACGCAGGGATTTTATTATAAAATATTTATAAGTATAAGAGGGCACTCAAGTTTGGTTTGGTTTAGGATCCAGGGGAGGGGTAATTACCCCCCTGCAACCCCCCCCCCCCCCGAAATCCGCGCTTGAGTTCATCAAAAGTTTTTAAACCCATATGAAAAACTACGATTGGTTGGGACTTACTCGACACAGGCTATACATCGTTTCTAAAATGTGTATTATGGGTATACATTTGGAAGATATATGTTATTATCTCCTTTAGGTAGGAGTGGAAGTAGGGGCATATCCCATTTTCATTTAAAAAATAAAAATTAAAGCTCTATACAAAAGGTAATTCTATACACAGAGCCAACCAAGCGCATTTAACTTTGTGTTTACGGGTATCAATTTAGAGCAGGTTCAAAAAATTTGCAGCTTAAAAGTTTTGTCTATTAAAACTCCTAAGTATTTAAATTTCTGAACATGTTCTATAATATAGCTGCTAATTTTAATTTGATAGTTTTGTAAGCAGATATTTTGTTAACTACTTTCTTTTGATGTCAACAGAAATTTAGTTTTATTAATGTTTATATAACCCCGCCTGGCGTCTCGCCCTAGAAGTTATCTGCTACGTCCTGTACACGGAGGAAAATGCTCTGGTACAACAGGTTTGCTAATCCTAGTTTATATTGAACGCTTATTTTTTTATTAACCTTTATTAAATAAATTGCTAGTGTATCAAACCCGCTTTAGTGTTATATCAATTCCAGATTTACTAGAACAGTGTTTTTATTGGTAATAATCAGTTTCATTATGCCCTATACAGTAAGTACATCAGTGCCGTACTGAGGGCGAGGCGACTGAGGCGCTTGCCTCGGGCGCAATCACCGAGGGGGCGCCAAAAATTGACAAAATAATCTGAGATTTAGCAATTTTCAAATTTCGCGTACTTCTTCCCGCTCATGACCAAAAACGACCAAAAGCAGCAACTGATTTGGCAATAAAATATGAAAGAGATATCAATGCAATTTCAGACTTTAAGAATTTGGCGCTCTCAATTTTGCCCGACAACATTGAATCTGTAACCACTCTAGAGTTACTTTAATTGCTCCATAATTACAATCTAAAAGAATCATACCCAAATATTGAAATTGCATTCAGGATTTTTTTGACTACTCCAGTGACAATAGCCACCTGTAAACGCAGCTTTAGCAAGCTGAAACTCATCAAAAATTATTTGAGATCAATCATGAGACAAGAAAGATTGACTAACTTGGGAATTATGTCGATTGAATATGAGATTGCTCAGAGTATTGATTTTGACGATATAATTGATGAATTCGCTGCAATGAAATCTCGAAAAATTTTGTTGTGAATCAAGAAAATTGAATATATTTTGTATAATGCAATTCTACTTTTCTTGTGTACAATTATCCTTATATTGTCATTGTAAATTGCAGCAAAATAAACATAAAAGCTTGACTTCAAAATAGTGTTGACAATGTTCGATTTATTTAAAATTCTGTTGAGGGAAGAAAGGGCGAAAAATTTGTAATTCGCCTCGGGCGCCGAAATAGCTGGTTACGGCCCCGAAGTACATTGACTTTAAAGTCAATGTTGAAATTATTTCAATAAACATTGACTTTCATTTCAATATTGGAATAAATTGGTATGCAGTATAGACACTTGATTAAAGATTATGGAAATGAAAATTTATTGAAATGAATGTCACGTTTATATTTGGCAACATTGTTTTTTAAATGCTAATTAATTAAAACAGAAGAATATTTGTCTACAAAACCTTAGAATTTTGGTCTTCGATTTATTTTTGTGTGCATTTTTTATTTGTGAATTGTTTAAAGTTTAAAGTTAAAACCAAAAAAAAAACAATGAAGGTATAAGTTGTAGGTACATGGGTTTTATAAATAATATTAAAAAATATAAACCAATTAGGGTCTTGGAGGCCCCCTGATTAAATAATAATAAAGCAGATCTCCTATAGTGAACCATCAGCCCTGTTTTACGAAGCTGATTTGGTAATAAATAAAATGTTTTCGTGCTGCACAAAAACATATTCATAATTTTTGCTTCTTATCATGGATGCCACCAAAAAAGGCAACTGGTGAGCAGTAGGGTAGAGCGAAAAATTGATTTTTTTTTTTTTAATTTTGATATTGGCTAGGAGCCAAAATGTTCTATCTATAAACACTATTTCCTGCGCAAAAGTTTTACTTCCTACTCATTTGTTTTGAGGGGTCACACAATCCTCAAAGTTATAGCAATTTAGGCATATTATTTTTTTTTGATATCGGTTAAATTATGTCGGACTTTCGCTAGTTCATGGTATATTTTAAAAGAAATATGCAATGAACTACCCAGAACTCACCACGTGGAGGTATCCGACCTCCGAGAGAATTTACCTGATTTGCGAATATAAGGGTGGGAAGGGGGAGGGACTCTAGGTCGGATACTTCCACGTGGTGCGTTCTGGGTAGTTCATTGCATATTTTTTTAAAAATATACCATGAAGTAGCTAAAGTCCGACATAATTTAACCGATATCAAAAAGAACATAATATACCTAAATTGCTATAACTTTGAGGATTGTGTGACCCTTCAAAACAAATGAGTAGGAAGTTAAAATTTTGCGCAGGAAATAGTGTTTATAGATAGAACATTTTGGCTCTTAGCCAATATCAAAATTTAAAAAAAAACAATTTTTCGCTCCACCCTAGTGAGCAGTACAGAGTATACTTGTAAATATGGTCGAAAAATGTGACTGTGTCAGGCGGGGTAAAGGAACCCCTGACCAAAAAAAGGAGGCCTGGGAAGGTATTGCTACACATTTAAATGCCCTATGAAGAGTGAATAAAAATGCAGGAGGGTGGAAGAAGGTGAAATAAAAATACTTGCAATTAAATCAAATTGATTCGTTCACTGATAATTGAATTTATGTTAAGAATTTATTTTTTTTATTTATTTATTTTTAGGCATACAGCGAAATGAAATCACATGAGAAAGCCAAGATCAGAGCTGGAAACTCTCTAAATGAAACTGAAAAAAAAAGTGCAGAAATCGCTGGTCTTTATATCTCCTGTACAGGACTGCCAGATACCCCAGAGTTGGGAGAAAGCTCAGGTAAGCTATACTGTGATTATACAGGGTTGGGCAAATGTTCCGGAACGGCTTAATTACAGGCGAACGAAAAGTGATATCGGATCCGATCTATAGGACTAAAATTTTACTATTTGACTATTATACCATATGTCGGTAATGTCACCAACTGTCAAGTGTTGACGTTATTTTATTTTTTTTTAAATGGAACACCCTGTATATTTTTACATTTTTAAATTCCACATAAAATTATAATTATTTTTTATTAAATGCACTATTATTCTATACTTCATAGTTTCCGAGATATTGACTCTCGAAAAGTGACATTTTTGAACTTTGACAGCTTATAACTTTCTAACAGTACGTCTTAGAGCAAAACGTTCTACATGTCCTTATCTTCAATTTTTATTATCTTCCCAAAAATTTCAACTTCCAGTTAAACTGGAACAACTATATTTCCTGCTTTCGAGTTACATCCGGTTACAAATTGGTCATTTAGGTATACTTAAATTTTGTCAAACAATAAAAAATAAATTAATAATTATATCAACCATGCTCAAAATACTTAGATAGATAGAATATATATTTATTCCTCATAATAATCAATAATCTATAGGTTAATTAAATCTTTTTGCAATGAAAAATAGACTTAATACAGTCCTGTAGTTTCAAAAGGAATCAATAAAACCACCCCAAGACAAATCCTCATCAGAATCGTGTAACTCCCTTTTTATTATGGCCTTCAGCCGCTGCAGCCAACCGAAACTTTGTGAGCCCTAAAGTCATCCCTAAACGAAATACAGAACTGTATTTTAAAAATCATTAAATGGGTCCATTATATGAAAGCGTTTGGAAAGATTTAGATTTAGAAATGGCGTTACTGTAGTGGGTGTCACACTGGATATCGAATTGTGAGTAGGTATATATACCTAAGTAAAACTGGTTATAACAATCAAGTGATAAATACACCAAAATAACGGAAAAGCTAAATTGTTTAGAATGGATGAATATAGAAAACTTTTTATTATTTCGTACTTTGATTTTTATTCATTAAATAAATTTAAATATGTCAGCACCATCTTATGAAAATTTCTTGACACGATTTAAAGACGTTCCTATTACCAATACAAGAGGAAAAAATTTCTTTATTTTGGATTAAATCGACTCAAAACTATTTTTAGGGGTATTATAAAATATAATAAATTGAGAAATGAAATCAAAAGGTACAATTTAAAATTATTTATAAAAACATTTAAAAGCCAAATTTTACATACAATTATTAGTTTAATAAAGTTTTCGTTCTAGATTATATAATTATATGGCAAGAGAAGAAAAAAATTAATATTTGTTTTTTATTATTAACAAAACATTTCACAGTCTTCTGTAAAGGTGTTTATTAACGATTCTGCGAGTCAGGAGAGCTAGAGCTAATGAAACATTCGCCATTTCATTTTTCAACCAATATTTGGTCTGTTCTTGTTTTATCCAAAAAGCGGTCAAATATACAGACTTTGTGTAGGAATTGTCTAGAGACTTTGGTGTAATGAATGCTGATTAATAAATTACTACAAGTAAAAAAAAAATGATCAAAAAATATTAATTTGGCTTTTATTAATTTGTTAATCCAAACTTTAGCCTTTTTGGTTGGTAATTGACCTCCAAAGATTAATATTTGTCCTGTCGTTGCACAAATGTTTATTAAGAACACAAGTGACGCATTTACCATGTCATTTTCTTACCAATATTTGCTTATTTTTTGTTTTCTCCAAAAAGCGGCCAAATACCCGTCTTGGGTTAGAAGTTTTAAGTTAGAAAAAAGTTAATTGATAAATTAATAAAAGCTTGAAACGAAATTTTGTCAAATATACGCATATTTATTTTTCTGCACTGAGGGAAATTATCTAATACAACAGGTTTGCTAAGACATAGTTTGTATTGATAGCTTATTTTTTATTTACCCATATTTAATAAATTGCTGGTGTATCAAACTCGCTTGAGTGTTATATCAATTCGACATTTGCTACAACAGTGTTTTTATTGGTAATAATCAGTTTCATTAGCAGCACAGTCTTGTTGAAAAATGAACTACTTTTAATACAGCTATTTTGTTAAGAAACAAATTGTATATTCTCAACGCGACGCATTTTGATCCCAGTAAAGCGCTTTCTCTACAATTAAGAAAATAGAACAGCGTCCTCAAACACGAATTGTATCTGTTAGAACCTATAAACTACAAGACCTTGGTGCAACGCGCTTTCCTACTATAAGACAACGAAAATTGCTAGACCGTTGTGCTAATATCACGGCAATTTAGTCAATAGGAAATAGGAGTTCTTGCTACCATAGAATGGTTTATATAGTCAGATCTGGTCTTAACGTGCGGGTCCAAAGATCACTGATCATATGCGTCAAATCAGACAACACAGAGGCTATCAAAATGTTACGAGATTATTTACAAATATACCGAAGGAAGGAAAAATAGTTTCATTATTTTAGCTATCGCGAAGATAGCCACATATATCTAATATTATTAGTTTTGTAAAAATTATGTACAGGGGAGTTGAAAAAGTTACGAACAAATTATATAATTGTTAATTATATACCTACTGTACCCTTTAATTAAAAACGACAATAATAAACAGTGCAATTTATTTTAACAATTTTACTACTAAAACCTAAAAATACAATGGCATTTAGTCTGATAAACTATTTCGATAATGAAAGAAAAACTGGAAATTCGCAAACCAATATGCAGGAAATCGTAATGAAAACACTGGGAATTAGTTTAAGGACTATGCAGAATAATGTGCATGAAAAAAAAGCATAATATAATTCCCAAGAATACTAAAAAATTTAAACGAAAAACATCGTTTATAATTATAGCCTAAAAACTCTCATCGTCACTTATAAAATCTGAAAAGTCCTCGTCGTCTGAGTCGTCTTCGAATGGAGCAATTATCATTGGCGCTACTTCGACATCTAGTGCTTGTTCTCGATCCCACCAATCCCTTATTAATATTTCTGTATGTTCCACCGATTTTTTCCAGTACTCTTGTGTAATATGATCTAACGAATCTTGCCAAACTATTTGTACTTGGTCGGATTTAAGATCATCACCTACATGTTTTTCATAATAAGACTTTGCACTAGCCCATGTTAATTCTATTGCGTTAAACTGGCAATGATATGGCGGCAGTCGTAGAACCTCATGACCATATTCACGCAGTATTTCATCTACCGCGTATATTTTGGATTTTTTAAGAGACTTTGCTATTGATAGGAGTTCTGATTTAAGCATATTTGGTAAATGATTTTGGTTGTGTTTTTCCAGCCACTCATAAATATCACTTTTCCTCCAAGATGAAGTAGGCTGTTTATTTAAAATTCTTGAATGATATGATGCATTATCTAATACAATTAAAGACGGAGCATCCAAATTTGGTATCAATTGAACTTTTAACCATTTTTCAAACATTTCGCAATTCATATTATCATGATAGTCAGCACTTTTTGATGTTGAAGAAAAAATTAAACTCGTACCTGCAACATATCCTGTTGCAGAACCGGCATGCAAAATAATAAAACGCTTTCCCGTACCGCACCCCTATTTCCTTTTAACACATTTTACAGACTCATCTTGCCAAGATTTTGAAACACTTTCATTCGAAAATATCCACGTTTCGTCTAAAAATACCACTTTTCTAAATTTCGATTTGTAATTGTCCGTATATTTTTTAAAAAACTGAACACGCTGACTCACTATCTGATGTGGCTGCTCACATAAAAATCTTCGGTTACAGTCTTTTTTATAGCGAAAACCTAAATTTTTTATTAATTTTGATAACGCTTCAAGTCCAATTTCCAAAACACCCCGAATTTTTAATGTTTTTTGTAAAACTGGAAGAGTTACATTGGTTTTTGATTTGTATAAATCGTAAATCACATTTCGAACTCCCATTTTAATATTTTCGCTTAAATCCTCAGTCTTTGGCTTTCTTCGTTTACACTTTTTAGTATTCTTGGGTACCCATTATGTTATGTTTTGTTTCATGCACAATTTTCTGCACAGTCCTTAAACTAATTCCCAGTGCTTTGGCTACTGTTTCCTGAATATTGGTTGGCGAATTTCCACTTTTCCTTTCATTTTCGAAATAGTTTATCAGATTAAGTACCATTTTTTTTGATTGGGGATGCAAAAACCCAGAAAATTGTTTCATTTTTTCACAAACTGTCAAAGTCACAAAACTGGCATATTTAAAATAAAACGTAGCTGGTGCTATTATAAGCTTTTTTAGAATCGCTGGAAAGTAAATACATATCCTTTTTTTTCATGTCAAAATGGAATAAGTCTGTCTCATTTATCTTACGTATTTTATTTAGAGGGTAAAATTAAACGCAAGTAAAGAAAACAAAAACTGAGAGTATGTCTTTCTTGAATCGTATGACCCGCACGATAGGACCAGATCCGACTATAGCCATTATTGCTCTAAAAACTGACAGTTATTATCAAGTTCTATTGGGGGTGTAATATTATGGTTTTATGGACCGTATTCCGACTGTCAGTTGCAATTAGGGATGCACGATGGTTTTCGATATATCGAAAACATCGATACATCGGAGCAAAATATCGATGTTTTTACATCGATGGATTTTGACTCGATGGTTCATGACATCGATGGAGGTTAGATCGATATATCGAAGTATCGATGTTTCTTAAAATACATCGTTTTCAAAGTTATTAAACCAAAAGATTGGGATCATTTAGTATTTTTTATAGATATAAAAAATATATTTTAACTATTTTAAGTGTTGCTACTTTCTAGCGTCATCTTAATTTCTTTGTTTCATGCACTGGCGCTAAATACTAGGGAAATTACGGCGCGTATTGGTGCTGCCAACCTGTAAATAATAAAAGCCGTGCTTTATGAACTAAGGTCGTTCCAGATGTAAAAAATCACTTTGAGGTACACATTATTTGTTTTTAAAGTGTTAAATAGGTAAGAATTTTTTTTTTACTTCCAAAATAATGTATTATTCTGTACTTTGTTAAAATAGACCAATTTTAAAATATTAAGTATACACGTCTTTTATTATTTATTTTATTGCAAATTGCGAAAAAAAAATTCGATATATCGATATATATCGATGTTTTTCGGTCGATATTTTTTCAATATCGATGGATTAATGTCGATGTTTTTGCTACATCGATGGGTCAAAATTCGATATATCGATTTTCGATGTATCGATGGATTTTGAATTTTGTGCATCCCTAGTTGCAATGAAACATAATTATACTTATTCAAAATAGTTTTGTCTGTTTCCTTCTGCCAAACCCATCCCCAGACGCGTTTCGCCGTTATTACGGCTCATCAGTGAGGCTCAGTTTGGCAGAAGGAAACAGGGCTCAAAGACAAATCACTTGTCAGGATCGATTATCGACGGGAATTATAGAACCCGGTGCGACATCTTGCGTCCCAGTACGGTACCTTAGAAAAGTCAGTCGTAAAGGGGTTATTCTGTAAAAACAGAAAATTCCGCAAGAGCGCTCTCAAAACCTCTCGAGAGGTTTTGAGAGCGCTCTTGCAAAATTTTCTGCGAGAGGTTTTGAGAGCGCTCTTACAAAATTTTCTGTTTTTACAGAATAACCCCTTTACGACTGACCTTTTATAAGGTACCGTACTAGGACGCAAGATGTCGCACCGGGTTCTATAATTCCCGTCGATAATAATATTTGCTTGCTACGGTTAATAAAGCATATACTTACCACTAAAAATCAGTACTGGTAGTTCTCAAAAATTTAAATAGCTTCTAGTGTAATATTGTTCTTGTCGTTTAACATTGCATATGATTATCTATTATGCAATATGGTTTACTGAGATCGTGAAATTTGTCTATAGATTATAAAGTCCAATACTATCGATGGATTGTGCGAAATAAGAATATTCTATTGCTTTATCTAACATGCAAAGTTTAAACAAACCTAAATCCAAAGTAAAAATTAATTAATTAAAACAGGTATTGGTTGACAGGAGAGCTAGAAGACTACGACCAACGATGTGATCTGCGCAACAAATACGTTAAAACTAATAATACGGCGCGCGGCGATTGCCTATCGATACGAACCCCACCAACATCCTGTGGATTATAGGTTCTAACGGATACAACTTATTTTTGGGAACGCTGTTCTGCTTTCATAATTGTAGAGAAAGCTCTTTAAGGTCCGGTTTTTTATCTTGCTCTAAGCGGTTAAGTTAGTTTACAAGAAGATACATTTTATCCTACCGGTAAAATTATTTTTGGTCTTTTGGAAGATTTTTATCCTGTTGGTTACTAACCTGGAGCACAAAGAAACGATCGGTCTGTATTGTCGTTTGACACTAGAGGTGGGTACGTCGTTTCTTAAAATCTTGGTCGGAAGAAGAGAATGGTTAGAATTTAGAAAAGTAAAAAAATTGTTTTGATTTTGAATGAAGAGACATGGATAATAAAAAAGGAAAGATCGGCAAATTTTACAACAATCGAAGTAGAGAGGCTATGTCAATTAATCGTCCAATATAAAGACACAATTGAATGCAAAAAATCTGATGCGACTACATGGAAAACTAAAGAGGGCGCGGCGCATAGGATAAAACAACTGGGGCCTTTAACGCTGCTGCACAAGGGCTACCTAGGACAAAGAAAAGTTTAAAAACAAAATATGAAACTTTTAAAAAGGAGTTACGAAAAAAGATTGCTACTCAAAAAAGTGAAATATACAAGACTGGAGGTGGCCCTTCTACAGAGCTTATACTATCCCCTAGCGAGGAGCAGATCTATGTAATAATATGCTATTAACGGTATCCTTGGATAACCGAAATCTCACATAAAAATCTTTATCATCCCAGAAATTAATGTGATCTGGACGCCTCCGAACGGTGTAAGGTCGTCGATCTATTAATATTCTATAATCCTCATCCTCAGATGAAGACGAGCTATCCGAAAATATATCTACATTTAGGTACTTCCAACATGATTTTTTCTCTGCAACTTTGTAAATTATCCAACAATTAAAATTTTATAAACTCTTTAACAGCCGAAAAAAGTTCCTGCTAATTTATTTCCTTGTTAAGCACTTTTTAACCTGCTGGTAACCCTAACCTGAAGGTAAAAAACTAATTTTTTCGGCTACCAGTAACTTTACCCAAACAAAGACCGTAAAACGGGGCTACTTCGGATAGTGCGGGTAACTTCGGACATCGCGACATCAAGGTTTAAATAATAAGTGGTGAGGAAACAGATAATGCAAGCGGGCTGTTTTTCTTCAAAAACGTGCCTTAACAGTTGCCTTTGTACGTTCCGACAGTTAGCAGCGTTTAGAGGTAAGTGTCTAGTCTCCACGTGTTATTTTATTATGAAGTCATTTTTTTAACTTTTCAAAAGTGGTAAAAGTAACTGGCGCACAGCCGAAACTAGTTATGATAGGGGATAACTTTATTTTACTTTTTAGTAGCCCTACATATTGTTAACATTTTGAAAAAATTCGAAATTTATAGTTGCTATGTATTTTTTTTAGAGAGGTGTGAGCAAAAAAACCCAAATTTGAGGGGCAACTTCGGACATGGTTCGCATATACAGAAGGCAGTTGGGCAATGGCTGTAGGAGCGGTTCGACGAAAAGCAATGTCAGAGGCGCATCGAAATTTTATGGGATTCCCAAATCCACTATAAGTGATAAGATTCAAGGAAACCATGAAAAAAATCCTGGTCGTCCACCAGTACTAAGCTCTGATGAAGAAGTTAGTAAGAAGAGAACAATTTATGTTTCATAATATGCCAAATATTCATCTAGAATATATATAGGTTGCTTGTTTTCATTTGTTTTAAGAGTTCGTTTTTTTATTGTTTTTATTGTTTACATGTTTGTTATTATTTTCGTAAGAAAATATTTTGTATTTTTATAAAATAAATAACATATTATGTGATATGGTAAATATGAAAGCTTTTTTTTAAATATTTCTAGCTTTTATGCTAACTTTTTTTAGTACCTACCCACCTTATATATTTTTAAAATTTAAATTAGTGTCCGAAGTAATTATTAAGCCATGTTTACTTCAATATTTTTCGGTTTAAAGAAGGTGCCCGAAGTTGCCCCACCTAGTAGGGTAAATTCGGACACTTTTCAACCAAAAAAATATATATGTTAGAACAAAAAAACAAACTTTTTCTTTCAGGAAGTACTCTAGCAAGGATGTACTATCCCACATAAAAAAACCTTAATTGCATCGCGAAAGTTTTTACCCTTAGAAAATGCAAAAAACCGTAAAATCTGGCCGAAGTAGCCCCGGGACTTTAACAGAAAGGTAAAAAACCGGGCCTACTGGAAACAAAATGCGTCGCATTGAAAAGATACAATTTATTACTTAACAAAATTGCTGTAGTAAAAGTAGTTCATTATTTAACAATACTGTGCTGCTAATATAACTGATTACTACCACTAGAAACATTGTTCCAGCAAATCTGGAATTGATGTAAAACTAAAGAGGGTTTGATACACTAGCCATTTATTTAATATGGGTTAATACAAAATAAGTTCTGAGAAAACCTGTTGTATTAGATCATTTTCCTCGGTGTAGTTACGCTAATAAACACTGAAGCCCCTAAATTATACTCACTTATAAAACTACATAAAAAATAATATGCCAATTAGACCAGTGTATATAACATAAATTCACCTGCAGCGGTCTTATCAAACAAATTAATCAACCTCTTAACAAAATATTGAAAAATTTTATCGCATAAAAAATAGTAATGAATTGGTAAAAAAAAGCAACTACATTGTACTCCCTAATTAGGCCAAAATATGACTATTCGATGTACAAAATTGATTTCCCAGTATCCCTCCATCTGATGTTTTAATTTTAGTTAGTTTTTTTTATACAAAATAATGTTTTTTTCTAGATTTGTTTCTCTGTCTGTTTTTGAATTAAAATGTGTTTGAAAATTGATAACGACTTAGAGCCAAGTAAGAAAAGCTTATGAGCAAACTCTGACGCATTTGCCACTTCGTTTTATTATCAATATTTCTTTACCTCTTCGTTTTATCCAAAAATCGGCCAAATATACGTATTCGAAGTACAATTTACCTACAGTTTCAAGTTAAAAAGGTTGAATTTATAAGTTTATAATAGCAGTAAAAGAAATATGGGCAAATTTGACTAAAGAACCCTTTATTGGAAAATGGCTTTCAGCTTGATATTCTGAGTAAAAGTGTTTATGGACGTAATCCAATTCTACATCTAGTTTTTGAGTTATGGTCTTTTAAATTTGGCAATCTCTTACTTTAAGATTTTCTTCATTGTCTGGAGTTTTTACTTGTTTCTTAAAAACTAGTACTTTTTTTTCTTCTTTATTGGTGGAAAATTACGCCTTTTCTTTCACTTATAAAGAAATAAAATAGGTACTGGATTTTGAATAATTTATGCCACAATTTATGCGGAACAAATCATTATTAGTATTGAAAAATTAGGAAAATCCAAAATAAAGATTACCAATTTTTTGTATTTTGGAAACAAACGGCTAGATTTTATTCATATTTTAATATCTTGTAGTGCAAATGTGAAGACGAAAAAAAGTGAGTGTAGTTTTTATCATATTTCATGTAACATATTCTATATATAATATAATATATAAACCTTAAACCTTTCTTATAGCTTCCTTTTTATTAACCCAAATTAAATAGGTACATTGCTAGTGTATCAAACCCGCTTTAGTGTTATATCAATTCCAGATTAGCAAGAATAGTGTTTTTATTGGTAGTTATCGGTTCCATTAGCTCAGCATAATCTTGTTGAATAATAAACTACTTTGAATACAGCAAATAAATTGTATTTTCTTAATGCGACGCATTTTGTTACCAGTAAAGCGCTTCCTCTACAATTAAGAAAGCAAAGGAGCATCCCCAAAAACGAGTTGTATCCGTTGGAACCTATAATCAACAAGACATTGGTGGGGGTTCGTAGCGATCGGCAATCGCCGCGCGCCGTAATATTAGTTTCAACGTATTTGTTGCGCAGATCACATAGTTGTTCGGAGTCTTCTAGCTATCTTGTCTGAATTAAAACTTTATTGATCGTACCAATAGCTGTTTCAATTTATTTATTTTTACTTAATCTTTAAGTTTTTTAAATTTTTGCATGTCAGATTAAGCAATAGAAAATTCTTATTTCGCACAACCCATCGTTAGTATTGGACTTTATAATCTATGGACGAATTTAACTATCTCAGTAAACCAGGTTGCATAATAGATAATTATATGCAATGTTAAAGGACAATAACAATATGACACTAGAAGTTATTTAAATTTTTGAAAACTACGGTACTGATTTTTAGTGGTAAGTAAATAATTTATTAACCGTAGCCGGCAAATATTATTATAAATATTGTCTAGTCTCATTATAACTGGCAGTCGGAACTAATTCAGTATATAAAACCAGATTACACCTCCAAAAGAACTTAATAATTTCTGTGAGTATTCAGAGCAATAATGGCTATAATCCATCCTATGGTAGCTTTAACTACTAATTCCTATTGGCTAAATTGCCGTTATATTATCACTACATAACGGTCTAGCAATTTTCGTTGTTTTACAGTAGGAGGGCGCATTGCTGTCACATACCTATAGTATTAAACAGTTGTATATAAAATAGATATATGAATTCTTATAAGGAATAGAAGACTTTGTCAAAGTGTATAAATTGAAAGGAGTTTTAAAAAGGAACTGTGACCGATCCACTAATCCGATGTTATTAAAAAATATATATTTTGTATAAATAACTCAAACTTGGAGCGCAAAAAAATCCTTTGGAGGTCTATTAAAAAAAATTTAGTCAGTTAAAACTCGTCCGATCACCAAAACTAATTACGGATATATTTTTACAATTAATCAAAAAACAAAGGAAAATGACCCAGTTTTCACATGTTCGTAACGTGCTGTTAAAATTTGAAATAGTTTGATGTTAGAACTGCCACAAATTATTTTAAAAGATTGATTGTTTTTGATGGAAAATTCAATAAGCGTTCACGCTTCAATCCTTCACATGCTTTCTACGTGGGGTACGTGAAAAAAATGATATTACAATCCAAAAAGTAAGAACCCCCTTCAAATGCATTGTGCTATGTGTATTAATACATCGTGAATCAATGTGTAAATTGATGAAAATAAATAAAATACATACACGCGGATTGTTAAATATATGTTACGTCACTATTCATTGTTGTGAGAGTTCCTGCAAGGTGCTGGAATCAATACCTGAAGACGTTGCGAAGAGACGAAAAAGAAGCAATAAAAGTGCAGCAGCAGAAATTATAAAAAGAACAAATAAATAATACCATCATAATTATTGTAATTGGAATTTAACAAAATAAATATTGGTTTGTCTACAAATAAAAAGCATTTAATTAAGTAAGGAGAGAAGTAGATATAAATGCAAGAAATGTATACAAAAGTAGCCAGCAGCCGATTAGCCGCATCATATGGTCCTTCGAGCCGGATTGTAGATAATACCAATTAAGTAAGAAATAAATAAATTATTGAAATAATAAAGTAATAAAATAAAGTGACAGAAAAGTCAGTCGAAATAATTATACCTGGATACGAAATATACCTGACAGTCAAGTGTCAAGGTAAACTTCAAACCTGACAGTCAAGTGTCAAGGCAAACTTCAAACTTGACAGTCAAGTGTCAAGGAAAACTTCAAACCTGACAGTCAAGTGTTAAGTAAAACTTCAACTGTGTGTCATTTTTGTATGAGAAAAATTGAATTTGGGTGCATAAATAAGCTGCTATTTTGATAAGAAGAAGAATAAATTCTAGCAGAGACTGGTTATGGTTGGAAGAAGTCCAATGTTTGATGGTCAGTGGTTCGCGCTTGGTAAATTGCGAGGTAAATAAGTAGAAACTTAGCGATCGGGTAAGTACTGCCAAAAAAGTATAAAAATAGTTGATATTTTCAATAAATAAATGGTATTTTGTTTTACTGAAATATGAAATAATAAATAAATAATATTTACTTGGCATTATATTGTAAAAGTGTCAGTATTTTACCAGTAAAATGTCAAATAAAGAAAAAAAGGAGTTAGTTAAAAAACTCAAGAGTGATAGAAAGCAAATTTGTGCCCAATTAGAAAGATTTTCTGATTTTATTTCAAATTGCGATACTTTTACAAGTAAAATTAAAATAAACGAAAGGTTTGTCAGATGTGAAACTCTGTGGGGTGAATTTGGTAAAGTACAAACTGAACTTGATTATCTTGAAGATTCTGGTTCTAATGACAGAATTGATTTTGAAGAAAAATATTTTGATATAAGTATTTTTAAAGAATTGTTGACAAATAATTTAGAAATAAATCCCGGTTCAAATAGTAATAAAATTCACACAAATTCACAGCAAACTTTTGTCAAATTACCACCATTAGATTTGCCTGTTTTTTATGGCAATTATGATTCATGGTTAGGTTTTTTTGACACATTTGTTGCTTTAATACATTCTAATAATAATTTGAGTGATGTGCAGAACAGCTATTTACCTAACAAGTGCGGAAAATGAATTTTTCCGCACGAGTCTGCCGTTCACCGAACGACGCGTAGCGGAGTTCGGTGAACCAGCCGAGTGCAGGGAAAATATTTTTCGCACGTGTCAGGTACAATAGTTTTTCTACAGACGTGTGGAAACAAGTAACACAAATTTCAAAGAAATTTAATAATTTTTAATTAACTATAACAATCACATACATATGTAACAGTAACTTATTCTGAGAAAAAAGTAATAACTACAAGTTATAATTGATATATTATTGATTTTGACTAATCGTGCCGAAAAAATTTTCCGCACTAGTGTGGAAAAACCAATTTTCCGCACGGATTTTTGACATAATCGTGCCGAAAAATGTTTCCGCACTAGTGTGGAAAAACTAATTTTCCGCACGGATATGAGTGCGGAAAATTGAATTTTCCACACGTCTGTAGGAAAATTTTATTACCTAAAATCTTGTTTAAAAGGTGAAGCTGCTCAGATAATTCATTCCCTTGAAGTAAATAATTCCAATTATGAAATTGGATTTAAATTATTGCGTGAAAGGTATGAAAATACTAAATTTATTATTCAAAGCCACGTGAAGTGTATTTTTAAATTACCAGCAGTAGGCAAAAATACTCTTTGTGATTTACGAAAATTGGTAGACATTATTCAAAGCAACTTGAGAGCACTGAAAAGTTTAAAAGAGCCAATAGACAGTTGGGATACATTATTGCTTTACATAATTATAAATAAGTTAGACTTATATTCCAGGCGTGGATAGGAAACTTTTTGCGTTAAAAATAATAAAGTAAGTTATAGCGATTTAATAAAATTTTTGAATGAGAGATGCCAAATATTGGAAAATTTGGAATCACATAAAACAAATTTTACTCAATCGCATTTGTCTACTGGCAAGCATATATTGAAAAGTTTAAAAGCTACCCAAGGTTATGTTTCCACTGGTAGTAGTGATAATAATTGTCTTTATTGTAAAGCTGGTAAACATCCTATGTATCATTGTTCGAAGTTCTTAAGTTTGAATGAAATTCAAAGGGTAAATGAAATAAAAAAGTTGCATTTATGTCTTAATTGTTTTAAACCTAATCATATTAGTACAAGGTGTTCTTATAAAGGATGTCAAAAATGTGGTTAGCCACATAATACCTTATTGCACATTGATTATTCGAAAACTGCGTCAACTCAAAATCAAGGTTTAGTAAATTCAGATAACGTTCAACTGGGTATAGCAAATACAAATAAAATAAATAGTCCGAATTTTTCGCCTTTAATAGAAAATAAATGCAGTTCTGTAAATGTTTGTACATTTTAGGGTGCAAGTAATAAAAGCCATAATTTTAATAATAATGCAACATCAGAAATTTCGGAAAACAATCTCAAAGGCTATTGACAATAATTTTATTTCCATTAATACGCATAGTTCAAATAGTGTAAGTGATTGTGAAGTGCTGCTTTCAACTGCCAAAGTATTGGTGTTTGACGGCACAGAAAACATACATGAGGTAAGAGCTTTGTTGGATTGTGGATCACAATCCAATTTCATTTCCAGTGACTTGATGTCAAAATTAAATTTAAATTTATGCGAAACAAATATATCAGTGGTTGGAATAAATACTTCAATAACAAAATCAACAAAAATAGTACAAGCAACTATAAAATCAGTTTTTAATTCTTTTAAGCAGATTAAAATTTTTTGGTACTGGATAAGATTACTAATAATTTACCGATGTTGCCAGTTAATGAAGAAATTCTGAGGATTCCATGTAATTTAAATTTCGCGGATCCTAATTTCAATATACCAGGTAAAATTGACATTTTGCTAGGTGCAAATATATTTTATGATCTTTTACTGGTAGGTCAAATTAAAGTTGCAAATAATATGCCAATTTTACAAAAAACTAGATTAGGTTGGGTAATATCAGGAACAGTTCCCTCAGATCAAAATAATAAATCATATAAAACACAATCTGCACAAGCCCAAACATTTTGCAATCACTCATCGAATTTGACATTAGATAAACAAAAAGAAAAATTTTGGATCGTGGAAGAGATGACATCCGCTACATGTTTGAAGAAGGAAGAGCAAGATTGTGAAGATTTGTTTGTAAATACGACAAAACACGGATGTGATGGAAGATTTGTAGTGAAGTTACCGATCAAAGAAGGAATAGAAAATATTGGGGATTCAAGGCAAATAGCAGAAAGGAGATTTCTTAAATTAGAGAAGAAATTTGCATTAAATAATAATTTAAAATACGAATATGACAAATTTTTGACAGAATATGAAGAGTTGGGACATATGTCTGAAATACCAATAGAAGAAATAGAAAGTAATGCAGTTACAAAAGAGGATAGAATGACGATAAAATTGAGAGTAGTATTTGATGCAAGTGCTAAAACAAATTGCGGAATAAGTTTAAATGATAAATTAAAAAATGGACCAGATCAATTATATTCAATATTGGCAAGATTTAGACAACACAATTTTGTTTTGGGTGCCGATGCAGAAAAGATGTATAGACAAGTATGGATCGATCCAGAACAAAGAGATTTACAAAGGATAGTATGGAGAAGAAATCCTGAAGATAAGTTAAAATATTACCGTCTCAATACAGTTACGTATGGAACAACTTCAGCGTCATTTTTAGCTATTCGTTCTTTGCATAGAACAGCAGAGGAGCAAGAAGATAATTATCCAAGAGCTAGTTATGAAATAAAGAAGAATTTTTATGTCGATGACCTTTTGACTGGAACATCTACCATTGAAGAAACTATAAAATTAAAAAATTAAATATCAGAGTTTTAAAGAACTCAGAATTCACATTAAGGAAATGGGTATCAAATAATAAGGAATTATTGTATAGTGAAGAGAATGAGAAAATTAAACAATATACAGTGGATCAGAATGTCACAAAAACTTTAGGATTGGTTTGGAATATTCATGAAGATAGTATACAGTATATTATTCAAATGGAAAGTTGTCTTCGACCAACAAAAAGAAATATTTTATCAATTTTATCAAAAATATTTGACCCTTTAGGATTATTAGGTCCAATAATCGTTTGCGCCAAATTAATTATGCAAAGATTGTGGATACAAAAGGTTGATTGGGACGAAGAAGTTTCTCCAGACTTATACAACTTTTGGAAAGAATTTTATAATGATTTGCCACATTTAAATAATATACATATTCCGCGACATGCAGTCAGTTTCAATGCCATACAAATAGACCTACATGGTTATTGTGATGCTTCAGAAAAAGCTTTTGGTGGATGTGTATATTTACGATCTATTGACAGCAATGGAAAAATAACTACGCACTTACTAAGTGCAAAATCAAAGGTAGCTCCAATTAAGACAATAATCTTGCCAAGGTTAGAGTTATGCGAAGATGTGCTCTTATCAAGATTAGTAAAGAAAATTATGGATTCTCTCAGTTTAAAAATTAGAGAGGTAAATTGTTGGACTGATTCCAAAATAGTATTATCTTGGTTGGCGGCAGAACCTGCAAAATGGAGCATATTTGTATCACATAGAGTAGCTGAAATACAGCAAAATAATAATTTAAATAGTTGGAATCATGTTAGAAGTGAAGACAATCCAGCTGATTTAATTTCGCGTGGATGTGATGCAAATCAATTATAGAAATCTAAAATTTGGTGGCATGGACCGGAGTATTTGAACAGCGATATACATGATTGGTCAAAAAATTAGTTTCAATGTTTTGAAGAGGACATTCCTGAAATAAGAAATGTCAGGCAAGTAAATATTTTAATTTTAAACCAAGATATATTTTTAAAATTTTCAAATTTTTTAAGATTACAAAGGGTAGTAGCATATTGTATACGATTTTATAATAATTTAAAGAATAAAAATAATAAAATAATGGGATGTTTAACTGCAGTCGAATTATAACAATCATTATTATGTTTGATCAAAATTGCACAATCTGCTGAGTTTTCAAATGAAATAAAAAATTTGAAAGGTAAAAAACCACTTGCACATTGTAGTAAATTAATTGCATTGAATCCATTTTTAGATAAAAACGGAATATTACGCGTAGGTGGTCGCTTAGCAAAATCGTCTATTAATTTTGATCAAAAATTTCCTATTATACTTAATAATAACCATTATTTAAGTAATCTAATAATATCTTATGAGCATAAAAAAAATCTACATATGGGACCCCAAAATTTACTTGCTAATATTAGATGGAGATTTTGGATTTTAGGTGGCATTAGTGCTATAAAGAAGGTACTTCGAAAATGTATTGTGTGTTTTAAGATTAAACCTCAATTTTTTAATACTTTAATGGGTGAATTGCCTGAACAGCGAGTTACTCCTGCTAAACCATTTTTTAATTGTGGGGTTGACTATGCTGGACCTTTTAACATTAAAGCTTCAAAATTACGTAATAGTAAAATTTTAAAGGCCTATTTATGTATTTTCATTTGTTTTATCACTCGAGCAGTTCATCTGGAGGTCGTTTCAGATCTGAAAACTGAATCGTTTTTAAATGCGTTAAAGCGTTTTTTAGCAAGACGTGGTAAATGCAAAAATATATTTTCTGATTGTGGCTCAAATTTTATAGGTGCAAACAACGAAATGCGTGAGTTTTCTAAATTTTTAAAAAGTAATGATTTTAAAAGTAAAGTATTTCAATATTTATCTAAAGATGAAATAACATGGAATTTTATTCCTCCGCGCTCACCGCATTTCGGAGGTCTATGGGAAGCAAGTGTTAAGAAGGCAAAATATCATTTATATCGAATTATTGGCAATGCTTCACTAACTTTTGAAAAGCTATCAACTGTTTTTATACAAATAGAGGCTTGTATGAATTCTCGTCCGCTAAGTCCTTTATCGAATGATCCGAACGATTTATTGCCGCTGACCCCAGGACATTTTTTAATTGGGGAACCATTAATCGCTTTACCGGAATCAAGTGTGTGCGATATAAAAGTAAATAGAATAAATCGATATCAATATTTGAAACAACTTACTCAGACTTTTTGGGACCGTTGGTATAAAGAATGTTTAAATGAATTAAACAGACGTTCTAAATGGCAATACCCGAACGGCCCCGAATTAAAAGTGGGTGACATGGTAGTTCTTAAAGACGAAAATTTACCACCGTTAAAGTGGTCTCTAGGACGAATTGAACGGTAATATCCGGGAAATGATGGCATTTTGCGCGTCATTTTAATAAAAACTCAGAAAGGTAGTTTTAAACGAGCAATTACTAAAGTATGCGTTCTACCGTTAGAATAGTACGTTCAAATAATTTATTTTTAAGTAAGATTTTAATATTTTTTGAAAGTAGTTCAACGGGTACTTTCAAGGGGGGCGGTATGTTACGTCACTATTCATTGTTGTGAGAGTTCCTGCAAGTTGCTGGAATCAATACCTGAAGACGTTGCGAAGAGACGAAAAAGAAGCAATAAAAGTGCAGCAGCAGAAATTATAAAAAAAACAAATAAATAATACCATCATAATTGTAATTGGAATTTAACAAAATAAATATTGGTTTGTCTACAAATAAAAAAGCATTTAATTAAGTAAGGAGAGAAGTAGATATAAATGCAAGAAATGTATACAAGTAGCCAGCAGCCGATTAGCCGCATCAATATCAGTCACGTGATAAAAAGACAAATAATTAATAATCACTTGAGAACAATTTGTAACACAATTTCTGTTGAGTTCGATTTTTAAGTTGTTGTAAAGTTAAATAGGCATGCTAATTTCGCAATTGTATGTAGTTCTTTTCTGCTACTACGTAAAGTTTTTTCTTATATACCTTAAGAACAAACACTAGTGGTGCACTCGACATTTCGTTTTTGTTTTTATTATCAATATATCGTTATTTCTTTGTATAATCCAAAAATCGACCAAACACCCATCTTTGGAGTACAATTAATAGTAACATGTTTTATTTAGCAAAAAGCTACAATTGAATATTTTTTAATAAATTTTTTTAACACATTTTTATAGATTTATATTTAAATTTTAAAACGCAACCTTCTTTTAACAAAAACAGACAGAAAATTTTGCAAATTGTATCAAATATTACGTATCATTTTGTTTTTTAATTAAATGTAATTTTAAAGTTTTTTTAAACAGTTTTAATAATTTTTGAGATTTAATAGAAGTATACAAATTATTAAATAAATTCTATCAAAACTTTATAAAAAATAGGTTTATAAGGTAATGTTTTAGACACTCAATCCACATAAAAATTTTGATTAGTTCTTGTTTTATAATAATTATGATGGTCATAATTAAAAAAACAAAATTTTTTTTAAACAATCAGGCAATAAGTTATCTTTAATTTTATGTATAAAGATACATACTAAATAAAAAATTTAACTTCTAACATTCAACCAATCTAAATTTTTCAACATGAAATTAATTTTTGTATATTTTGTCACAATTTAAAATAATCCGCATTGCCTTATTTTGTAAAATTTGTAATTTATTAAATATTTCCTCACTAGCACAATATAAAATGGAAGAACAATAAAGAAAATGTAGTAATATAATAGTATTAAATACACCTTTTTTAGCAAACACACTTAAATTAGAACTGATTCTTTTAAAATAAACTACTTTTCCGGCAATCTTCGAAATAATACTTTCAAAATAATAAAAAAAATTTAATTTTGAATCAATGATTATCCCTAAATATTTAAAATTGTTTACTAATTCCAATTTTTCTCCATCAATTACAACATTTATATTTTGAAAATTTAAATCATATACCATACCTACATTTAGTTTTTAAGATATTTAATTTTAATTTATTTACTTTTAGCCAATTTATTAATATATTTATCTCAGAATTTAGAGTATTTAGACCATCAAAAATATTTAAAACATTATTGTAAATTAAGGTGTCATCAGCAACATTTGTAACTTACACATTTTTAAAACTAAAGGCTTATCGTTGATGTATAAAATAAATAATATTGGACCTAGTATACTTCCTTGAGGAACTCCTATATTATTATTTTTTTTTTATTTGAATATTTTAAGAGGAAGTTTTACCACAATGAAAATTGCCGAACGTTTTGCTGGTCAAACGAAAAGAAAAAATAAAAATTGGTATTTAGAAAATAAATTCTACTTTAAATACCCCATCCAAAAAAGTAAATGACGATCAAAAATATTCCCAAAATTTTTTTTAGAATTTTTTTTTATTTTTAGTAATTTTGTAATATCATCTGCAAATTATTTAGGTAATATCTGATATATTACAAAAATAATATCAATTTATTTCATTGCTTATTTTGAGAGAATTGTATAGTGAAAGAACAATGACATTATAATGTTAAAAAAAATCTTAACCTATATTTTTCGATATACTTATGAAATTTCTTGATATTTATTTAACATGTTAATTAATACCTATAGAATATGAAGACGATGTTGATTTGTGTAAAAGTTAGAAAAAATTAATAAATCTACGGGAAATAGGTTATAGGTTTGCAAGCATGTTGATACTCCCACCTTAAGGCAAATTTTTCAGTGTCAATTTTAAAATATCATAGGAGTGTATGGTATCAAATTGTTGGAAAAAAAATGCTCGTTTTAAATATCTAAGTGAACCACCATCGTTCTATTTGGAAAAATGGAGTAAACGTCAAGAAAACAAAATTTCATTTTTTAAACGCTTGTGAAACTTAGAAAGTCAATTGAAGGGTCTCGGGAGAAAACCATGGATGTCACAAAAAATGTATTTCGAGAAAAATGAATTTTAAAGTTTCATACTCTATACAGTGTGTCCACGGATGGACCTAACTATACTTGTAAAAAACTTTATTTTCAATTTTTCGAAAAAAAGTCATTCTTCATCATTTCTTTTGCTTATTAAATAAATATAATTTACTTAAGAAAATTTCCATTTTTTTATACAGGGTGCACAAAAAATGTAAAAATGTAGATTTGCAAAATAAAAAATTTTTGATCCAACTTTTTTGAATGATCAAAATAAAAGAGATTGGAAAGAGAATTCGAAAAGCCGAATAAAGTTTTAAGATATGACCTGTGGTAAATACGATATTTTATATTAAAACTTTAATCTGAAGGAAAATATCAATAATTTATTTAACTTTAATATAAAACATCGTAGGTACCACAGGTCATATCTTAAAACTTTATTCGGCTTTTCGAATTCTCTTTCCAATCTCTTTTATTTTGATCATTCAAAAAAGTTGTATCAAAAATTTTTTTATTTTGCAAATCTACATTTTTACATTTTTTGTGCACCCTGTATAAAAAAATGGAACTTTTCTTACGTGAATTATATTTATTTAATAAGCAAAAGAAATGATGAAGAATGACTTTTTTCGAAAAATTGAAAATAAAGCTTTTTACAAGTATAGTTAAGTCCATCCGTGGACATACTGTATATTAAGAAGTACTAAATTTAAAAATGCAAAAAAAATAAAATATGGTAGAAAAACATTATAATAAGAAAAAATATTATTGACTAAGCATGTGGGTATCATAGTTCTTATGGCATTAAAAAAAATCCATCTAACGACACATTTTTAACGGAGAAAACAATGAATGTCCATTATTTAGGTGTCCTCTTTTTCGTTACCTATAGAAGTAAAGTAGGTACGTATAATGATGAGTTACAGTGTACAATATTAAATCATAGTAACTTACTTTTATTTAAAGAAGTTATATGGATTAGGTACTGCTTCGAAAATTTTTAGTTGGATTATGGGACGCAGCTGATACCATTGACTTTCCATCTATAAAGTATTGATTAAAATAAATTCTTATTAAAAAGTAAAATTTTCGGGGTTAAAGAAGGAGCTGTTTCTTAACCAGTACTTAATTTTCTTTTGGATCGGGTTACCTTGGATGAGCCTGGTACTTGTAACAGAGACCGCGGCATCGCGTTCGGATGAGTGGACATTCATTGTTTCGACCGTTTACGCGTGGACATCCACGGTTTTCTCCCAACATAGCATATCTAAAAGGCTTAATAACTCAGCACATTCATCGTTTTCTCCCTTTATTAATACGACAGTTGATAGTGTTTGCCAAGACCCACAAGATGGCGTGTTTAACTTAATTTCGAAAGTTTTGTGACATTCATGGTTTTCTCCCGATACCCTTCAATTATTATGTCATAATTTTAATTTTCATATACTACTTGACTATAAATTAATAGATTTAATTAATTTGTAGCACTCTAGATTTAAAATAAAAAATAAACATAAAAATGTTATAACACGTCAAAAAATGACAAGTGAGGTGTCATTTTACTCAGAATGTTATGCTGAACCCAAATAAGTAAAAATATACAAGATGTCCCATTTAAAATATCAAAGTCAAGGTCACTTCCGGTCAAACCGGAAGTGCTAACAAATTAAAAATTACGCCAATAAATGCAGACTCATCTCTTATTCGTAATCTCAAAATTCCATTTTAATATCTATAAATACAGAAAAGTTATAGGGGTGAACGTCTTTTGAGAAACACCCGGTATAATGTACAGGATTATCCAACCAAGACTAGACAAGGCGATTTTTTGACTTTTTCTGTACTTTTATAAAAAAACTAAAATAGCCATCTTAAGTCATTTTCTCCCGCAAATTCGAATATCTTCAGCAAAAAACAATTGAACATCAAACAAAAGTACTGGGGGTCACTTTGATATTTTTTTAAATGGAACACCCTGTATATTTTTACATTTTTAAATTCCACATAAAATTATAATTATTTTTTATTAAATGCACTATTAGTCTATACTTCATGGTTTCCGAGATATTGACTCTCGAAAAGTGACATTTTTGAACTTTGACAGCTTATAACTTTCTAACAGTACGTCTTAGAGCAAAACGGCTTACATGTCCCTATCTTCAATTTTTATTATCTTCCCAAAAAAATCAACTTCCAGTTAAACCGGAACAACTATATTTCCTTCTTTCGAGTTACATCCGGTTTAACCGGAAGTTGATTTTTTTGGGAAGATAATAAAATTTAAAGATAGGGACATGTAAGCCGTTTTGCTCTAAGACGTACTGTTAGAAAGTTATAAGCTGTCAAAGTTCAAAAATGTCACTTTTCGAGAGTCAATATCTCGGAAACTATGAAGTATAGACTAATAGTGCATTTAATAAAAAATAATTATAATTTTATGTGGAATTTAAAAATGTAAAAATATATAGGGTGTTCCATTTAAAAAAATATCAAAGTGACCCCTAGTACTTTTGTTTGATGTTCAATTGTTTTTTGCTGAAGATATTCGAATTCGCGGGAGAAAATGACTTAAGATGGCTATTTCAGTTTTTTTATAAAAGTACAGGAAAAGTCAAAAAATCACCTTGTCTAGTCTTGGTTGGATAACCCTGTACCTTTGGTTCCAGTGGCTTGTAAATTTCATTATTCTAATTTGGAACCTAATACTTTAGCATGCTTTTGCTAAAAAAATCATAACTCAAAAATCTTACGTGTTAAGAAGTTTTTACGACCATTTCGCATTCGCATCGCAAAATTGTTGTTCCCCAGTATAACATGCCTTAAACAAAAAAATAATCTACTGTGTATAAATTTTTTCTTACCTTCAATATCCATGTTGTCAGGATGCGTATTGGTCAGGTTTGATCCTTGTACTTACTATATTTTATGTAAAGCTTATAAACAAATTTGGGACATTATAGAACCGATAAATTCAACTGCATTGCCCAATATATCGAACAGTAAATAGTTATCACTACCGCAAAAAAAAATTAATCGTTCGGAACATTCGAATGAAAAATGTATTTAGTTATTTTAAAAATTATTTTCCTATATTTTTGTCTTTACTAGTCACGTCTCCAACACCAACTGAATAACCAGCCTCAAAAAACCAAGAACTTACAATAAAATTAACCAAATGGCATTATAAAATACGTATAATCCTTTTTACAATCATCTAAAATAATCATAAAAAATCAGAACGACTATTTTGTGCTTATGCAGTTAAATTTGATTGCCTATTTTCTATAAAAAGTTAAGGTCGTTTGCATCGTAAACGTAAACCCTTATTTAAAGGGTTTGAAAAACTGAAAGAACTACATAATACAAAGTAAACTGTTAAAAAATTGTTTGCTTGACCTTCATTTTATTAAAGTGCGAAAAAGGGGCCTCAAAAAGCAAAGGACGTCTATTTTACGCTTGTATACAGCAAACTGAAAGGCTGGGAAACAGTTACAATAGTATTTTTTTAAAACCGACCAGAAAATATTCACTTCTTGACAATTTTTCGTTTAGAAAATAACCTTTTTTCGATCGCAAGACCGGAAAAGTGACGTTAGAGACCGGAAAAGATTTTTCCGGTCCCTGTTTTTTGTTTTTCCAATCGCTCTTTGATAATACAAGCTACCTTGAGTTCGTTACTATGACAACAACATTTCTATGAATTGTCTAGTGACAGTTCGTTGATTTTTAATTTGTTGTTTATGTCAAACTTGTTTCGCGAGTTCGCAAATTTAACAATATGAATTCAGATTTTGAATTATCCGACACGGAAAATGAAATTTCAGAAGAAATTTTGGAAGCAGCAAGGAAAGCGACTTACAATATATTGCCAGTAAAATCAAAAGCCCGTTACGAGAAGTCATACGACGCATTTAAAAATAATATAAAATAATTTAATGTAAGTATATTGAAGTGTCGGTCTTAAAAAAAAATATTGTACGTCACGCAACCGAAAAAATTAGTGTTTTCCAGGTCTCTCAAAGCTTCCAGGACTCGCCTTTGTCTCGACCTAAAAAACACTACTTTCCGGTCTTGTAACGTAAATTACTATTACGTTACAAGGCCGGTAGGTGACTTATTACAGTACGAGCCTGGAATATAAACGAGTGCACCTAACGGACGTGTATCGTATGATATTTTATTTCATTTTGTCATTATAATCCTTTTTAAAAGGATTTAATAAAAATGTTTATGACAAATTTTAAAATATTATTGGCAATATTAATTGGTCACTGGATATAGTTTAAATAAAATAAAAATTACTAATTTTGGTTAAGCAAAATATTTAAAAAATTGTAAAAGAGAGTCTATTCTGTAGTTGCGTAATATTTTTCATTTACTAAAGTTGGTAGAAAAAATAATTTTACAAGTTAAAGCATCTAAACAGAGTTACTTCGGATCGATAAATATATAGTCAAAACAAAATAAAAATTACTAACTTTAGTTAAGCAAAATATTTAAAAAATTGTAAAAGAGAGTCTACTCTGTAGTTGCGTAACATTTTTTGTTTACTAAAGTTGGTAGAAAAAAGTATATTATTTATAGTAAGACATGCTGCTAAAATAGCGATATTCCACTAAATAAATATAAGTCGGGGCGTGGAACGCATTTTTATAGTCGGCCATGATTGCCTTTATTTTGTTTTGAATTATGACCGGGTCTGTTATTATAAGTTTTAAAAACTTATAGAGGTATTATTATATTCCAAGTTTAATTTAGTTTAATGTATATATGATGAAGTAAATAATTAATGCTCAATATGTGTACTTGAACATTTTGTTTCCTATAATTTTAAGTTGAAACTTGTCAAAAATCCAAAGTAAAAAGTAATTATTTGTAAAAACAAAAGATGGTTGCTAGGCAATAGATTACAGTACCTGATACTGTAATGTTCCACTTACCGGCCGCAAAGGAGTACATGGTAAGTTGATTTACCGGACAAAATGAAATAAAATATAAAAACTAGTTAAGAGCAAACACCTAGACTTTATGATCAATATTTCTTTACTTCCTGGTTTTATTCAAAACTTGGTCAAATAGGTATCCATCTTCGATGTGCACAGTTTTGTTTAAAGAGGTTGGATTTCAAAATAATTAAAAGCACAAAAATGACCGACAGAATTCACGCTCAATGAAAAAAAAAATGAAAAACTTTTCTTATTACTGATTTCTCAAAAAAATTTCTTCCTGATAAAAGGTTTTGCGTCCGCTTAAACTAAAAAAGCGCTCATTAAAATAGAACAATACTGTAGAGCAGTGGTTCCCAAATTTCGCAAAATCCCGGACCCCCGAAATCGGATTATAGTAACATGCGGACCCCCATGGCCAGTTAATCTTTAAAAGTACCTACTAAAACAATCGTTTTGTAACTTATTTAAACAACATTTTATTTATCAATACAACGTATTTTCCTTAAAAACAATAATAAACTTAAAACACAAAGATTATCTCTATTCTAGTGGTGAGTTATTTAGTTATTTTCGTTTTATTTTCCCTTTGTGCTCCGTGGGTTCGCGGCCCCTTAAAAAATACGCCGCGGACCACCATTTGGAAACCACTGCTGTAGAGCATATTTATAATATAGGTACGTGGGAGATTCAATTTTTTAAAGGTTGCCCACGAGTAAAGTACTATTATTTTTCGTTTCAGATAAAATTTTAATTTGTAAAAGAGTACGACGAAGTATTAAATACCGTGCGAGCAAAAATTATTTGCACCAAAGAGGGCTTGGAAAACGTAATGATCTCAAAAACTAATTGAAATATCAAGAGTAATGAAGTGCAACTTTTTTACGTATAAAAGATTTAGGTAAAGCGGTAAGAAATGTGAGAGACAAAAAATATATGCGAGCATTTATCAAACTCTTATTGTGTAGCAGTGTAGCTAGCGTTCTCTAGGAGGTACCCATCTTAAACTCATTGTCGTTAACAACATAACTATACCAAATTTGATTCGTATCCGCTTAACATCAAATCATCGGCAATTTTATAAAGTAAATATTTACTTGGGTCACCCTGTATCTCTTAAGCCGTATAAGAAATGCAATTAAATGATATATTTTCAAGTTCATCTGTTCTTCTGTTGCTGTGTAGCCCCTTAGTTATGGGACACGCTATATACGTATACATATATATCCATATGAAATTCCCACAAAAGTAACAATACAAAAAGGGTTCCCAATATGGTGTTTTAATTAGACGTGCACCACAAAGCTTATATACATAAATACCTATTTTTGCTTAAGTTTTATAATGTTTTCACATACTTATTTGTCAATATTTTGTTTTATAAATAATAGAATTATAATACGCCATATCTTTACAAAATATTAAAACTCCCTTACAAAATTTATCTGATGGCGAAGGCGAAGGTAAAAGAACTTAGTCCGGTTCTGTTTCTGTAACCAACCGCTTAACATAAAATATACCAGATTTCAACAGGGTACCATTAATGACAGATGACGCGGCGAGTTCTTAGATTAATTTGACTTTATCTTATGCGATGCTGACCTACCTCAACGCATTGCAATAGCGCTACGTCATACGGCGGCCGGCGCGCTTTTCACGGTATCGTCGATCTCTCTTATACGCGCGATCATTCACCATAACGTGTCTTTTTCTTGAGAGCAAAATATAGGTAGGTATTCTGGTAGTTTTTAATGGAAATTAGTTGTTTCCTTTATTGATATTAATGGCGTAAATTGGAATTTACTGTTATTCTGCACCTGTTATAACGATGACATAAAGTATTTTTGCCCAACAAAAACTTAAAATAGTCCATATAAGTACTATTATTTCAAAAAAAAATACGATGCCCTGTCAGTAAAACTTATTGATTTTGATCAATGATCTATATGTTGACAACACCGTTTCTAGAAGAGAGGTGATGAAGAGCTGGATGGGATAGGCAGTAAGGATTAACGGTTGATTTACCTTTGAGTGTGAACTTGCTATTATAGTTTAAACCTAACCCACAAATAACCCAACTTTTTACCTTCCATTTATTCACCTATGAAAAGTAACTGCTGCAGAATTATTATTTTTCGATTCTCGCATACTTGGCACTTGCTAGTTAGTCTCCAAAAAATATCACAAAACACTAAAAACACAGCATTTATTACACAAAATCGAAAAACTGAAGAGAATTTCGGACCTCTGTCAAAGAAACACCAAACAGAAATAGGGATGTTCTATATACATCGACGCATCGAAAACATCGATATTTTCAATGCAATACATCGTTTCTAAGCTATGCATCGAGGCCATTTATTTTGATATTATTTGTCGATGCATCGATATATTTTAATCGAAGTATTGGGCCTTAATTTTATTCGTAAAATAATTATTTTGCCTCTCAAAATAAGGTTTATTACTAAAATTTCAGGAACATTAAAAACATTAATTCGTTTTTAACCATAACATTTGAAATTACATTTCTACATAGTTTCAAATGAAACTTAAAAAAACATATTTCCGATAAGTTTAGTTAATTTTTTGATGTGTACCTTTTAGCCCCGGTGTTCGATATGTAGGTAAAGCAAATTGGTTAGTATCAATAAAAATTATAAGAGCAACAAAATGTATTTTGATTTTATTCTGAGTGACTTTTGCCAAGAGATATAAAACATTTTTGACAGAGAAATTATATCACCTATTATAATATTACTTACAAACAAAATTATCGCGATAATCTCCCGTTGCTATAAGCAACGTAAATAAAAAGGAGCCTTCTAATTGGTTCAAAATAAATTTATGTAATTTTCTAACTAATTTGTTTTGTGAATTACTCGAAATTTAAAAATTATGTAATTGACTGCGCCGGCGGTGCCGGTGGATAAAAAATGATTTGTCAAACAATGTGCTAATATAATTCTATCGCCCATAACCTCTTTTAAAATATCCTTAAGTAATAAAAATATCGGCATGAAATTTTACAATAATTATAGTAGCCCCAAAATGGACCCCTGCGGTACTCCCCTGCTCATAGTCAGACGTTGTGACTGTTTAAAATCAACGACGACATATTGTGATTGTGAAATGTATTTATTATGCTTACTAAGAACAAGGGTTGTGGTAAAACTGTGATTTCTTTTCGGATTTTATTCTCATTGGCCTATTCGCTAAATTCAATTTCAAATCGGACAATGAGAATAAAAATCTCGATTTGCATTTCGCAATTCGCGTCTATATGAAACTAACATTACACAGTTCATCAATATCAGGATGATATTTCATAAAACTCATGGTCTCGATTGCAGGTTACTTGAGTTTTAAACCGACATGCCCTATTTGTTCATCCTCTACCTCACAGATGGCGCTTATATGACTAAGAATAGGAAATCAATAAATTATTTTGAAACGACTATCGACGTTTTAATTAGCGCATTCACCATTGAATCAGGAGAACTTTGTATTTTTCAACTTCAGAGTGTTAAAAACTTAGATTTAAAATGAACTAAATCAATGATCAGTGAAATTTTTCTGTATGTTTCAGACTTGTCATTGTTGTGCTGTTTACTATTCTCGAAACTGGCTTGTATGGTAATAATTATAATAACACAAAGTATGTTTTATATAATCATCCTTTAGACTTTAGATAATTCAGAAAGTTTATTTAAGAAAACAGGAAAATGGGAGTAAGGTTCAAGGTTTTTCCATTTTTCAGAAAAAATCGCAAATAACAAACTTTAAAAATTTAATTTTACATTTAACTAAAAGTCCATTTATCCGTTTACGAAATATTAACACTTTAATGCTGGTATGTACCATTGGTATGTTTCTCGAGTTCGTTTCGTCAACGTTCTGAACTCTGAAGTCACAATAATCTTTAAGGCATTGACAATGCGAATTTGCTATGCAAGGTTCAGACGTCAAAAAATGAAAGAGGATGTCAGCTTCAGGGGATTGAAGAATAAGTTTATCGAAGACAACATAAACATATTTATTATATTATTAAATTTTAAATAAACTTATTATTATTATATTATTATTATTAATTCAAATGAAAATTAGAATTTCCTCTGCCTATATTAGATACATTCAAAATGCGCCTCGCTGAGGATGAGCGCTTATAAATTTTGATTATGATGGGTTGTGGAGATAAAAGTAGAAGTCATAGGGAAGTCCGTGATATGTTCAAGAAAAATGACCAAATCGCCCGTCAATTGGTCAATCGATAGTGTCTAGGGTAAGGCTTATTGCACACTTACACGGTGACCGTCCTAACGGCACCGTTTAAGCGATTTACCGCGTTCGTGTTATCCTTGCACACATGCACGGTTTTCGTCAGTTTGATTCTATTTTGATTCGAGTATGGATCATAGACGTGCTGTGGCGATTTTAAAGTCTTACATGCGTATCAAAAAACGATGAAAGGCACGAAACAGAATTTTGTGGGTTCATCCCATCAAATTGGAAGGAAACAATTCAGTGCATTCTTTGCACTATTTGGTCAGTTGAGGGAAGACGAAAAAAACTTTTTTAACTATTTTAGGATGTACATATCCAGCTTTGATGACCTACACGAACGATTAAAAAATTCGCTTCAACGTCAAAATACATATATATGAGAGAGTGCATACAGCTTATTGAAATGTTGGGTTACAATCAAAATCAGGATTGACCTCCAAACATATTACATTCTAGACTATCTAGACACTTCTTGTGCAGTTTCTGTCCTTATACAGGGTGTCATTTAATTAAGTGCCGATACTTAAGGTTGTGAATCCTTGGGTGATTTTAAGAAGTAAAGTTAATATTAACATATGTCCTAAAGCTCTTCATTTTTGAGCTACAGGATGTTAACATTTAAAAAAAATATAACTTTTTTATCATAATTATTATATCACTCTTAGATATTTTTATGAAATTTTGTACACACCTTTTAATCATTAAGGAGCATTTTTTAACTTAAAAGATTTTTAAAAAAATTTACCAGTGACGTCCGTACGGGGTTTGAACTGAATATTTTTAAAGAAAAAAATAGTACGCCACTGATTTTTCTAAAAACAAAACTTATATTTAAAATCCTCATTTATTTTGGAGCAAATTTGGTCCATAAACTTACTTTCGTACGATGCACCTTTGTTGCATAAAAAAATAAAAACCAAAAAAAAATTTAAAAATTTTATTTTAAAAATTGCAATTCATTTAGTAAAACGATAAATTCCAAATCTTAAATCTGAAGCGAAATGACAAGAGAAGAAAAACAAAATATAGAACCCACATTATTTACAGTAGTTGGTGGAAGTGTCCTCCACCCACACGTATGCAAGCATCTACTCTTCTTCGCATATTGAGTGGTTTCTTCAAGACCTGTTGGAAAATCCGTTATTTGACAGGCACATTCTTTTTACCGATGAAGCTAATTTTTCTCGCAACTCAATAAGAAATTCCCATAATAACCATTTATGGGTAAATCCTCATGCAATTATGTAATCGAATCATCAAGAACAGTTCTCATTAAATGTTTGGGCTCGCATAATTGATAATTATTTGATAGGCCCATTTTTTCTACCAAGAAGACTTGATGGACACTCATATTTACACTTTCTTGAAGAAGATCTGCCGCCAATGCTTGAAGACCTTCCAATTTTATTAAGAACCCAGATGTGGCTAATGCACGATGGTGCGCCTCCACATTTTAGCTTACGAGTGCGTGAATTTTTAAATCACACCTATCGCAATCGGTGGATAGGTCGCGGAGGAACGCAGTCATGGCCGCCTAGATCTTCTGACCTTAATATTTTAGATTATTTTTGCTGGGGGCATCTAAAAAGCTTAGTGTACAAAGTGCCGATTCAAACCGAAGAAGAGTTACGGAATCGTATAATAGTATGCTGCAAAACCATAAGAAACACCCCAGGAATCTTAGAAAATGTGCGTCAGTCTATGCGAAGAAGAGTAGATGCTTGCATACGCGTGGGTGGAGGACACTTCCAACAACTACTGTAGTTAATGTGGGTTCTTTTTTTTGTTTTTCTTCTCTTGTCATTTCGCTTCAGATTTAAGATTTGGAATTTTTTATCGTTTTACTAAATAAATTGCGATTTTTAAAATAAAATTTTTAAACATTTTTTTGGTTTTTATTTTTTATGCAGAAAGGGTGCATCGTACGAAAGTAAATCTATAGACCAAATTTGCTCCAAAATAAATGAGGATTTGAAATATAAGTTTTGTTTTTAGAAAAATCAGTGGCGTACCATTTTTTTCTTTAAAAATATTCAGTTCAAACCCTGTACGGACGTCACTGGTAAAAATTTTAAAAAATCTATTAAGTCAAAAAATGCTCCTTAATGATTAAAAGGTGTGTACAAAATTTCATAACAATATCTAAGAGTGATATAATAATTGTGGTAAAAAAGTTTTTTTTTTTTAAATGTTAACATCCTGTAGCTCAAAAATGAAGAGCTTTAGGACATATGTTAATATTAGCTTTACTTCTTAAAATCACCCAAGGATTCACAACCTTAAGTATCGGCACTCAATTAAAAAACACCCTGTATATAGAACTTGTTTTGTCCCAAATACCTGGCCTTGCTTCCACCAAAGATATAAGCATATCCATATCCATACCCACTGCCATTGCGTGAATTGTAGTGGGGGCTCATGGTGACATCGCGGTGGAACGGAACCGTATACACGGTGCTATTAGAACGGTGGCCGTGTAAGTGTGCAACGGGCCTTAGTGGAAAACTTCCCTTGCTGTAAAAAATAGTGCTAAAAGTGGTCGTCCTGGTATGCCTGAGGAAAAAAAAATTATTATCAATACAGGAAGATTCTCATAGCTCAAGAACACAATTTGGGCGTGAAACCACCTAAATTTCTTAAAAAGTTTCATTCTTATAAACCAGGAGTTGTACAAGAGTAATTGTACAATGATTCCAACCTATTCATAGTATACATAAACAATATTGTTAAAGCTCTAACAAAGTGCAATGTACAACTATTTGCAAATGATACCTTAATATATCTAATTGGTTAGGCGATGTTGAGAGTGTTATCAAAATAATTAACGAAGAACTAGAAATTCTACATACCTACATGGAAAACTCGGAATGGATTGAGTTTGAATATAGAAAAAACTAAGTATATTTATGATGACAATAAGAATTAAGCAAAATCGCATTGAAACGGAAACAGCAACCAAAATATCCATTAACAGGCCTAATATAGACAAAGTAAAGGAATATAAATACTTGGGTATTATAATTAATGATCATTTTCCAGCCATGCACAATACATAACAAAAAAAATTGCAAAAAGTTAACCTTTTAGGAAGATTGAGTGCTTATTTGACTGAGTGGTCCAAATTAAACATATAAAACAATTATATTGCCTTATTTTAATTATTGTACATCTATATTGTTTCTGCTCAATGAGACGGAGATAAACATATTGCAAAGAAAACAGAACCAGGCAATGCGTCACATACTTCTATGTGATCGCTACACAAGCATTGCGCATTTAATGTCTACTGGCTTGCTAAGTGTGAAACAAATAATTTTCGTAAATACAATGACAGTGGTAGACAAAATAAAAAACGGATTATTTCCTTAGCATTTATTGCAAAATTTAAGAAATGTGTCAGATGTACATGATTATCCAACACGGACAAGGGAGAACTTTTATGTGAATACAGTGTCTACAACGTATAGCCAAAGAAACTTTTTCCATAATGGCCTTATTCAGTACAATCAACTGCCCAATAATGTTAAGATCTCTCAAGCAATCAAAAGTTTTCGAGAAAGGTGTAGGTATATAGACGATTGTAAAAGTAATGTTGGCATACAATAGATAGGAATGTACCTAGTTATTGTAGGAAATTGTAAAGTTTTGTAAATATTAATTATGTAATTGTTAGCTTTGCTATTAATTAAAGATAATTATTATTATTATATTATTATGATTCTGATAGGCGGGAGCAATTTTATGAAATAGTGATTAAGCTAAAATTCAGATTATAAATAAACTTTTTACAACATCTACCATTCCAGTTTAAATATTCTTCTCTCCTCACACTTATGGTGCTGTCTCACTAATATGACACTTAGCTTACTGCTATGTAAATAACTTATTTTCTGCCAATATTTCACGAATGGCCTCTCGTTAGGTCTATCATTACGGTGGAAGTTTTTCCAAATACTTCGCTTGTTTTTTTTTCATCATCTCGTAGCTCCGTTAGGACTGTTTGCACCTGTTGTATTTCTTAAATTCCTTATTCTATTTTCCTGATGATGAATGTATATACATTCGAAACATGTAGAGACTTTACCCTTTATTAAACCTTAAAACTTATTTTAATATACCAGTGGAGGAAGACTTAAAGTGTCTTATTTCTTTCCCTTTTAAACATACACTCCATTTAAAGTATGGACTATTTCTTCAAGTTAAAAATTCAGATACTGGGCAGAGAAAAATCCTCACTGGTCAGTGACGGACTGGCCCGGCCTTTTATTTCTTAAACGTTCTGTAGCCTTTTGGTAACGTGAAAATTATACTTTGTTAAAAAGTAATACTACATTATTTAAAAAGCAAACACTTATGCTCGTGCAAGTTGGATACGATGCAGATAAAAAGTAAATAAATTTTAAATTTTATTTAAGATTAAAGATTATATTATTTTGTTATAAAATTTTAGAACCGCGACATACAACATATTATGGGGTGACTGAATGAACTGAAAAATGACTATATTTTCTACAGTAAAGAATATATTAAAAAAAACAAAAATACCTATAAAACCGTTGGAGAATATAAATGAAATATTTTGCGGACCACCATCACTTCCCTCATCCACTTTAAAATCTTAAATGGCAATACACCTCTCTGGAAAGCTCAACAAAAATGCTTTTTAGCGATACCAAAATTAATGAGATTTAGGTACGAAATGTTTTGACAATTTCAAGCGTTCCGTTGTCGGGTTCCACAATTTATTTAATAATAAATAAGAGGAACGTCCAAATTTGATATAAGTATAACATAATATATTGTAAATTCACAATGAATATCTATTTATTTTAATTATATTTCAGATTTAAAAGAACTGAAATATTGAAATATTGTTTAGAGTTCCCTTCATAAACCTTTTTGGAGGGAAAAACTATTAAGTTTAACCCAGATAATAAAGTAGGGTTGAAGTAATCTATTTACCAATTACTTCCCCGACGACTTTAGCAGAATGTAGGGCGGCAAGGGCTGGTAGAAATAAAACAATCAGTTAGAAAAGTTGAAATAGAAATAATGCCAATTTTATTTTTCTTTACTAAAAGGCAAGCGTTCAATCCAACACATTGGTTGGTATGACAATATGATTAATTATTTACAGAGAAACCATTATAAAACGCTAATTACGATAACAACATTTTTTAGTGTGGAGACAAATTATAAAATGCAAGAGAAAGTCAAATAATTACATTTTGGTTCAAACCTGAACAGAGAAATTAACTTAAAGTTCATAGAATAAAACGCAGTTTTTATTACTTTATCGCGTGCATCCGATACGAGAAAGGATACAGAACGACACTGTTCCTGCAGGAATACCTTCGGAACCTCGTACGCACAATTATGAAGTTACAAGGACATTTACTTCTATCATTTACAATAACGACAAAACCTTTACTTGCCTAGCACGGCATTTTTATATACAGGGTTGGGCAAATGTTCCGGAACGGCTTAATTACAGGCGAACGAAAAATGATATTGGCTCCGGGTTTTGGGCAATCTATAGGACTCAAATTTTACTATTTGACTATTATACCATATGTCAGTAATGTCACCAACTGTCAAGTGTTGACGTAATTTTTTTTTAAAATGGAACACCCTGTATATTATCAGATATTCTAAATCTTCAATACATTTAAAATAATTTTCGTATATGACTAAATTCAACTGTTTCGGAAATACGGGCAAATGAATCTAGAAAGCCTATATAATACATTTTGTTTAAAAATCAAGCAACATATTTCTTTTATTATGACATACCAAATAAAAGTCTTAGTTTCCATGACTCCCAAGTGTCAGTCTGACAAATTTCGCATTGATAGTAGTTTAACTCAGGGGGGTGTCACTGATATAGGAGGCCACGACAACAGCGGGCCAGGACGAATCAGTGGGGCAGGGGTGCATACGTATCAACTAGGGACTTGTATTTTTACACTAAAAGTTTAGTTTTATTAATAATTCTCGTTGTTTATGCAACTTTTTGTAAAATTATTATTATTCACGTTATTACAAATTATAATTAATTCTTTTTAGCGAATTTACAAGATTTCTGTTGTAAATTTTATTAAAATCTCAACTTCTTAGTGACAAAGGTGTTGGTTGGTCACACTGTTTTTAGCATCGCCTTTATCGATCGCCTTGCCAATCCCATTCAAATTCAAAATTCCATTCAGCCATTTTCTTAGTTTGTTTATGGTGTGTTTATGTCCGCTGATCGCTTTTTTGTTGGAATAAGTAGACTGTTTATGGAAGGAAGTGTTATGTTTTCACGTAAGTTAAGGTGACAATTTTTTTAAAATTACTTTTTGGTAATTGAAGTTTATCTGTTGTAGGTCAATGTGTGGGTCAATGTTAAATGGAATTTTTATGGGAGACGCTACGCCACGCCACGCCATCCTGGGTCTAGTTTTTGGTGGTTTGGATATTTTCTTGGACATGCAATGTAAGTATACCTTGTATTTATTAATATTTTTAAGGGTTTTCTTCACTACCCTTCCACAAAATTGCTTATTAAACCCTTAAGGTCAGTGGGTCAAAGTTTCAAAATGCATAACAGGTATACCTCGGCCTTCTTTTACTACATAATATCACCCATATCATCACAATCTAATTATAACAGTTTCTCAACAAAGTTTCCTTCACAATTTATAAATTATTCATACAATTTTGACCGAAGGGACAGTAATTTATACTCATATAAGTCATATACATCAATTCATTTGCACAATAACAAGTAATTTGAAATTATTGTAATAAATGTTTTTTATAATTCATTTGGGGGTACCAGTCAGGCAAGGCTATTAAAATGAAGACCGTATAGTATCAAAACTGCTGGGTTTACCAGTATAAATAAAATATATACTAAGGTACTTTATGGTTATAACAATCTGGGCAGTAACTTCTTATTTCATTAATCTTTTATAATCAATGTATTGTCTGGTATCTGTTTGAAAATAAATCAAGCCTGGGATGTTCACTGACCAGTCAGTCTGCCTGAGCTTGATATAAAATTATTTTGGCCATAGTTACTTCTATGAGGAAATATCGAAATGGTATTCCTGAGATGTGTTTCTCTTGAAGGCAACCCTATTTCATCGAGCAAAAGAGGGCAGTTATATTTATTATGTTATATGTTATAATTTCAAGATCTTTTATATCTATCCCGTCGTTGACAAAGTGTCCTGATCTGAATGTTAGATTCCAGCTGAGAATAGGTCAGTTGTGGTGCATTAAGTATGAAAGTTATGTAGGTATTTTATGAATTTATGTTGTACCATGTCTAAATTCTGAATGTGTTTACCCCGTTGTAATAAAACTTACAAATTCTTTAATTTTTATGTCACATTGTACATTTTTTAGCATGGCACCTGTGATCTCATTAAACTATTAACTGTTACATTTATAATAATCATTTTCTCACTGACTTTATAGGTATGGTTGGGGATCTTGCATGGGTTAAAGCGGGATAGGTTGTATAGTAATAAGAATAAGATATTTGTGTACCTTTTAAGCAGAATCTTAAATAATCTGAATTAGCATTGATTTTGGTTTCATCAAACTTTTGCATTTACTTTGGGGCTATGTTAACTTACATTTTGCATAAGAGGCACACAAATCTAAAATCAAAAGTTTTAAAATTATGGCGAAGGTAGGTAGAGTCAGGTATTCGTGCAAATTCCCAAATTGTCTGAGTAATTATTTAAGTTATTGCCCAATGTTTATTAAAAACTACGTTCATATACATTTTTTTTCTTTTCCTGAAAAAAATAAACACCTGTGTACCTAAAGCCTGGAAAGATATCTATAAAATTAATTATGATGTAAACTGTGTAAAGTTTTATGTTTGCGAATACCACTTTTTGCCATCTGATTTTTACAGCTCGATACGAATAGATACTGCTTTTGTTTTCCCTTTTTTTCAGGATACTTCCACTGCCCTGAGTGCCGCTGCTGCTGGCCACTGGGACCATTTGGTGTCTGGTGGCTGTTGCAGTCAACAGAACTGCATGATTTTGCATACTTAATTTTTGATCTCAGATTAGACTTTAGGAATGGAATTTATAATATACATAGTAGTTATTTTTAACATTTTAATAAAATGTTTTTCTATATAATCCTTGTTTCGTTTAGGATGTTTGTAAATATATTTAAGCAATTTATAGTCTTAATAATAAGTAAAATAGGTTTTGTTTGTAATATCATAATTATTGAATTTTGAAAAATATTTCTTTTAGTAATTGTTTCAAAATAAGAAATGAGCACGCCTATACATATTTTAAAGAAGAAAAAAATTAAATTAACAACAACACATAATTATTTTGAAACAATTACTTAAAGAAATATTTTTCAAAATTCAATAATAATGATATTACAAACTAATCTTTTTAAATATTCCCGCCAGTATCGTTCGATAAAAACGCTATCTTTTTTACCGATACTGTCACCTGCTAAGTCGGTAAAGTCACTTGCCATTGTACCGATGATACCGACAAAATTAGTGATGCCAGGTGGCTCATAGATGGCTCATGATTCGACGCAATAGCATTAACGCGACATTTCTTAAACCCTTTATTTTTCTGTGGTTTAACTGAGTTGTGAAAGTTTTTTATTTCTCGAGTAAACCTCTGATATAACTGATAAAATTATGGTTCAGCTAACTGAACAAGAACGGATTACTCTGCTTATGATGATAGGATATGGGGATAGACGAAGATCTTTTCAAGCAACCGACCTTTTTAATCAAAGTTTTCCTGTTCGAGATGCCATTTCTAAATCAAATGTTAATAGAATATTTCATAACTTTGAGCTTGAGCATACGGGTACGGTAAAAAACTTGCCAAAAACAGGTCGTCCAAAAACTGCTACAAGTGACGAGAAATCCCTGGATGTTTTACTAGCCCTGCAATAAGAACCACAGACCTCAGTTCCAAAACTTGTGCTCTTGTACAAGATAACAGCGAAAAATCTATTAGAAGAATCCTCAAAAAAAATAAAATGTTTCCATATAAAGTAAGCTTGCTTTAAGAGCTATCAGAAGACGATCCTGATGCAATGCAATTTTGTCAAGAAATAATGGACAACCTAACTTTGTAAGTGGTATTTTATTTTCTGACGAGGTTACATTCTGTCTTAATGGTTTCGTCAATAGGCACAACTGTCGATACTGGTCAGACCATAATCAACAATTGGATGATGAAGCACCGTACGCAATATCCTGAAAAATTAAATGTGTGGGCAGGTATAATTGGAAACCATATTATTGGGCCTTTCTTCCTTGATGGACATTTGACAGCTAATTACTACTTAGATCTGCTTCGGAATAGAATTATACCAAATTTGATAACTTTATATTATGATCAGGATAACGATCAAATACTAGCGAATTACATTTGGTTTTAGCAAGATGGGGCGCCAGCTCATTGTGGTATACATGTCAGAAACTATTTGGATCAAACTTTTCCTGGAAGGCGGATAGGTAGGAGAGGGTCCATTGAATAGCCTCCTAGATCTCCAGATTTAACACCTCTAGATTTATACCTCTGGGGTCATTTAAAACTGTCGTGTATCGTTCACAACCTAAGTCTTTGGAGGATCTTAAAAACAGTATTTTAGATGCTGTGCATGTTATTTCTTGTGAACATTTGCAAAACGTGCTTTCCCAATTTTCCGAGAGGATTGGACACTGTCAGGTGGCTGAAGGACAACATTTTGAACATTTAATTAAATAACTTTTATTATATTTACTTTTATTATATTGTTTATTTAAAAATTATTACCAATTTTGTTTATTAAACAAAATGTATTGGGCTTTCTAGATTCATTTGCACGTATTTCCGAAACAGATGAATTTAGTCATATGGTATGCTATACGAAAATTATTTTAAATGTATTGACGATTTAGAATATCTGATAATATACAGGGTGTTCCATTTAAAAAAAATAAAAAATAACGTCAACACTTGACAGTTGGTGACATTACTGACGTATGGTATTATAGTCAAATAGTAAAATTTTAGTCCTATAGATTGCCCAAAACCCGGATCCGATATCACTTTTCGTTCGCCTGTAATGAAGCCGTTCCGGAACATTTGCCATAAGTTGGCTAACTCCACTTGACTTCACTTGAGTTTTTCAATGACCGCGGCTTCAGTACAAGGTGGGTGTTTAAATTAGTTTTCACCCATATTTTCTTAGTTGATTTAACTTCGGATCACCACAGATGTAGCACAGACTATTAATTAATTAGTGCACATTACGTACGGTTATGTAAATTGGGAAAAACCCCCAATTAGGGTATAAAGAAAAGAACTTTTTAGTTTTTTCTGACAGTCATGCCACGTTACTATGGAGAACTTGAGGTAGGAGGCCGATCGCAATGCATTGGATTCGGTCCCAAATTAGAATTGGTAATTCAGCTTTACGAGTTGCCATAAGATGGCGCTCGTGTTCAAAGTGGGCTATCAAATAAATGGTTTCTTATGGACGCGATAACTATTTTTATTTAAATTAGTTCTTTAAGGAACAAATAAGGACTTTTATATGAATTTACACTTACTTTGTTATACTTATTAGTAAACTCGGCCTGTATAAAGTTCCAACGATGCTTGGTTTTTAAAATACAGGGTATTAAACATTCTAGCTACAGAGGTTTTTTTTAAAGTGAGCTTACCTTTGGAGCTAAAAAGATACTTATTTGGCTTCGTTTCCTCTTTGAAGAAGATTCTGTCTTACGCCTCGACACAAAGCAAACTCTACTTTTATAAATTGTACCATTATTCATTATAAATATGGAAATTAATTACAATACAACGTTATTTGTCTTGTCTTGCCTTCAAACGTTATTTGTTATTTCGAAAAATAAAATGTCAATTGTCAAAAGTAAAAGCACAGAAAAATAAAGGGTTTAAGTAAAAGTTAAAAACTATGGAGGATCTAGTTTTCCATATTAAAAACGAAGAAGAAGAAGACAACATCAGCCCCCTTCGGACGCGAGAGCCATCTATCGGCCAATAGCGAACTAACCAAAAACCGGGACGGAAATTGAAAATGCTGCCATTGTCGATCGGCCTCCTACTCTCTAGTTCTCCATACACGTTACGTCTGATGTGTTATTTTTTTGTTTTTCAAGGAGGCGCTAAAAACCCTTTCTCGTGTTGCATAACTTGACAATTTTAAATTGTGACAAATAGATGTCGCCACGAATTCTAATTTTTAAGAACCGTTGTTGTATTATTATACAGAGAGGAATTAAGGAAATTAACAGAATTTATTAAAGGGAAAAAGTTGGAGTAGTTCTCCAACACATTTTAAAATAAATTCTATCACCACGCGAAATAAAAAACACTTTGTTTCATTTATTTTCAGTTAGTTTAACAATCCAGAAAAACCGCATGAGTGAACCCTAAAAAAGAAAATTCGGCAATGAAACCCAAAGCAATAAAAACAGAAGAAAAATAATCAGTGTGCATTTAGCTAAAAATACTTAAGAAAATACAAATACTCCTCTTGGGCTATAGTGAGCAGTAAAACATCGAGGAATGACTATTGCCCATTAAAAATTTTATGACGATTGGACAACCCTCTGCGAAACTTTATGACGCATTTTCCAACGGAATTGTTTTTCCGTCAAATTGCTCTATTTTCCATCTAAAACAAATACGGGAAAATGACACTGGAGATACGCCTTATTTTTTTATTTTATTTTTGCCTGAACGTGCAAAGTTCTATGTGTGCAATTATTTTTCCTGAATGGAATGAATAATAATAAAACTGGATAAGTTTATAAGCCAAGCAAAAAGAAGTTTTTTGCGGCAATCCAAAAACATTGCTGATTTTGTCATTGAAGGAAGGTAGGTAGCACTTACTAGTCGAGGACGTAGTTTGCGCCCTAGCCACAGCCAGGGCTGGCTAAAAGTAGGAGACTAGTCAAAAGCATACACACTCCCGAGCTGTGTATTATATTTTTTCAATTCCGATTGTTCTATATTCAAAAAAATAGTTTTTTTCGAATGTATAATTCAGGTAATCCAAGTTAGAAACCCTGTACATATGATAGATTTAAAGCAAGGTCTTCTGAGATTTAAGAAGGAATAAGTAAAACAGAATACAGGCAAGTTCATAAAAAAAAATGTTGACCTTTAACTCGTGGAACAAAGATACAAACCAAACTCTATAGTCGAGAAGCAACCCAAAATTGCAGTTTAGTTTCGGGAATTTTTTTTTATCGATGTCGGTACTTTTGGCTTTTGTTGAGAGGCCCGGAAATACGGTAATGTATAAATATACTGTATATTATATTTAGTTTAATAAGTTATGTAATAGTTTATATAAGTATTTGTTTGTTTTTCAGATGTTAAAACAGAAATATTTTGACCGGCATTTATATTTATTATTGGACTTGCATCCACAGGATCACAGGAACGCAACAACAATATGGCATTTTCACTAGAAAACTAAACCAGGAATTAAAGTAGACAAAGGAGATGCACTTATTATTTAATATGCATTAAATGCATGCAAATGCAAAACCAACATCGAATATATCCAGTTGATTTCACAAGGTCACGTGCCATATAATTCATGGAGACGAGACAGGACGGACAGCAGTGCTACGATAAAATGATAATAATATTTCAGTCACTTTAAAATATAAAATATAAGATTTTTTATAGTAAATATCACTGTGTCCTTAAAATATGTTATGCTGTCCTAATAAAAATATGGCTAGAAAACACTATTTTTAATTTTGGCAACGTTGATTCTCGTGTCCTGATTTTGGCAATTATTTTTAATGTATCTTTATAAGATTTTATAAAAGATTCAACTCCCCAGTTTTATAACTATTATAAAGCAATAAAACACTTTTGGATTTGAATGAAACAGTTTTATTTCAAAATAATAAGTTCGGCAGATGTTTAAACATGACATAAAAACAAACCGAAACCGATATCAACGTTTTGTCATGTTTTAACAAGCAAGACTAACCTAACCTCAAATTATTTAGTTGAACTCAGTACCCCTGACTTTGGAACGCCACCTCACCCCTCGGAGATGCCCCCCACCTTGATCTGTCAAAGTACCTTTATGAACAGGCTAGTATATGCAGCCTCACTTACTTTTTAAAATCAAGAAGGATATAATTTAAAAAATCAAATTTCCATTGACACGACTGGTTGCCGTGAAAATAATTTATTTGTTTAAAAATTTTATCAGTATTATCCAAAAAGTGGAAAAAAAGATACGAAAATGTCTATAAGAATTTCGAAATTTGTTATTTACGTACTTTAGTCTATTTACTTACCTCCCTAAGGAAATAAAACTTAATTACCTTTCCCAAATCAGTGTCAGTTAGGAGTCAGTTGAAATGCTCTATCAAACTATAGAACCCTCGATTTTTCATGAACTTAAGAACCAAAAGCACTTACAAGGAAAATACAATCTAAATTTAAACGAAGAACTTATACACTTCCGGAAAGATGGTGCAATGGTGCAATTATGCTGCCGTAGCAACAGAGTGTTTGGACCAAGATTATCCAAATCATCTAATCGGCAGAAGAGCTAAAATTGAGTGGCCGCAAAGATCACCTGATCTTACCTCTATGGACATGTTTTTATGGGATTTCATTAAATTACTAGTTTACAAAACCCGGCCGGCTTCTTTAGTTGTAGTGTAAGTATTCCAATAGATATTTTTCGGAAAGTTAGGGAGAAATTTGAAAATCGACTTTATTTCTATTAGAACAAAATCGGAATAATTTTGAGCACTTAATAAAATAGTTTAAAAAAAATAGCAAAAAACAACTAATAGGACTAAAATAGTGTTTTACTTTAGGCTTGGGTTTGTTCGTTCGTTTCGTTTTTCATATCATTAATTTTGGTAGCACTGACAAGCATTTTTGGTAAGCTTTTCAGAGAGGTGCCACAAGTGGAGTAGTGCCATTTAAAATTTAAAAATAGATAGATCAGGTTTGTGGTAGGCGGGGGTGGTCCGCAAAGAAACTCATTTTTATTCTTTCGCATTTTTGTAGAAATTATATTTTTGTTTTTTTGATATATTATTTACTATAGAAAACATTGCCATTGTAAGTTTTCAAAAAGTCACCATGTACCGTGCGAGCAAAAATTATTTGCATCAAAGAGGGCCTTGCATCTAAGGACGTAATGCTTAGCCGTAAAGCTTAATACCTGTTGGGTGTCAGTAACTACCTGAATTAACAATCAATCAGTTATTCCGTCATCTTGGACAGTCGTTACAAGTAATTTTATTCATCGCTAATTTTTCCAATTTCTTGAACAATTCACACAATGGGCTTTACGGAACAGCACAAAACATTCATGGTTGAAGCGTATTGCTGGGGATTTTTATTAGGGAAACACTTCTATACAAAACAAAAAAGGAGCAGGAAGACAATCTGTAAGACCAGAAGAACTTGTTGCAAACGTTCGTGAAATAATGCAAAATACGCCAACAAATTGTATAAGACGCATGTCCCAAGAAGTGGGAAGATCTTATGGAACATGCAGGACTATTCTTGAGAAGCAGCTAAATTTATTTCCTTATAAAGTATTCCAAGAAATACAAGCCGCAGATTTTGAAAGAAGCAGGAATTACTCTCAATGGTTTACCCAAAATTTATTGGAAATAAATGATTTCTTAGACCTGACATTTTTTTCGGATGAAGCCTGGTTCCACGTCTCCGGTTATGTGAAAGGTAGTGAAAATCCCCATTTTTTGTAGAGTCCACATTGCACCCTCAAAAAATTTGTTTCTGGTTAGCTGTTTCCCAAAGAATTATTGGTACAATTTTTTTTCATGACACAGTTACAGCACAGCGGTATAAAGAGACAATATTTTGAATCCATTTGTGGAGCAATTACTTGACGACGAACTACGTTTTGGATATTTTCAACAGAACGGTGTAACCGCCCATACAGCCGCCGAAACTATTAACTACTTACGCAATTTTTTCGACGACAGATTGATAAGTTTTCGATCAGACATTGAATGCCCACCTAGATAACCTTGTTTAACGGTTATGGATTACTTCGTTTTTCCTCATTTAAAGAACAATATTTTTAAAACACCAGTTGCAAATTTAAAACAATTACAGGAAAGGATTATCCAAGAATGTGGTAACATTTCTCCAGAGATGCTGGTCAACACTTTCGAAAATATGAAGAGACGTGTGAATTTATGCTTAGAGCATGGCGGTGGCCAATTTCAGCAATTTATGTAATTATTTTTCTTTTTCTTTCTGTATATTTTTACTTTGTTAATTTTGTAAACAACAAAAATAAATATGTATTTCTCTACTTATTTAATTACTCATTAGTTTGGCATATCATGTCATAATATGAACTTGACAAAATTTTAACCTAGATTTGGTTAGATATATCGTCCCCATATCATTATGATCTAAACCAAGCCCTACTTTTTTAATCCAAGCCCTCTTTGATGCAAATAACTTTTGTTCGCACGGTATAAAAGCACAGAATATATAGCTACGCGTAGCTATATATTCTCTGATAAAAGGCTAGTTTAAGCTAGATCTGCTAGATAATGCATTTTCGTATAAACTGCTAAGTTACACTGTGTTCATCCGAGAACACTTAGTAAATGTATTGTTAATGTTCGGTAGAGCTAATCTGAAAAACAGGGTCTAGCCTGAGAAAAAGCTAAAATGCATTATCTACTAATATCTACTAGAAGGAAATTCCTTCTCAAATTTCAATAACGACCGATGATCAGGTGTCAATAAATTTTTAGTGAACTTATTTTAAAACTATCGTTTTTGGACGCTTTTCTGCTTTTTTAATTGTAGACAAAGCGCTTTGCTGGGAACAAAGTGCGTCGCATGGAAAAGATACAATATATTTCTTAACGAAATCGCTGTATTAAAAGTAGTTCATTATTCAACAAGACTGTGCTGTTAATGGAACTGATTACCTACTACCAATAAAAACACTGTTCGAGCAAATCTGGAATTGATATAACTCTAAAGCGGGTTTGATACATACAAAACCAACATCAAATATATCCAGCTGATTTCGCAACATTACGCACCATATAATTCATGAAGACGAGACGGGACAGTGCTAGGATAAAATGATAATAATATTTCAGTCACTTTAAAATATAAAATATACAATTTTATATAGTAAATATCATTGTGTTCTTCTTAAAATATGGTATGCTTTCCTAATAAAAATATTGCCAGAAAACACAATGCTTTTAATTTTGGCAGCGTTAATTATATCTTATCGATAACTTTGCTGATTTTGGCAATTATTTTTAACGTATCTTCATAAGATTTCATAAAATACTACAACTTCCTAGTTTAATAAACTCTTTTAAAGCAATAATACACTTTTAGATTTGAATTAAGCAGTTTTATTTTATAATAATAAGTAGGTATGTTTTAACAAGCACGACTTACCTAACCGTGGACTCCGTGCCGCTGACTTTAAGACGCCACATGATGTGGATCTTACCCCTTGAAGATGCCCCCCGCCTGGATTTGTCAAAGTACCTTTATGAACAGGCTAGTATATGCTGTCCCACTTACTTTTTTTAAAATCGTGAAGGATATAATTTACAGAATCAAATTTCCATTGACACGACTGGTTGCCATGTAATTAATTTATTTGTTTAAATACTTTATCAGTGTCAGAAAACGGTAAAATGGATGTCAATGTAGCCTCAGAGGCTGTTTGCACAGCTTTATTGTTTAAAAAGTCGAAAGATAGATACGAAAATACCTACAAGAATTTTAAAACTTGTTATTTATGTATGTTTGTGTATGAAATTCCTTCTCAAATTTCAATAACGACCAATGATCGGGTGTCAATAAATTTTTAGTGAACTTATTGTAAAACTATCGTTTTTGGACGCTTTCCTGCTTTTTAATTGTAGACAAAGCGCTTTGCTGAGAACAAAATGCGTCGCATGGAAAAGATACAATATATTTCTTAACGAAATCGCTGTATTAAAAGTAGTTCGTTATTCAACAAGACTGTGCTGTTAATGGAACTGATTACCTACTACCGAAAAAACACTGTTCTAGCAAATGTGTAATTGATATAACACTAAAGCGGGTTTGATACACTAGCAATTAATTTAATATGGGTTAATAAAAAACAAGCTATTAATACAAACTATGTCTTATTAGCAAAACTGTTATATTAGATCATTTTCCTCAGTGCACTTTATGAAATAGACACAATATTTTTAATTTATAATATTTCTTGACCCCTTGCCACTAGTCTCACATAAAGCCGCACTTCAAAACATGCTTTATTTCATTCTTTTTCCATGGCCGCAAACCTTTATTCTTTAGTTTTTAATTTATTATTTCTAAACTACAAAAGCAAATTTAATAAAATTATAAACAAGTTTAAAGGACACTAATACAAACCTAAAAATATACTAGGCGCCCCATTAAAAAAAAAACAACATGTTATCACAATTTTTTGGGCGTGAATGAAATTAAAAAAAAAAACTTAATTCGTATAGGTGCTATAGGAGCCGAACGCACTCATTGCAGGAGCCTGTATATGGGTTGCTATGGATATTATATATTAGATGTTTCTATAGCTATTATCGTCTTAGTGTACCTATAATAATAATTAATTATAAATAAAAAAAAAGGCACAAAGTTTTTCTCCACAATTTTTTATTCGAATAACTAGACGAACCTAGAATGATTCATAGTAAATTGAATCGACATGTTTCGAGTGTAGAAACACTCATCATCAGGAAAATGAAGCAAATGCTGATGTTGTTAGCAGTAAAGAAAATAACAAGTGAGAATAAGCCGTAATGGAGCATTCAATGGTACATACGAGGAGTGAAAAATTTGAATAGTCAAAAGGACAGAAAATACTTCAGCATACTGAAAATTCAAGGACCAGTGCAAAGCCACTGTCTTGGGTGGGAAATAAAGAGAAAAAAAGAAAAATTAGGAAGTTTTAAAAAGACTTTGTAAAAATCATTTTCAAGTGTAAGTAATAAAAAATCTTTAGTTTAATTTAACTATGTCGGAAACATGTGAAGGTGGTAAAATAAGAGGAAAAGAAAAAAGAAAAAATTGTTTTTCGTAAAATTCATGTAGATGCTTTCATTTAGCTTGAAATGCAATACTGTTGGGGTACCAGGCTTGTTACGGCCCAGTTACCCCAGTAGGAGTTAAAACTTACACATTGTGTGCAAAAATAAGTTTTAAGAGATTTTTAAAAAATAAAAAAAAAGGTTTTGTTTTACTAGAACATCTTTTCAAGAAGTTCCACTGCAACCAGCACGTGTCAGACGGGAAATGAACTGGAACTTCTGACACGTGCTGGTTGCAGTGGAACTTCTTTAAAAGATGTTCAAGTAAAACAAAACTTTTTTTTTAATTCTTTAAAAATCTCTTAAAACTTATTTTTGCACATAATGTGTAAGTCTTAACTCCTGCCTGGGTAACTGGGCCGTAACAAGCCTGGTACCCCAACAGTATTTTATTTCCAGCTAAATGAAAGCATCTACATGAATTTTACGAAAAACAACTTTTTCTTTTTTCTTTCCCTCTTATTTTACCACCTTCACATGTCTCCGACATAGTTAAATTAAAAGAAAGATTTTTCATTACTTACACTTGAAAATGATTTTTACAAAGTCTTTTTAAAACTCACTATAATTTTTATTTTTCCTTTTCATTTCCCACCCAAGAACTTTTCAGTATGCTGAAGTATTTTCTGTCTTTTTGATTATTCAATTTTTTTCACTCCTCGTATGTACCATTGAAAGCTCCATTACGGCCTCTTCTCACTTGTTATTTTCTCTACTGCTAACAGCATCAGCATTTGTACCATTTGCTTCGTTTTTCTGATGATGAGTGTTTCTACACTCGAAACATGTCGATTCAATTTATTATGAATCATTCTAGGTTCGCCTAGTTATTCGAATAAAAAATTGTGGAGAAAGACTTTGTGCTTTTCTTTTTTCTATATCATTTCACTCCACTTTGAGTATGGATTACTTCTTCAAAATTAATTATAAATAAAGATTTCTATCATTCTTTTATTTACTATTTGTGATTATTCGTCGACATTAGACGTGAACTTTTATTTACATAATAAATATTTATAATTTTACTAAACCTTCACCTGCTGATATATCAGGACAGCCAACGCTGCGTCTAGCTTAAACGTTAGTTATGACGTCATAAACCTCATAGGTACCGTATTAAAACGCTAAATGATAACATAAACCAAGTTATGCTCGCTATTTGCATTTACTGCTGCTTTGTTTTGAATCGAATAGAGCAGTAAATTCCCTATTCCTCGCGATAGGTAAGTAGGGCTTAAATATTTGGCAGTCCATTAACTTTCCAAATTATCTTCATTTAATACGTCTAAAATTCCGACCTATTATTTTAGGGTGAATTTAGAACGAAGTGAAATAGTTGCACACATACTAAGCACAGGTGAGCTGCAATGTAAAAATAATTTAAGGTGGGACTGAGAAGGACTTTATTGCTAAAAGAGATTGGGGTAGGTACTTTGCATAGACAATTTACCTTTAGATATGTACAGCTTATCTCCTGCGCAAACAAAAGTTACGTTTTATGGGTGAAAAAATACGTCCGAGCGCATGACTCGCCGGTCAGCTGCCTTCCCTCTGGACACCTTCGTGCATGCGCACAAATCTCGTGTTATCGGCCTGTCCTACTTTACCGACATGCTCAAAATACCCTCCCAGAACCGGCTCGGCCGTTATTTTTGTTGTTGTGTATTGGTTTCTCTGTGGATTTCTTGTAGTTTTCTTATCTATCATGAATTGTGGGTGTTTAATATTTACGGATTTCTAGTTTTTGTGTAGTTTAGTGAATTGTGTCTGATTGTGAGAAAATTAATTTTGTCAAAGTTGCTGGTTGGTTAATTTTTTGGATAAAATCTGTACACCCCGACATTAAGCTTTTAATAAAGCTAGTATTCCACGGGTAAAGTTCTCGGGCAAACACTTTTCAAATTCTTGAACAAGAAATTTTGCTTGAAAATGTTTTACACGTACCCAAGTTTTTACCAATATACCTACCAACTAATATTTGACGTGAGGTTAGGTACGCGATAACATCGAAGATTGGTTATTTTGCTGGTTTTGTTTGTTTTATATTCACTTGTTCTCTTCCTTTTCGAAGTAAAACTACGAGGACGAATTATTTTTAAACAAATATTAAAAACAAAACCTTAAAAACAATTTTCTATCCTTAAAAATCTAAAAGGTTTGCTACTACTAAAACTTTTTCCCAAGTTGATCAAAAATTCAGAAGAAAGTCTAATTTTTTGGCAAGAATTTAAATTTTAAAGCCCGGACCTGTCTATTTTCCCATTCGTCAAACGAAAATTTTGCAGTGCGCATGTCTAATAGTGTCTAGCTTTGTTTACATGCGCGAGGCCATAAATCGGCCACTTTCGTGATTATTGTTTGTCCTTCTAAAGGTAAATTGTCTATGGTACTTCGTGACAAAATAATCACACCAATAGGGGAGAGTTGCCTAAGACGGGGTACTTAGGATTAAAGGGTATATTATATGTCCGGATTTTTTAAAATTATGTTCTTTGATGTCAGTAGATTACCTATAAATACTATAGTATACTACCTATACTATCTATAAATCATTGTTAAACTAAACTATTTTAAGGAAAAAGAGAGTAAAAATGCATTTTCATTTAACAGTGTCTATTACCCCATCTTAACCGAATGTGCGTATAAGATGGGATTTCCCGTAGGGTAAAATTATTTAATGATGCTTGTTTTTTTTTATAAATTTCCAGAGACTTAGTCAAAATATATTGACCACGTGGAAAAATTGATTCAAGATACTTTCGATTCTGATTGATGAAATAAGGCCAATTATTATAACTTCCAATAGTGACAGTGATAACAGTGATTATAGTGATAGTGAATATATTGATGATTGATAACCGCCTATAGGACGCAAAATAATATATAAATCGCCAAATGTTGTAAGTTTGAAAATGTTTAAAAGCCAGCTTCAGCTATTTTTGATTTCTAAATGTTATTATAGATTGAATAAATATGTGTCTATAGATGCCTAGATTTAAGTTTTAGTTTATAAGTATTGATTTGTAAAGCATTCTTATACAATTTACATTCTGTCAGACAGGAAAATTGGAAATAAATAAATTAAAAGAATTAATGTACAGGGTGTCCAGTTTTCGTGTGTATTCATGTACCAACTCCCTTATTATAAAAGATAGAAAGATGGGGTTTGCGGCTTACTGTTCTATTTTTTTATGAAACTTTCATTGCCGTAAACGAAATTTTCATAGCCCTCTCAGTTTCTAATATACAGGGCCATTTTCAAAATTTTTATTTTAATTTTCACACGAACCACTTGTTTGTTTTCAATATAATTGCTTAATTGTTGGTTTAAAGTTATGTTTATTAAAAATAATGTTAATTTTTTTTTTATATTCGAAAAATGATTAATTTTACAAAAAAAGTTAAAATTGTCCCTTTTTAAAGAAAAAATATAGACTATTATATATTTTTGAAAAGCTCTTAAAAAGAGGAACAAGAAAAATAAATAATATATAAGGTGTCCCATTAAAAAAGATAAAAGTTTGGGTCATAACTCATAAAAAAAACTTTTTAGAAAAAAACTAACTACGCCACTGAATTCAACATAAAAACTATATACCAATCCATTTTTACCTTATTGATAAGTTATCAAATAATCGAGATACAGGGGAGCGTCAAAAATGACAAAATTTGACAATGGCCCGCCATGTATGTCAGAAACTGAGAGGGCTATGAAAAATTCGTTTGCGGTAATGAAAGTTTCATAAAAAAATGGAACAGTAAGCCGCAAACCCCATCTTTCTATCTTTTATAATAAGGGAGCTGGTATATGAAAACACACGAAAACTGGACACCCTGTAGCTACCTACTATGTAATAAAATTATTATTATTATTATTATTATTATTATTATTATTATTATTATTATTATTATTATTATAAAAATATTACATAACTACAAAATAAATAAATAATTGCAATGGGAATTTTAATTACGGCCCATGTAGCTAAAAGTAGTTAAAATTGTTTGGGGACCGCTGTCTATTTTATTGTAGACTAATTTTGATCATAATCGGTTTATGGCAAATGTGAATTTACTCGCCGGACGGACTTTTTTTTTTACCTCCTCATTTGGAAGGGGCCACTTTCATTAACTTGTTATGAATTGCGGCTTGCTTGCTGTCAGGAAGTTAATGGAGCATAGTTCGAACATTTACTAGATTAATGATTAGAGTAGTTTTTAATATTTTTATCTTTGATACCCCCTTTATAATACTTAAATATTCTTATAACTTAGTTTCTTTTTTTCAATCGAAAAATTCTCGATAATCTTTCACTTTAGGTGTAGGATATGCTATATTAGATATGTTTAGAATGTTTATAAGAATTAAAAAATCGAAAAATATACGGGGTGTTCCATAAAAAAAGTACCGAATTATGTCATATCTTTAACATGTGTCACCCTGTATACTAAACTTTCACGTCAAAAGATGCGTAAATGAAAATAAAAATTTTCGTGTTCAAGCATTTTTCCGAAAAATGCATCCCTAATTTTTTAATCGAATTTATGCAGGACTTCTGGTCCTCAATGCATATCGATTTTGCATAATATATTTCGCCCTTTAGTAATAACTATTATTGAGAGATTTAAAAAAAAATGGTTATGTTATTTTCATACAACCTGATTAGCTTATTTGTCAATAATTACAGTAATTTGATTGTTCTTATTGAGTAATTTATATTATTTAATTACTTCTCTACTTCCTTATCACAACATGCAAATAAGGCAAGTATGAATTAGCAGATCAAGCATAATAAATATGTCTATTTTTATTATTATCATCACATCAGCTTTGCATTTCTAGATAGGATTTTCGGATACACGCACTCGTTGCAGTTTCCGTTGTGCTTCATAAATGAAACGTTCCACTTAATCCAGTTTCACGATCCAATCCATGAGAAAATTGCTTTTGCTGGGTGTGGCTGTTTTATTGTCTTTTCTGGATTTGATGAAAACGAATTATTTCGCCTGTAAATAAAATAAAGATCTATTTAAATGCAGATTCAAAAACTAACTTTACTTTACTTTTACTACTTAACACCTTTTACATAAATGCCTCGTAAATAAATAATAAATGTTCCTATTTATTCTTCTTTTTGCCTAAGCTGAAAAATATACCGGGTGTCCACGAAGGGTGGCTCGCCCCTCTAACTTTTTTGTTTTTTAAGATAATGAAATAAAATTCGGGGGATTTGTATACGACATAAAACTGCATTTTTGACAGGTCACTCAACATTATGGAACTTCCGGTTTAACCGGAAGTGACATAAACTTTCGATTTTTAAATGGGACACCTGGTATATTTTTACTTTTTTTGACTCCATATGACATTCTAAATACAACGATGTGTCACTTGTCACTTTTTGTCACCAAGGAAATATTTTTTTCCAAATTTATTGTTTTATCTAGAAGGCTATGATACCTTAAAATCACTTATTTCAGTTCTTTAATCTTGGGAAAAATACAATTTTACTATTTTTGGTCCTATGCTATGTGCTATGTAAAATTTAATTTTTAAAGTTGTATAACTCTTTTTTTTTAAATGGCAACATGGTGGCTCGTCGGTTTAAGAAAAAAGAGGATTTTATTACGATTATTTTGATACCACACACTATTAGGTCTTAGAAAAGCTGCCATTAAAAAACTTTAAAAACTTGAAACTTTCCTAAAATGAAGCATCTTTTGAGAATAAATTTAGATTTAAATGTATCAAGTAGCCTGTGACCAGCAAAACTGCTAAAACAAAATCATACCTTGAAGAAAATTGACATGCCGACAGCTTCTGCCAAAGTAAATTAGGTTGTTTTAAAAAGCATGGAAAAAATAGTTTTACAAGGAGTGATATGTTATTAGTGTTTGGAGAATGTAGAAATAATTCAACCAATGCTGCACGACTTTACGCAGAAATATATTTTAATCGGCGTCATCCAACTCGGCACTATTACTATTAGGTACCCAAAACTGGTTCCGAAAATGCGAAATGAGCCTGACAATAATAACATATCAACTTTTTCACTCTTTGTAAAACTATTATTTTCCATGTGTTTTAAACAACAAACTAATTTCCTTTGGCAGAAGCTGTTGGCATTTCAATTTTCTTTAAGTCATGATTTTGTTTTTTCAGTTTTGCTGGTCACAGGCTACTTGATGCATTTAAATCTAAATTTATTCTTAACATAAATGCTTCATTTTAAGAAAGTTCTAAGTTAACTTTTTAAAGTTTTTTAATGGTATCTTTTTTAAAACCTATTAGTGTGTGGTATCAAAATAATCGTAATAAAATCCTCTTTTTTCTTAACCCGACGAGCCACCATGTTGCCATTTAAAAAAAATGAGATATACAACTTTAAAAATTAAATTTTACATAGCACATAGCATTGAATCAAAAATAGTAAAATTGTATTTTTTCCAAGATTAAAGAACTGAAATTAGCGATTTTAAGGTATTCATAGCCCTCTAGATAAAAAAATAAATTTGGAAAAAAAATATTTTTTTGGTGACAAAAAGTGACAAGTGACACATCGTTGTATTTAGAATGTCATATGGAGTCAAAAAAAGTAAAAATATACCAGGTGTCCCATTTAAAAATTGAAAGTTTATGTCACTTCCGGTTAAACCGGAAGTTCCATAATGTTGAGTCACCTGTCAAAAAATGCAGTTTTATGTCGTATACAACTCCTCCAAATTTTATTCCATTATCTTGAAAAACAAAAAAGTTAGAGGGGCGAGCCACCTTCCGTGGACACCCGGTATATCATTCCATTTAAAATTTGAGAAAAAAGAAGAAATTGTTGATTCTGCTAAATGGCGCCCTGTAGCTGTCCCAACGGAGTGAAGAACGATTATGATTTTATAAAATTGATAAAACAAAAAAATTCCTATTTAGCGAGTTCAAATTTATTAAATTCCGATAAGCCATACCAAAATTGTTAATATTTTTGCATAGCAATATTTGTCTGCTCCTACAAAAACTGATATGAATGATATGAGCGAAAACTGAAAAGAAAAGTTATCCAGAATTTTCATTAGATTGAAAGAATGCTATAACCTTGATGTTACATGATGATACATGTTTACTATGATGACTTTTGAAAATCCCGCTTATTCTTTGGTTACTATAGTTACGCCCCCTAGAGGCCAACCTAGAAACTTAAAAATAATTTCCAGTAATTTTTCATGTCCACTTTTACTAAAAAAAAAATTTTCCGCCAGCCATACGACTGACTCCTTCTGAGATACGACCAAGAGTCATTCTTAATGGGACACCCGGTATGGAAATTGTAAGGAACTACTATGAATATAAAATAATAGAGAGTATAACTTTGATATCTGTACTTTTATTAATCACTCTCCGTCAACTTGGCATGTACCCGTAACAGGTCTTCCTTACCGGAATACCTAATACCTGTACAGAAATAGGAAATTATAGTAAATAGATAGGTGCTTAATATTTAATAGTTTTGTTTTTTACCTATACATTCAAACATTTACACATCCAAATAGGAAAAAATAAATAAAATAAATAAAAAATAAATTAGATCATTAATTTAAAATCAGTGCCAGTGAAGTTATATTTAAATTACTGAAAGTAAACGGTCATTTTCTAAACATATTTAACGCTTAATGAACTAATTTTAACGATATACAGGGTGTCCGGAAAAAGAAGGTCAATCCGTTAACCATATTTCTTGAGCAAAAATTATATAACTTATGATACCATTTTTCATTTTTGATCTTTATGTTCGGTAAACGGTCAAAGTTTAAAATTTAAAACTGATTTTTTGAGTAATTGGAGTATTTCATAATATATAAATTTCAAATTTTGTACATTGCTTCACCATAAAAGGTTACATCTTTTAAGAAAAACAAAACAAAAAACAATTCTCGCATATTGAAAATAGGGGGTCCAGTACCGGCTATCTTTTAGTACGTGTGCCAGTGACTTTCAAACTATATTTTTTTAAGTAATCATTTATTTTTGATTATTTTTTTACTCCTATAGAATTTCGATAAAATTTTGCATTTTGGAGATACATAATTTGAAAAGTATGGGTCCTTAACTGATGCCAAAGCGGTTTACGGTTTTCTCATTACCATGGATACAATTAATAATTAAGTAAAACTTTGCGATAAGTGACAATACCGAAAGTAAAGGACTAGCCAAAAATAATGTAAGGACAGTGGTGTACATATAAAAACCTGTAGTACTAAACCAGTTAAATGAAATTATTTTATTGCCTTACTAAGTACTTACTGTTGCTAATCTTCTTCACATAACAGTAACTTTATCAGGAATTTTGAGTGGTCATTCATTTTTACTACTTCTGTAAAACACACTTCCCGATTTACTTTATAGTGGTAAATATGATAAATATATACCTACACTGTGGGTGATTTTAAAGATTTTGTGTATATGGTTCCGATTTTGAGCGAAATCTTTCAAGTTGGAGAGCAGTTCAGGTTAAAACCACATATTTTTCAAAGGATAAGATTTTCTTTAATAAAAGGAACTTGCATGTGTATTTCACCGGGTACTCGACCACTTATTTTGAATATTTGACAATAATTGTTTTTGTTTTGTGCACTAAATTTGAAATTTATATATTATTAAATACTCGAATTATTAAAAAAAAAATCAGTTTTTAATTTTAAATTTTGACTTGATTGATTTGTATATCGAACATAAGGGTCAAAATTAAAAAACGGCATTATAGACGTCATATTATTTTTGTACAAGGAATATAAGGTTAACGGATTGACCCCCTTTTTCCGGACACACTGTATAATATTTTTAAATAATTAAACAATCTTAGTCATTTGCTATTTTATTTGGATAACTGGGAATTCTTCACTTTCATTGATATTAGCTTTTAGAGCTAACCCTACTTAAATTCAATTAAAATCCCTGGCTTCGCGTTATGGCCGTTTCGGCACGCAGGCCGCTTTGATTAAACATTGCATTAGGCAGACGAGTGGCTTATCATTTAATGGCTGCACGTTTTTGGGTGGGATGCTTTTAGTTTGAACAGAGTTTAGCCCTGTTTTACGATTATTGGATTTTGGGACGGTACACACCAGACCCTAATCTTATCAAATGAGGACAACGCCCAGGCCCGATGCACGACTCTTAAATACCTAAACTTCCAAGCCTATAAATCGCCATTGGGTTTGAGATAATAAATAATTTCAATGTGAACATTTTTCAAATTTTAGCTATACATAGATGTTTTTGTAATATATGCAAATATTATTATGAATTATATCAAACGGAGGTCAAAAATTGGGTTTCTTTTACATGCGGTGATAACCTCTTAAGGGCAATGAATCTACCTACATGTCCCCAGGGCGTAGAAATTGCTGGTTGCTCATCAACAAGGAAGATACTTCCAAATCCCTTGAAAAAATTGTGGAACCATCTAAATTTTTCTATTGACCAATAATTTTTATACAGATTTAAAAAAAAAATAATGTGTTTTATCTCCACACAGATGGGCAACTAGTAACCGCATAGATTGATGATGGCCGAATTTAACGAGACGAGATATCAAAAACTAAACTTTTATGCTGACATGCTATGGGCATGTAGGTTGATGATGGATTACCCTTACCTTATTATTTTTAAAATTTTTTGCTTCATCATATTCCGCAAAAACACAAGCTGGATTAATCCAGTTAATGCTAAACGATACTTCCGTATTTTTTTTTGAAAATAATAAATTCTTTCGAAATTTTTAAATGGATTTTAAATTTTATTTAAAAGGTATATTGTTAATTCTGGTCTGTATTCCATTATTTATAAATTAGGAACATAAAATGCTATTTATTAATATCGGTATATAGGTTTCTTTGAAATGTCACGTATGCCAAAAACACGCCCCTTTTCAAAATTATCAAAAGTTCATCACACAAAAAAAAATACAAGTGTTGTGAATATAATAAACAATTCTACAATAAACAGTGTCTTTCAAGGCATGAAAGGAAGCAACATAATATTACATACGTTAGGAATAATCAGATTTACAAGTGTACATACTACAAATATCAACATTACAGAATAAATACAATACTTGACCATTTAACAATTATATGTCATAATTTGAATTTAACCCCAAAAGATAAACAGTTTCAATATTGTTACCTTACAAGAATTGTATAATTAAAATATTTCAAAAGAAACCGACAATAATTGTATTCCTATTTTTGTTTTATTAATTATTTTGTATTTTGCAATAGGATTTCTCAATACAAAAAAAAATCAAAACCTGTAAAAGTAGTAAGTACATTATTAACGTAGGTAAGTAGTAGGCTTAGTCAAACATAATAGTCACACTCGGGAAGGTTGTAACATCGCTAGTCTAAACCGTTCTTAAAAATATACAATTTTTTCCAATCTAAACTATCCTCTTCAAAAAAACTTCCGCATCAGGAAATATTTCCATATTCACTATTTTTCGTCTGCGAAGGTCAAGGTAATTCGTTTAGTTTATTATTTTATTTCATAAATTTTTTCGCCTTAATTTAATAGGAAATAATACAATGTTTATGTGTGCATTCTAACATTTATTTTTAAGTTTCCCAAGCTTTATTGCGAAATTGGGCGGTTGAAAAGTTCACAGCCAGATTCTAGACTCCAGACCAGTGGTTCCCAACCGCTGTTCCGCGGAACATCGGTGTTCCGCAAACCTCTTCCGGGTGTTCCGCGAAATAATTTAGTAATATCAACTAATCTGAATCATGAGATAGTATTTTTTGTAGACCCGGGCCGATAATTTTAAAACCAAAAAAAAAACAGTAGGATGAAACCCATTGGAAAAGGAAGAGAATATAACAAAAATAAAAGGAAAAATAATTTACGGGCGATCCGAGGTCGGGAAGTGGAAAGGGGTGAGTTTTTAAGGGTAGAAAACGATTTATCTCGATTTCCGGCAAAACTACAAGTCCTATGGAAAAACGTTAAATGGCAAAGTTGTAGGTAATAAAAAGATCTACAACTTTTGTATTTACACTTTTTTCACATAACCTTAAAACTTATGTGAAAAATTCAATTAAAAATGGTTTTCTATTTTTATCTTTTACAAAAAAAATTTTTTTTCGAAATTTGGTGAAAACGTACATTTTTATGTCTTAAACACACTGTAATTTTTTTGATTTTAAATATTTATTTTTTCACCTTATTTTAACATAATATCGAAAAGGCACCCTAATTTTCAATCGAAAATTCTCACGTCAAAATATCTGCTTTTTAAAAAAAGTCGGTGAGCATTTTGTTCGTTGAAATCTCTACTTTTTGATGGTGTAAAAAAAATATACATTACTATGGTAAATGTTCTCAAAAAATGGAAAGAAACCCATTGGAAAAGGAAAAGAATATAACAAAAATAAAAGGAAAAATAATTTACGGGCGATCCGAGGTCGTTAAGTGGAAAGGGGTGAGTTTTTAAGGGTAGAAAACGATTTATCTCGATTTCTGGCAAAACTACAAGTTCTATGGAAAAACGTTAAATGGCAAAGTTGTAGGTAATAAAAAGATCTACAACTTTTGTACTTACACTTTTTTCACATAACCTCAAAATTTATGTGAAAAACTAGATTAAAAATGGTTTTCTATTTTTATCTTTTACAAAAAAATTTTTTTTTTGAAATTTGGTGAAAACGTACATTTTTATGTCTTAAACACACTGTGATTTTTTTGATTTAAAATATTTATTTTTTCACCTTATTTTGACATAATATGGAAAAGGCACCCTAATTTTCAATCGAAAATTCTCACGTCAAAAGATCTGCTTTTTTAAAAAACTCGTTGAGCATTTTGTTCGTTGAAATCTTTACTTTTTGATGATGTAAAAGAAATATACATTACTATGGTAAATGTTCTCAAAAAATGGAAAGAAACGAAAAAAACTCGAATCCGAATTTTTTTTTTAATCATTATGTACAATTTTGAGTAGTAGTAGTAAGTAGTATAGAAAAATAAAAAATCAAAAACTTGGTTATTTGAATTTTTCACATAAATTTTGAGGTTACGTAAAAAAAGTGTAGATACAAAAGTTGCAGATCTTTTTATTACCTACAACTTTGCCATTTAACGTTTTTCCATAGGACTTGTAGTTTTGCCGGAAATCGAGATAAATCGTTTTCTACCCTTAAAAACTCACCCCTTTCCACTTCCCGACCTCGGATCGCCCGTAAATTATTTTTCCCTTTATTTTTATTATATTCTCTTCCTTTTTCAATGGGTTTCATCCTACTATTATTTTTTTTCGCTTTTTACCATTTTCAAAGGCCTGATCTATTGATAAACTAATTACTTCACCGCAAATATGTTGACAAAGGTGGTGTTCCGCCATTTTCTTATTGCTACCAAAAGTGTTCCGCCACCACAAAAAGGTTGAAAACCACTGCCTAGACGCTTGTGCTTTCGCCCTTTTAGGTGCCATGTCTAGGTTTATTTAGTTTATGCTTATAAATGGTTTACGCGTGGTTTAGAGTTTCTTCCTACTTTATTTTTGTATATAATAATAATTAAGTATCTTAAGACAACCAAAGAACCATTGTAATAATTTCGTAAATAATAATAGGTATACCTTTCTTACTATATGTGTAACATTTTCCCAATTTTTTTCTAGTGTTATTAATAGCTATGACATATTTATTATTTACTGTGTAAGTTTTACTGGCAACATATTTTATTCTAATCAAAAATCAATATAGAAAAAAGAAAAGCACAAAGTCTTTCTCAATAACTTTTTATTAGAATAACTAGGCGAGTGTAGAAACACTCATAATCAGGAAAACAAAGTGAAAGGTAAAATGCTGATGTTGTTAGCAATAGAGAAAATAATAGTGGGATTGAGCCGTAATGGAGCTTTTAATGGTGTACAAGAGGTGTAAAATTGAATAGTCAAAAGAACGACAATCAAGACTTCAGCATACTGAAAAGTCAAGGGTTAGTGCAAAGGCACTGTTCTGGGCAGAAAAATGAGGAGAGCAAAAGAAAAATTAGGGAGTTTTAAAAAACTTATTTGTGAAAATCATTATTATGTAGAGAAAAATCTTGAGTTTTATTTAGCTTTGTCAGAGACATGTGAAATATATTAAAGTAAGATGAAAAGAAAAAGAAAAAAAAGTTGTTTTCCATAAAAGTCGAAGCATCATTTGGCTTAAAGTAAAATACTGTTGGGGTACCAGGCTTTTTACGGACCAGTTACCCCGGCAGGAGTCAAAACATACACATTTTGTGGAAAATTAATATTTAAAAAAAGTTTTCAAAAAGTTTTTTGTTTTACTAAAACATCTTTGTTGGAGAAGTTCCACTGCAACCAGCACGTGCCATTTAAAATTTTTTTTTAAATATTAATTTTGCACAAAATGTGTAGGTTTTGACTCCTGCCGGGGTAACTGGGCCATAAAAAGCCTGGTACCCCAACAGTATTTTAGTTTAAGCAAAATGATGCTTTAACTTTTATGGAAAACAACTTTTTTTTCATTTCTTTCCATCTTACTTTAATACTTTCACATGTCTCTGACAAAGCTGAATAAAACTCAAGATTTTTCACTAACTAATAATGATTTTCACAAATAAGTTTTTTAAAACTCCCTAATTTTTCTTTTGCTATCCTCATTTTTCTGCCCAGAACAGTGCCTTTGCACTAACTAACCCTTGACTTTTCAGTCCTTGTTTCACCTCTTGTCCACCATTAAAAGCTCCATTACGGCTTAATCCCACTATTATTTTCTCTATTGCTAACAACACCAGCATTTTACCTTTCACTTTGTTTTCCTGATGAGTGTTTATACACTCGAAACATGTCGATTTGAAATATTATGAATTATTCTAGGTTCGCCTAGTTATTCTAATAAAAAATTCTGGAGAAAGACTTTGTTCATTTCTTTTTTCTATATTGATTTTTGATTAGGACTATGTGGACTACTTCTTCAAAAATCAATATGTTTTAAGGGTATTATAGAATATGAAATTGGGGAATGAAATTAAAAAATGCAAATTAAAATTATAATGCTTGTGCAATCTAGTGAATGAAATACGAAAAAATCACCTCAGTTTGAAGATAAAAAGAAAAATCGCAATATTTTTTAAAGCGGGATCTAACACATCATGTCATCATCTAACATCAACATGTCATCTATCTATGACATCCTTCAGCCATATTTAATTTAATTATAGACCTTACTCTTTGTTTGCTCCTATTCTCACCCTCATCCTCCCCTTACGTTTGTTAACGAGATCACGTCCTGCTGTTTGCCAGGCACGTTTGGATCCTTCTCCCTTAATTCAAACAAACTGTAGCTATAAAAACTTGTGCTGAATTTTCGCAGCATGGTAAACAAGATAAAATGGGAAAAGGGAAGAAACGTGCGAAAAGTTTTAATAAAAAAGTTTTTTAATTACATTTTTACGATTCCAGCTTGGACCAAGAATTTTAGAAAGGGGTACTTTGAATTAATTTGCTTATGGTCTAAATCTAAATAATGTAGCTTATGTCATAGCGTCACAGTCTTACAAGGCAGCATGATTTGTTAACAAATATATGAGGTTATTTACTTACATGTACTCATACTTATACTGAGGAAAATACTCTAATACAACAGGTTTGCTAAAAGCTCAGACCAGCTAAAATGTAGTTTGTATTGATAGCTTATTTTTTTATTAACCAATATTAAATAAATTGCTAGTGTATCAAACCAGCTTTAGTGTTATATCAATTCCAATTTTGCTAGAACAGTGTTTTTATTGGTAATAATCAGTTCCATTGCCAGCACAGTCTTGTTGAATAATGAACTACTTTTAATAGAGCGATTTGGTTAAGAAATAAATTATCTCTTCTCAATGCGACGCATTTTGTTTCCAGTAAAGCGATTTCTCTACAATTAGGAAAGCAGAACAGCGTCTCCCCAAAAACGAATTGTATCCGTTAGAACCTATAATTCACCAGACGTTGGAGGGGGGGGGGGTTGGTAGCAATCGGCAATCACCGCAAGTCACATCGTTGTTCGAAGACTTCTAGCTGTCATGTGTGAATTTGAACTTTATTGATCGTACTAATACATGTTTCAATTAATTTATTTTTATTTTATATTTAAGTTTTTTAAACTTTGCATGTCCGGTAACGTAATAGAGCATTTTATTTCGCACAACCCATCATTAGTATTGGACTTTTTAATCTATGAACGAATTTTACCATATCATATTATGCAATGTTAAACGACTAAAACAATATCACACTAGAACATATTTAAATTTTTGACAACTACAGTACTGATTTTTAGTGTGCTTTATTAACCGTAGCGAGGCAATAATATTAAGATTAATGTCAAGTTTCATTACAACTGCCAGTCGGAACTACGGCCAGATTACACCACCCATAGTACTTAATAATTACTGCGAATATTTAGAGCAATATAGCTATGGTAGCAATAACTTCTATTTCCTATTGTCTTAATTTCCATGATATTATTACTATACAATGGTCCAGCAATTTTTAATGTCCTACAGTAGGAAAGCTGCTGTCACATATGTAAAATATTAGGTATTTTATATAAACCAATAAGACACTATTTTGTAGTTTATGAAATAGGTTTAATAACGTGTTTTAAGCCCGATCGAATACAGCGTGTTGTCACGTCGTATACCGTGTTTTCGTACTGCTGTGTTGTCATGTCTAACTTAAGCAAATCCTTAACTTTACTTAACATTACAACATATAGCATTAAACAGTTGTAAGAAGAGTATATGAATTCCTATAAGGAATAGAATACTTTTTCTCTGTGTACATGTTTTGACAAAAAATATAAGCTCGGATAACAATTTTTACTAATTCGTGAGTTGATGGAGATGTATATGGAAAGGAATGTATTTATATACTAAGTTATAACACATTATTATCGTTTTCATCGAACCAAAAACCGCAATCATTGGAATTGTTATAAAAGCAACTGCGAAACCTAACCACATAATACTGCTAATAAAACTGCAGTACTAAGAAAAAATAGGATCTAACTAAAAAAAAAGTAAAAGTATTAATGGAATATGGAGACTATAGACTACTAGAGTAATTTAAATAATTTAAATAAGCTAAGGTTTTATATTTTACACGAATAATGTTAAATGTTAATTTTTATAAAAATAATTCGAATTTATTTCAGTGCAAGACGATATAATGTCCAGTATTATTTTTTACAATCTTAAATTTCAAGGATTTGGTGTAGATAATTTAAATTTAACACTAGTTACTTGCTGCATATAAATTATAAATTGTTGCATTGATAGATTCTACCTTCTCCAATCCTGGAAGTTGTCTAATGTAATTCCCCTGTCCAAAATAAATGCGATTGCGATCAATATTTCTTTTCCTATGCTGTCTAAAATCTTAGAAAGAGTTATGGAACTTCAAATAAATAATTCCTACGTAACATCTAATAATATTACATCAAATAAGCAGTCGGGTGTCAGGAGGGGTTATAGCTGGTCTACTTTATTGTCGCACATAATGGACGATATCGTGTAAGCGCAGGATATGAACAAAGCCACGGTTTTAATACTAGTAAATAAGAGCAAAGAATTCGATATGTCTAATTATGAAGTTCATCTTTGACATCGAGGATTTTTCTTTGCTTAATTTTTTTTTAGTGTCCCCGAAGCTGTTGATTCTGATTTAAATGAAACAAATTTCTTAAGTTACAAGAATAGTAGTCAGTTAGTATTTTAAAAGTTTCTATTATATCACCCCTAGTTCTTCTTTGCTTCAGAGCTGCCCAAAACTTTTAAGTCCTTAGGGATAAGGTAGTCCTCTTAATTCAAATGGAATTTTGGTAACCCGCCTTTGGACCCTTTCCGAAATTTCAATATCTTTGATGTAGTAGGGGTTCCAGATATTGTATCCGTATTCAATTTTTGGTCTAATATAGGAAGTGTACAATTTCTTTACAATCTGTAGAGAGTGATCTTTGAAAGTCTTTTGCACCATGAAAATAAAACTATTGGCTTTCTTTACCATTTTAATAATATGTGCTTCCCATTTTAAATTAGAAGAAATTAGTAACCCCAGATATGTTTGTTCTGTAACACTAATAAATTGAAGATTATTTAGCAAATATATTTCACAAGGATTATTTGGACCAATATGTATATTACTATTATAATAATATAAAAAAAGGTTCGTTGGCGACTTACGCTGAATTATATTGTTATTTTTTTTTATCTTTTTTTCTCTGCTTTTCCCTTTTTTATTTTTTTGTTTCTGTACTCTCACACCACAGCTTTTAGCCCCTCTGTCTTTCTTTAATAAATTATAAACTATTTTCCCTTGTAATAAAAGTTAGTTTATTCATCATATTTTTTAGGCCTCAGCAGCAGTGGCGGATCTACGGGGGGGCCTGGGGGGGCCCAGGCCCCCCCAACTTTTTTTCGATCGATCAATAATTTAATCTGCCTTGTTCAACACACACCAAACCATCGCCACATATTTTTTTACATATTATTATATTATAGGTAACATAAACTAAAAGTTCTAATAAACTAAATAACTGATAGTAATAAAAGTAAGTATACAATTTTATTATACAATTATAGAAACAAAAACACTAAACAGCAGAACAGAACGTTTTTATTTGGTTTTAAAGCGCCTTAAGGCCCGACTTTGTTGAGAAAGGAATTTATTTGCGACAAAGACTCATCCGAGCTGGACATATTCGCGATATCACGCCGTGTAGGAAAATATTCCGTAAACAACGATATACACTGAAATCAGAAGTCTTCACCGCAAGCAAGGCGATCGAATTCCGAGAATTTGTTATTTTCATGGATTTATTTCTAAATAAATGAAGATAATACATTTGACTTGATTTTATTTCGGAAACGAATTTTATTTTATAGAAAATAGGTAGGTACTTCTAAAATTAGACAAAATAATATGCCTAATCCTATGGATAGTATGATTTTTATATTTTTTTGTTGTATTTTATTTTATTAATGAAATCAAAGAAAATTTGTAAGTTTCATAGGTATCTAAAAAATAAAATTTGGGATAGCAAGAAGTTTTGTGAGTAAAGATATGTTATGATTCTAATTACCTACATATATTAGGTATTATGAATTCCCTGGAAAACTCTACCCATTATAATGATTTAAAAGAAGGTAGGTAGGTAATAAAAGTTTTGAAATCTTGGCCCATCCTGAAACTAAAGGTGCCAACTTAAATTGTATTTAGGGGATAACTTCATACATAACAAAATGTAGAAACTGTCATTGACTCTCGTGCGTTATTTTTTCTGTCGCGTTCCGTTATATTTAATTCTTTAGAGCATTTTATTTTTGAGGAACCGTTGTGCTGCCTGCCCCTCAAAAGAGAACAAAAGGTAAGTAATCGTTTTACATTTGGCGACCTTTTTTTAAACAAGAAAGAAGGTACCGTATTGTCACACTTACGAAAATGGAATAAAGCATTCCAGTATCAGTGTCGATTCAATACAAAGTCGCGGTATTTTGTTGCGGTGTTTTTCTGGAGTTATTGCAAAAGTAATGCGACAATAGGCGGGAACCGATGGATATTCCCGTCTATATAACTGCATCATAATGAAAGCGTCAGCGAACATTTGACCATGCGGCGAAAAGTCTTGTACTTACAATTTAGCTGCTAAATTGTACTTTTCGTCTAGAGAAGTAATAAAAATGTTCCTATGTTAAAAACCTAAACCGCAAAAGATCACATCAGCTACAAAAACCGGGACAGAGCATCAACAGCTATGGAATCCGAAATCATTAGAAGGATATTTACAAAGTAAAAAATTACGTAAAAGTACGTTACGTAAAAGCCATTCTTTATAGCAATTTCACAGGCAACAGTGCTACAAATTGGGGCAAATAGGATTTCTATAAAAAAAAAAATAAAGTTTAAAAAAAAAATTTCTGGCCTCTCGGTAGGTTTACCATTACGTTGAAAGATTTTCCCAGCACTTTTCTTGTTTTTCCATCATCTCGTAGCTCCGTTAGAACTGTTTGCACCTATTATATTTCTAAACTCCTTATTGTATTCTCCTGATGCGTTCGAAACATGTAGAGAAACAGAATTACCCTGTATTAAACCTTGAAGCTTATGTTTTTTAATATACCAATGGAGAAAGACTTAAAGTTTATTTATTTTCCTTTAATAATTATTTTGTTTCATATACAGAGATGACCGGTTTTGGCAAGGAAAAATGGAAGAGCAGTTAAAATTTTTTTTTTCAGTTGCCTTCTTCCCGAAATAATAAATCCACAATACTCAAACAAGAGAAAAATTAAAGACAATTTTCATTTATTTCTGCTGTCTAATAGACTGTCATTGTTAAATCATATTTTTAATAAAAATTTACAATAATATTTATATGTGCCTTATTTAGGGTATTCAACCTAATAATACCACTTGACTGCTACATTTCAGAAGGGGGCAGCCAAAAAACCGTAAAACTTCTCCTATTAAAACCTGGCTGTAAAAAATATAGACACTGTCCCCCTCCCTGTGAACGGCCATGCCTACCAACGCAATGTCTTTTTATACTCTACATGACATACTGTCCAATTTATTAGTGGTGGGCAGAGTCGGATATTCTCATGAATCGGATAGTTTAAAATTACGTACTTTTAGGAATCGATTATTTTATTGAGTAGTGATTATCAGCTCGCAAGGGGCCAGAACTTCTAAAAAGATGGTCGTCAATGCCGTATAAACATCTTCCATTTCTTGAAAAAAATCCACAGATCTTGCATCTTACGCAAGTATCATAGGCATATTGAAAATACCTACCACATACAGTATATTCACTTTTGAGTTTTTTTCGGTTTTTTTTGAAATATTCTCCCCCGACTTTCTGTGTAATACGCCAAGACCGCCGCGCTATTTCGCTTTGTTTCAGCGACATTCACTGTTTAGTTTTTTCCAATTTTTTCAATTCTTTACCCCCAACTTCCTTTGTAATATTTCAAGATCGCCGCGCTATTGTTCTTAGTTCCAGAGATATGCATTTTTTAATTTTTCCATCTTTTTTGCAATCTTCGCCCCCGACTTTATTTGTAATACGTCAAGACCGCCGCGCTATTTTGCTTTGTTTCAGAGATATTCACTTTTTAGTTTTTTCCACTTTTTATTATTTCTTTACCCCCGACTTCCTTTGTAATATTTCAAGACCGCCACGCTAATATTCTTAGTTCCAGAAATATTCACTTTTCAGTTTTTTCTGCTTTTTTGAAATCTTCACCCCTGACTTTCTGTGTAATACGCCAACACCGCCGCGCTATATCGCTTTGTTTCAGAGACATTCGCGGTTTATTTATTTTCCACTTTTTTAAATTATTTACCCCCGTGCAACCTTGACCTACCCACACCGCCAAGCCGACGCGGTCTCTAGCGTGACGCTTGCTGTTGTCGTTCATTTTTCATGAAATGAACCCGTATTTACGCGACCAGTTAGTATTTTCAATACTAAAAATTGCTTCTTAAAGAATCTAAAAGAAGGTCGCCACACATAAAGATCTCCTACTCGAAAAAGGTATTTGTAATAAAAAAATCCATTCCAGATAATTACTGTATATCATTATAATCGATTCCGAGCGGTATTCGAATCCCATTGATTTTTTTGGGAATCGAACTTCACTTCACTTCTTGTACTTGAGTACTCCCATTACTAAAATTGATGTTTAGTATAGCTTTTTAGCCGCCTTGTCAATACACAGGAATCTCGCTACACCAAAAATTGCAGCGCTGCGAGTCAATAAAAAGGCCAGATAAATATGACCGACGCCGGATTTGTGCCTCAAATGTACTATTCAGTCGTTAAACCATGGAACGCGCAGCCGAGTCGGTACATGTGTTGTTAATTGGCGCAAAACACACACAAAGCAAATCATTTTATTTAATTAAAAAATTAACCTAGATTTGTCTTTCCAAGGCCGCCGCCTTGACAGAAATCGCGCCGAACCCATAACGTGTGTCTTGTCACTGCTGCAGCAGCGTCGGCCGCCGCTTCGGCAGAAACCGCTACAAAAACGCCGTGTGTGTCATCGCCCTTACAGTTCGTTTTCTTTTTACGCTCCCGTACCAACTAAGAAAGTTCATAAATAGCTTAATTTTATTGCACCTGTGAACCTTTACCAAGGCACATGAAACTTTTAACAATTAATATAGGGTTTCCATACGTCCCGGTTTACCGGGACATATAACCAGTTTCAATGGCTTTGTCCCGATGTCTGTTGCGATCAGCTATTTAACTTTATATATTTGTTTTACTATCGAGAGACTTCACTCACTTCGAGGAAGAACGCAACATAAAAAATTAAAAATCCGATAGCCCATTTTTGATTTCAATACACAAACAAATCGGCTGCATTTCGTTTAATTTTTATCCTTTACCAAACATTAAAAACACAATTTTAAAAGTTAAAACATCATTTGTTGAAAAAATGGCGAACGCGCTTTGTAACTTTTGGTCCTGTGTCACGTTATAAACCGTTCCGGTCTAAGCCGAAAGATGTATGCTTACCCAAAATTAATAGGTACGCCTTTAGTGGAGGCGAAACGAATCACCTCCTTCCTTTACTACCTCTCTAAAATTAACGCTCCTATATTCTCTTATTGGCAGACAATACAAAAGAAAATTACAATTAGCACGAAATCATCTCCAAATTATTTAACCTATGTAACATTTTCTCAGTGTATCATGATTTTATCTAGTATCACGTCGGCAGGAAATAAATAAAGCTATAGATAGGCAACTTCTAACACATTTTAACAAAATTTACCTGAAACACGTTTCGCGCGCTGCAGGATAACGGGCTTATTACGCGATATTTAAGTCTCAATTTTTGGAATAGTAAACATAAGACATAGAAGCTCTAAGGTATAGAGCGATTTTTTTGAAAAAAAAATTATTCGCGACGGTATTAACCCTGGAAAATGCCTAAAAATACGTACTTTCAGTGAGCATTTTTTCATATATTTTCTTATTTTTTTGCAAAAAGGGCTCTATACCTTAGAAATAGAAACATTCCTTTACTAAAATATGATTCGTCCCGACAGTCATTTCAAATAGGCTTTCCAGAATCCTGCAGTAGCGAAACAGTGTTAATCATCCTATAATTTTGCCCATTGTAGAGCCTTAATTGAAACGTCGCTCCGCCAAAAACCGACCGATACGAAATGCATGTGCAGATTATTCGCTTTTCTCTTTGTATGTTTATTTATAATATAAGTACCGAATTCCATTCCATTGTCATAATACCGCCGCGCCGTCGCGCGGCCGACACCTATGTGGAGTGTCGCGAGGCACCGCACAAAGGAGCCGCGGGACGGCGGCTTTGGTTTTACAAGCGATGTCTTTATTTTTATCCTTTTTTGTATGAAACAAAGAGAAGCCGAATTCGATCAGCGACCAATAAGCCGACTTTTTTACATTACGGCTCTCGCTTATTCGCTTGTGGTACTGTTGCCAGTGATGTTTATTTTATATTTATAGGTTAAGGTAAGCAAGGACAAAAAATATTCTTTTGTTGTAATTTCTGGTATGAATATTATACAGGGTGCATGGTGTAATTTAATAAGTGTCCGATATTTTATAGGACGATTCCTCAAGGTGAAAAGTTCGTATAAGCTGTGCTAACAAGCTCTTCATTTTTGAGATACAGGGTAGTAAAAAATTATTATTATTTTTGTTTTTTGTAAATAACTTCGAAAAACTATAATAATTTGTTTGTACAAAAATTGGTATTTGGGGAATTTTCAATATGAGAAATTCAAATTTGATCTTAGTTTGGCCTCTAATTATAGGTGGCGCCACCTACAGTTTTTTCTCTTTTGGAGAGTCATAAGTCATAACTTTTTCGTGCATGTAGGTATGTATCGCATTTTCATTTTCTAGAAGAAAAACCGATTCCTCTATTACTTTTACGTGAAAATGGTAAGTTTATCAAAAGTCGCTACAAGCAGCAGTTTTCGAAATATCGTGATTTAAATTAATCAATATAATCAATGCATGCATTTCTTATATGAACTTTTTACCTTATAAATAACTGAAACTGAGTAATCGTTCTGTAAAATATCGGACACTTATTTAATAACACACAAATATTAGGTAATATGTAACTGGTAATTTGTAATTTGATCGCCCCTTAAAACGGGCGCTCGCTTGCCCTGCGCACCTTGCATGCTCGCTTATTGTTGCCCTAGACTGTGTTTTGAAACAAACTAAGTACGATATCTATGGTTTTTTTTATAGAAAAGATAATGTCGAAAAAACAGTCAAGTCTGCTAAATTTTTTCCGAAAAAATAGTCAAGATCCTGATCCTAGTAATGGCTATTGAACATGAATCTGTATCGGATATTTTACAAGAAAATGACTATATGGAACAAATCCTAAATTGTTTCATAAATAGTAGTAACAGAAAAATGATGTTCCATTAAAGTTTATTTCTCATTTATGTTTTTTTTTTGTTAAATTATAAGTGTTTTCTTTCTTTTTGTAAATTACCTATTTTGTAGTAGTCTATAATATCTGGTCTTGTGCTAATATAAATAAATTACTTGGGATTATTGTTTTAAAACATTAAGGACCTATAGGTTCTTTATTGTTACATTCTTAACGACTTTCAAAAAGTTAATTTTATTTGTACCTTATACACCATAAACCTATGGATAGATTAGTTTTTAATACATTAAAAAACTTCTAATTTAGTTTTATTTTTTGGGCCCCCCCAATTTTTAGGATGTAGATCCGCCACTGCTCAGCAGCACCAGTTTGCATGGGTTGCTGCTATTTCCAGTCAGGACTTAGGACTTAGTGTATTATTTTGTTAATTTTCTTTCTCACATCTTCTTGTTGGTAATGCTGGTATTTTTTACAGTACAGAAAAGAAATTCATCTTAACCTGTACTGTTAAGAAAATTTCGTACTATATGGCACGTTTGGAAGATGACGTTGATCTGAATTTGTTGACCTCATAGGCCTGGTTTTTCCAAGTTGGGCTTGAAGTTTTTCGTCATATCTCCCTCTATCGATATTATAATCGGAATTATGTCTATTTTGTCAAACTTTCTTGTGTTTCTGATCTCTATCGCCAAATTTGAGTTCTTTGTTTTTTTCTCTGATTTGGTTTTAGAAAGGTTATGTGTTAGTGGGCAACCTATATCTATTATGAAAGTATTATTATTAATTTTATTATTACTATTATTATTATTTTTATTATTATCTTTCTTTTTTACAGCTTTTGTGGCAGGTATTTCTTTCCAGTACAGCAAAGGCACTTATCTTAACCTGTACTGTTTAAGTATGTTCTAACTATGTGGCAAGTTTGTAGAATGTCGCTTTGCTGAATTTGTTAGTGCAAATTAGCTGAAACGATTAATTTTTGTAAGTTGGGCTTAAAGTTTTTCATCATCCACCGGTATTATTATTATAATTATTTCTATTTTTCCAGCTTTCATAAATTATTAATCTCTATCGCTAAATTTGAGTACTTGGTTTGTTTCTCCGTTTCTGTTTTAGAGAGGTTGTCTGTTAGTGGGCAAACTATATCGATAATAAAAGCGTTTTTTTATCCTTTTCAATTAGAGGAATATCTATTATCTATGCGTCTATTGTTTACTGTCTACTGTTTATAGGCCTAATTAATCAGACAGTTCTTTGTGGATGATCTTTGCTACCTGATTATGCCTTTCCAGATAAGCGTTCGGTACCATAGCACCACAATCATCCGTAATATAATGTTATAATAAAAATAATAATAATTATTATTATCTTTCTTTTTCGAATCTTTCTGTTGGCTGGTATTTTTTTCTTAACATGCTATCCGATACAATTGCAAACTAGAATTCTAAGGTGCATGATAGTAATCTAACTATTTTAACTTTGTCATGCATTTATACTTGACATATACAGGGTGTTATTTAAGTACGGGGCCAAACTCCAAGGGGTGCTTCTTTAAGTGATTTTAAGAAGAAAAGTTCATATAAACATGGGTACGAAAATACATAGTTTTTACGATACAGGGTGTCAAACTTTTAAGAAAAAATTGGATGTTCGTAAATATCTCAATACTCTTTTATTCGATTTTGTTGAAATTTGGCAATTCTGTTTGTAATAACAAGAGGATAATGTAGCCTCAATTATATTAAAATTATTAAGTCCAGTGGCGTCACGGAAGACAGTCTAACTAATATTTTTGACAAAAAAAATGCGCGCCACTGACTTTTTTTAAAATTATGTATTTTTCTAGAATTAAGCAACTACAAATACAACTCTTTCATCTCTTGAGTTTTTTCATATCTGGCTTTGTTTTCGAGAAAAAAAATAAAAACCATTTGATTGCTTGTCCCCGGGAAAATAAGCTAATTTGATTTTTACATAAATGTCATAACTTAAAAGAGTGACAAGTAATTATTTGAAGTGTTTTTAACAGTTTTAAGATTATAAAATTATTTATGTTTTACCTATCTATTATTGATCTATAATACCTTAGAAACGGAATATGTTATGATAGCAATAATACCTGCTATCACACCTAGGGCATTATAAGCGGGCATTATGATAATGCCCGCTTGTAGAATACTTGGTCCAGAGAGAGTTCGGACTGTATTTTTCCGACTAAAAATAATAAAGTTTGTTAAACATATGTATTAAAATAAAATCAATAACTTACCAGTTCCTGGAAATATGCCATTAAAACATTTTCGGTTATTTGAAGAATTGTGTTCGTATCTTTCCAAATACCAAATATGCCATACTCCCGATCATACTGTTGCCTTGATTTAACTGGCAAAAGATTTTCGGTCGCTTTTATGACCTTTTCTCTTATATTTTGTGGAATTTCTTCCATTTTGAGCAAATCGTTAAATAAAAAATGCCAACTGACTAACTGACAGAAACATCAAAGTCAAACTTAACACCAGTCATTATCTACTTACGTATACAGGTACAGGTGCAACTTATTTTTTATATTGCGAATAAATAATGTAATTAGTCATTGAAAAACTCTTTTTTAGGTAAAACATAAAGCATTGTATGCACCACGGGCTTTACTGGACTATAATGCCCATCAGGCAGAAACCTATCCCTCGGGCCAGAGGCCCTCGGGCTATTTCTACCTTCAGGGCATTATAGTCCCCGTAACGCCCTTGATACATAAATAGCTATTATGTTTTACCTATCTATTATTGATCTATAATACCTTAGAAACGGAATATGTTATGATAGCAATAATACCTGCTATCACACCTAGGGCATTATAAGCGGGCATTATGATAATGCCCGCTTGTAGAATACTTGGTCCAGAGAGAGTTCGGACTGTATTTTTCCGACTAAAAATAATAAAGTTTGTTAAACATATGTATTAAAATAAAATCAATAACTTACCAGTTCCTGGAAATATGCCATTAAAACATTTTCGGTTATTTGAAGAATTGTGTTCGTATCTTTCCAAATACCAAATATGCCATACTCCCGATCATACTGTTGCCTTGATTTAACTGGCAAAAGATTTTCGGTCGCTTTTATGACCTTTTCTCTTATATTTTGTGGAATTTCTTCCATTTTGAGCAAATCGTTAAATAAAAAATGCCAACTGACTAACTGACAGAAACATCAAAGTCAAACTTAACACCAGTCATTATCTACTTACGTATACAGGTACAGGTGCAACTTATTTTTTATATTGCGAATAAATAATGTAATTAGTCATTGAAAAACTCTTTTTTAGGTAAAACATAAAGCATTGTATGCACCACGGGCTTTACTGGACTATAATGCCCATCAGGCAGAAACCTATCCCTCGGGCCAGAGGCCCTCGGGCTATTTCTACCTTCAGGGCATTATAGTCCCCGTAACGCCCTTGATACATAAATAGCTATAATTATTGTAAAATGGTCCAATTTACCAACTCAGAAATGGCCGATATGCATTTTGTTTATGGAATGGCCCAAGGCAATTCCACAGAGGCTGTGCGCATTTATCAAGAAAGATATCCACATCGTATTGTACCAAATAGAAAAACATTTGTGAGAATACATGAAAGGCTCTGCGAATCAGGCACCTTTCAAAGGTCGACTGCTGTAATTGGGAGACCTGCCACAATAAGAAGAGTGGAGATGGAGGCAGCAGTTCTACATGAAGTTGAACGTAGCCCTGATACAAGTACACGCAAAATTGCAGAACAATTAAACATTTCCCACTTTACTGTATGGCAGATTTTAAGGGAAAATCAACTGTATCCTTATCACATACAACGTGTTCAAGTGTTATTACCTGCCGATTATCTCCAACGAGTTGTTTATTGTACCTGGCTTTTGCAACAACGTGTAGCATCTCCGAGATTTCTATCGTGTATTTTGTTTACCGATGAAGCGTGTTTTTCCCGAAATTCTATTATGAACTTTCATAATAATCATGTCTGGGCAGAAGAAAATCCCCATGCGGTTACAGAAACTAATTATCAACACCAGTTTTCCGTGAATGTTTGGGTTGGTATTGTAGGTGATTTTCTCATTGGACCTCATTTTTTACCCCCGAGATTAAATGGTCAAGAGTATCGTAATTTTTTGGAATTTATTTTACCTGGACTTTTATAATATGTCCCACTGGTAGTAAGAAGAGCAATGTGGTTTATGCACGATGGGGCTCCACTCCACTTTAGCATAGTAGCAAGACAATTTCTTGATGCAACTTATGGAGAAAACTGGATAGGTCGCGCAGGTCCACAGGCATGGCCACCCAGATCACCGGATTTAAAACCTTTAGATTTTTTCCTTTGGGGGCATTTAAAGTCTCTCGTTTACAAAACTCCAGTCAACACTGAAGAAGAACTAACCCAAAGGATACGGGATTCATGTGATCAGATAAGACATACGCCGCGAATATTTCGACGAGTTCGGAAATCAATGTTAAGACGAGCCAATGCTTGCATTGAAGTTGAAGGAGGGCATTTTCAGCAACTATTATAGGTTTCGTCTTATTTTCTGTTAAATACATAAGTAAACATCGCAGTAATAAATACCGTTAGGCAGTTGTTTATGTTTATTTCTTTTATCGAACCCAGTTTTATTCTGTGCAAAAAAATTTCAAAAGAGGACTCGTGTAATTTTAATTGCTTAATAGTTTGGTAAGTAGTTTAAATTTTTTACGCTTATTTTCCCGGGGACAAGCAATAAAGTGGTTTTTATTTTTTTTCTCGAAAACAAAGCCAGATATGAAAAAAACTCAAAAGATAAAAGAGTTGTATTTGTAGTTGCTTAATTCTAAAAAAATACATAATTTTAAAAAAAATTAGTGGCGCGCATTTTTTTTGTCAAAAATATTAGTTAGACTGTCTTCCGTGACGCCACTGGACTTAATAATTTTAATATAATTGAGGCTAAATTATCCTCTTGTTATTACAAACAGAATTGCCAAATTTCAACAAAATCGAATAAAAGAGTATTGAGATATTTACGAACATCCAATTTTTTCTTAAAAGTTTGACACCCTGTATCGTAAAAACTATGCATTTTCGTACCCATGTTTATATGAACTTTTCTTCTTAAAATCACTTAAAGAAGCACCCCTTGGAGTTTGGCCCCGTACTTAAATAACACCCTGTATAGTACCTAAGTCTTATTAATGATCCATATTCACTAATGGTTCTAATGTGGATTTATATTGTAAATTTTTTTAAGAACTGACCGAAAAATAAACACTTTCTAGATAATTTTTTACACGGAAAATATCACTAGCGGTCTTGACCGGAAAGCAATCAAATAGGAACCGCTAAAGTACTTTATCGGTCCCTTTACTCCCTTTCATTCGCGGGATTTTTTTTATTAATAACTTTATTCAAAATTTGACTTTGGCATCAAGTTTTGCTCCGATCGAGATGAAAATTAAGCAAAAAAATAGTAGTCAGGTGATTCGCATTATCTGTCAAATTTTAATATTGTCCAAATAATAATTCAAAAGTAGGGTTATTTCTGAAAGTTTCGAAAAAATGTATTAGAAAAAGTTTTTTGAAATGCAGTTTCTAGCCCACATGCAAAATTTTAGCTGCATAAGATAATTTTGATTTTTTACCCATATGTTGTGAAATGCATCACTTTTGCAAAATAAGACTCAACGCAACCTACATAGAACTTCTTATAGTTTTGATAGCGTTTTATCAGATACATTTTCTTTAAGGTAGCGCCATACTAAATGTGTGTTTTTCGACAAACTTAAAATTGGGCTATTAAAATTTGGTCGCATGTGATGCAAAGTCTATTTGTTTTTGACCCTGTATAAGGTAACTTCATAAAACTAGACTGGGTACATATCGCTAATCGTCAGCCGAGAGTGCATCTATTATTAGTACTAAAAATTTGTATTTAAAAAGTATTTTTCTTAGCTTCTTTTTTCTGTTTTCTATTGCTTTTTTTGCCTCACCTTCCTGCGGAACGTGAAGGGGAAACATATCGCCAAATTGACATTATAACAACTGACAAAAACTAGACAATGGTGCAAAATTTCCGCTTTCTCGTATATATAGGTAGTTTTCTGAGACGGCGCCGTATAGTGCTCGACTTCCCGTTTCCAATGCCGCCTCGCTCGATTCGCTAAGACTTTTCGTTACGGAGATATATGATATTGATATTTATAGGTGCTCTTTAAACTATAACACCTTCGTTCAATGTGGGAAATACTTTCCATATTTGCTCTATAAAAATATGTAAGTATTCAATCGATTAAAACATAAGCAAAAAATTATTCTTACATGGAAGCTATCAATTATCAGCTAATAAATTTGTAGAAATGTTATTGTGCCGAGCCCTTCGGCCACGGCACTGTTCTAGTTCGTTCCTTTAATTATACGACAGCTGTCACTTTGACAGGTAAGTGTCATTTTTTTTTAGCTTTTTCGTAGCGAGGGTTATAGCTGTAAGAATTCGAAATTAAAAAATTTTCAGGTACCTAAATAAGAATGTTTTATGCCCAGTTGTATAGGTTCTGATTAATTTGAACGCTAAAGATAAGATTAAGTACCACTTTAATCTTAAGATTAATAAAATATATCAGTTTTATAAGTCCCGGTTAAACCAAATAGTCGCTAACTTCATAGCGAATTTTAAAATGCGAGGCGCTCTTGGAGCCTCCACAATGACAATGGTCCTCGTCATCATCACCTAATAATTCGTCCACTTCGATAACATTATTTAACATAATCACATCATCATCATATTTTAGGTATTTTAGGTTATATTTTAGAAGTATGTCACTTTTTCCTATTTTAATCCTAAGATTGATTTTCAACGGGTGCTTTTTGGCCTGTTAAATTAACTGTTGGTTAAACCCCAAGTTTGGCGCTAATCGCAACCTATAATTCCAAACCAACGGTTAATCTGAACATTTTTAGATAACCGCAACCTATAAAAATGAAATGCCGATTAACCGGAACCTATACAACTGGGCATTATACAATAGCTGTCAAATTTTGACAGGTAAGAGTCAGTTTTTTTATCCTTTTCGTAGCGAGGGTTATAGCTGTAAAAATCCTAAAGTGAAAAATTTTTCAGTACGTAAATAACAAAGTTTTATACGACAGCTGTCAAATTTTGGCAGGTAAGTGTCAATTTTTTTTTAGTCTTTTCATAGCGAGGGTTATAGCTGTAAGAATCCGAAATTAAAAAAAAAATTCAGCACCTAAATAATAAAGTTTTATACGATAGCTATCAAATTTTGACAGGTGGACGCGTGTTCGCGCGATATGTAATAAGTATTTTTGAAAACGTAGTTTGTGTCTGAAATTAATACACCTTATTATTAAGACAAAAAAGAACACAGTGTCATCAGTAAAGTGTTAATTAAGTGGAAAACAAATTTTAGTGGTGGGTAAAAAATCAAAATTATCTTATGCAGCTGAAATTTTGCATGATATGGGCTAGAAACTGCATTTAAAAAAACTTTTTTCGATATTTTCAGAAATAACCCCACTTTTGAATTATTTTTTGGAAAAAATTAAAATTTGACAGATAATGCGAATCACGTGACTACTATTTTTTACTTAATTTTCATCTTGATCGAAACAGGCCTTGATGCCAAAGTCAAATTTCGAATAAAGCTATTAATTAAAAAAAATCCCATGTGATGCGGACTTTAGGTACTGATCACACTGTAAGTGTAAGTTTTAACTTGGTATTGTTTTCTTGCTTACCTAGCCACGAACTGTCAAATTAATAATGTTTTTTTGTGGTTGTTTGTTTAGTTAATTATTGTTTAGTTAAAAATATCCCCAAATTGGTAATATTAAAAAAACTTATCCAATATTTAATGATCATTCGTTATCAACAACGAAATCTACTAGAGCATTCTGTTTAGTTATATATTTTTCCCTGATGATAAAAGTGCTTAAATAAATATTTTTAATTTAACAACCAGCCAGCTGAGGGTCAAAAATTAAAGATGGCCTCCTGGCCGTTTAGCTGGTTTTAATCTCGAGAATATTGCGGCCATCAGGCAAATCAACTGGTTTTGGTTCATTAAAAATGCCCAATAAATTTAAAAGATAAGAATTAATGAGTACCTACCTATAATAATGGTTTCAGTCCAAAAAAACGAAATCCATCTGAACCAATTAAAATACATTTACCATTAAATCAAGGGTTCCCAATTTATTTTCTTGTTATCTTTTTGATAGACGTAGTATTTATTCGATTAAAACAAGCTGCCTTTTTACAGATACTATTTACACATTGGTGCACTCAGGGGTTTTTTACCACTCCCCCCCCTCATTCCTGCCGTTTATAACAATAACAAATATTTTACTTATATAGTGTTTACACTAATTTGGATAAATTGTTTCAAATTTAAATATTCAATAAAAACTTTGATTTTTGGATGTCACAAATTTCATTTTTCTCCAAGTTTTTTTTATTCGTGTTAAGTTCTGCATTTTTAGATACTTACTTTTAATATAATATTTTGCCTTCTCACTGTTAAACATGATTTGGAAACTGCATTGGCGAACCGAAGAGCTTGTTGAAAACACGTAGTATTTATTCGATTAAAACAAGCTGCCTTTTTACAGATACTATTTACACATTGGTGCACTCAGGGGTTTTTTACCACTCCCCCCCTCATTCCTGCCGTTTATAACAATAACAAATATTTTGCTTATATAGTGTTTACACTAATTTGGATAAATTGTTTCAAATTTAAATATTCAATAAAAACTTTGATTTTTGGATGGCACAAATTTCATTTTTCTCCAAGTTTTTTTTATTCGTGTTAAGTTCTGCATTTTTAGATACTTACTTTTAATATAATATTTTGCCTTCTCACTGTTAAACATGATTTGGAAACTGCATTGGCGAACCGAAGAGCTTGTTGAAAACACGTAGTATTTATTCGATTAAAACAAGCTGCCTTTTTACAGATACTATTTACACATTGGTGCACTCAGGGGTTTTTTACCACTCCCCCCCTCATTCCTGCCGTTTATAACAATAACAAATATTTTGCTTATATAGTGTTTACACTAATTTGGATAAATTGTTTCAAATTTAAATATTCAATAAAAACTTTGATTTTTGGATGGCACAAATTTCATTTTTCTCCAAGTTTTTTTTATTCGTGTTAAGTTCTGCATTTTTAGATACTTACTTTTAATATAATATTTTGCCTTCTCACTGTTAAACATGATTTGGAAACTGCATTGGCGAACCGAAGAGCTTGTTGAAAACACGTAGTATTTATTCGATTAAAACAAGCTGCCTTTTTACAGATACTATTTACACATTGGTGCACTCAGGGGTTTTTTACCACTCCCCCCCTCATTCCTGCCGTTTATAACAATAACAAATATTTTGCTTATATAGTGTTTACACTAATTTGGATAAATTGTTTCAAATTTAAATATTCAATAAAAACTTTGATTTTTGGATGGCACAAATTTCATTTTTCTCCAAGTTTTTTTTATTCGTGTTAAGTTCTGCATTTTTAGATACTTACTTTTAATATAATATTTTGCCTTCTCACTGTTAAACATAATTTGGAAACTGCATTGGCGAACCGAAGAGCTTGTTGAAAACACGTAGTATTTATTCGATTAAAACAAGCTGCCTTTTTACAGATACTATTTACACATTGGTGCACTCAGGGGTTTTTTACCACTCCCCCCCTCATTCCTGCCGTTTATAACAATAACAAATATTTTGCTTATATAGTGTTTACACTAATTTGGATAAATTGTTTCAAATTTAAATATTCAATAAAAACTTTGATTTTTGGATGGCACAAATTTCATTTTTCTCCAAGTTTTTTTTATTCGTGTTAAGTTCTGCATTTTTAGATACTTACTTTTAATATAATATTTTGCCTTCTCACTGTTAAACATAATTTGGAAACTGCATTGGCGAACCGAAGAGCTTGTTGAAAACACGTAGTATTTATTCGATTAAAACAAGCTGCCTTTTTACAGATACTATTTACACATTGGTGCACTCAGGGGTTTTTTACCACTCCCCCCCTCATTCCTGCCGTTTATAACAATAACAAATATTTTGCTTATATAGTGTTTACACTAATTTGGATAAATTGTTTCAAATTTAAATATTCAATAAAAACTTTGATTTTTGGATGGCACAAATTTCATTTTTCTCCAAGTTTTTTTTATTCGTGTTAAGTTCTGCATTTTTAGATACTTACTTTTAATATAATATTTTGCCTTCTCACTGTTAAACATGATTTGGAAACTGCATTGGCGAACCGAAGAGCTTGTTGAAAACACGTAGTATTTATTCGATTAAAACAAGCTGCCTTTTTACAGATACTATTTACACATTGGTGCACTCAGGGGTTTTTTACCACTCCCCCCCTCATTCCTGCCGTTTATAACAATAACAAATATTTTGCTTATATAGTGTTTACACTAATTTGGATAAATTGTTTCAAATTTAAATATTCAATAAAAACTTTGATTTTTGGATGGCACAAATTTCATTTTTCTCCAAGTTTTTTTTATTCGTGTTAAGTTCTGCATTTTTAGATACTTACTTTTAATATAATATTTTGCCTTCTCACTGTTAAACATAATTTGGAAACTGCATTGGCGAACCGAAGAGCTTGTTGAAAACACTTTTTTCTACGAAAATTGATGTCGATTGATTTCGTATTAAACTGCACTATTTGGTTAAAAAAGGGTTTGCCTACTTCCACCAGTGGCGTGCATGAAGATACCATCAATATTTTTTTTGTGAAAATATGTGATACGCCACTGTTTTTTTTAAACTCTGATGCATTTTTATGCATTACTGATATAAGAGGAACAAAAGTTGTCTCTACTATGTTTTTGAAAAAATGGTAGTTTTTAAGGAAAATGGAAAATATTTTAACACCCTGTATCTTAGAGGGTAAGCATTTTAGGGCATAAGTCCATATGAACTTTTCAACTTAAATTGATGCCAGGAATCATAACCTACATTTTTTTGATGTACTTAAGGACCACCCTGTATACTAGCGTATAGCAAGGTAAAATCATAGATATTACATACCTTTTCGACAGGTTTTCATAATAGTCTACGTGCAACAGATTTTAATTTCTTTTTGTATCAGTATTTATTAGTCGCAATTAGTTCATGATTGAAAAATAAAGTACTGACGCTATAGAGACAGCATTTTTGTAACAATTATCTACGTTATTTAAAAAATACCGTTTTCGTGTTTGAAACTGCGTCAAAGTTTATTTATTATACTGTTATTAAATAAATATTTTAATTCAAGCCGTCGGAATACAAAATGACAGTCAAGTACCTTAAGCGGTCATGCCAAAGGTATAACCTATAAAACCTAAAATTAGTAGGTGACAAGTAATATGGTTGGGTGCGACGATATAAAGGATGAAATATTACAGTTACATGGTATAAGAAAAGGTTCATTATTAAAACGCATAAATTTAGGAAATTTGTAACCCACCGTGGACTTTTTGACAGGCACTTATATAAGGTGATACTTTTATAACCTGACAAGGCTGGTCATAAAAACCCTGCTTTGCATACCTACGCACTATGTCGTGATTGCTCGACAAGAAGAATTTTTATTAATGATATAAATAATGGTAATCTGTTATTTATTAACGATGTGTCCTGCCTTTCTTAGATGATTCGTTGGATGAGAATTAAAAATGGCTTACTTATAAGTGCCTTTTTTTATAACATAATATATTAGCACATATATATTTATTGGTGAAGCAAATGATTTTTTTCCTAATATGAATAAAATTAATAATAATAAAGACTTTTTATTAACATAAATTAAATAAGAAGTACACAGCTGAAGATAAAGGAAGAAAAAAGGAAAGGACATTAAGTTAATTTATTTTTAGCTCTCACATTGAACATGTTGTCAATAAGTGTAATTAGGATTTATTATAAGAAATAGTTTAAATTTTAATAATCCTGAAACAGTTCTAAACTTGTATTACGCGTTTATATTTAGTAAACTTAATTTTGCATCAGTCAGACGTCTTATTGCGAGAACGAGACATTGCTGGACTGTCGCGAGACGAGAAAACATCTTGCGAGATGTTAGCGGGGCGATAATTGGAACAATCTCGTCTCGATTTGCGAACAAACCCGAACGATAGTTTTTACCTGTATAGGTTGTTTTTATTTCTTTCTTTTTATTTTTTTGGCTGTTATTAACACTTCTTTAAGCTCTACACAGAAAATATGTGTACTTTCTATGTTCACTATTATTTCTTCTAGTAGGTATGCACTTTTGTACATGTAACAGTTTATAGAAGATTTTTTGTTATTGAAACCATTATCTTTAGATCTCTTTTTGAGGAGAAACTTCTAAAGACTGGCACCCTGTGAAGCAGAGAAGTATCGGATTCAACCCTCATGTGGCTGCCTACCGACTAAACTCCCCGTATTCCTGCGGTTTCAGCGCCATAGGCGTATAGACCTTCAGACCACTCGCTTAGTCTTAGTATTTCAGCTCTGCACGCCTAGTGCGTGCTCTGCTTCGTACTTCACCTAGGCCTAGGTACCGGTGTACCTAGGTTTCGGTTTCGTCATAGTACTCATGTATATTGTATACAGACTGTCCGCGGATAGGGTTTACAATAGCACAAATGGATGACAAATTTCATTTTTCGGGAAAAAGTCATTCGTGATAAAAAGTTTTGCTTGTAAAAAAAATGCAGTTTACGAAGAGAAAATTTTGATATTTTATACAGGGTTCGCAAAAACTTCAAAAAAATTATTTTTCTCCAAGAGTAAACTACCTTTATTTTTCATTTTTGACCAAAATGCCAATTAGAAAACTTATTTAGAATAACGTTTGTAACTTAAATCCGAGATTTAAAATAAATCTTCGATTTTTTAAATTTTTTTAACTTTTAGAAGTAAAAGAATTTTCTTTTTTGGATAGCAGCAATTAGCGGTCGAAATACATACATTATCAATGCAGAGGAGTCAAATCAAAATCAAAAAGTTTCAAAAATTGATTTTTGGTGTTACCAGAAATATGTATTTTTAATTTCACAAATGAAATGACCCCGGAAATAACACAAAAAAATCTTGAAATAACACCAAATAATAATTTGATAATTTGCTATTCAAACACTCCCCCTCCACATTCAACACATTTATCCAGCTGTAAACGAATGTGGTCAAAACTTCTTCGAATTTCTTCAATGGAAATTATTTGAACAGCTTCAACAATAAAATTCGCTGTTTTAGAAGCTGTACGTCGTTCGCAATTGGACGGGAGTACACTAGTTGTTTAAGGCGCCCCCAAAGATAGGTACCTATCTGAAATAGTTAAATCGGGACTTCTTGGGTGCCACAGAACCGGACCATTCCGACCAATCCATCTGTGGCCAAATGTATTATTAAGCCATTCCCTCACTTCAATTGCGAAATGCGCATGCAGGGCATCCATCTTGTTGAAAGTACAGTTTGTTCCTAAATTGGAGAGGCAATTCTTCTAGGTTGTCAGAAAGAAAAGTTTCCAACATTTCAAGGTAACTCCTCGGTTACACGTGTTTTCGAAAAAGTATGTGCCAATAATGCCATAATAAGAAATCGCACACCAGATATTTACTTTTTTATAATATTGTCTTCTGGCAGGAATTCTAAAGCGGGGATTATTTTCGCTCCAGTATCTAATATGCGCAGAAGACATTTTCCCGTTTGTTGAAAATGTCGATTCATCGGAGAACATGATAAATTTATAAAATTTCCTGTTTTCACTTACAATTTTGTTTCCGACCCAAAGACAAAAATCCAAACGTTTTGCATCGTCCCCTTTTTTCAACTTTTGATTAAAAGTTGGCTTAAATGGGAATATTTTGTTTGCCTTTAAAATATACCTACTGAATATGAGTTTTTTTTACTACATCAATTTCTTGAGCTCGGTTTCTTAATGAAAGGGTAGGATTGTCAGCAACAGACTCCAATACGATTTGAGAAGCTGCGTCATTCTGATCCTAGTTTTTTTTTTAAATTGAAAACTGAACCAGTTCGCTGAAATTTTCTTAATAATTTATGAAGTCCCATTTTTGAGACGTAAACGTTAGGGTATCTCTGAATAAATTTCTCTATCACAAAGTTGTAAGAACTTTCGCCTGCACCGTAAAAATGAACTAAATTAACCCTTTGTTTTAAGGTTCTAACATTTTCAAAACATGCACATCAAATTCTATTTGACAACTTCAAATTTGCCCCATACGTAATAAGTAAACGATTCCGCATCAAAAGCTACGAGCCTATTTATACTAGTAATTTTAAAATAAGATACACATTACCCATTATCAAAATAGAGTCTAATAAAATTTTATACAGGGTTCCGCATTTAAAACGAAACAGGCTAAATATCTGGTTCCATGTTAATTTAAAAAAAAAAAAACGCTGGACCCGCCGATTTTTATTTCGAGGGGGACATCTTTTGCGTATATTGTCAATCTTGTTACTTCAAGCCCCTAGGAGGGAGGGGGTAAGATCGAAATCTTAAATGGATACCCCTATTTTATATAATTTTTTTGGATTCTGCATAAAATTCTGAACATTTTTTAATAAAAGCATTATTAGTCTATACTAAACAGTTTCCGAGATATTGACTCTTTAAAAATGAGATTTTTGAACTTTGACAGCGTCTAGCTTTCTAACTGTACGTCTTAGAGTAAAACGGCTTACATGTCCCTATCTTCGATTTTTATTATCTTTCCAATAGTGTCAACTTCCGATTAAACCGGAAGTAACCGGTATAGACTAATAATGCTTTTATTAAAAAATGTTCAGAATTTTATGCAGAATCCAAAAAAATTATATAAAATAGGGGTATCCATTTAAGATTTAGATCTTACCCCCCTCCCTCCTAGGGGCTTGAAGTAACAAGATTGACAATATATGCAAAAGATGTCCCCCTCAAAATAAAAATCGACGGGTCCGAGCGTTTTTTTTTAAATTAACGTGGAACCAGATATTTAGCCTGTTTCGTTTTAAATGGGGAACTCTGTATTAATATTTTTATTGAGCAGCAAAATTTCCATTTACCTCTAAAAATTAAACAAACTAATAAAATCGAAGAATTATTTTAAAACTCGGATTTAAATTACAAACGTTATTCTAAATAAGTTTTCTAACTGGCATTTTGGTCAAAAATGAAAAATAAAGGTAGTTTACTCTTGGAGAAAAATCATGTTTTTGAAGTTTTTGCGAACTCTGTATAAAAAATTAAAATTTTCTCTCGCGAATTGCATTTTTTTTACAAGCAAAACTTTTTACCAAGAATTACTTTTTCCCGAAAAATGAAATTTTTCATCCATATTTGTGCTATTATACCCTATCCGCGGACAGTCTGTATAGGTTCGAACGTAGCAAACGCACGTTTGCATAATACGACGTACGCGTATATAAGTAACGAATACAAGCCATTTACTTTACAGTAAATTTGTAAGTAAAATGTAAGATTACCTCGACTTTTATTTGTGATTTATCGTATGATTTTAAAAAAGGCCTCACAATATGCCGTATAACAATTAAGTTACATTTTCAGCTAGTAAACATTTATTTAAAAGTAAACTGATGTCAGATTCATATGTGGACCACGGACGTCGCTCAACCTCTGTTAAATTTAAAAAAATAGTTATGGTGTGGGACGGTTCAGTAATCTATGAACACTAATGATTAAAGGTTTTGGACAAACCGACGGCGAAGGTGGCGCAACGATGATAGAGCAAGATAGACATTTCATTCTCTTTATCATAACAAGCCGACACGATGTCAAATGCAAAGGTCCACCGGGTTCCTTATCCTTACGAATTCCACAATGAAACCACGTGAAAATATACTCCAATTTTTTATTCTCGAAAAATACTAAAAATAATAAATTTTAACAGCCATATTCAATAATACGCTTTTAATTTAAAACCGACTAAATTGATGACTGGCTGTGACAAACATCACAATACATGTACACAATATATATGTTTCCAACAGTTTTGCAATAATTTATCCCAACTGTTACAAACCAAAAAAGAGCAGCGAAGTAGCAACAATGAAACACCTGTACCAGACCGTATTTAAACAAGACCACAAGAGACCCATATATCGCTACAATATCGCCTTTACATTGTACTTGGAGCACTCGTAACTCGAATTTTAATGCACTCGCGGAATCATAAAGAAAACATAAATCCGAAGCCACAAAGTGTGCTCGTAGGCCGCCGCCGCTTCGCATGTGCCACGAATGACCAATCCGAGTATTTTAATGGCCCGAAATTACGAAGTGGCTGCCAGAGAAAATAACACCCTTTTCGCATAAATTATTCTCAGTTCTGTGGCTTGTCTGAATAATAACACTGTTCTGCGTGCACTTTTTTCCTTCCTTGAACTTTCTTGGGTAATTCTTATGTATTTCGTGTTCGTGTGGCTCGAATGTGAAATTAAATTTATCTTACCCTCCAATTAGGCGCAGCTAGGGGGCTTAGTCCCTCCTGTTGTAAGAATAGCCCCTCCCTGAGAAATTGAGCAGCCCGATTAATTTTAAATATGGGAAAGAAAGAAAAAACTAAAAGTCTTCCTCCACAAAATTTAATAGAACAAAATTCTTTACGGGTCTCTACATGTTTCGAACGTAGAAACGTTCATCATCAGGAGACAGAAAATATATTTACATAGTGCTGATGGTTTTAGCAGAAGAGAAAATGGTAAAGGACCTTAATGGAGCTTTTATGGAATTAAAAAATGATGTGTAAAAGAGACATAATATGGAGAAATTGATAAAAGTTAAAATATACTGAGTATGTGAGAAGTCAGTAAATGGGGTCTAAACCAACTAAATAAACTGGGGAAGAAGAAAAAACCTTTCAAAAAAGAAAGTGTCAAAGATTATTTAAATTTTTTTATAAAACATTTTTAGGTATTTGTCAAAAAGACATTGTGAAGATAAAATTAGTAGTAATTGTCAAAGTATCACAATCTGTAAAAACTAGAAATTGTAATTAAAATCAAAGAATGAAGTAAAAAACTTTTTGAAACATTTTTTGGATAAAAAGTAAGTACTTACGAAAATTACATTCAGCAAAGTGTTTTGTGGGGTACTGAGGTTTAAAGCTCAGTAACCCCGCAAGAGGTTAATCTAAAATCGAAAAAATTAATTAGAAAGTTGCACATTTTAAAAACTTAGAGGTCAAAGAGGTTGTTCACGTCCACGTGCTAGGACCAAAGTGAATAAAATGGATTGATTGACAGCTATACTGACAGGTAGTATGGCGGTGAAATTGAAATTACATAAATGAAAAAGAGAAAAAAATTATTCGTAGAGAAAAAGCTCAGTTAAGGTTGGGTAGATATAATAATACTAACCAATAGGGTCCTTGCACATTTTTTTTTTTAATTTAATTTAACTCATTATAGGCTCATATTACGCCCCCCATTTTTCTTTTTTCATAAAAACCAAAATATCAGCAGATATCGTCAAATAAAATTCCTCTTTTTTAAACACGCGCCAAAACGCTTCCTTTTTGTGACGTCAATAATAAGGAAATAGCGATGTTGCCAAATACGCCGATGGTACAATTTAATTCCGCTGTACAATACAATTTTAATTAAAATAAATGTACCGGAGTGATTCATAACATCATAACCATACTTTTTATGGTTTATTTTTTCTATTGCATTTAAAATTCTCTGTAAAACGTAAAAGTACTTATTCCTGGTCTTTCTATCGGAAAACGTATTTATTCAAGTTCCATCTGAAATGGTTCGTTGACTAAATCCACAGTCAGCAGCTAGTTGTTCTTCCAGGCTTTTTATCCACAAGTTCTTTGATTTTGTAAGTATAAATTAATTTATATTAAATCTATTTCCATTTTTTGAAATATTTTACAAATAGGTATTGCTGTAGAGTAACAATAATAAAAATTCAATTCAATTTAAAAAAAATTGTTTTAGGTTATCCGAAGATATGGAAATTTATGAGCCACATAAGAAATTTTTTTTAAAAAGATGTACCGAGGTATCGCCTCTCAATTTTGACATAATACGGAATATGAAATCTAAAGTTACTTATCAAGATAGTTAAGAAGATCACTGATTAAGATAATATAGCTTAGAAGTTCTTCGCATCAGTCGTTTAAAACATATTTTTCCCCGTGTGGTCTGGTGATTGGAAAGCGACTTCTTAAGAGGCAGGAAAATATTTAAGGATGCTAGTACATTACCCTAAGAATAATACAAATCAAAAGATTTCAACGGACACTGGACATAAGATTCTTTATGCTGGATGACTGAGAAATTAATTTGAACGAACCATTAATAATGTTTGTTTCCAGTGTTTTTTAATGTTTAAAGTAAAATTCCTGAAAAATTTTTGCCCCAAAAATTTGTGTTTATAAAACTACCAATGTAAGCTTTAGCATACTAATCAAATAAAAAATAATTGATTAACTAAATTTAAGTATTAACAAACTGAAGTAGGTAAAATACCTTTAAAAGAATAAAGATAAAAAATATTTTTTACATTTGTATCATTTCTACCTTATTTCACCGTAAGAAACAAAACAGAAGAAAAGATTATTCCATTCCACTTTAGTTTGATTTCTTGAATTATTGCTGCCAGTTTCATTTCTAGGTGGAAACTAATATTGCCAGGATAATTAAAAGATAAACTACAAATATTTAATTTTTAATATTTTTAAGATATCGCTTGTAGAGATTCATTACAGGTTATTTTTTCAGATAAAATATTTTTTTTAACTATTTCACCAATATTACTAAGTAGGTACATGTATTATTACACGTACTTAATTAAACGCCTAATGGTATTTTAAACTCAAATAACGTGAAAAAATATAATGACACTAAAATTATTCTGCTGTAATAAGTTCTAGGAGCATCAAATTTATATTATTCCTAGTAGCATCGAGTCTCAGTTTATAATGGTTCCTCGTTAGACCTGGGTATTCCTCAGAGTTACTGCACCTTTATCATCTAATTTTAAATAAACTAAATAGCAATGTACTGATGTGGAAAGAAGAGTAGATCAACTAGTTATTTACAATTCAATATGGGACAATCCATTCTTCTTCAATAAATTACTTTCAAAAATAATTACTGTAATAACTGATAGGGCAGTAAAATCATGATAAAACACTCATTTCCTACTGTCTTTCATTGTCTTGGCTCTAACCCTATGCTCGGAACACATTTTGCCATTGTTTATTATTATCCATGTTTTCCTCTTGCTTTTCCAGTATTCAATAGTAGAATCACGGTTGTTTTATCACTAAAAAATAATTATTGATATTGTACCTAATTTATATTCCAATTTTACTCACTATCAGTATTTATCGAACAGAATTATTATGACTTTAATGTTCCAGTTCATAATATAATATTTAGTAAGCCTAATTTCCTTTAAAAAAATTCAAGAATTATATACCCTTCATTAACATTTAAATATAAAGAATAATATATTATATATACCCAATATAAAAATGCACATACCTACCTACTTATCTGTCTTTATAAAAGTTTAAGCAGCATTGTGAAATACATGGCTTTCACACCTCTTAGCACAAAGCTTTCAGTTTTAGCAAACTGTTCGAGCTTCAGTTGTAATTTTGTAAATTAATACCGAAGACTAGGAATAAAAATTACTTAAATATCAAAACAGTATTTTATTTTTGTTTGACAGGATCTGATCTAACCTCATTTGGCAATGGACTATAGCTTACACCGATCGTGAAAAAGCAATCTGTTCATCCTTAAACGTGATTATGTTGAATTATCTATTAAAATAAAACTTATTTATTTTATAGTAAGGCTAATATTAGCTATGCTGTTTTATTTTTCATATCTTGTTAAATTATCCTTTATTAATAATACATGATTTATTGAAATTGGTTGACGGGTTTTTAAAGTGTCGATATGTTGAAACTGTCGGACTTAAAACATTTTCTTCTCTGTGGTCGCAGAACTCGCAGATACCGAAATTCCGGTCTTAAATGCCACTTACAGTGTTGCCAAATGTAAACAATTATTGATGATTGTTATAGTTATTTTCATATTTTAAAAATTATTCACCTTATCAATATAAGGCCGAGTATGACTTGATATTAATAATTATTTTAACTACGATACCTTTTATAAAGAAACTGTACAATTAAAATGTGAAACGTTTGGCAACGTCAAAACTGTACAATTATTGTTATATATTTGGCAACGTTTTACTTATTAGTGACGTAAAACCAATCAAAATCGTTTTTGAATATTCAAAATTTTAGTCAATTTCAATCTTGAATATTTTAAAAAGTATTTGGATTTAAGGCAAAATAAAAAATATGTATACAATATTTATCCATTTACTATGAAAAAATATAAAAAATTTTAATATTTAAATTTCGTGCAAGTACCCTATTACCTAAAGTAAATAAGGTAACTTAAAAACTAAGAAGTGAAAAGAAAAATGTTTTTAATATGGGGGAAAAATAATTTAGGTAGATGTAGGGTAGGTGTCCTAAAGTTTCTTTGTGTGTAGTTGCATCTGTAGATGAGAAGATTAAATGGTTCTGTATACATGTCACAGAGAGAAAAATGTTATTCTGTAGTGTATGTTCTGTCATCTATGAATGGGAAAAGGAGTGTGAAAGATATTACTTTTTGTCGCTAAAAAGAATAGTATTGTGATGCATTTATGAAAATAGTGGTGATGGTGATTGTTAAATGGATTTTGTAATCGTAGTCTTATTTGATACTTGAAATCCCCGGTATTTTACCCCTATTTGTGCATAACAAAATCACACAACAGCTGTTACTAGTCATTGCTTATATTCCAATCCGAGTATCCGAGTCACTAAAAGCAACTCACTAAACTTCATTGAAACTAGAAATCCGTAAATATTAAACACCCACAATCCACAATAGCAAAGAAAACAACAAGGAATCCACAGAGAAAACTTAAAACACAACACCCAAAATGGCGCCAAGCCGGTTTTGCAGTGTATTTTGAGTATGTCGCTAAACAAGGACAGGCAACTCGTTGCAGATTTGTACGTAATACAAAATTATAAAATATAAAATATAAAATGCTTTTATTAAACGATCTCTCTTGGTTTTGTTTCTCTATGATAAAGTTAACTTAAATACTTTCTTCTAGACATCTGAATTTTTCTACACAGGTCTAAATTACAATGGAAACAAATGTTTGCTATAACATTTTTACAAATTCGGTAAAGGAATATCATTTCTCAGCATTTTATAAATAAATGTAATATTTTACAGATACCGAATGACAGATACTGACAGTGGAATACATCATTTATAGTCTAATTTGAAACAAAAACGATGGCCAGAATTTAATTTAAACAAGCATTATTAATAAAAAAAAAGTTCCAAAATGGTGAGGACTTAAATGGTGACACTGCATAGTATTAATAAAATTCTTATTTTCTTACTGACTATAGTAAAAATGAACGTATAACCTAACAGTGCAAATACCTATAAAGGAATACAAACCAATGAAGGTACCAATTAGAAAATTTGACATTTTTATTACGAAATCTTGTAATATGTGCCACATTTATAGTTATTTCTTTATTCCTTTATATTCCTAATATAACATCAATATAATAAGAAGTCATAGTCGGATTATAAAATCAATCCCTAAAAATATAAAGCAAGCATTGTCGGACATTGCTTTAAGCTATAAAAGTGATTTATTAGAGATTTAACATTTGGTTGGGTTACATAATGTTGAAACGAATATATAACATAAATTTGTAACTACCCTCCTTAATACCGTGCGAGCAAAAAATATTTGCATCGAAGAGGGCCTTGCATCTAAGGGCGTAATGCTTAGCCGTAGAGCTTAATACCTGTTGGGTGTCAGTAACTACCTGAATTAACAATCAATCAGTTATTCCGTCATCTTTGACAGTCGTTACAAGTAATTGGATTCATCGCTAATTTTTTCAATTTCTTGAACAATTCACACAATGGGCTTTACGGAACAGCACAAAACATTCACGGCTGAAGCGTATTTTCGAAGCGGGGTTAGAGTAAATGGTAAGTGCAAAAGGAGCAGGAAGACCATCTGTAAGAACAGAAGAATGTAAAATAGGCCAACAAATTGTCGCCTTTCTCAAGAAGTGGGAAGATCTTATGGAACATGCAGGACTATTTGGTACTTATGTAAAAATTAATATGCACTTTAAAAATAGTCGATAAAAAATTAGAGCTGCCATTTAAGAATACTATCGTTAAATCTCTAATTTGGGACACACTATATCAATATTTTTCATATAAAAAGACCACAACTTAAAATGTTAATATTAAACTGGATTTACTGAATTTATTTCAAGTAACAAACTCACACTGTACACTTTTATATATTTACCTAAAATGAAAGAAAAAAGAATTTAACAATAAATTAGCGGATTTAACTTATAATATCCATATAATTTATTTTGTTATTTTTCTGAAGTAAACAAACTCAAAAGGGATTAGTTTTTAGTTATATGATATATTTATGCATTAAGTCAGCTGTCACTGGTATACATAAATAACCCATATCTGTTACCAAATGCTTAAGAAAAGTTTCCAACTATATCTTACATATTCTTAGCACATCATTAAACCCAACCAAATGCTAAAACGGAGACGAACTCTCTTCTATAAATCACTTTTATAGCTACAATTTCAGACAAAGTATTTCTTTATATTTTTAGGGATGGATTTTGTAATCCGATTTTGACTTTTTATTTATTGATGCAATATCAGGATTGTAAGTGAATATAGAAGTATTAGGTGCTTTATCGATTATTTTATTTTCACATATACCTACTTAAAAATTTTGAGGAATAAACTAAACTGTAAAATAATTTTTTTTGGAAGAACCAAGACAAAAAAAACAAAATTCAAAAATCCCGACTTTGAAAAAAATGGTCATAGAACTTCTTTTTTAGCACGTTAGGGGAAACCAGCGGTAGGTAGAGGGGGAAGGGATGCATACTGTAAAAGCACAGGTTCATTATTTTTAAACGACGTTACTTATAAGTACATAGAACTATAAATCCTTATTTGATATTATGAACTTTTTTCAGGAAATAAAAGCGAATTATTATCAAAATATACAATTATTAATGTTCTTTTGTTTCGAAAAAAAAAATTCTTGTAGATACCATAAAATAAATGTAAGTTTACATGAACCTAAAGCTATCACTATAGTAATTAAATAATACATTTAAGAACATACAGGGTGCACGAACTTGGTGCTGACAGTACTGCAATCTCGTGAACTATAAGAGATAGAAAAACGGTTAAATGGGAAAAGTTTTAGGCTATTATGTTAGCAGTGCATTGGTGCTTACGGATCGGTTCTGGTTCTTCTTGTTTTTAAGAGATTTTGAATAAACTAAAATGTTGCATTTGCTTGGATCGGTTGTAACTAAATATTTATATGATATTTACCAATATTTTTTAAATCTGTAAACACATTTTTATAGCAACTTTTTACATAGAATATGCCTACTTACTAATATTTTAGTTGCAACGTTTTGGTTTCTTGGAACCATCTCCAATTTGATTTTCTTATGGCCGCTATATTCGGTTTTTTATTTATCAAAAAGTACTTAATTTTTTTTATAATATGATACTAAACACTCTTATTAATAAAAATGGATAACCTCAAAAAGAATAAAAATAACGTTTCTAGGGAAAATTCGAACATATTTGGCAACACTGACATATCGAATGATCCTTTTACTTAAGAATAAAGTTAAATTAATAACAATATATGTTTTATTCTTAATTAGGTGAAAACGTTATAAATTAATAACAAACTAATGCTAAGTTTCAAAATGTCGACTATTATACTATTCTCTTCAATAGATCGCTGGCATTTTTTTCTACAGATCTGGATACAGGATGAATGGTATTACGGTTAATATGACTAAAAATATCCCGAGTTTGTTGCTTAAGAACTTAGCGGTTTTCAGGGAGATTAAATTCGTATACTTACCTCATTTTTGACAAATCTCTATAAATAAAAATCTAATGGAGTAAGGTCCGGGGACCTAGCAGGCCAGCGCATGGTGCCATACTAACTTTTTACCAAAAGCATCTGCTAAAAATGTTTGTACTTGTCTGGAATTAGGCGCAGGGCAACCACCTTGCTAAAACCACACGTTATTAAATGGATCATTTGTAAAATAGTTATAACAGTTTTACCTTAATTAAGAATAGTTTAAACATATTATTGTTATTAAGTTAACTTTATTCTTAAGTAAAAAGATCCTCCGATCTTTTTGAGGATAAATGTTTAATTTATAATCATATAATACGAAAAATTAATTAAGATTCGAATAATAAAAAATCCAATATGGCGGCCATAAAAAAAAAGAAAAGTGATAATTTTTCCAATAAATTAAACCGTTGTAACTAAAATATTACCAAGTAGGCTTATTCTATGCAAAAAGTTGCTAAATATGTACTTAGAGATTTAAAAATATTTGAAAATAACATAAATACAATCGATCTAAGGAAATGCAACTTTTAGTTTGTTCAAATATCTTAAAAACCACAAATACCAGAATCGATCCGCAAGCACCAGTTAAAATAGCAAACATAATTACCTAAACCTTTTCCCATTCAACCGTATTTCTATCTCTTATAGTTTCCGAGATCGGAATACTGTCAGCACCAATCTTACTGCATACTTGTATAAATAAATTTACCATGCTCTTATCATTAGTTTTAAGTACCGTACAGTAGGTACCGTGCGAGCAAAAATTATTTGCATCAAAGAGGGTCTTGCATCTAAGGACGTAATGCTTAGCCGTAGAGCTTAATACCTGTAAGTGTCATGAATTAATAATTAATTAGTTATTCCGTCATCTTTGACAGTCCTTACAAGTAATTTGATTAATCGCTATTTTTTCCAATTTCTTGAACAATTCACACAATGGCCTTTACGGAACAGCACAAAACATTCATGGTTGAAGCGTATTTTCGAAACGGGGTTAGAGTAAATGGTGAGTGGCAATACAATCAACAATTTGTGCATGGACGATTTTCACGAACATTTTCCTAACGTTGCTTTTATTGCTGGGAATTTTTATCATTGCCTGAAAAGAACCGTGGCTGTGTTTACGGAAACAGGTTCTATCCAACACAAAAAGGAGCAGGAAGACTATCTGTAAAAACAGAAGAACTTGTTGCAAACGTTCGTGAAACAATGCAAAATACGCCAACAAATTGTATAAGACGCCTGTCCCAAGAGGTGGGAAGATCTTATGAAACATGCACGACTATTCTTAAGAAGCAGCTAAATTTATTTCCTTATAAAGTGCAAGTATTTCAATAAATACAATCCGCAGATTTTGAAAGACGCAGGAATTACTCTCAATGGTTTACCCAAAATTTATTGGAAAGAAATGATTTATTAGACCTGACATTTTTTTCGGATGAAGCATGGTTCCACCTCTCCGGTTATGTGAATTCTCAGAATACACGCATGTGAAGTAGTGAAAATCCCCATTTTTTTGTAGAGTCTACATTGCACCCTCATAAAATTGGTGTCTGGTTAGCTGTTTCCCTAAGAAGAATTCTTGGTCCTATTTTTCTCCATGACACAGTTACAGCACAGCGGTATAGAGACAATATTTTGAATCCATTTGTGGAGCAATTACTTGACGACGAACTACCTTTTGGATATTTTCAACAGGACGCGAACGGTGCAACCGCCAATACAGCCGCCGAAACTATTAACTACTTACGCAATTTTTTCGACGACAGATTGATCAGTTTTCGATCAGACATTGAATTCCCACCTAGATCACCTTGTTTAAAGGTTATGGATTACTTCGTTTTTCCTCATTTAAAGAACACTATTTTTAAAACACCAGTTGCAAATTTAGAACAATTACAAGAAAGGATTATCCAAGAATGTGGTAACATTTCTCCAGAGATGCTGGTCAACACTTTCGAAAATTTGAAGTGACGTGTGAATTTATGCTTGGAGCATGGCGGTACAATTTCAGCAAGTTATGAAATTATTTTTCTTTTTCTTTCTGTATATTCTTACTTTCTTAATTTTGTAAACAACAAAAATAAATTTGTATTTGGCATTAGGTTTTGCATAACCCAAAACAAAACAAAAGCTTAAAACTTTTTACCTGAGACGTGCGTTACACCTGTCAGATGTTATTTAAAAGTTTTAACCTCGCTAAAGTGTCATTATTTTTAGAGGTACGAAAAAGTTATAAGAAAATATTGCTTCTCATCGTATTTTAAGTCTATACCGAAATTTCTGTTTAAAACTTTATAATATGTAACTTTTTTTTCATTTTTTTGGAAATTCATCTTATAGTAACTTTTTTTCTAATCTTTTGTGTCAGTTTATTTAAAATAATTATTTTAAATCAGACTAACTGCATTTTAAAATTTAGTTATCGCATACACCCATTTTATACCAAAAAAAATATTTCTTCAAAAATTGTAAGGCACTAAATTTTAAAATGCAATTAGTCTGATTCAAAATAAATAATATAAATAAACTGATACAACAGAGTAAAAAAAAAGTGACGATAAGATGAATTTCCAAAACAAAAAAAAAATTACATAGAAATTTTTAAACGAAAATGTGGGTATGGGATTTGAATTACACCTTCCATTATATAACTATTTACGCTGCTGTGAATATTAAATAAATTAAAAATATAAAAAATATTGTGTAAACTCTACGCCTCTGATCATCTCCTTCGCCCTTTCTTGCTTCCATGTTTGCTCTTTTCATGGCCGCCTGGCATACAGACGGAAACCGGGACCCGGCGGGTCGGACTGGGTCTGCCTGGCGTTTTCAGCTGTCACTATATTTCATCGAGCCCCTCCTGATGGCTTTCCTAAAAAGGATGAAAGACGCCCTAGTTTAGATAAGGCTAAGAGCTTTTTGGCTGCGTAAGCTTTGAATAGGACTATACGACTCATTTTAAGGATCGCAGAGGAAACAGGAAATAACAAATATACAGCGACATGCTGAAATTGCCTACCATACACTGTAAAATCGTAATGTAATATTAGGTACATATATTTCTGTCTACTAAAATGCATATTTTCAAAGAAACGATTTTTTTTCTATAAAATTAAAGTTTGAATGTAATTTATTTTATTTATTCCAAATAAAATTCCAAAAACATTCTTTTTATGCGGGATTCTCTACTAGTAACAACATCTAAAAATATAATTGTTAAATTCGAATAAGTATAGCGGGAATGAGGGCAGGCAATGAAATGACACAATTGTATTTATCCCAACGTTTCGTTTTATATTAAAACTTTTTCAAGGGTCAATAAAAAGGTCTTTAAGACTGTATATTCATCCTGTAGAATATGACAACACATTTTCTCGAACACACATTGGACACCTGTACAGGGTCTTTCAACGAGGACTAAACAGGGGCTCATTTTTGAGCTTCCTTGTATTTAAAGAAAAATCCAAAATAGCCAATCGATGTACTTTTTCCTGCAGAATTCAAAAATGAAACCAAAAATTTATTTGAACCAGAAACAAAAGAGTTACGCTATGGATAAGGTGTTTTTTAAATGGAACATAGCTTTTTTTATACGATTTTTGGAATGAGTGATTTTTTTTTTGTCCGTTTCGATAAAAATATTTAATATTGTGACAGCTATTTTTATTAAATTTTAATGTTTTATCCAGTATAATTTAACTTTAACCTGTTTGAAACATACACTAGGTAATAAAGGTATAATCACCTTTGAATCCTTCAAAGTCAGAAAATTTGACAAATTTACTATAATATTGCCGAAATGACTTTGAAGGACTCAAAGGTGATTATACCTTTATTACCTAGTGTATGTTTCAAACAGGTTAAAGTTAAATTATACTGGATAAAACATTAAAATTTAATAAAAATAGCTGTCACAGTATTCAATATTTTAATCAGAACAGACAAAAAAAAATCACTCGTTCCAAAAATCGTATAAAAAAGCTATGTTCCATTTAAAAAACACCTTATCCATATCGTAACTCTTTTGTTTCTGGTTAAAATAAATTTTTGGTTTCATTTTTGAATTCTGCAGGAAAAAGTACATCGATTGGCTATTTTGGATTTTTCTTTAAATACAAGGAAGCTCAAAAATGAGCCCCTGTTCAGTCCTCGTTGGAAGACCCTGTACATATCCGAACTGTCAGCACAAATTTGTGTTTTAATATAAAACGAAACGTTGGGAGAAATACAATTGTGTAATTTCATTGCCTGCCCTCATTCGCGCTATACTTATTCGAATCTACTTGTAAGGGCGCTATACTTACCTAACAATAATTAATTGTTAAATGTAACTAATTAAAATACAAGGTAAGTCAAAATAATACCTTAAAAATGTCAATATTCAATAAAAAAATAAAAATACTTAAATATGTATAAAATTATTCAATTATTATTTCTTTTAATAAAATAATATAACTAATAATATCGTTCAGATACTTATAATTTATAAATAATTTTGAAAATAATAATTAATCATAAAATAAGTGCACGTTTAAATATTTTTTAGTTTAAAATTTTGCTTCCCCTTTTTTAAGTATTTTCTTAGTTACCATTTTAAAACGTTTTATATTTAAAAATTTTAATTCTTCGTGAATATCCTTAATTGACCTAATATTAAAATTTTTATATAAAAGTTTATTTGAATATTGTATATCAAAGCAATACATATTTTTAATTGCTTTATTTTGTAAAACTTGTAATAGGTTAAGCAAATTTTGAAATGATCCCCATATTAAAGTTAAATATTGTAAATGAGAGTGAATAATAGCAAAATAAATAGGACGTAACATATAATTTGGAGTCAAAAAACTGAGTTTTTTTAAAATCCCCACTGGTGCAACTATTTTCTGTTTAATATATTCAATGTGTTCACTCCAATTAATATCTATTATCAACCCCAAAAATTTAATTTTATTTGATTGTTTTAAATGCCCGACTTTTAATTTTAAATCATTTCTGTATAAATTGGGTTTCTTTCCCATAAATAAAAAAGAGGATATTTTCCAAATTTAATGTTAATTTATGACTACACAAATCCATAATTCAATCATTTTCATATCATGATTTATAAAATTTTGTATAATTTCATATGAATCAGCGATGTATAACATAGTTGTATCATGTACAAACAATCTAATTTTCCCTTTCAATTTTAATTTAAATATAGAATTAATATAAATAAGGAAAAATAAAGGAGCCAAAATCGAACCTTGCGGAACACCACAATTAATATTAAGAAATTTGCTATGTTTATTTTTCATACGACTTTTTGTTTCCGCTGATTCAAATAGTTTCTAAACAAGTCAAAAACTACACCCGAAATACCCATCATATCAAGTTTTCTTAAAAGAATAGAAACATTTACTGTATCTATATTTGCAAAGATCTAGAGAAACAAGTGTACATTTTTGGCCGCTATCATGAACCATTTGAATTTCTGAAATGAAATCAACAGCTGCAGAATATGTATCACTTCATTCTCGAAAGCCATATTGCCATTTAGATAAAAAAATTATTAAATTTAAATGGAACTTAAGACTATCCTTTACTATTCTTTCAACAATCTTTGACATTATTGGCTACACTGATATCGACCGGTAATTATTTAGTTGTTGTTTATTGCCTGATTTAAAAATTGGTCTATAACATCAGCAATCTTCATTCCTTGAGGTACTTTACCAGTTTTTAGAGAATGATTTACTAGTTTACATATTACAGGATTTAATGCACATTTACAGTTTTTAATCGTCGCCACATCAATATCATCCCATCCTGGGGCTTTTGAACTGTCCATTTCCATTTACAGAAAAGCACGTTAAGTTTATTGTTAAACAAGTTTCATGATGCTTAATTTTTCTATATTTTACATTTATCTATAAACTAGCGTGTATCCGGCATGCGTTGCAACCCGCTGGTATAAATACAAACCCGAACAAACCCGATGTATTAGTACCCGGCATGCCACTTTCTGAAATTGCACCCGTGCGAAGCCGGGGCGGATCGCTAATTATACATAAAAACGTTCCACTTAAATCACTCTATCTATTAAAAAAAACCGCTTCAAAATCCGTTGCGTAGTTTTAAAGATTTAAGCATATATAGCTGGTAGGGACGGACAGACAGCGACAGCGACAGCGACTTTGTTTTATACTATGTTAAGATGTACAGTAAATCTGTTGACAACGTCGTTTGTAGGAAAGAGGCGGTGAAGAACTGAGTGCAGGGGCAAGGAGTAGGGATTACGGTGGATTTACCTTTGAATGGGACCTTGTTACTATAGTTGAAATCTAACGTTCAAATTATCCAACTATTAACTCACCTATAAAAAGTAATTGCAGAATTATTATTTTCCGAATTCTCACGTACTTGACACTTGCGACTCATCTTAATTTCTTAGTCTCCAGAAAATATCACTAAAAACAGCAATTAATACACAAAACAGATAAACTAAAAAAAATTTCAGACCCCTGTCAAAGAACACCAAACAAAAATGGGGATGTTCGATATACATCGACGCATCAAAAACACCGATATTTTCAATGCGATATATAATTATTTCATCATCAGAAAAACAAAGTGAAAGGTAAAATGCTGATGTTGTTAGCAATAGAGAAAATAATACCCTCCCCCTTCCACTTTCTATTTTTTACAGATGCTTCGACTTTTATGAAAAACAACTTTTTTTCATTTCACTTCAATACTTCACATTTCTCTGACAAAACTGAATAAAACTCAAGAGTTTTCACTACTTAATAATGATTTTCACAAATAAGTTTTCTAAAACTCACTAATTTTTCTTTTGCTCTCCTCATTTTTCTGCCCAGGACGGTGCCTTTGCACTAACCCTTGACTTTTCAGTATGCTGAAGTCTTGATTGTCGGTCTTTTGACTGTTCAATTTTACACCTCTTGTACAACATTAAAAGCTCCATTACGGCTCAATCCCATTATTATTAACAACATCAGCATTTTACCTTTCACTTTTTTTTCCTGATGATGAGTGTTTCTACACTCGAAACATGTCGATTTAAATTATTATGAATTGTTCTAAGTTTGCCTAGTTATTCTAAAAAAAAATTGTGGAGAAAGACTTTGTGCTTTTCTTTTTGCTATATCATTTAACTCCACTTTGAGTATGGACTACTTCTTCAAAATTTGATATTTGTTGATGCATTGATGTTTTTTAATCGATGTATTAGGCCCTAATTTTATTCGTAAAATAATTATTTTGCCTTTGGTTTCAGTTAAGATGTGAGCTTGGAATAATTAGATTTGTGATTTGTTTTGTAATTGTAATTCAATTAAAAAATTTTCATGTTTTCCTTCGATACATTTTCTGTGCACATCCCTAAAGGGAAATTAATGAAACAACGTCATCGTGGCCTCAGACCAATGTCGTGGCGCTTACATCTTTGGGGGCGAATCTCTGATTGCTGCGTTGCCATACTGCAGACTTTTTATAAGATTTTAGATAAAGATTATATATTATATATTTTATGAATAAAACAATTTAAATGAATTTCACGTCTAAACTCAAGTTTTATACTTAATATTACGTTGTCTATAGGTTGGAGTAACATGGTCGTATTTTTGAAGGCTAGTCGAAAATCTTTTACAATTATTTTGTAATATTTGTGACTTTTGTTTGTTTTTATAATTTATATTTTTATCATATAACATCACCATAATCTTAACCACTTAAAATAATCAGTGTTTAAGTAGATACTATTTAAAATCGCATAAAAATAAGTTTATAATATCTAAACATTTTTTATTATGTTTTTTTATGAGCTGAGCTTCAATCAATCCATATATATTTTAAAATCACAGTTCTGTATTAATTATAGAAACGTGTTAATAATGTCATAATATTTTACATTAAAATGACAGTATTCATATTCAAATTTAAATAAAATGTTTTTAGATAGAAGGCACCTCGCAATGATAACCACAAAAGGGAAAACGTGTAATGTTAAGAAAATTACTGCCTGACATGAACTTCTATACATATCATATTAATATGGTTATTAAACAGATGTAGGGTAGAGCGGAGCTAGTTGAGCCAGCTTTTGGTAATAACCTGATTGTTCCGCATTTGCTTAACATGTAGTACAAATATATTTATCAAATATTTCTTTGGTTATTTGCTGATCTAATTATATCAATAAATTGTCAAAAATACTTTAGTTTCAGGGCAATAATACACTTACTATAGTAAGGTTCTACTGGCTCAACTATCCTCACACCCGGGGCAAGTTGTGCTAATATATGGGGTAAGTTGTGCCAGTAGACTTACCATACGATATAGTCCAAACATAGTATTGCGAAATTAAAATAACATAAAAACAAAATCATATTCTTTATTAAGTAAACAAGAACGATTAACTATTACTCTAATCACTTTCACAATTTATACAAACATAATAAAAACTACCATTAGGAGTGTATTTTGAATAAGCCCAGTTTTTGCAATAAGAACAGTGTGCCCACTCTTCACCCGGAATGATATCTGAGAATTTTTCTAAACACACGAGACAGAAATATTCATCTTCTTCTGATTCTGAATCAGAAGTCTCTGATGTAGAGCGGTTATTACTTTTCTTCCTTTCCTTTAAGGCATTCTTCTACAATGCTTGTTGTTTTCGTGCTATGGCGTCTAAAGTCTTTTCATAGTCTGAATCCGATGATGAACATTTTTGTTGTTCTTTTTGATTCTTGTAAGAAGGATCGACTTTCTGGGTAGGGTTAGATGAATTGTTGAAAACGGCCTTTTTCACAGCCTTCTTTTTAATCGCATCGACATTACTTTTTTCTTCCGTTTGCTCTGCTCCAATGCCAATGCCTCTTTTTCAGGAGTGCCAGTAAGGATAGCAGAAGAGCGTTTCCTTCTCTGTGTTTGCCTCTTCGTAGGACCTGCTTTTGCTAATGGTCGCCATATTTCTGGTGAAACAAACACACTACACGTAGATGTAGATGGCATATTAAATTCATGGATGCGTGGCTAGTTGAGCCATTACTCAACTGACCCCGTAAAGTTTGGCTCAACTAACCCCACCACGGATTTCAGATGTTCTTATTTAATATCAAAAATGTCGTATAAAGTTCATCTCTCAAACTAGGAAACCACGAGAGCAATTGTGTAATAATTAATAATTAGCTTACCTTTTGTCTGTATCCCCCAAAATGTCGATCTACGACCACAAATGCCTTGAAAAGCAATATTTTACTTTTGGCGCGAAATACCAAATAGAACGACCGCCCTCTCGCAGCGAATGCTGAATACCGACTAAAATTTTAATGTACAGCTCCCAAGACGTACTGCATCCTGCGCAATGCTCGTTTTAATCTAATACTGCTCCACTCATGTAGTAGGCCCGGTGGCTCAAATAGTCCCGCGGCTCAACTAACCCCGCTCTACCCTACTAAATTAAGTTTTTTTTTTTATTTTCTATTTATTATTTTCTTGTTATCTTCATCCCATGAGTTGATAAAGAGTTTTCCAATCACTAAACATAAAATTTTCTTAGTACAGAGAGAAGACAGATTCGTTTTTCGGTAACGAATCTAACAGTTTGACTTCTCGAGGGGGGGTGCAAAACAAATAAGTAGCACATTATAATTGGCTAATTTCAATTTGAATCAAATAAACATATACAGTATGACCAGTAAAGTCCGCATCATATGGGATTTTTTTTTATTAGAACTTTATTCGAAATTTGACTTTGGCATCAAGTTCTGCTTCGATCGAGATGAAAATTAAGTAGCGAACTTTATTAATAATACTTAAAAAATAAATATAATTAAGAGAATTTTAATTTTTTCCAAAAAACAATTCAAAAGGGGGGTTATTTCTGAAAGTATCGAAAAAAGTTATAAAAAAAAGTTTTTTAAATGCAGTTTCTAGCCCACATGCAAAATTTTAGCTTCATAAGATAACTTTGAATTTTTACCCATATTTTATTTTCTTAAAGTAGCGCGCCATATTAAATGTACCTATCTTTTTCTACAAAATCAAAAATTGAGCTATTAAAATTTGGTCGCATGTAATGCAAAGTTTATTTGGTTTTTGACCCTGTATAAGGTAACTTCATAAAATAAGTATTTTGAAAACGTTGTTTGTGTCTCAAAGTAATACACCTTAATATTAAGACAAAAAGAACACAGTGTCATCAGTAAAGTGTTTATTAAGTGGAAAATAAATTTTATTGGTAGGTAAAACATCAAAATTATCTTATGCAGCTGAAATTGCATATGGGCTAGAAACTGTATTTAAAAAAAAACTTTTTTTAATAACTTTTTTTGATATATTCAGAAATAACACCATTTTTGAATTATTAAAAAAAAAAAATTAAAATTTGACAGATACTGCGAATCACGTGACTACTATTTTTTTGCTTAATTTACATCTCGATCGAAGCAGAACTTGATGCTCAAAGTCAAATTTTGAATAAACCTATTAATAAAAAAAAATCCCATGATGCGGACTTTACTGATGACACTGTATAAATGAAACTCTTCTTCTGAGTTGTATCTTTATTACGGTTTGGATATTATCATTGTTTAGAGATTTCATATCGGATTTCCGCAGAAGGCGCTATACAAGGTGTCTCACGGTGACCTTCCATTGGAATATTTTGGAAAGTAATACGATTTGAATCCTGCAAATTTGGGGTTCTCGTAGACGCTCTGTTAAAGGTTGAAATTTGAGAGAAACAAGTAAGACAAAAACTTTTATTAAAAGTTATTGGAAATAAAGAACGCTGTTATTTCATTTGAAGGGTTCGACTCGCATTACTTTCCGAAATATTATAATGGACGGCCAGCGTGAGACACCCTGCATATCGACGATGCATCTGGATAAACGGCAAATTGTATTTTAATGATCAATTGTCATGAACGAGCTATTTTCCCTTAATAACCCTCTCCTCCAGTTTAAAAACGCAGGAGATTCCAAACGGTATACAACTAACAAAACATTGAATAAGTTATATCGTCAAAGTAGATGAAATAAATTCAAAGTCTTCGTAGCGCAATTGGCAGAGCATTCGACTGGTTATCGAAGGTTCTGGGATTGATTCGCAGCGAAGGCATAAAACTTTTTCTCCACGCCAAAGAACATCTTGTTTGTGGTTGATTAATAAAATTGTGAACCCTTTTTAAGCTAAAGTCGGGGCTGCCCTTAATGCCCCCCCCCCCCTCCTCTCCCCTTAGTCCGTCATTGCATATAAAGTGTTACTATTACGCCTGGGCTATTGCGGTAACATACACATCTTAAAGTAACTAACTTGCAACTTTGTGACAATTACGATCTTTCGAAATATGAGAGTCATCACGTCCTCAATGCCATAAAGGAGTGCTTTTATTGCTCTGATCCCAACTCTTAAAATTAAACCCGCTATAATTCTTAAGTGTCGAGCGAGTTTCAGCAAAATCTTGTACGGGGTGTTCGAACTGAAATCGTCAATATTCCTGATATCTTTACACTGATTGTAATAACTATGGTTAAATTATAATTTTGAATAATAAATTCGATAAAATCAAGTAAAGTAGGTATACATTGTAAAATCGGCTCGTAATGTATACAGTGTGTCCGAAATTCAAGTCTTTATATGGGTATCTCGCTTAATAGATGAGATAGAAAGTTGGTTAAATGGGGAATATTTTAGAGAATTTAATGCCAATCTCGAATCCTTTTTCAAAATTATTAAAAGTTTTGTAGTTTTTCACTTAATAAACAAAAACTAAAAATGGCGCATTTCGTTTTTCTTAAATAGGGGCTTAACGGTTAATTTGACATATCCCAAAGTGTTACATTCTTAAGACACTTTTTAGGGTAGAACATTTCTGTATAAAAAGAAAATGCAGATTGTCTTTTGTTTGTGAGTTACCCACAGTAAATTTGTTATTTCTTATGGCGGCCATCTTGGATTTGTACATAAAATTATTTCTCATTGAATTACCTTTTAAACGATGTGCCACATGCTACCAAAATTTTGGAGAAATACTCTTAAATTATAAAAAAAACAGTTTTATCGTTAACTTGGCAACAGCGCATGCATCTGACATAGCATGTGGGTACATCCATGGGTATTAGTTTAATAACAAAAACATTTTCTGCACCAAATAATCTTTGTTTTCTAGCCAATAAAATAATTAACGCATTTTTTGTCTATGGTATTACATTTAGTTAAAATATTAGAAAAAATAGATCAAAATAAAAACTTTACAAACAAAAAAAAACCTTTTTTAATTTTGCCTAACCTAAGTTTTATTAGGACATTAAAATTATTTGGAATAATCATATAATAACGGAAGGATTATTGTTACATGGTATTCCGTGATATTTTTGCATGGTAAAAAAATGCCATAATATTTTTACATGGTAGGCCATAATATGCAATATTAGAAAAAATGAAGTGCCTATTTATTTGTCATTTAAGATTCTAAAACGTGGTTTAAATAATTGTATGATATTACCTACATCTTATCTTATTTTGAAATTGGCACAAATTTTAAATGAAGAAAAATTTGGTATGTTTATTTGCAATCACACCGAAATGCTAAACTAACTTCTGCTAGATTTTGGAATTGTATCCAGAAAGACATCAACCGCATAAAACCTATTACAGGAAATTAATTTAATTAAATTTAAGTTATCCTACTTGGTTTTGGTTAGGTTAGGTTAGGTCAGGTTCAGAATTTAAGGATCTTGTAAGAAACTGTATTCTAAAAAAATAAAAGTTTAAGAGGTGCTTTAAATGGTTTAATTACTATCTGCTATGTTAGATGCATGCGCTGTTGCCAAGTTAACGATAAAACTGGTTTTTTAATAATTTAAGTATTTCTCCAAAATTTTGGTAGCATGTGACACATCGTTTAAAAGGTAATTCAAAGAGAAATAATTGTATGTTCAAATCCAAGATGGCCGCCATAGGCAATAACAAAGTTACTGTGGGTAACTCACAAACAAAAGACAATTTGCATTTTTTTTTTGTACAGAAATGTTCTTCCCTAAAAAGTGTCTTAAGAATGTAACACTTTAGGATATGTCAAATTAACCGTTAAGCCCCTATTTAAAAAAAAACGAAATGCGCCATTTTTAGTTTTTGTTTAATAAGTGAAAAACTACAAAACTTTTTATAATTTTGAAAAAGGAGTCGAGATCGGCATTAAATTCTCTAAAATATTCCCCATTTAATCAACTTTCTATCTCATCTATTAAGCGAGATACCCATATAGCGACTTGAATTTCGGACACACTGTATATAATAATATATAAATTCATGCTTATTAAAATGCATATTTTCAAGGAGCGAATATGTATTTTCTTTTTCTGTTTAATAATACTTCAAATCCGCATTCTTTAAGTAGCTGTAGAGTCGTAAATGAGTTAGGCACCTTTTATACTGGGATTCTGAATCTCGGATTCCGGAATCTCGTTTAGACTGGCGTCTTCTCGGAAACAGAATCGCGATTCTAAATTTCGGAATCGCACTTATTTCAGCCGCCCGGCTACGAGATTCGAATCGGCGACAGGTGTAGCATTGGTTTATATGCATGATACAAAGAAAGAAGAGATATGACATTGCGCATGTGGGCGGAGCCAAATCGACAGCCGCTTACGTCATGTGGTGATAATTTTCTGGCGGGCTTCGTATAACCTACGTTTGGTTTTATGTACTATTGTTATTATTTGTTATACAGAAAGAGGTTTTTAGTGTTTTCTTGGATTATTATTGTTGTTTGTTAGGGACAATTAGTTGTTAATATGCGTTGTGCAGTGGCGTTATGCATAAGTGACAATATGACAAAAAATTCTGCAAAAGACATTATGTTTTTTTGTTTTCCAACTGACCCAAATCTTCAAAAAATTTGGATGAACGTTGATGATACAAATCAATGTAAAATATTTCAAATTTTAGCTTAAAAAAATTGTTCTATTCCTCATAGGTGAGATACAAAAGTTTAATTTGACGAAATAATAAACTGTTATATGTGTGCCTTATTTTTTAATAATTGTTAATGTCCCTCTAATTACTATTATGATAATTACCAGTCCTAGTATATTTTTTTAAATGTCTGAATGAGTTTTTTACATCCTTATCCTTGGTCAAATTATAGTCAAATGCAGTGGCGGACTGAAGCGGGTGGCCGGGTGGCCATCGCCACCGGGGTCGGAAGGCCTTTGGGGGCCAATTGGTCCAAACATTTAAACAACAATTTTTTTTTTCAAAAAATGTTGGGGCCATTGAGGCCATGTAGCCACCGGGGCCAAATGATTCCAGTCCACCCCTGGTCAAATGTTAACAATATAAATTTATAAACAGACACCTCCAAAAATATTATCGTTACCTATTGCAGAAAAAAATCTTAATAAGCAAATTAATTGATTTTGGTCATTTAAGGCTCGAAACTGTTCTAAAAATGTTTAAGAATGCACATTTGTACCTATTTTTTTTTTCAAACAATTTATTGCTTAAGGTGGAAGGACCAAAAAATATAGGTTATTTTTTTATGATTTTGTAAAAATAAATAAGTAATTGTAATCATTTAAAAGATAAAATGTATGTCAGCATAAAAAGAAAATTATTTTCATTGATACCAAATATATGCTCAATTTTAACATTTAACCCAAGAACATCAGGAAATACGTTCTGATTTATGAACCTCTATCCTTAAAGTACTTAAAATAATATGCACTTAAATCTTCCAAATCAAAAATTGTAAAATATGCAGTAAAATTTCTATTCTTAACGGCTAATCCTATGTAATTTTAAGTCTCGTTAGCACCACATGACGTCATTGCGCGGACCGGACCGAATTGGGAATACGATCGATCATATCTTTCTTTCTTTGTATCATGGTTTATATGTAAGCATATTCTTCACTGCGATTCTCGTTCAGTAGCCTCTTGCCAGCTCCGTATTAAGGGTCGTTTCTGTTAGGTTTATGGTTTATGAATAAAGAATTCAATATGGATGTTTTAAAAACTTTTTGACACTGACAAGTTCATATCGTCAATACAGGCACGTCCAAGCTTATGGGATACTTCGGCGGAAGAGTATTCGAATAAAACAATAAAACAGGCACACTAGGTGGAAATGGCTAAAGAAATTTTGTTTTTAAGATAGGGTAAAGTTGGTAGAGATGCCCCAGTGGTAGAGATGGCCTACCTTTATAACTCGAAAACATTTACATATACGATCGTTTGGTTTGTCCAAACCCAATCAGTTGTTTATGCTAAAGCCTGAAAAGTGGTGTAGCTGCTCACAATTGTCTGGTTTTGACAAAGTTTTGTGATCGTTTTTTTGAGGTAGGTGCAAATTTTTATACATGATTACGCTATAGGTTGTAAAATCATTAATATGTTTTTATTTAATTTGCAATTTGGTCAAACAATTGTGGAATGCATGTGCTACAATATTCTAACCTCAAAACACATGTACCTGTATATTTATACAAAATACATGGTGAGGCATCTTATACCATCTTTTGGTATAGATGCCCTAGTCAAAGTGGGTAGAGATGGCCTGTTAATATTGCGGGATGTGGAGAGAAATATTCCTAAACCACCAGAAAAGATGACTGGGTAAAATGTATACACTGCGAGCAATGCTATCACGATGGATGCAGCAAATTTGTTATTTTTTGCTATCCCTGTGGAAGAGTAGCTAGAGTCGATTCACTCAGTAAGCCTGCAAGATGGCCGACATGTCATATGACAAAAGTCATATTCCAGCTAAATAAAGTGAATTTTTGCATTTTCAATGACTTTTGTCATATGACATGTCGGCCATCTTGCAGGTTTACTGAGCGAATCGACTTTACTAAAAAGAAGACCTAACTTATTTTGTATCCGCGTACATAGGCCATCACTACCACCCTGCGTGGGGCATCTTACCCAACCCCTAAGGGAGAGATGGCCAATTACAAAAATTTTTCTTTATGCATTATTGTGAAATAAAACTTGTTTTTTTTGCATCTTATTATAAATATCGTAACTGAATAAAGTTTCAATTACTGAAAAGCATGCTCATTTTTTTTATTATTTATTTTTATAAAATTTAGGCCAGGTTAAGAAAAAGTGGGGCATCTCTACCAACTTTACCCTATTGTGTAGGTCGTTAAAAGACCAAATGGACATTCTAAAACAGTTTAGAAATTTCTCAAAGTGTTCTCTTAAATTTTTATACAGTAAAACGTATCCTCTTGCTGTATTACGTTCGCTGATTATTGGATGAACCCACATTCTACGTTTCCTAAGCTTTTTCTTTTTTTACACACGATCTGATTCTGATAATAATATAGCAACAGCGTTTCTTCTACTGCATTCATTTTAACACTGGACAGAAGCTTGCGGCCCTGGAATTAATCGCCTCTCCACAAAATTGCCGAAACCGCGCAAGATTAGAAAAGTATGCATTCCGAATCTCGTTAGAATTCACGTGAGATTCTGAATCCCAGATACTGAATCTCGCATTCAGAATCCCAGTATAAAAGAAGCCTTAAACTTACGACTTACATATTCACTAAATTGTGTTACTGCTTTCGGAGATTCTTGAGTTTAAAAAAGTAAAATACCTGTTTTTAAAATCTGTCGAATGCTAAAGCGTCATTTCCTTGTTTATAAGTTTATGTAAACTTTTAGAATCTTTGTTTTTTATTAAAAAATGTAATGATATTACGAGTTTCTTATTCAGAAAAATCATTTCTTCTTGCAAGACAATTTATATAACAAAAAAATATTAAACGAATCGGAATCAACTTGGACGCATATACAGTGTGGCCAGTAAAGTCCGCATTATATGGTTTTTTTTTTATTAATAGCTTTATTCGAAATTTGACTTTGGTATCAAGTTCTGCTTCGATCGAGATAAAAATTAAGCAAAAAAATAGTAGTCACGTGATTCTCATTATCTGGCAAATTTTAATTTTTTCCAAAAAATAATTCAAAAGTGGGTTATTTCTCAAAACATTGAAAAAGTAATTAGAAAAAGTTTTTTTTAATGCAGTTTCTAACCCACATGCAAAATTTCAGCTGCATAAGATAATTTTGATTTTTTACCCATCACTAAAATTTATTTTCCACTTAATGAACACTTTACTGATGACACTGTGTTCTTTTTTGTCTTAATATTAAGGTGTATTACTTTCAGACACAAACTACGTTTTCAAAAATACTTATTTTATGAAGTTACCTTATACTGGGTCAAAAACAAATAAATTTTGCATCACATGCGACCAAATTTTAATAGCCCAATTTTGATTTTGTAGAAAAACACACATTTAATATGGCGCTACTTTAAAGAAAATGTATCTGAAATAAAGCCTTGTCAAAACTAAGAAGTTTCATGTAGGTTGCGTTGAGTCTTATTTTGCAAAAGTGGTGCAATTTACAAAATATGGATAAAAAATCGAAATTATCTTAAGCAGCTGAAATTTTGCATGTGGGCTAGAAACTGCATTTAAAAGAACTTTTTCTTATAACTTTTTTCAATACTTTTAGAAATAACCCCACTTTTGAATTATTTTTTGGAAAAAATTTAATTTGACAGATTTTGCGAATCACGTGAATACTATTTTTTTGCTTAATTTTTATCTCGATCGAAGCAGAACATGATGCCAAAGTCAAATTTCGAATAAAGTTATTATTACAAAAAAATCCAATATGATGCGGACTTTACTGGTCACACTTTAGAAAAAGGTTAGCACTATTTAACAAATAGGTAGACCCTTAGATTAAAAAAATGCCACCTTTAATGCATGTTTACTATATGAGGATTTTTAAGAAAATATAGTTTTTAATTGACCACCCCTAGGGGCCAACCTAAAAACTTAAAAATAATTTCCAGTAATTTATTTTTACTTTTGAAATAAATATGCAAGTAACCTGTACGGTAAACGGCTTCCAAGATAGATTCGGTACTTTTTTTGTACACCCGCGATAGTTACCTGTTTCTATCATAAGGTACTACTACTACTACTACTACTACTACTCGTACTGTTATAATCGGAAGTTCTATAAAAGCTGACATTTTTCAAAGTAGGATGTGGTTTAGCAACCCCTATCAATTTTACATCAATATGGCGTAAGAATTTTTTGAAGATCCTTATAAAATGACTAGCACATCAAATTTTATAATTCTTAAAAATTAAATACGCTTGTAATACATACCGCAAAAACTACCAGTAGAAATTATGGTAATGACAAAGGACCTATTATTTTTTATTAGTTTCAAGATGTGTAGCCGGTGACCTACCTATAAATGGCTCTTGGCCGTATTTCAGAAATTGAAAAGATTGCGACAAAATTTTTGTTTAGTAAAAGTGGCAATGAGAAATTGCTGAAAATTAATTTCAAGTTTCTCAGTCTAGCGTTAGAGGGTGCAACAGCAACGGTAAATCAGAAAAACGCAGTTATCTCAAAAGTCTTTTCGCAGCTTTCCAAATAAAATTTATCTCTCTCCATCATTTTAAAGTGGTGGGGAAAGGTTCAACATTATTTGTGGGGAAAGGTTCAACATTATTTTTAAGAAACTCTGATCAGGTTTGACTTAACAGAATTGAGCGAATGTAGTTTTGTTAAAAATAGCTTTCTTTACTTTATATTCCACCTCAAAAATTATGACTTTTGATAATGATTTTTTTTCAGCGCCCCGTGGAGCAAAATAAAAGGAAGTCTAAGAAGACTAGGGACACCTCAATATCTGCAAAATATAATTGACGACTACTTGCACGAGAGAGCACTGACTATTGGCGGAAAGGAGGTGATTGATGTTACAGCAGGCGTCACACAGGGGTCGGTTCTTGTGCCAACCCTGTGGAATATAATGTATGATGGTATTTTGGTATACTCAGATGCAGATTCCCAGAAGGTGTGGAAGCAATAGGTTTCGCCGACGATTTAGCTTTAACAGTATGTGCATACACAAAATACAACTTGGTGTATAAGGCAGAGATAGCAATAAAAATAATAGAAGCCTGGATGAAGGACCATAAGTTAGCCATAGCAAACCATAAGACAGAAATGACAATTCTAAAGGGACCTAGAAAAAAAGAAAATCTAGTTGTACATATAGGAGAAACCGAACTGAGGCCAAAAATACATGTAAAATACCTAGGGATCACGCTAAGCTAGAAAGTAAGGTAACGGGGAACATCTACAAACCATAGCAAGGAAAGCCGAAGAAAGAATCGCCAAGCTGTCCAGCATTCTGCCAAATGTTGGGGGACCGGGTAGCATAAAAAGAAGTATTCTTCATGGGGTCGTGCAATCGGTCATGTTGTATGGCGCACAGATATGGCACCAGATGCTCGATATGTTATTACAAAGTCTTGCTTACCAGAGTGGAAAGAAAAAGCCTACTACGAATCTCCAGCGCCTACCGAACTTCGTCAACAAACGCACTAAACGTGGTGGCAGGGATAATCCCAATTCATTTACTGGCAAAGGAAAGGTGGCTGATACAAAACAAGAGGGGAAATAAACAACACCATAAAAAAGGAAGAAAGGGAAATTACCATGGATATGTGGCAAGAAGAGTGGGACCAGACCGAAAGAGTGCATGGCCCAGTGGACAAAAAGGCTGATACCAAACATTAGAAAATGGGTCAATGGCGAGCACCGTCGCACATATTTCCACCTCACTCAAGTGCTCACTGGACACGGTATTTTTCAAGTATACCTGAAAAGGTTCAAAAGAGCAGAGACGGAAAAGTGCCTATACTGCGGAGCCCCTAATACAGTGCAGCACACGCTCCTTGACTGTCAAAGATGGGATACACAGAGACGGAACACATGCCTACTACTAGGGGTAAATAACCTATACCTAAATACCTTCCTAGAACAAATGCTGCATGCAAGCGGCAAGTGGACAATAATACACAACTTTATAAAGGACATACTGAAAAACAAATCAGAAGAAGGAAGGCAGTAGAAGCAAAAACATTGACCTCCCCTGACGGCATACCTTACGGTGATTCCGGGGCAGTCTCTGCGAGGAGGAGGGAGGTTTTAGTGCGTAAACAGGCTGGCATCCTGGACTCGCAAACTATCGGTAAACGGAGGAACAAGTTACCGGTGCCCATAAAGGGTTTGTTCGACAATGTATATTTTACAATAGGAGCTAGACGCTGTCTTATAACATAACAAACATTGCGGATTTTTTCAAAAAGTTTAAATATAATAGTAGTTATTTTCACCAGTCTAAAAACTTAATAATATTTTTTTCAAATCGGAGATAACTATACATATTTAAGTTGACTCAGTAAAGATTTTACAGTCAAATAGGCTTTTGAAAAATTAAATATGAATTGAGATTACTTTTTTTAAAACAAACCCATCAGTTTATTTTTAAACATAGCAAAAATAAAGGGCATAATGACATACAATCCAAACTACCTACCGTGCTGCATATTTCTTAGAAGAAAGCCGACAAATTATATGTTTACTTTAACGGATCGGTTTGTTTTAACAAACGCTTGGTGCAAATACGTCCTGAAAATCGAAATGTATATAAACATATTTTTAAATAAATTTGTGAGCAAGTGTAAATTTACAGACTAACACGTATAATGTATTTAAAATTAGTTTTGTCACATTTAGATTTATGTATTTTAAACAATTCAGTTTAAATAAGAAATAATTGTTGATTTTTCAATATAAATTATTCTGATTTGCAATTTGGATTAGGTGCAAGAAACACAACAATTATTTAAAAAATAAGAAAATGGTGCGTTAATAGAAGATTAATCTATTTAAATAGGTTTTAAGAGGGATGCCTATTGTTTTATTTATTTAATATTACTACGGCCAAGCAAAAATTCCTGAATATAATAGCATAATGCCGGTTTTCCACTAAACGGACAAACAAAAACAAAACACAAACTCGTGTCGAATAAAAACAAAACTGCAACTTTTCGCAAACATTTTGAAGACTGGCGAGTTTTGCGACAGTTGGAGTTTTGTTTTTCGTGTCCCGTTCGAAAGCGGTACATCAAAGGGTTTCGGCGTGTTTTAAAACTCGAGCCTGTTTAGTGGAAACGGTCGTGTTGTGGTTTTTATTTTCGCCTTGCTGCTTGCTACTCTGAATACGAATTTTCTACTGGTACCTACCTAGGTAAGTAGGTAACGTTTTTCTTTTGTTATACATAATAAGAACTTTATATACATATAGTTACAGGTTACAGACACAGCTAGTTTATTAATATAGACACCGTACACACCATACTTAGTCACTTTCTTTTAAGGACTTCAGTATAAACCAGACACAAGTAACAATAAACAAATCTTTTGTAGACATGTTGTTTATTGAAGAAAAATCTTTTCTGACTTCTTGGCGACAACCAGTGGAAAAGGACCGAAAACAAAAACAAAACTCGAACAAAATGTAGCTCGCTTGATGGAAATAAGAGTTTTGGATTTGTTTCAGGTTTGTTTTTGTTTTTCAAGTTCCAAAAAACACAAACACAACATAAACTCAACTGTCCGTTTAGTGGAAAACCGGCATAAGCCATTGCATTTGTTACATATTTTTAAGTTTGGTCTTTTTTGAGTTAAGTTAGCTAAACATTTTTGTCAAAAATTTATAAATCACAGTTAAACTAAATTTTTTGTCACTAAAACTACATTTAAATAATATTTTATATATAAAAATTTACTAATATTTATATACAGGGTGTCCGAAAATGATAAGCAAAAAATTTAGGGGATAATTCTAGACCGACAATAAATGCTATCTCTTCCTATAACATTTTTTCGAAAAATCATTATTAATGGAGTTAAATTTTATTTGCAATTTTTTTTGCCATACCTTTTGCCACACTCATAATATTTTGACGAAATCTCGTATATGAGGCTTTTTTGGGATAAGGAATCCAAATTTGCCCACCGTTTTTTCGCATATTGACTGAATATTTTTACTCTCCTAACCTTTTGACATAAAAAAGGTAAACTGCTTTTGTTTCGGTAAATCTAAGCGTTTTCGAGAAAAACGCTAAAATAACATGCCGAGTTCCTCGGGATTTTTTAAGAATAATTAATTTATGCATTGAAGAAGAAGAACGTCACTTTGAACCTTTGATTTGAATGTTTAATTTATTGTTCTAGTAACTTATGTAGCGTGGCAAAAGGTATTACAAAAAAAACTGCAAATAAAATTTAACTTTAACACATCATTCGGTCTAGAATTATCCCCTAAATTTTTTTGTCATCATTTCCGGACGCCCTGTATATATTTAAATCACAGCAGCATCCACAAGACTTGTGGTTCACAGATTAATAAAAACAAGATGATTTTTTTTTCTTAAAGGAACCTAGTATATTAAAGTATTATTTGTAAACAATAAAATTTATCTGAAAATTTTATACCTGTAATTTTTAGGCAATCAGACACTTGCGTTTTGACATGTTGCTATGATAACAACAAAAAAATTTCGGAAATCTCCGTACCTGGAAGATTAATAGCACCCCATACACCATAGGTTGGACCAATTTGATCAGTTCGGCTAGGCTCGGCACATACCAAAATTCTCGTTATTTTTAGGCAGCCGAACTTTTAAGTAAATATACTATAATAATATGCATTTTTATTAAAAAATAAATATAATTTTCCGTATAGAATATACAGGGTGGCTTATTAATAAGGGACGCCGGCTATAGGTATCTCAGGATTCGTTAATCGGACGACCCTGAGAAAAAAAAATTATTGGTAAATCAGCAAAGTCCGCCGCTAGAGGGCGTAAATAGAACCTCGGAGCAGAAAATATTGTTTTAATCAAAATTGTTTCAAGTGAACCTATATTGAAATTTTTCTTTTGTAACCTACTGAAAATATGACTGAACTTTTTTGTATTTACGTTTTTTCCGTACCTTGTCAAATAAAGGGTGGAGAAGGAGTAAACGTTGGTTTGAAAAAAGTCAATAACTTTTTTTTGGAATTTTTTTAATTTTAAAGCACTTTTATGGGCGCTCTACTAGAATAATAAGATTTTGAGTTCAGTTATTTTTCGTGTCAGTAGGTGGCGCTTTATGACAAGGTCGCAGATTTTTATGATTTTCTCGAAAATTTGAAATGGTATTTTTATTTTTTTCTAGGAAGAAGAGCGTGAAAATATTACAGTTACTGGTGAAAACCGCTGTCCGAAATGTTTATTCCTTATACAGTGTCCGGCAAAAAGTTGGACCCATATGGGAAACTTTTTTATTATAAGTTCCGCTTGGTCTAAAACCTAAAATGCAACTATCAAATATTAAATTTTTCCAGGCGTATACGAGGTTTGTCAAAAATAAAATTTATTTCTAAAACATATTGTTTTATTTCTTACAATCTGATATAATTGCGCCAATAAAATAATATTATTCTCAAATGCATGCAATAGTTGACTAAATAAAATCAACATATTGTTCCAATTATAAATTAGTTTTAAAAAATATCTTGAGGGTTTAAAATTAATCTATAAATAATTGTTACAATTAAATTAACTTATTTTAGCACAATAATACATTATTTCTAAAACATATTGTTCTATTTCTTACAATCTGATATACCTAATTGCGCCAATTAATTGATATTATTTTTGGAATAACGCATTGCTTTTGAGCAAAATTGATTTCGTTTTTGCAAACTATAGTATAGTTGTCACAAGAATATTAAAATCTGTTCAAAATAAAATATAATTACCACAAAGAATTATTATTCATGACATGTATTAAATCGTCATTGTGAGAACAAAATTTTAATTTTGCTAAATATGCACTATCCAAAAAACAAATACACCATACGTTGGACCAATTTGATCAGTTCGGCTAGGCTCGGCACATACCAAAACTCTCGTTATTTTTAGGCAGCCGAACTTGGCTCGCCGACATAATAACCCGATTAGATTCGCCTGATTAAATCTTCTCGTTAATGGGACAAAACTCCACGTTTTATAACAGTTTTGGATTGGCTCTCGATCTTTTGGAATTCCTGAATGATTTAACCAGTGGTTTTAGATCGACTCGGATTTATTTGTACTCGGTGAGTTTTAAAAATGAATACCAATCGTAGAAGACGTATTTATTGCCAATAAACAAAAATCAAAAAAACGGAGCAAGTGAGTAAAAAAATTTCTCGTAGATATGAACTGGGTCGTATGTTACTCTTGAAAGAACTTCAACAAGACGAGCCAAATGATTTCCGTAACAATTTAAGGATGGATAATGATACTTTCAGATATTTGTTAAGTATGATGGAAGTACATTTGAAAATAAATTCTTTTGACAAGTAACGTGAATCGGCAGACATTATTTGTTATTATTATTATTTTAATTTAACCTCAAACCAAGTTGGACGACTTGATACGCGTCCCAAATTAACCTAGCGAATCTACTGACGGGTTAAAATCGGCTGATTTCTTCCGTGGCAGATATTACACGGTCCGATGAAGCTCGGCTCGCCACATACACGTAAAGTTTTATCGGCGTATTTGGCTCGTGCCATATCAAATTCGTAGAGTTATCCGCTGGTGTATGGGGGGCTAATTAGTGGAAATCTCCCTGGCTTGACAGTTTTATCATTCATTTTGTACTCGTTATTATTTATTCTTTTTAATACTTTTTCCTTGTTTCTATAGTAGTTTCAAATTATGGAACATATAAAGAATATTATTTATTTTAGATTATTATTTAAACCTTGTTTTACTAGAGCACAGGGAAAGTAAAAATAATGTAATTTAAACTGCTTATGATTTACCAAAATATAGTGCTCACTATTGTTTTTACAACACATTGTTATATTATGTCCTTTACATCGGTATGTCACCAATTTAATTCTTTTGGGGACGCAATAATAAATACAGCTTCACCAAATGCACATAACTAATTCCATCATTGTCGGCAATAGTAAATCGTCAGGCCTTCACTCTTCACTGTCTTTAGATGGTCGGACAGTAAGAAGCAATACGCTTCCTTTTTCTTTGATGTCATGTAATCGTAAATCGCACAATTCACATCTTCTACAAGAGCCTGTGAAAAACTTCCTCAAATCGTCTTCCTTGAATTCATATGAGACTTCTTGGCTATGTTATTTTTGCTAATTGCCTTCATCAATGCATGCACTTTCGCAAATGATTTTATATCGACCCCTTTGTTGATTAATTAATTGATTCAGCCGATACTAGGTGAAAATCCATATTATAGTATTATAGGATACCTACAGTAAAACAAAGTTGAACTTGTAAATTTTGTAACCCTCTCAGTCCTTTATTGGCCGAAATATTTATGGACTTCTTACAAGATAAAATAAGCAATCATCCTCTTTTCAAACAGTTTCTTTATTGGCATAGGTATGTTGATGACGTATTAACTTGTTTTCTTGGAACTGATAGACAGTTAAAAGTCTTTTTAGAATTAATTAACAATACAATAATATCAAGTTTACAATAAAACACGAAAGTGACAATTCTATTAATTTTCTTGATTTAAATATTAAAAGAGAAAATTATGGACACGTTCCCTCCGTTTTCCATAAACCACCTCATACTGATACCGTCATACACAACTCTTCGTGGCACCCTATATAACATAAATTAGATTATTTTCACAGTATGATCCATAGACTAGTAACTCTCCCTCTAAATAAAATCAATTTTCAAAAAGAACTAAACATTATAAAACAAATTGCAGTTAATAGCGGATATAACTCAAATCTAATTGACCAAATCCTAAAAAAGAAAACTTACAAAAAGGCTATTGACTTTGTTTTTCCTAGAAGCAAAAATTCTGACCAATTTAAACTTGTCACTTTCTTCGGACAACGTAGCAAAGTAATTGGCAATTTTCCTAACAAACTTGATATAAATTTGTGTTACAAAACTAATAACTCTTTAAGTAAATTAATCAAAAACAATAAAACTGAAAGCGATAAGACAAAAAATCAGGCGTCTATAAATTAAAATGCAAAGATTGTCCTAAAACATACATTGGTCACACGGGCAGACATTTTAACAAAATAATACAGGAACATTATAACAGTTTTCTAAAAAATAAAGCAGACTCAAACTATGCTAACCATTTACTTGATTATCGGGGGTAAGTGCATAAGTGCATCAAAATGACCGATAATTTTTGAATGAAATGTGTTTTTTTTATAATTGCAAGAGTTTGTTTTCATATTTTCGCGAAAAAGCCCGACTCCGCAGGAGGAGGGCATTTTCGTAAAATATGAAAACAAACGATTGCAATTTGTAAAAAAACACATTGAATAAAAAAAGTATCTGGTAAACATAATATATAATAACATAATATTTTAACATATGGGGAAAATATTCTACATAATTACGATCCCTCCTTTCAAATTTCACATACAGAAAACAAAGGCTTAATGTTGAATTTGTTAGAATCTATGGAAATAAATAAACTTAAAAATACGGACCTGTTACTTAATGATCAATTAGATTTAAATAATTCACATTTGCTAAATTTATTCTGTTGACCATAACTACTTAAGATTTTGTAGATTACCCATATTGTACCTTATTTAATTTAATTTTTAAACCCTCTGTTGGATTTCCCCGCTATTGTAACCTTTCCACTGTTTTATTTACATCTTCAATAATTTTATTGCACCAACCTTTTATTTTTATTTTCACCTTTTATTAAATCATTGTCATCTGACGAAGCTACAGTGTTAGAGAAACATGTCATTTTTCTTGGTAATATAGTGGAAATGTACAAGTTCAAATTGGTTTTACTGTATCCCATAAAACCCTTTGTTGATCCTCAACATACTTTGCAATTTCGAATGGATAGCCCACCTAGTCGACGCCTTGTACTGTTCCGACATTTTCTGAAGGTAGGGAAGCACAGCTCGTTCATCTGTATCTGTTACCACTTACCAGTTGCTTTTCCATCCATTTAATGAACTCGTATTCTTTTTTATAATCGGCTTCCTATTTTTGCGGTATTAACCGCGATTCTGCTTTACTGTTTAAGTAATCAATGTTTTTAAGCAATATACAACTAATAACAACCGTGGTGACAACAATTAATCTTATGTGACAGATTGCAAAATTAATTAATGTTTTTCTCATTCACTCTCCAGCTGCTCCGTCGTGCTAGCAAAATCTCGCGTGTTTTAAAGTCCTTAATATCCTCTTATTATTTAATATAATATTATTTTAATTTTTCAATTTCTTATTGTTCTTCTATTCTTGTTTACCTATAAAGTTCTTAAACTTCCCCTAATGGATACCGGAGACCCGACAATAAATCCATTTTTAACTAAAGCTATAAATGTCACTTAAGAAACACTAAAAATGGCTGAAATAAGATATTTTTAGAAGCCTGTTATAGGGTTAAATTCATGTGGGAAGAAAAATAATGGTTCTTACCCAAGTAAGGTTATAGAACATAAATTTAGTTTTTTCCTTATATCGAATAAAATAGGAGTGCTGAAATGCTTTTTTTTTTATTGTTTAGACTGTACTATGATCTTTGCCTTAAAGCATAAAACATGCTTCTAAAAAATTTTCTGCGATCTCGTGGATTTTGTCTAGTCTACGTAAAATGATGGGAGCTTTTGATTTTAATATAGGGTCATTTACGGTAATCGATACGCGATATTATAGCTAAATTATTTATTTTGGATAAAAAAAAAATCGAGATGGATAGCAGGCCCCTATCCCTATAGAGGTACATTATAAAAATATGTACTTAATGTACAGATTGTCCCACAAACACGAAGCACATCAAAGTTGATTTTTTTTAAATGGAATGCCCTGTATATTATTTCATTTTCGGTGCCTACGGCCAAAATAAAAATGAGTTTCATTAAAGTTTACGCTACTTAAACCTTACGGTCTTTGGAATATTTCCGATTTTGTGAAAATGTATAGTAACAATTTTTATGACTAAAATCCCAACATGTATTTCCTCTTTTCAAACCAAATTTACACTGGAGTCTACTGACTGATTAGGTTTTGTGTCACTTATGAAAAATTTACTAACTTATACCAGGTGTCCAAAAAGTACGACAAAATAACTACTAAGTTTGGAATGGTAATAACTTTTTTTTTTTAATTTTAAAGTAATTTGAAAGTAATACCCGTAAAGCTTTCCCATAGCTAATTGCTCACGTCTTCAAGAAAAATGCAAATATTCATAATGCAGACATTTAAATTAGTGAAGTCAATAATTACAGTCCTTTAGGACTATTCAAGTTTTAAGGAAGTCATTTTAAAAGTTGCAAAATACCAAATTTTTGAGAAGTCGTTAAAACTCAATAATTATGTAATTTAAGTATAGAAAATCTTAAACAAAATGTTCTTATAATTGATCAAGCAATTCAAAAATATTATAATATACAGGGTGTTCAATTTAAAAAAGTATGTTTGATATGCTCTGACTATTTGGAATACCCTGCATACTTAAAATTTTAAATTGTAGACCTAATGCCTCCCAATAACTCTGGTTTTGAAAAGTATTAAAAAATTTAGTAGTTTAGATATTATGGAATCCTGCGCTGAAAGTGGGTCACCAGTTATATACAGGGTGCTTCCTAATTGCATGCCGATATTTAAAGGTGTTGTTTGTGACCTATTTGTATAGTTTATAGGTCCGCAAATTTTCCCTATTGAAGATTCAGGGTGTTTAATTTTTTTTATTGCGTTCAGTGGCGCACGTGTCAACAAGTGTAGAAATATTATTAAAAGAAAAAGTGGCATGGCACGGTTTTTTTTAATTAATTTTTTTCTTAAGTAGTGATCATCTATCTCTCTCTCTCTCTCTTGTCTGGCATGTCTACAATACCACGTTCTGAAGCTTTACACATGAGTTTCCAAAAAATATAGGATATAAGTGGAAAGAAATGACACTTAGTGTTCAATCCTTCACTGATACATTTGTCGAATCATTTTTTCGTATTAAATAAATTGCCAGTGTATCAAACCCGCTTAACTTATTTTGTTCCCAATAAAGCCCTTTCTCTAGAATTAGGAATTCAGAACAGCGTCCCCAAAAATAAGTTGTATCCGTTAGAACCCATAATCCACAAGAGCTTGGTGGGGTTTCGTAGCGATCGGCAATCGCCGCGCGTCATATTATTAGTTTTAACGTATTTGTTGCGCAGGTCACATAGTTGTTCGGAATCTTCTGGATGTCCTGTCTGAAGTTGATTTTTATTGATCATACCAATATCTGTTTCAATTAATTTATTTTTACTTCGTATTTAAGTATTTTTAAACTTTGCATGTCAGATCAAGCAATAGAAGATTCCTATTTCGCACAACCAATCATTAGTATTGGACTTTATAATCTATGGATGAATTTTACCATTTCAGTAAACCATGTTATATAATAGATAATCATCTGCAATGTTAAACGACAAGAACAATATCACTCTAGAAGCTATTTAAATTTTTGAGAACTTCACAACTGATTTTTAGTGGTAAGTATATGCTTTATTAACCGTAGCAAGCAAATAATATTATGATTAATGTCAAGTTTGATTACAACTGCCAGTCAAAACTAATACAGTATATAAAACTAGATTACACCTCGAATAAAACTTAATAATTTGTGAGTATTTAGAGCAATAATGGCTATAAACCATTCTATGGTAGCATTAACTCCTGTTGGCTAAATTACCATGATATTATCACTACACAACGGTATTACGGTATAGCAATTTTCGTTGTCTTACAGTAGGAAATTGCGTTGCTGTCACATATAGTATTAAACTAGAAGGCTTTTTTCTCAGTGTAAATTCCGTAACTATACCGGGTGTCCACGGAAGGTGGCTCGCCCCTCTAACTTTTTTGTTTTTCAAGATAATGAAATAAAATTCGGACGATTTGTATACGACATAAAACTGCATTTTTCGACAGATGACTCAACATTATGGAACTTCCGGTTTCACCGGAAGTGACATAAACTTTCTATTTTTAAATGGGACACCTGGTATATTTTTACTTTTTTGACTCCATATGACATTCTAAATACAACGATGTGTCACTTGTCACTTTTTGTCACCAAGAAAATATTTTTTTTCCAAATTTATTGTTTTATCTAGAGGGCTATGAATACCTTAAAATCGCTTATTTCAGTTCTCTAATCTTGGGAAAAATACAATTTTACTATTTTTGATCCAATGCTATGTGCCATGTAAAATTTAATCTTTAAAGTTGTATAACTCATTTTTTTTAAATGGCAACATGGTGGCTCGTCCGGTTAAGAAAAAAGAGGATTTTATTACGATGATTTTGATACCACACACTATTAGGTTTTAGAAAAGCTGTCATTAAAAAACTTTAAAAAGTTAACTTGGAACTTTCCTAATATAAAGCATCCTTTGAGAATCAGAAAGTAGCCTGTGACCAGCAAAACTGATAAAACAAAATCATGCCTTGAAGAAAATTGAAATGCCAACAGCTTCTGCCAAAGTAAATTAGTTTAGAAATAAGTGATTTTAAGGTATTCATAGCCCTCTAGATAAAACAATAAATTTGGAAAAAAAATATTTTCTTGGTGACAAAAAGTGACAAGTCGTATTTAGAATGTCATATGGAGTCAAAAAAAGTAAAAATATACCAGGTGTCCTATTTAAAAATCGAAAGTTTATGTCACTTCCGGTTAAACCGGAAGTTCCATAATGTTGAGTCACCTGTCAAAAAATGCAGTTTTATGTCGTATACAAATCCCCCGAATTATATTTCATTATCTTGAAAAACAAAAAAGTTAGAGGGGCGAGCCACCTTCCTTGGACACCCGGTATCTATTAGTGAAGAAAGACTTAAGTGTAAGGGAGAGTGGGGGAATTGTGCGCACTTAAGCGGAAATCGTTATAGCACTGATGTCCTTGTAGATAATTTAAATGTAAATACCATAATGAAAGAGCTACTTAGTTTACTCTCAGCATGTAAATCAATTTTAGGAAAAAATAAAGTTCTTAAAGTACAATATTGCTGAAAGTACAAGAGTGCTCCTGCGCACCATTCCCTGCCGTTGCGGGTAATCATGCGCAGATGGTAGGGAATAGTGCGCATTCAAAGTATTAAGTATTCCGGCGTAGCTTTATCTCAGGTAATCTCCTTAAAAATCCATACATCGTTCTTCCCAGCTAATTCTTTTCCTTTGTCGAATTTATGGACAATGTTAAGTTGCTTAGGATAACTAAAAGTTAGTCGTCACCTGGGTGTTAGGCCATAAAATAGCTTTGCTAGCCTTAAAACGTACTCTCTTAACTTATATTCTAATTTCTCTGAAAACACAGGCTGGCAACCCAAACGAGGAAGCTTCAAGTCATTTTCCGAGAATTTTTTTCTGAGTGTCGATCCAGGAATATTGAAGGCCCTCCCTACCACCTTTATTTTTCTGCTCTCATTTCTTATCGCCAATAATGCGTTTTTTAAATCTTCTGCCGTATATGCAAGAATTGTGGTTTTCCTTGTATAAGTTTTAGGCATCTATAAGAAAAAAATTACCAATAGATTACATGTGCGGCAATCGGGCGCATGCACGCGCATCATTACCCCTTTAGGTATTAAATGACAATATTTTATTCAGTTAGCAAACTACTTAACCTAACAAAGTAAAACAAGCATCAATAGATGCACAAGATCATACTTTTATATAAAATAAATATGTTCTATCGATTAGGAAAAAAAAATTGACTCACCGTCTTATTTTCCGATATCAAAAAATTATAAAAATTTGTTTGATTTCAAATAAACAAAGCTCGTTCCATGCAAACGTTTACAACTGATGTGACTAATGGTGTCGGTGCTCCACAATAGGAAGGCGACAGCCTGGGCCGTTGCACTCGTCAGTGGCGGTTAAAAGCCCGCGAACTATGAAATAATTTAATGCGCACGATTCCCCGCTGCGCACGATTCCCCCACTCTCCCCTATACTTTTTTTTCCATTTCCACTCCATTTGAGTTAAATATTGAAAATGTAAAGTAAACTTAGTTCCCGTGTTATATTTAAAAATTTCACTAAGCTACGGAAGGCTATTGGTGCTTTCGCCATTTTATTTGTTGGCCAATATTTCGTTAGTTTTTCGTTTTACCCAACTATAGGTATAAGGGTCAATAATCGAAAATTTTCAACAAATTTTTAACTATATTTTATCAAATTTGGGACATTCATAACTTTCTATCATTTTACTTAAAAAAGCAATACAATATTTTTCTGCTTTAAACTTGCAAAGCATATTTATAATAGGTTTAGCCACCTTAAAAATCCAATATTTTAGTTAAGTTTATGTAGAAATTTTCCACCTTCAAAATTGTTATGCGTTATATGATTGTCCGTATATTCATAAAATATTTTTACTTGAGGGGCATGTGTGAAATAAAAACATAATAAAAGTCATAAGCCCGAATTTTTTATTCATAAAAACAACCCCGCTTAAAAGCTTTTTTTAGAACTTTTTATTATTTCATTTAAAAAGGGAAAAATATTTTTTGAGTAAGCACATGTTGAGTGTGCTTTTACAGCTCTATCCACTATTGTTCCGATGGAGAAATTTAAAATTGCTGATATAAACATATATTTTATATTTTATTAGTAATCAATTTTTTATGATGCTCATAAAGTTTTCTTCCATTTATCTACAAATCCCATTTAGGTGGACGGGCAAAATATAGTTTATCTAAAAGCTGATCTCGGAAGCTCGTATAAAGTTTTGTTGTTTGTATGGCAGATACTGTAAATAAACCCTAGGAAATTATAAATCCAGGAAATTCTTTTAAAAACTAAGGTATTCGAAAAATATTTTTTCAAAAACAACATTTTTGGAGCAAAATTCTTTTTCCTACGACCACCTATGAAAATGAGAAATAAAGCACGCCTTACTTGGCAAGAAAGTCCTTTATATCACACGCGTGTTAAAATATTTTCTTTCAATACGTGTGTTGAAATATAAAACAGCTGATGGCCGACGAATTTGACAGCTTAATTATTTTAAAAAAAAATAACAAACTTACGGGACCCGTGGAGCGAATTAAGGTGCTCGGTGGGGTAAAGTACACTAGGGCATTACTGCAAATAAAAAAATTCTTCTTTTTCATTATTTTTGGGAACCTAAGAGTATTTATGATAAAAATAATAATATATCAAAAAGGAAAAATATTATGTCAGGCAACCCACCAAACATGTCAACTGAGTTGAACCACAGAAAAAAAAGGGGCAGCTATAGGGCAGAAATAGAATACCCTAGGAAATACCGATTTATAATTTTACAATTATCTCGGATAAAAATATCCATACGATGTTTAAGGATATGGGACAAGTGAATGTGCTTTAAGAAGTTAAATTTATTTTAGCAATATTCAAAACAAATCGAATATAGATAGAACTTTTATAATTAACAAGCTATCGATATTAAACTCCATTTCTATGTTTCTATAATGTTAAGGTTATGTTTTAGTTTTCTGTTTTGTTGTTTTTGTATGTATATTTAGGTATATTATTGTTTTATTGAAAGAATGCAAGCAGCTAAAAAATCAGAAACGAAATTTATTCACTGTACATAGATAATGTAGGTATGGTGTGCGTAAGCAAATAGAAGAAAAAGTTATTCTTTTTATTTAAATCTAGGTAAGTTAAAATGTGTAAGTGGGCATTGTTTTTATTTTTTTTCAACTCTAGAGTTGAAATACATTTTTCAACTCTAGTGTTGAAAAAAATCGTTTAACGCAATGGTGATACCTACAAATAACTATTAAAAATAAATCAAACCCTTTTTAATTATTTTGTATGGTCGTAGGAAAAATTGTGTACATTACTCGAGTGAAAGTGATTTTCTCACACTTGGAGAATTTCCGCACTCGACTAACTACCTCATCGTTTAGTAAGTACCACTTTCAACAATTGTTATGTTATATACTACTTTAAGTGGAGTTTTTGACTTAAATTTTTCAAAAACAACATATCTAGAAACATTTGAAAAAAAAAGTAAACAACTGTGGTAGTATTCTAGAGCTGACTACTATTTTAATTAGGCTAGTTCAATATATCTGGCTTTTAAAAAAGTAATTTAAATCTGTATTAGGGTAGCGTTAGTTTTAGAATTCAGCTCTCTTGAGCTTTAAATAAATCGTCAGTTCTGCAGTTCTAATGAAAAAAGCAATAAAGGCGATTTTTTAAATTTGATATAATATGATCGAGCGAAATAATGGTTTGTTTTTGCAAGAAAGTGCGTAAAATGGCTTGCAATAACATGAATTCGAATGACATATGAATTAATAATCAATTATAAACGCACTACGTTACTAATAATAAATACAGGCAATTTACTTTCCTAAGCGAAAGTAAAGTATCGAGTTATAGTTTTTAATTTTCGTTCTTACGAACTTATTTACAAATTTTCTATGGCGTAGATTTTGTAATCAAAATATCACGTGTTCGGCGTTTTGTTTAAGATAACATACCACCGATAAGCCAAGATAGGATAGTCTGTCTTCTTGGACAAATTCGGATGTCTTTGAGAACTGTGTTCGTTCTATCAATATCATCCTTCTATCAACAACGTTAACCAGCCCGCAACAACATTTTATATTGTTGGTAAAGTGGTACAGCCAGATGATGTCAATTACGTCAATGATAAAGACGAGATGAAGATAACTACCGAGCAAAAATTATTTGCATTAAAGACGGCTTGGATTAAAAAACGTATGGCTTGGCTTCGATCACAATGATATGGGGACGATATATCTAACCAAATCTAGGTCAAAATTTTGTCAAATTCATAATATGACATGATATGCCAAACTAATGAGTAATAAAATAAATAGACAAATACAAGTTTAGTTTTGTTGTTTATAAAATTAACAAAGTAAGAACATACAGAAAGAAAAAGAAAAATAATTACATAAATTGCTGAAATTGGCCACCGCCATGCTATAAGCATAGATTCACACGTCTCTTCATATTTTCGAAAGTGTTGACCAGCATCTCTGGAGAAATGTTACCACATTCTTGGATAATCCTTTCTTGTAATAGTTCTAAATTTGCAACTGGTGTATTAAAAATAGTGTTCTTTAAATGAGGAAAAACGAAGTAATTCATAACCGTTAAACAAGGTGATCTAGGTGGGAATTCAATGTTTGATCGAAAACTGATCAATCTGTCGTCAAAAAAATTGCGTACGTAGTTAATAGTTTCTGCGGCTGTATCAGCGGTTGCACCGTCCTGTTGAAAATATCCAAAACGTAATTCGTCGTCAAGTAATTGCTTCACAAATGGATTCAAAATATTGTCTGCATACCGCTGTGCTGTAACTGTGTCATGGAAAAAAATAGTACCAACAATTCTTCTTCGGGAAACAGCTAACCAGACACCAATTTTTTGAGTGTGCAATGTGGACTCTACAAAAAAATGGGGATTTTCACTACTCCACATGCGTGTATTCTGAGAATTCACATAACCGGAGAGGTGGAACCAGGCTTGATCCGAAAAAAATGTCAGGTCTAATAAATCATTTCCTTCCAATAAATTTTGGGTAAACCATTGAGAGTAATTCCTGCGTCTGTCAAAATCTGCGGATTGTATTTCCACTCACCATTTACTCTAACCCCGTTTCGAAAATACGCTTCAACCATGAATGTTTTGTGCTGTTCCGTAAAGCCCATTGTGTGAATTGTTCAAGAAATTGGAAAAATTAGCGATGAATCAAATTACTTGTAACGAATGTCAAAGATGACGGAATAACTGATTGATTGTTAATTCAGATAGTTACTGACACCCAACAGGTATTAAGCTCTACGGCTAAGCATTACGTTTTTAGATGCAAGGCCCTCTTTGATGCAAATAATGTTTGCTCGCACGGTACTATAAGTAATGGAACCCTTAAAGGTCCTAAAAATGAAAATGCATCACATCAGCACACCTGAGTTAGATGTCAGTAAGGTAGTCATTGCAGAAAAGATAACAGTAGCTTTGAAAAAAGCTGCCAGATCTAAAAAAAGCGATTCGTGGCATTTAATGACACTTCAGTTAGTGCGACAATTTTCAAGATCTACCAAAACAATTTATTGTGAAAATATGACAGCTCTGATGATAAAACATAAAAGCATGTTATATTTTGACGAACTTGTGAGGTTTAATCCTTATACTAATATTATTATGTGGAAGGTTTAGTACCAATATTCTGGTAAAGGTTTCTATTTATCTTTATGAAAATGCTATCTCACCCGAATGATAAGATGCGTTTAAGTTTATAATTTCATTTATTTTAAATATGCTTTTCACTGCGTTACCTATATGATATTTTTATTAGGTTCACATTAAGTCAATCAGAAAAGGAAACCATAGTTTTATTATATTTTTTTTAGGAGATGTAGGCCTTCAAAAAAAAGTATGCGTACGCCGACTTAGATAATATTACCTTCTCTACAGCAATAATTGAATATCGAGTAAAAAATAAATACAGCAACATTATCATTTAACGAATGGGAAAATAGACAGGTCCGGGTTTAAAATTTTAAGTTCTTGCTAAAGAAATTGTAAAAGTTGACCTTCAATTTATTTTTACGTGTAAACAGCTAAAATTTGTCCCAAATTCTTGCCAAAAAATTGGAATTTCTTCTCAATTTTTGATCAAGTTGGGAAATTAGATAGTAATTTCTGGTACTTTTAGTAGTTGCAAAGCTATATGTTAAGGATAGAAAATAAATGTTAAGGGTTTATTTCCAAAATTCGTTTAAACATGATTCGTCGTCGTGTTTTTAGTTTAAAAAAGAAGAGAACAGATCAAATAAACTATAAAACTTATAAAATCGAATATAAAAAACAAACAAAACCATCAAAATAACCAATCTTCGATGTTATCGCGTACCTAACTTAGTCAAATATTATTTGGTATATAACAGCTTGTATTAATTTTTACAATTAGGCAACATTACAATATTTGCAAGCACAATTTCTTGTTCAAGAATTTGAAAAATTTTTGCCCGAGAACTTGACCCGTGGATTATTATAAACTACCTAGGTATTTACATTTTTTCTTTTATATATTATAAGTATTATTTTAAACTTTTTGACCTAAATGATTACCATACCATTGGATCACCAAAAATATGTCTAATGATTCTGAAATTTATTCCATAAAGGCGGGCTTCTTTCTTTTTCTATAAAACCTGCTATATAATAAATCTCAAGGCGTATTAAATCGGGCAGGCTCGTAAATGTCATTCGGTTTTTTCCCCTATTATATTTCAGTGAAATGCTGAGTAAAATGTCAGATTGAATGAAATATCTTTGCATCCTGCTGATATGGTGATAAAACCAATCTTAGCATATAGGGGGTCTCGCTCCACCTCCGTCAATAATTTTTGTGTTATTTCATTTGTTAATAGACTGGTCCAAAAATCATTATTTATGTAGATGTATATGTTACGTAAGATGTTAAAGATATTTCATTATTTTTGACACCTGCTACAGGGCAACTTGTAAAAGTTACGAAAAAAGTTTTCGTTTGCTACCCCAAAATTAAGACGTTCCAATCGAAGGGTATTTGGTATTATGTTTTAAATAAATGTTAAATTTGTTTAATTATTTTTAAGAAACTTCTTCATAAACTAGTAGGTAACAAACTGACGTAATAAAAACTTTCGTTCAAGTTAAGCTTAAAATTAGCCTTAACATTTCGTTTTACAAAAAATCTATTTTTACTTTGAAAAATTATTTTGGTAAAAGTTGTTTAAAATTAATTTACAGAATATTGGAAAGTCAATATATTGCCTTAATTAAAAAATATATGATTTCAATATACAGGGTGTCAGAAAAAAGGAGGTCAATCCGTTAACCAACCTTATATTCCTTGAACAAAAATAATATGACTTTTATAATGCCATTTTTCATTTGTGACCCTCGCGTTCATAAATACAAGTAATTTAACTAATTTAAATATATTTTTAGGCAGATGCTGATCAAGAAACCTGTTGAAGGAAGGCGTATGGTTCCATATAGTACCACAGGCAAAAAAGGGACCAAAATAAATAACAAAGGAACTTGTCTATGATAAACAGAAGTTGATAAACAAATGCAAGAAAAATTTCTTTAATAAAAAGTATATGCATATCTGATTGCTATATAGAGGGGGCCTTTCCTGATGCTCCTTTTGCCTGTATATCCACACAGTCACGGTTTCCGGCAAAAATTTTAATTTATTGGATTTCTTATAATGTTGTCAAAGGGTCACTTTAAGGGTTTTAATTGTGTGTTATGCACGTACAGTTGTGTTCTTAAATCTATAATTCACATGTTTTTGTATAGTGTAAACCGGCCTTCAAATTTTCATCGGATGTCTCGTTGACAATGACATGGCATGACGGCATTGTCAACATAAATCCCAAATTTTTGTCAACTTTATTGAAAATTTTGTGACAAAAAATAGAATGCCACACCTGAACACCGTTCAAAGGGCTCGAATTATTGCCTACGTACAAGATGGCATGCCTGTGAGGGACATCGCGCAAGTAATGCATGTAAACAAAAATACTGTTCAGAAAATAAAAACATCGATGGGAGACACAGGGAACATTAGATAAGAAAAAACCTACGGGAAGACCAAGGGCTACCACACAAGAAGAAGATATCGCTCTTGTGCAGTTTTTAGAAGAATATCCATTCCAAGTAGCGGTAAAAGCCATGGCGGAAATAAATTTTCCTGCGTCGAGATCCACAGCCTCTCGAAGAATAAAATAATCGCCATTGAAAAATTATGTTGCTGTCAAGAAAGTAATTTTAAATCGGGAACATAAGCAAGCAAGAATTATCCTTGCACTAAATAACATATTGCGAGAAGACTGGAACAGGGTTATTTTCACTAATGAGAAAGTATTCCAGTCGTCATTCAACGGCCATATTAGAGTTTATAGACCTTGCAGAACTAGATTTGACGAGCAATATATCCATAATTCCGAAAGATCTAGAAGATTTTTAGTAAATGTGTGGGCCTGGCTCAGCTATCAAGGTCTGGGAGTTTGTTGAAAGGTTTACAGCGCTGAGTTACAGGAATATTTTGGAAAATGTTATGTTGCCAAGTGTTTCAGAACATTTTCCCAACCATAATTTCATATTCCAACAAAACAACTGCCCAGTTCACACTGCAAGAATAGTAAATGAATGGTTTCAGCAGAACAACATAGAAACTCTTTTGTGGCCATCCAAAAGTCCTGACATCAATAAAATGGAGAATGTGTGGGGTATATTGACAAGAAAAATATACGATGTAAATTTTAGACCCAACAACAGAAACGAGCTGGTAAATTTCTTACAAGAAACATGGGACGAACTAAGTGATAGACCCGATTTGATAAGAAATCTTTATTCCTCTATTACTAGAAGATTACACAACATTTTAGAACAAAATGGGGCAATGACCAAATACTAAGTAAATTAATTATTTGCATTATAGTAAAGTAGGTAGTACAATAAGCGTGTATTTCATTTTCAGTTTCTTTATAATATTGATAAATATTGTTTCGATAAACTGTATAATAATTTAGCTAACTTAGTGTCTTATGGTTAAAAACAGTTTTGCAGGAACAAGATTTCATTTTTAAAATCAACCTACTGCCTTGACAGTATATAGGTACATATTGTACCACTTTTTTTTTGAAATGTGGTGCACCATAGGCAGGTTTACATAGTACAAAATGTGTCCTACTTTTTTATAAACAGAACTGTACGTGTACATGTCACATATTTTTATTTTTACAATCAATTCTAGACATTTTTCATAAATCATGCCCTATATACCTTTCTTCTCTCTCTTTAACCCTTTTCAAAATATTAACGCTTTTATGCTGATATATCATTGATATGTTTCTCGGCTTAGTAACGTTCTGAATACATGTCACAATCTGAGTATAAGACGTCAAGAAATGTCAGTAAATGTTAATCAAATTTGAATTTTGCTCTGCTGATATTACATCCAAATGCGCCTCTTTGAAGATGGATGAATAGTAATTTTGATTATGTTGTGTTATGAAGATGAGAATAGAAATCATAGAGAAGTTCGTGATATGTATAATGAAAAATATCTAAATCGCCCGCCTATTAGCCAATCGACAGTGTCCAGGGTAGAAATTAAGTGGAGAACTTCCAGTTCTGTTAAAGATAGTGTTAAAAGTGGTCGTCCTGGTATACCTGAGGAGTGAAATAAACTTATTATTATCATCACTACAGGAAGATTTTCATAGCTCAAGCACACAACTTGCGTAACTACGATACTCACGCAACCATACCATAGTTTCATCCCTACAAACTAGTAATAAAATTATACAAGAGTTATTGAACGATGATCCTGATAGGCGAGAGCAATTTTGTTGAATAAGCTAATGGATAATCACGCACGAATTGACAAAGAATTTGTTTTTCACTTGAAGCTACGTTTTCTTTAAATGGTCAGGTTAACAGACAAAACTACAGATACTGGGCACAAAAAAATTCTCACTGGTTCATAGACAATCACACCCAGTATAATAATAAGGTTGATGTCTGGGCGGGCATTGTTGAAAATAGGGTACCTAAACAATTTCTTTTATGAGAGCCTCACCGTAAAAATATTTTCTTGTAAATGATCTCGTTCCAGCTCTTGCCACTTTATTTCCTGATTATAATGATCCGGATTTACCAAGTTCAACCTTGTGGTTTTAACAGGATGGTGCTCCTTCGTATTATGCTACTAATAAGGACCTGTTAAATACCAATTTTTCCGGGGCGATGGATAGGTAAACGGGGGTCGATAGTGTGGCCACCGAGATTGCCCGATCTTAAACCATTCGACTTTTTTTTGGGCTAAGTCAAAAATTTAGCTTATAAATCTAAACCCAACTCGGTAGATACGCTTAAGGAGTTCATTTGACGAGTAACACGAATCACGATCTCCAAAAATAGTACAAAATGTACAACAGGAATTTCTTGATGGATTGATCTACTTCAGAACAGTTGGTTGAGGACAGTTTAAATATATCATAAAATAGTTTTCTTTCGTACTTTTGTCGTTTGTCCATTTTGTTTTAAAAGCTAATATTTCGCAAACGGTTGAAGATATTATGTATAGGGCATTATTTATGTAAAATGTCTAGAATTGATTGTAGAATGTAAAAATATACGATATGTTTCATTAAAATAATTAAACTTATTACACGTAGCTTTATATTATGATTCGCCCTGTATGTGTATGTACAGTGTGACCAGTAAAGTCCGCATCATATGGTATTTTTTTAATTAATAGCTTTATTCGAATTTTGACTTTGGCATCAAGTTCTGCTTCGATCGAGAGGAAAGTTAAGAAAAAAAATAGTAGTTACGTGATTCACATTATCTGTCAAATTTTAGTTTTTTCCGAAAAATAATTCAAGAGTGGGGTTAGTTCTAAAAATATCGAAAAAAGTTGTAAGAAAAAGTTTTTTTAAATGCAGTTTCTAGCCCACATGCAAAATTTCATCTACATAAGATAATTTTCATTTTTACCCATATTTTGTAAATGGCACCAATTTTGCAAAATAAGACTCAACGCAACTCAACTCAATATTAAGGTGTATTACTTTCAGACACAAACTACGTTTTCAAAAATACTTATTTTATGGAGTTACCTTATACAGGGTCAAAAACAAATAAACTTTGCATCACATGCGACCAAATTTTAATAGCCCAATTTTGATTTTGTAGAAAAACACATATGTAATATAGCGACACTTTAAAGAAAATGTATTTGACATAAAGCATTGGGAAAACTAAAAAGTTTTATGTAGGTTGCGTTGAGTCTTATTTTGAAAAAGTGATGCAATTTACAAAATATGGGTGAAAAATTAAAATTATCCTATGCAGGTCAAATTTTGCACGTGGGATAGAAACTGCTTTTAAAAAAGTTTTTTCTAATAACTTTTTTCGATATTTTCAGAAATAACCCCACTTTTGAGTTATTTTTTGAAAAAAATTTGACAGATAATGCGAATCACGTGACTACTATTTTTTTGCTTATTTTTCGTCTCGATCCAAGCAGAACTTGATGCCAAAATCAAATTTGGTATAAAGCGATTAATAAAAAAAATCCTATATGATGGGGACTTTACTGGTAACACTCTATTTGTTTTTTCTTAAAAAATGCATTTCCAAAAAATAAATTTGACGGTCCGAGCGTATCCGTTTCTTTCTCATAACCCTGTATATTAAATAGGCTCAATAAAACATATTGAAACAAGATCTCAAGATATCTCATACTTACAATGTCTAAACATCTCGACCATTCTCCTTAATAATAAACAAAATTTTATGTCGGAAATCTTTTAAAAATATAAAAACCTGGAACAGTAGTTTGCAACCCTTTTGCGGCAAACAACCCTTTGTGTAAGTCAGTAAGATTTCGGGATAATTTATTTTTACAACCCTTTGCGTATTCAAATTTTATACAAACCTTTTCGGTTTCGGAAGGTTTTATGACTGTGCGAAACTTTCTGTTTCGTTTCAGGGTTTTTTTTTAGGTCTTTTGATTTGTGGTTTAAATGACTTTATGGCTTGATTGTTGCATAATTTAGAAATTTAGGCTAGTTTGGTAAATTCTAGGTATAAAGCATCTGAAAAATAATTCAGTAAAATTCCTATATTATGCTTTGAAAAGGTTACAATGATATTTATCAGCGAAAACACTAGGAAGGACTTTTTCTTAAATTGCTACACACTAAGTTAAGCAGACAATAAAATCCATACTCTCTATTTAAAAAAAATGTGTAATTTTTTAATTAAAATGATCTATTTTATAGTATAGTAAATTCTATTATTCTACAGTGTGACCAGTAAAGTCCGCTTCATATGGGATCTTTTTTATTAATACCTTTATTCGAAATTTGACTTTGGCATCAAGTTTTGCTTCGAGCGAGATGAAAATTAAGCAAAAAAATAGTAGTCACGTGATTCGCATTATCTGTCAAATTTAATTTTTTTCCAAAAAATAATTCAAAAGTTAAGTATTTCTGAAAATATCGAAAAAAGTTATTAGAAAAAGTTTTTTGTAATGCACTTTCTAGCCCATATGCAAAATTTGAGCTGCATAAGATAATTTTGAATTTTTACCCACCACTAAAATTTATTTTCCAATTAATGAACACTTTACTGATGACACTATTCTTTTTTGTCTTAATATTAAGGTGTATTACTTTCAGACACAAACTACGTTTTCAAAAATAGGTACTTATTTTATGAAGTTACCTTATACAGGGTCAAAAACAAATAAACTTTGCATCACATGCGACCAAATTTTAACAGCACAATTTTTATTTTGTAGAAAAACACACATTTAATATGGCGCTACTTTAAAGAAAATGTATCTGAAATAAAGCATGGTCAAAACTCACAAGTTTTATGTAGGTTGCGTTGAGCCTTATTTTGCAAAAGTGGTGCAATTTACAAAATATGGGTAAAGAATCAAAATTATCTTATACAGCTAAAATTTTGCATGTGGGCTAGAAACTGCATTTAAAAAAACTATTTTTAATAACTTTTTTCGATACTTTCAGAAATAACCCCACTTTTGAATTATTTTTTGGAAAAAATTAAAATTTGACAGATAATGCGAATCAAGTGACCACTATTTTTTTTTGCTTAATTTTCATCTCGATCAAAGCAGAACTTAATGCCAAAGTCAAATTTCGAGAATCAAGTGATACATATTCTGCAGCTGTTCATTTAATTTCAGAAATTCAAATGGCTTATGATAGCGGCCAAAAATGTACACTTGTTTCTCTAGATCTTTGCAAAGCTTTTGATACAGTAAATTTTTCTATTCTTTTAAGAAAACTTGATATGATGGGTATTTCGGGTGTAGTTTTTGACTTGTTTAGAAATTATTTGAATCAGCGGAAATAAAAAGTTCGTATCAAAAATAAACATAGCAAATTTCTTAATATTAATTGTGGTGTTCCGCAAGGTTCAATTTTGGCCCCTTTATTTTTTCTTATTTATATTAATTCTATATTTAAATTAAAATTGAAAGGGAAAATTAGATTGTTCGCTGATGATACAACTATTTTATACATCGCTGATTCATATGAAATTATACAAAATTTTATAAATCATGATATGGAAATCATTGAATTATGGATGTGTAGTCATAAATTAACATTAAATTTGGAAAAATCCTCTTTTTTATGTATAGGAAAAAAACACAAATTATACAGAAGTGATTTAAAATTAAAAGTCGGGCATTTAAAACAATCAAATAAAATTAAATTTTTGGGGTTGATAATAGATGAAGCTATTAATTGGAGTGAACACATTGAATATATTAAACAGAAAATAGTTGCAGCAGTGGGGATTTTAAAAAAACTCAGTTTTTTGACTCCAAATTATATGTTACATCCTATTTATTTTGCTATTATTCACTCTCATTTACAATATTTAACTTTAATATGGGGATCAACTTTTCAATATTTGCTTAATCCTTTACAAGTTTTACAAAATAAAGCAATTAAAAATATATATTGCTTGGATAGACAATATTCAACTAAACTTTTATATAAAAATTTTAATATTATGTCAATTAAGGATATTCACTTAATGCAAAATATTGTTTTTTTCACCAAATCATATCAAAAAATAAACATTCTAATATAAAATTAAATTACAGATGTGACGTGCATTTGACTAGAACTGTTTTCAATATTGATTTACCTTTAATACACACTAGGGCAGGTCAGAACTCCATTTATTATCAAGGTATGAAATTTTATAGCGAAATACCCAAAGAATTGACATTTTTAAATATAAAACGTTTTAAAATGATAACAAAGAAAATACTTAAAAAAGGGGAAGCTAAATTTTAAATTAAAAAATATTTAAACATAAACCTATTTTATTTTATGATTAACTATTACTTTCATAATTATTTATAAATGATATCTCAACGATATTATTCATTATATTATTTTATTAAAAGAATAATAATTGAATAATTTTATACATACATATTTGAATATTTTTATTTTTTATTGATTAACATTTAAGTACCTGTTATTTTGACTTACTTTGTATTTAATTAGTTATATTTAACAATTATCTTTATACATGTTGTTACTAGTAGAGAATCCCGCATAAACGGATGTTTTTGGGATTTCATTTGGATTAAATAAAATAAATAAAATAATAAAGTTATTAAAAAAAAATCCCATATGATGCGGACTTTACTGGTCACACTGTATTTAAATGATCAGATGAATTTTATCTTAAATATTTTATTTTTATGGAAGGTCTTTTATAAAGTAGTAAGTATGAACTTTAGTTGCAACAACGCTATTCTTATTGAAATAATATCATCGAGCTACTTTATTACATAATGTTCAACGTTTCCTGAAGCATTTTTTAAATATAAGGTATAAAATTAAAATTAAATAAATATTAGTTAAAAAACAAATTAATTAACCATATTAAATAATAATAATAATAATATTAAGTTTATTTAAAATTTAATAATATAATAAATATGTTAGTGTTGTCTTCTATAAACTTATTTTTCAATCCCCTGAAGCTGAGCTTGTTAGGGGCAAATCTTATTTTTTGTTTTATAGTATGTAAAATTATAAATCATAAATATGCCTTAAAAATTAAGTTTTGAAGTAAAAATGTTAATTTATAGGATAAAGGCAGTTTTTTTTTGAAGAAATATATTACCTATAATAAAATTATTAATTTATAATTTTTAAGTAAAATATATTACTTATATAAATTATTCTGTACAATATTAAATTAATTAATTAATTAAAGCATTTCTAAAAATATTTTTAAATTGTCTGTTTTTAATATCCATATTTTTATTTCGACTTTAAATTTTTTTAATAAAATCAATTTTTTAATTTTTGACCGTGCTCAAATAAGTAAAATATTATTAGTTTTTAATTATGTCAGATTAAATTATGTAAATATATACCTAAATTTACGTAGCGAATGTCGGAACATGTGTTGTAATAGTTACCCATTAATTTCTTTTATGATGTTATGACAAAAATAAAGTGTCCAACTTACTATTTATTTGTTTGAAATATTATACGATCAAACAACAATATAAATCGGTGCTTTATAAAATGCCTGAACTTTCAAGTCTTTTATAAGACGACTAGTTATAATCAGTCATATCCTAAAACAAACGAGATTCAAGAACCGTTTACAATGAGCCTGAGAGCAATTCGGCGTTTTATGAAATGCCTAAAAAGTTCAGTCGAATTGTAAAAATTCAGTATTTATTCTTCATCCTACAATATACCTAGTCATTTACTGAATTTGTAATTAGCCTACGATATATATTTCTTAGGTTATTAAGGCGAAAACATCAACCAGTATAATGAAATATATAAAAGTGTTTCATCTCGATTATAGAAACATCATCTAAAGTGACGATACATTGAAGGGCGTAACACATTGAATAACTAAGTCAATCGTCTTAAACAGCTATGCAGGAACACGTTCTAAAGAAGATCATTATATTTAATGCAAAGTATTATTAGTAGGTAACTCGCCAGTAGCAGCGCATTACATTAGGGTTCCTCTAATGTTTCATTCATCAAACGTGTTATTTTTTAAAAGGTGTCTTCTTTGACCTTTCCAAATGTACACGACGGATGTATGAATAACACAAATCCTTTACAAAAAAGGTTTCGCCGAAAAAGACCCGAGCGGTTTACTGAAGAAATTAACACTTGCTTACGAAATTCCCTATGTGAAAACGTTCTTTGTTAAGGCGAAGCGTATGGGTAAGTTACCGGGTGATGTGGGTAAGTATTTTTTTTTGTGTTTATAGGTATTATTTAGATTTATACTGTTGAGCTTTTTGAATCTTTTTGCAAAATTATATCTATACAGACGTGCCCCATCTAGGTTTACATCGCGGAACAATATAGCTTGAGAATATACCGATGTGTTATAGTAACATCTGCAAAATTTTTTTTACAAAATTTTTTTTTTATTTTGGTAATTTTCTAAAACGCATTAAAATTAGGTACAATAGAATCATAATCCAATGGGCTCTGCTAATTGATTTGTTCATATTTACTCCTTCATAAAAACCTTGTGTAAAAGTAAAATATTAAATGTATGATCCCATCATTTAAATATCAAATCACTCCCAAATAAAAAAAAGGAACATTCTAATCATAATAATTTATACAGGGTGGCGCGGTTTTTTCACGTCGGTCTATTTATGAAAAGCCATACAATTACTTTTATAGGGTATATAGATCCGTTAGAAGCACGTTTCAAAATTATTTTGAATTCTACAGAGGAATTAAAAAAAATTACAGACTAAAGTTGTTCGAATTCAAGTGAATTACCCTATATAGTATTCAATAGCGCGGAGTAAAACAAGGAAAGTTACTGTTATAATACCATAGTTCTGAGATATTTAGCTTTTTTTGAAAATGTAGATCATAATTCAAGAAGCATACTTATTCAAGGTGGTTGTTTTATATTGTATTGATACTTTAGCAAAAATATCAGATTTAATTCTAAAATAGAGAAATCTTCAAAAAAGTGTACAGGGTGTGTAATTTTAAATTTCTTAACTTTCTTATTTTAAATGGAACGAATTTATCGTATTTCGATTCTAATTCTAATGCTTCCACCTCTTAGAGTTTATAAGTAAGTTCGATTTTTCTGTTTTATTTGGCAGTTTTGGACCAGAAATTTTAATTAAATCAGGGGGAATTGAGTGCCTCGGTATTATTGATAAACGACTATTAGAGTCAACTTGCGAGCTTCAAATATTTTTTATCTGACCTATCCTCGAACAAACATGTATAAAAATTTCCCAATTTACAAAATGTGCCACTTTTTTAATCCGTATGCATCTAATATTGATGTAGATACAACTAGTCTTGGTCAGTTTATACTGAGAATAACCAGTTAACAGAATAAAGATTAGATTGCAGCAGCTGGTAAGTAAATCTATGCTTAATTCTGATCATCGTATAGTTTTATCAAGTATGTCTATTGCATATATTTGGCTCAGGTTGCAGAGGATGTAATATTGTGATGCTCAGTTGAGTACCCACTCTTATGTTGATACTTGTTCGCCTCATTGGCTTTTCTTTTGTTTTATTTTTTTGTTATTCTTACTACCTTTAAGATGTATCTGCAATTGGCACCGGTGCTGTTCATACTTATGAATAAATAATAAATTGGTATTATAACAGTAACAGACGCGAATAGAGCGCCTTGTACATGAAAGTGAGGTATTTTCTAACGTCATTTATATCAGGATGTATTATTGTAAAACGTAAAATTTCAAATGGGGCAAATTAAACTTTATTAATTAATTACTAATTTATTTACAGAAAACTTAGAGTAATTTCTTTACATCTTCATTAAATTGTGTCAGAGATAAACAATTAATGGCGCAAAATAAACTTGTTTATTTTAAATCATATCAGCGACGAACAACGACATTTAATAATAATGTTTGAAATATTACAAATGCTGTGAAAAAAGGCCTTACTTTCTCACAGTGTAAACTCTTTTTATACGGCTTCCATATAATATTTTTGCTTGGCTTAGAGTCTTAGACTATGAGACAGATGGAACTTTTTTCCTACTCCTGTACATTGGGAACCATTGTGTTTTCTATATACTGTCACAAAACTGATGTAATTTAATAGCTTTATAACTAACATCACATCCAGTGATGTCAAATTTAGAGGAGGATACTGAACCACTTCCTCTAAGAGACTGAAAAAGTGTTTACTCAATTTTTAAGTAATTTTTGTAAAATTTTCCGCGTCTTCGTCGCATAACATTCCTTTGTCTTTTACAGTGTTATTTGAATTACACCATCATGAATATTTTGCAAACATATTCGTCAGCGGCACTGTAAAGCCTTTTTTTTTTAATTTTATGCCCCTCCCCTTATCAATAAGTAACCCAAGCCAATAAGCAATAAATTTGTTTAATTTTAATTTGAAGTATTGTAAGGCGCAATTATAAGAATAGTATAAATTTTAAATCAAAACAAAAATACTTTTTAAATTATTAGAATAATAGAGAATATAAGTATTGGGGTTAAATATAAAATGCCTTGGTACATTATCTTCATTACCTCAATCATGATTCAATTTTTCTTTAATGAACGTGAATATATATTTTTAAAAACAATAACATTAGAATTATGAAAAATATATTTTCTTGTACCCTCGTATTACCTTAGTAAACACAGCAGTGTCTGTTTTTAATTTTAAACTTATACTCAGTTAAAACTGGCCGGCTTAACAATAAAGACTTCTTTTTTAACTTTTTCTTTGACAAATTTTGAACACAGAAGGCAAAGTAAGTTTTATATATGATAACTTATACTTGTATAACTCTATAAATTAAACAAATCATTTAAAACAGTGCCCTATTTCTCTAAACCTAAACCAAAATTAGTGTTTACAGTACAAGTGATTACGCGATGACAACAATTATTTACAATAGTGTTTCTAACAGTTTATACAATATAAACTTTCGGAATCGTCAATACATTGGTTGATTTTGTCCAAAACTTTAAACAAAATGAAGCTTATTATGACGGTTTAGGTTTTTAAACATGTGTTGTTTATATTAGCCATTAAAGTATTTACTTTAAGACAACACGATGCTGTGTTTGGTGTGTCCCCATGTGGAAGGTCCCTGGATGAGACATTGTGAGCTAATGAAAGATGTGTCTAAAAAACGGTGAGTTAATTTTATAAATTCTCTGTTTTATGTCACGACATATTACAACGTTGCGTGGTGTACTTGCAGTAATGGCAACAAATATTATTTTGTGTCCCATTTCTTTTTTTCTTGTTGGTAGTAACATAATAATTGTTTTTAAATACCTGCAATTTATTTTTTATTCAAGTTTTCTTTATCGATATTAAGTGCTATAACTTATTAAGAAAGACGCAGTAAAAGCAGCTAAAAATTCAAACGAAATACCAACACTATAATAATTATTGATTTTATTGTTAAACTTTTTAAGCAAGTAATAAGTAATATCATATGGAACCGATATTATCATTATGTTCTAGAAACATTTAACCAATAAAAGTTCGATTAGTTTTTTTATTATTTTTCATTTGTATTAAATGGTATAAGATCATAAAAATAAATTTATTATAACAAATAATTCGTCGACAGTTTCTTGGATATACTCTATTGTCCTTTTATTTCTGTATACTTATACCTAATTCAGGTTTGTCTGTTATGATCCCTATTTGATTTCTTTACCTTTTTAGCAGCAAGTTTGTGTTTTAATTGTGACTTTTTGCAACCACTTTTACCGATTCTTCATTGCAAATTGCATTGCAATGGCCAGGTCCTGATTATTTGATATGATTAAATTTTTGGTTAGCTTAGAAGAGTATAAAAATATTTATGGACATAAATGTACTATACCACTATCCTAAAGCATTGAATTAATTTAATTAAATTATAGAACACAAAACCATTAAGCCAGTCCCGTGCTAAATCGGGAATTCAAATTCGGAATGTTTAAATAATATTGAATTAAATTTTTTTTTATATAGGATGGCACTCTGACAACAACAGTTTGTGGTTATATGTAGGTACCAATTTGATGTATTATTTACAAATGCCAAATTGAAACAATGTCTTAAGGCATGGAGTGGACTTTATGGACCTTGTAGGTATACACACTAGTTTAATTTTATAGAAAATCGCAACCAGTATAATGAAAGAGTAATGTCTGGGCGGTCATTGTTGAACGTAGAGTAATCGGGCCATTTTTCGTTGATGAAAGCCTCATTGGAGAACGGTGTCTAAATTTTCTTCTAAATAATCGGGTTCCAGATCTTGCCACTCTATTTTCAGATGATAATGATCATGATTAACCACGTTTAACCTTATGGTTTGAACAGGATGGTGCTCTCCCGCATTTTTTTGCTTTTCGAGGGCGGTGGTAAGGTAGACGGGGGTCAATAGAGTGGCCGCCCAGATTGCCCGATCTTATCCCCCTGGATTTTTTTTTGTGGGGCTGAGTAAAAAATTTAGTTTAGTAGTACAAAATGTACAACAGGAATTTACAGATCGATTTATCGACAACTATATTTCCTGCTTTCGAGTTACATCCGGTTTAATCGGAAGTTGATTTTTTTGGGAAGATAATAAAAATTGAAGATAGGGAAATGTAAGCCGTTTTGCTCTAAGACGTACTGTTAGAAGGTTATAAGCTGTCAAAGTTCAAAAATGTCACTTTTCGAGAGTCAATATCTCGGAAACTATGAAGTATAGACTAATAATGCATTTAATAAAAAATAATTATAATTTTATGTGGAATTTACAAATGTAAAAATATACAGGGTGTTCTATTTAAAAAATATTCCAAAAGCGGACCCAGCTGTCATCTTGACATTTAAAGCTGTCATTGGTATGTCAAAAAGTGCAAGACTTGCTCAAATATTATCGTTCAAAATTTCATTAAAACATACCGAACGGTTAAGAAGTTAGAGGGGGGGACGGACTTTAGGTCCTCACTGTATAATGCTGTATAATGATAGGTATACACACGATGGAATTTTTAACCGGAATAAATCCAGTATTAGGAAGCCTCTTTATTTACTGAAAAAATACAGAAATTTACGCTTTTTTGAGGTAGAAATGGCCTCCAACTTTTTTTTTTAATATAAAGGTATGTATTGTGCTCGTTGGAAAGAGCATAAAAATGGGAATACGATTCACTATTTACTTTTGCATTTTGGTAATCTAGAATGCCAGAAAAAAATTATTATTTTAGCAACAATAATTGATACTATAATTTGGTTTTGTCAGCGCAGACTGTTTAAAAAAAAGGAAACACGTTATTGTTAAGGTTGTTTGTTTACTTGATGCCGCATTATAATGGTCACTTTGTTTTCGGTTCAAAAGAAGTGAATATTTATATCACGAAACAAACCCCGATCTACCACCAATTTCTCAAGGTACCATAAACAAAATTGAAAGACGTTATCGTGAAGTGGACCACGTCAGCGGTATACTAAGAATAAGGCAGCCTGAAGTAATGGATGAAGTCTAGCTCTTCAAGAAAATCCTATTATTCCAGTTCGGCAACTTGCAAGAGAAAATAACAAAAGCCATACGTCTGCATTCAAGTTAGTGAAATCATGATAATTGCGTCCTTATAAAATAGTAATGGTACAAGAGTTAGTGGAAGATGACCCAGACCGCCGTCTTCAGTTTTGTGAAGTGATGATGAATGCACTTGATCATCATTTAATAGATTTGGACTTGAAGTCCATGTTTATGTTCTGTTTGAACTGTCGATATTGGTTCACAGAAAATCCTATCTGGATGTTATGTATTCAGCTTTCGCAAAAACCTAATGTTTGGGCAGGCATAATTGGCGACCGCGTCGTTGGGCCAATATCCCTTGAAGGTAACCTGAATGATTTTACACATCTGAATTGTTTGCAAGAAGAACTTATTCAAGCTTTGACTGCTTTATTTCCTCACCATGCTGACGCAGATGTTCTTGATAATCGAATATGGTTTTAGCAAGATATATTACGCCATAAATGTTCGACAATATTTAAGGAAAGATTTTAGAAATCACTGGATAGGAAGAAGGGGTACCATTAAATAGCCGCCACGATCGTCGGACCTTAATCCTCCAGATTATTTCCTTTGGGGTAACCTAAAAATCAAAGTTTACGTAACAAAATTAGAAAATTTAGAGGAACTTAGGCAACGATCTTTAGAACAAATTCGCCAAATCACCCCGCTTATGGTACATAACGTCAAGAATGAATTTTACTTTGGTTGAGGGGTTCAAAAAAAAATGGTCAACAATTTTTACAATAAAAGAAATTGCGTCTACATTACCGAAATGTAAAAGTTAGTGGGTCGTATTATCTTTTTTAAAGCCTTTTCAGCGACCAATAATTAAATATATACCTTTAAATTTGAAAAAAATGTTGGGGGCGGTTTCTACCCCCAAAAGAGGTGTAAATTTCATGCATACACGAAAAAAGTATGCCAAACTAAAAATAAACGCAGCCGTAGTGCTGTATTTTTCCCGAAAACAAAGAGGGTTTCTAATACTGAATTTATTCCAGTTAAAAATTCCCTCTGTATGTATTTGTACCTATATCTTTGTAATATCTTCCTTGCCCGAAAAACACAAGTGCCTCTTCCTACCTTCATCTTTTATTTTTGTTCATGGCTTTACCACTTTCCATGCAAGCCACTCGGCTATACAAAATATCAAGCCCATACATCACTTTGACAGCTGCCTCGGGCAATAGCCAATGGGAAACCGGACTGCTTATTGATCCGTGTTCCAGCCAGACTCCCTGCTGACAAAACAACTGACTGCGCTCCGATATCTCCAAGGCAACCGCTTCAGCCGGTGCTTTTTGGGCTTTATTTGAAATAAGCTGCCTGAAAAATAAAAAAGTTTTAATTAGATTTTTCATTATGCAGGTTGTTTTAAAAGTTTAAAGCACCCCGATATTAGGAAGGATTTTATGGTAGCACTTTATTGTTGTTACTTCCAAATATTTTCTAATGTAAGTTACTATTTTTTTGAAGTAGGTACGAAATCTACAATATTTGACTTCTTAACTCAGTTGTTTTGTTTTTAACTTTGAATTAGTATAAATTAAATGTTCTCAATATGCAGCAATCATACAGTCTGAGGTTTTTAACGGGGAGAAAGTCAGTAATTCCACAAGTCTTTTTATGGAAAAACGTTCGGACACGGGTATTAAAATTTTAAGTTGTGGTATTTTTTATGAAAAAAATTATGTTACAAGATCACAAGAGTATCAAGCACACAAATTATTTGTGTTAGTTATAAAATTAATTAATCTAGTTAAGGAAAAAGAAAAAACTCAACGTCTTCCTCCAAAAAGTTTAATAGAATAAGGATATTCAGTAAGAGTATCTACATGTTTCGAACGCAGAAACGTTCATCATCAGGAGACAGAAAATATATTTGGTGCTGTTAGTTTTAGCAGAAGAGAAAATGGTGTAGAACCGTAATGGAGCTTTTATGGAATTAAAAATTTGATGTGTAAAATAAACATAATATAAAGAAATTGATGATAGTTAAAACATACTGAGTATGTGAGAAGTCAGTAAATGGGGTCTAAACCAACCAAATAAACTGGGGAAGAAGAAAAACCTTTCTAAAAAGTAGGTGTTGAAAAATGTTTAAAATTTTTTAAAAACATTTTTTAAGTAGGTATGTGTCTATAAGACATTGTGAGGACAAAATTAGAAGTACATAATAAGGTAATGAATATTATATTCAAGAGAAGAGTTTAGTGGGGTACTGAGGTTTCAAGGTCAGTAACCCCGCAGGATTTTAATTTAAACTAGTAAAGTTCTTCTAAATTAAAATCCTGCGGGGTTACTGAGCTTGAAACCTCAGTACCCCACTAAACTCTTCTCTTGAATATAATATTCACTAACTTATTATGTACTTCTAATTTTGTCCTCACAATGTCTTATAGACACATACCTACTTAAAAATGTTTTTAAAAATTTTTTAAACATTCTTCGACACCTACTTTTTAGAAAGGTTTTTCTTCTTCCCCAGTTTATTTGGTTGGGTTAGACTCCATTTACTGACTTCTCACATACTCAGTATGTTTTAACTATCATCAATTTCTTTATATTATGTTTATTTTACACAACAAATTTTTAATTCCATAAAAGCTCCATTAAGGTTCTACAACATTTTCTCTTCTGCTAAAACTATCAGCACCAAATATATTTTCTGTCTCCTGATGATGAACGTTTCTACGTTCGAAATATGTAGAGGCTCTTACTGAATATCCTAATTATATTAAACTTTGTGGAGGAATACTTTGAGTTTTTTCTTTCTTTCCCATACTTTCAACTCCACTTTAAGCATGGACTATTTCTTCAAATTAATCTAGTTAAGTTAATATAAATCATTTCACTAATATTTTTCTTTAAGTGATTACTTTTTCTGTCGAATACTCCCGGGTGAGAATAATCAAAGCCTGTCAATAAAATCATGGCCTGTTAGATGGTGGTGGAGACTAGGCTGTTGAGTCTGATTTATCCACTTTACCACCACACTATCTGAGTATGTCTTTTAATAGTTGTTTAGTTTGGATAACAGAATGCTTACGTGGTAGCTTTATAGTCCAAGTAGTCGATCCTTCAATTTGGTGAATAAATTGTTTACTGTTTTAGTAATATAGAAGGCTATATTATTACAATCGTTAGTTTGAAAACAGTTTTTAATTTTACTAGAAAGTTGTGGAATATAAGGAAATTTGAAGAATCGACCGCTTTTAGACACTTTATTTTTAACTTTATCCCTTAATCTGTCTTTGTATCTAGCTATTACGCAATTAACAAATGTAAGAGGATAGTTGTTATTTTTAAGAACTTGTTTATTTTTATTATATTTTTTGCTTGAAAGGATACGTGAGACAAATTGAAAAATCTTAACAATAAATTGGTAATTGTTGCGACTTTATGTGATGCAGAATGACAAGAATGGAAATTTTAATATCTACAAGTTCTAATTGTTCCGAAATCGGTTTTGTATACTATAGTATGCAAAAACGGTATATTGTCACCTGATTCACATTCAACAGTAAACTGTAGACTAGGATGACAATCATTACACTATCTATCTGTCTATCTCATCTATTATGGTACAGCCATCAAGGTATCATCAACATAGAGCTTGAAAAATGGTATTATGAACGGAAGTTTTTTTAAGGTAGTCTCAATCAAGTCATTTATCGCTAGATTAGCTATAACTGGGCTAGCGGAATCACCCATTGCGCTACCCTCAATCTGAACAGATTGCATAAATTATCATAAAATTAAAAGTAACTCGATCCAAAGCAGAAATTAAGCATCCTTAGAAATAGGTATATGGGAATATCCATGTAGGATTCTAAATATGGCCATTTCTTAATAACTGTCTCAATCACCAATCTATTGAGAATGTTGGTAAAAGTGACATGACGAAGTGATATCAAAACATACCCTTGTGGTACACCAACGGATTCAGCAAATTTTACAAATTTAAATTATATTGAAAAGTAGCAGTCACCAAGGATAGAGTATTGTGTACAAACAATTATATTATATTTTGAAGAAGTAGTTCATACTCAAAGTGGAGTTAAATGATACAGAAAAAGAAAAGCACGAAGTCTTTCTCCACAATCTTTATTTATCGAAAAACTAGGCGAACCTAGTATCACAACGACATGTTTCGAGTGTAGAAACAGTCATCATCAGGAAACAAAGTGAAAAGTAAAATGCTGATGTTTTTAGCAAAAGAGAAAATAATGGTGAGATTGAGCCGTAATGGAGCTTTTAGTGGTGTACAACAGATGTAAAATTGAAAAATTAGGAGGTCAACAATCAAGACTCCAGCATACTGAAGAGTCGAGGGTTAAGTGTAGAAGCACACTGTGCCGTGCAGAAAATGATAGGGTAGTAAAAATTAGGGAGTTTTGAAAAACATATCTGTAAAAAGCATTAATAAATTACTGAAACATCCTGAGTTTTATTAAGCCCGGTCAGAAACATGTGAAAATGTCGGGGTGAGATGTAAAGAAAAGAAAAAGAAAAAAGTTGTTTTTTTTGGGTCAACGCATCTTTTGGTTAAAAAGTAAAAGCAGTTGGGGTACTAGGCTTTCTACGGCCCAGTTACCCCGCCAGAGTCAGAGCAGACACATTTGGTGCAAAAAAAAGTTATTAAAAAGTTTTAAAAAATTTTTTTGTGTTCCCGTTATCGAGAGATGCTACTGTAGCCAACACGTGTAGGATATAAATATTTCCCATCCTACACGTGTTGGCTACAGTAGCACCTCTCGATAACGGGAACACAAAAAATTTTTTTAAAACTTTTTAATAACTTTTTTTTGCACCAAATGTGTCTGCTCTGACTCTGGCGGGGTAACTGGGCCGTAAAAAGCCTGGTACCCCAACTGCTTTTACTTTTTAACCAAAAGATGCGTTGACCCAAAAAAAACAACTTTTTTCTTTTTCTTTTCTTTACATCTCACCCCAACATTTTCACATGTTTCTGACCGGGCTTAATAAAACTCAGGATGTTTCAGTAATTTATTAATGCTTTTTACATATATGTTTTTCAAAACACCCTAATTTTTACTACCCTATCATTTTCTGCACGGCACAGTGTGCTTCTACACTTAACCCTCGACTCTTCAGTATGCTGGAGTCTTGATTGCCGACCTCCTAATTTTTCAATTTTACATCTGTTGTACACCACTAAAAGCTCCATTACGGCTCAATCTCACCATTATTTTCTCTTTTGCTAAAAACATCAGCATTTTACTTTTCACTTTGTTTCCTGATGATGAGTGTTTCTACACTCGAAACATGTCGTTGTGATACTAGGTTCGCCTAGTTTTTCGATAAATAAAGATTGTGGAGAAAGACTTCGTGCTTTTCTTTTTCTGAATTATATTATAATTATTATGTTAATTTACTCTTTGCAATGTGTTATTTAAACCAATTAAAAAGTTGCTGCGATGCCTTGTGTATAATATTGAGCTGTTGAAATATATAAAAAAATCAACCTGCTTAAAATTTTTGTTTCACCCAAGTATTCATTACTTAGGAATATAAAAAGTTTGCCGTTGATAAAAATTCTTAACAATTAAATAATATTATTATGTAATTATTTGTGAGATGGCGGATGACGAAGTTTGGCCAAGTCATAGGATGAGCCAGCTATTCTTACACTTATCCTTTATACCTACAAAAACTTATACAATGCTTGTTTGTTGAAGATGTTATTAAACATGATAGTACATTTTGTGGGACCTTTTGGACTCGAGTGACCTTTGGTCGAAATAGTTTATAACGGTTACATTCAGTGTGACCAGTAAAGTCCGCATCATATGGGATTTTTTTTTATTAATAGATTTATTCGAAATTTGACTTTGGCATCAAGTTCTGCTTCGATCGGGATAAAAATGAAGCAAAAAAAAATTGTAGTCACGTGATCCGCATTATCTGTCAAATTTTAATTTTTTTCCAAAAAATAATTCAAAAGTGGGGTTATTTCTGAAAGTATCGAAAAAAGTTATAAGTAAAAGTTTTTTTAAATGCAGTTTCTAGCCCACATGCAAAATTTGAGCTGCATAAGATAATTTTGATTTTTTACCCATATTTTGTAAATTGAAAAATAAGACTCAACATAAAACTTCTTAGTTTTGACAATGCTTTATTTCAGATAGGTACCTACATTTTCTTTAAAGTAGCGCCATATTAAAAGTGTGTTTTCTACAAATTCAAAATTGGGCTATTAAAATTTGGTCCCATGTGATGCAAAGTTTATTTGTTTTTGACCCTGTATAAGGTAACTTCATAAAATAAGTATTTTTGAAAACGTAGTTTGTGTCTGAAAGTAATACACCTTAATATTAAGACAAAAAAGAACACAGTGTCATTAGTAAAGTGTTCATTAGGTGGAAAATAAATTTTAGTGGTGGTAAACTGCTTTTAAAAAAACTTTTTATAATAACTTTGTTCGATATTTTCAGATTTTTTGAAAGTTAAAATTTGACAGATAATGCGAATTACGTACGTGCGTAATTACTACTATGTTTTTGCTTAATTTTCATCTCGATCGAAGCACAACGTGATGCCAAAGTCAAATTTCGAATAAAGCTATTAATTAAAAAAAATACCATATGATGCGGACTTTACTGGTCACACTGTATACGGCTCTACGTACATATTAAATAGTTGAACCGTTGCTATTTATAATACAATTTAAAAAATGAAAGTCACACAGCCATTCCATAACATTTTTTACATAACATTTGTACCTGAAAGTTATTTGAGCTTTTTGACGGTATATTTTATTTCTCTACGTTCTTGCGCGTAACAACGTAAATCATGTTCCTGTCTGTCTATTTTATTTAAATTTAGTATTCATTGCCGATAGAAGTAGGGGTTATGATATGTTCATTTTACCGTCAACCGTTACGCAAAGAAAAGAGGGGAATGAAAAAAGTTGATTTATAAAACGTGAAAGTAGTTCATACATATTACATGTTATACATTTTAAACAAAGAGAAATCTGGTAAATATATGGCGTGCAAGACAGGTGATTTACAATTGAATTGAAGGGCGTTAACAAACGAAAATTTACGACTTTTAAAGCAGAGATTATAAAATAGATCGTAAATAAAAAATTATTTAATAAACCACTAGGTAACATGTTATACATTAATTTTACCTGCACTGAGAAAAAGGATTAATTCCCAATACCCAGATATATTTCATCCAACTAAATAATCGAGTTGGTAACGAGCAACTAAATCACCGAATTCAAAGAATTACATAATTTAATTGAAATTTCAATAAAGGTTTAATTGATCCACCACTATACCAAAAATGTTTAATAGGAATTAAATTGCGTAAATTATAGTTTATTTGATTTTTGGATAGTGCATATTTAGCAAAATTAAAATTTTGTTGTCACAATGACGATTTAATTCATGTAATGAATAATAATCCTTTGTGGTAATTATATTTTATTTTGAACAGATTTTAATATTCTTATGACAACTATACTATAGTTTGCAATAACGAAATCAATTTTGTTCAAAAGTAATGCGTTATTCCAAAAATAATATCATTTTATTGGCGCAATTATATCAGATTGTAAGAAATAAAACAATATGCTTTAGAAATAACCTTTATTTTTGATAAACCTCGTATACGCCTGGAAAAATTTAATATTTGATAGTTGCATTTTAGGTTTTAGACCAAGCGGAACTTTTTATGAAGAATAAGTAACTGTTTTTCGTAAAATTAATAATAAAAAAGTTTTCCATATGGGTCCAACTTTTTGCCGGATATTGTATAAGGAATAAACATTTCGGACAGCGGTTTTCACCAGTAACTGTAATATTTTGATGCTCTTCTTCCTAGAAAAAAAACAAAAATACCATTTCAAATTTTCGAGAAAATCATAAAAATCTGCGACCTTGTCATAAAGCGCCACCTACTGACACGAAAAATAACTGAACTCAAAATATTATTATTCAAGTAGAGCATCCATAAAAGTGCTTTAAAATTAAAAAAAAGTTATTTGAAATCGGTTATTCCAAAAAAAAGTTATTGACTTGTTTTCAAACCAACGTTTACCCCTTCCACACCCTTTATTTGACAAGGTAGATTTTTTTTTCTAAGGGTCGTCCGATTAACGGATCCTGAGATACCTATAGCCGGCGTCCCTTATTAATGAGCCACCCCGTATATTCTATACGGAAAATTATATTTATTTTTTAATAAAAATGCATATTATTAAAGTATATTTACTTAATAGTTTCCGAGAGATTGACCCGTTTTCTATACTCTTCTAACGTTCTCTGATTAATTGGTTAAAAAATTAAAGTTTAAATAAACGTCAAGTTTAAAACAATTATTATCATACATATTTATTTTGGCAGCCATATTTTATATACAATTATTTAAGACAGGATTTCTCAAACTACTTAGGTACTTAATGAAAAAAATTTGGTTTAAATTCCATTGAATATTTATAAATGCATTAATAAATGTTATTTGTAGAAAAATTGGTACGGTTATACAGCGTGCGCATTGGAAAATTTAGTCAAATTGTGCAATTCGCAACACATACATATTATAATAATGTACGCCAGCTTCCCGGCGCGGCGCGGCAATTCTAGAACCATATACCTACCTACCTAGTAGATAACAACTAAAATATTAGATAATAAAATAGGTATAATAATTGATGACTTACCGACAAACACAGGTACTAACATGGGTAACCCCCAGGTTTTTAATATTTCCTCCATTTCATCCATAACTATATTATTATAATTGGACCACTTGAAGACAAACAAAAGAAAATACCGACAGCCGACACCAACCCGCGCGCTTCGAATTAAATGCTTCGCGTGGCGGTCGTCTTCACGTTGGGACTCTAGCTGTAATTCTGGGAGTCACCAACTAACTTGCCTACAGTAAAATTTAGTTCGCGGAACTCTGGCAAAATAAATTTATTTTGGAATATCTGTTTTATTTGCAGTATTAAATTATAATCTCTAGATTTCTTATAGCATACTATGCTAACAAATATCTGGATTCCTTGAATAAAATATTTATTAAGAAAATTGGAAGTAAATAATATTAGTAAACTGTAATTGATTGCATTAAACTTTTGTTAATTTAACCATATATATTCCAATTCGATTTTTTAGTTGCCCGAATTAATCAAAAATATTTTACAAAATTATGTCAAGAGTAATTTAGTGTAGTGAACTATAATCTTATTTATCCAATTAAAAAACCAATACTAGAAATGTTAAAAATCGCTTAATTGCCACCAGAAAGAAATTTTTCTCAGTGTACATATTACATGTTATACATTTTAAACAAAGAGAAATCTGGTAAATATATGGCGTGCAAGACAGGTGATTTACAATTGAATTGAAGGGCGTTAACAAACGAAAATTTACGACTTTTAAAGCAGAGATTATAAAATAGATCGTAAATAAAAAATTATTTAATAAACCACTAGGTAACATGTTATACATTAATTTTACCTGCAACTACTGCAAACGACAATTAACGTTCCGTGTATCACGATATCGCCTTGCATGTCTGGCTAACCTACAATTAACTATGAGTACCTATTGTTTCTATAACTTCGGTCCCTGCCATTTGCTTGTCATGTTCTTTGAATCAAGGACGAAATCAAAACTTTATGAAAAGGTTTTAAAAAAGGTGTGGTTAAAAACTATTTACAGAGTTATTAGAAAGAAACGGGTCAGCCTTTTATATGGAACTAGCGTGTACCCGACATGCGTTGCAACCCGCTGGTATAAATACAAACCCGAACAAACCCGGCATGCCACTTTTTAAAATTGTACCCGTGCGAAGCCGGGGCGGGTCGCTAGTTATACATAAAAACCTTTCTCTTGAATCACTCTATCTATTAAAAAAAACCGCTTCAAAATCCGTTGCGTAGTTTTAAAGATTTAAGCACATATAGGGATATATAGGGACAGACGGGCGATAGCGACTTTGTTTTACACTATGTTAAGATACAGTCCACTTAATCAAGAATCGCTTGGACCCGTCAAATTTATTTTTTGAAATGAATTTTTTTAAATTGTTGTTATAAAAATGCTACGTGTATCAACTTTAATTTTTTTAATAAAACATATTCTACATTTTCACATTCCGCAATTAATTCTCGATATTTTTCATAAGGCATGCCCTAAACCTATCTTCAAGCCTTTACGAAATACTAACACTTTAATGCTAGTATGCAGCATTGATGTGTTTCTCGATTTAGCGACGTTATAAACTCGTCATAATCTGTCAAAAAATGCCAGTGAATGTTAATTAAATTTGAAGCTTGCTCTGCTGATATTACTATTAGATAAAACTAGAAGTCATAGGGAAGGAAGTCCCTGATTTGTTCAATGAAAAATACCCAAATCGCCCGTTTATCAGACAATCGACGGTGTCTAGGGTAGGGCTCGGAATTGTATTAAAATAATTCGAATGTTCGAATATTCGACTATTCTAAATTCAAATTTTTTGTTAGTTAATAAACTCGACTATTCAAATATTCGACTATTCGAAATTCGAATATTTGACTATTCGAATATTCGACTATTCGAAATTTGAATATTTGACTATTCGAATCTTCGACTATTTAAATATTCGACTATTTGAATATTCGACCATTCGAATATTTAACTATTTGACTTTGTTCGGATATTTATATGTTCGACTATTCGTGTTTTCTGTGAAACTTCAAATTTTAGCGTAAAAAAGAAAAACAAACATAAAATTATTTAGTCAGCAAGCAGTTAAACCACTTCTACCGTGATTAAACGACCGTATTTCGATATTTAAATAGACGACTATTCGAATATTCGAATATTTGACTATTCGGCTATTCAAGTATCTATTCGACTATATTCGACTATTTGAATTATTCTACTATATTCGACTATTCGAATTATTCGCCAATTCGAATTATTCGACTATATTCGACTATTCGAATTATTTGACTATTCGAATAATATACCAAACGACTATTCGAATACTTATATTTTAAAAATTCCGAGCCCTAGTCTAGGGTAGCAATTAAGTAGAGAACACGTCCCGTACTGTTAAAGATAGCGTTAAAAGTACTAGTATACCTGGGGGGGGGGGGGGGGGGGGATTTAATTTTTAGAACTCTCAATTATATAAAAGTGATACCCATACAATTACCTTTACAGTTTTAATTACTTATTAAAATTAAAATGATCAAACTTTAGAGCTTTTCCCCTGCTGTCCGTGCAGGTTTTGACAAGATAATCCTTGTTTTTCTAATTTATACTGTCAACTTAAATACTGTAATAGTTTTTGATAAATACTAACTTTATCTTCTTAAGATTTTGATTAAAATGATGTGTTTGTCATATCAAGATGACAACTAACAATTGCTATTTGTAACAACTGGTAAATAATCAACTAATCCTAGCTTATATTTAAATATATATTACATCTTTCCTTTCTCTAATAAATAAGTACCGTGCGAGCAAAAAGTTTATGCATCAAAGAGGGCTTGGATTAAAAAACGTAGGGCTTGGTTTAGATCACAATGATATGGGGACGATATATCTAACCAAATCTAGGTTAAAATTTTGTCAAATTCATAATATGACATGATGTGCTAAACTAATGAGTAATAAAATAAGTAGACAAATACAAATTTATCTTTGTTGTTTACAAAATTAACAAAGTAAGAATATACAGAAAGAACTTGTAACTGTTCTAAATTTGGAACTGGTGTTTTAAAAATAGTGTTCCTTAAATGAGGAAAAACCGTTAAACAAGGTGATGTATAGAACCTGTTTCCTTAAACACAGCCACGGTTCTTTTTAGGCAGTGATAAAAATCCCCAGCGATAAAAGCAACGTTAGGAACATGTTCGTGAAAATCGTCCATGCACAAATCCGGATTGTATTGCCACTCACCATTTACTCTAACCCTGTTTCGAAAATACCCTTTAACCATGAATGTTTTGTGCTGTTCCGTAAAGCCCATTGTGTGAATTGTTCAAGAAATTGGAAAAATTAGCGATAAATCAAATTACTTGTAATGACTGTCAAAGATGACGGAATAACTGATTGATTGTTAATTCATGTAGTTACTGACACCCAACCGGTATTAAGCTATACGGCTAAGCATTACGTCCTTAGATGCAAGGCCCTCTTTGATGCAAATAATTTTTGCTCGCACGGTAGAAGCTGAAAGTTTTAACACTAGAAACACTCAATAAATAAATAATTAATAATATATAATAAAACTTGGAGAACATTTTATGTCTTGTCCATTTCGCGTAAATAATTTCCTGACAAATCTTTGACAATATAAGACCTAGGTGCTTCATGAATATTAACAATTTTTGCAGAATCCCAAGATTTAGTTCTGTGGTTAGGTATATATGTCCAAAGCAGTGCAGATCTTTGTACATTTGTTACACCCTTCAGCAGGTATCAATTTTTAAGGCTAGCTTTTGGAATTTGCTGTGTCCAGAGGTATTCCAGAAGAAAAACTATGAAATATTTGGTGATTTAGAGGAAGTAGGTCCGTATTTTGATGAAGGTGAATCTGAGGCTGAACATGATAAAAATCTTAAAATTGTGTTAGAAAGGGCATTAAAGTATAATATAAAGTTTAATAAATCTAAAGTTCAGTTTAAACAAGATAATTTAAAGTTCATGGGACAAATATTTTCAAAAAATTATGCTCTTGTCATATCAAGATGACAACTAACAATTGCTATTTTGTAACAACTGGTAACTAATCAACTAATCCTAGCTTACTATTTAAATATAATAAATTACAAATATACTACCAGTGGATATGTTTTATCCTATCAAAAATAAAGCTATTTTTTGGTCAAAATATTTAACCTTTTGTAACTGATTACATTGTACACACCAGTTGCTTTCGTACATAAAATATAAATGTCCCCTATTTTATAAAGAAATCATGATATACCTATTTGAGAAAAACTGAGATTAGTTTTTTTGTCAATGACAGAACTCATTCCTATATTAAATGGTGATTTCTATGCTTTGCGTAATTATTTTCGGAATTGTTTTTGTTTATTGCCAGGTCTAAAAAAAGGTTACTTAAAAAATTTTTTTTACAGTTCAAAAATGTCTCAGGTTTTCCGTCTTCAAGAAAACATCTTCAACTAATTGTTTTATCTCAAATTATTACTGTTACTGTCAGTTTGCCGCATATGGTCTTAAGTGGATTAAATAAGGGCTCTGTTCGATTTGCACCCTATAAGTTACGATGGTCTACATATTTAAGGTTAAAAGGAAGTGGCAGTAAAAGATATATTACGGCCTTTTAAGTAACCATAACACAAATTCATGACAGCCATGTTGCATTAAAACATAATTTCGGTAAAAGCATAAACCAAAATCTTTTTCCATGCCTATTTAAGACTCCTCTAAAATTGGGTTGTAAAATATCAAAGAAAAAATTTCTTCTTTGTTACAAGAAGAGTGTATAGAGAGCATCTACTACGTTTTTACACATATCAGATTTATGCCGTTGTTATTGGTAATTTGAAAAAAAGTAATTCTTCTTAAGAAATTCCGCATGGTCTAAAACCTAAAATGGTACATACTATTGGTAGGTATCAAAAATATTCAGTCAGAAAGTATACATTTTCTAACATTGCAAACAGAATAGTTATTTTTATTGAAAAATGTTGTGCATTGTATTATTAAGCCACTAGTATTTTTGGTTGACCTGTTATTCTGTACTGGAAGTTTTCCCACTCCGTTAAAAACAGGTAAAATCATACCTGTGCATAAAAAGGGCAGCGTAAATAATATTGAAAACTATCGGCCAACTACGATTACTTCCGTTTTTTCCAAAATTTTTGAATATTGTTACCTAGATGGTCTATTAAAATTTTTAAATGAATTCAATGTAATATCTACCAATCAACATGGATTTCAATGTAAAAAATCTACAACAGAACTACTGCAATACATGACTTTTATAAGGAATTGACGAGGTTTATTGATGCAAATGAAAGCCCTGTTGGGATCTTTCGTGACCTCAGCAGGGCTTTTGATTGTGTTAATCATAATATCCCCTTTCAAAAGTTGAGGAACTATGAAATATGCGGAGTTGCGTTGAAGCGGATACAATCTTTTGTAAGTGAAAGGAGACAGTTTGTTAGCGTCAGTAACTTTAACGGAAAGTTAAGGACGGACAAACGGACATACACTCGTCAATCCTAGACATTAATATAGGTATTCCTCAGGGTTTCATTCCGGGCCCTGTTTTGTTTTTGTTGTAACTGAACGATTTTGACCGGATAGGCCAAGCAGCACATCGAACAGCTTTTGCCGACGACGTGTCATTTTTGATCTCAAACTTATTTTCAGGCAACTTAGAGCAAATGTCAAATGGTGTTCTCTTGGAGCTGTTTGATTGGTTTTGCAATAACTCTATTTACTTAAACGCGGACAAGACACAGTTCATCAGATTTCATGCCAGACAGAAAACGGTAGACGATGTTAATTTGCATCTTAAGGATAAACCCCTATGCCAGGTTCAAAGTGCTAAGTTTCTTGGTATTTACCTGGATGAATGTTTAAATTGGAAAGTTCATTGTCAACACGTCTAAACTGAATTCGTCATATTATTTGTTAATAAATGTAAGATCTGTCTTAGACATGAAACAATTACTAATGTTGTACTATGCATATGTTGAGTCATGTTTGAGATATGGTCTGGTCTTTTAGTGTACCTCCGCCTTATGTAACAATATATTTATTAAACAAAAGAAATTTTTACGGTGTATTGCTGGGATGTCTAGATATTGTAGCTGTAGGTGTAGGGGTCTATTTAAAAGATATAATATCTTACCTCTTCCTTGTTTATATGTAATGGAATTGGCTTTATTTGTTTTTTGTAACAAAAGTGATTTTGTTAAGAACGGAGACCTACACAGTTTTAATACTAGGAATAGGGACCAATTCAGTATTCAGCATTCTCGCGGTAACATAGCGCATAATGCTCCTAGAATTCTTGGTGCTAAAATTTTTACTGTACTGCCGGACGAAATAAAAAATAAAGTAACAAATTTTTAAAAAAAGTTAAAAATATTTTTAATCTTAAAATGTTGCTACAGCTTGGACGAGTTTTTTGACTGTGTAAAATGACAAAGTAGTTATTTCTGTATCTGTTATCATAGGTTTTTTGTTGTTTATTTATTTATTTATTTTCTTGTACCTAATTGTTAGCTTTAGGACTATTTTGACTATTCCCCTACAATAATTTTATTTTGTCTTATAGGAAAATAAACGTTTGAATTTGAATTTGAATTTTTAACATTATTTACTTTAGATACATTGTTTTTCATTCTGATAAAACTTCCCTTAAGCCCCTATTATACAGGCCAAATTCTTGAACAAGAAATTGTGATTGAAAATGTTGTTTTACACATACCCAAGTTTTTGGAAAATTATTAAAATCAATATAATGTTTCCAACTAATAACTGACTTGAGCTTAGATACGCGATAACATCGAGAATTGCTGTTTTGTTTGTTTTCTCTTTTCGATTTTATAAGGTAAGTTTGATTGATGTGTTCTCGCTTTTCGAATTAAAAGTACAGCGATGAATCAACTTAAAATAAATTTTAGAAAGAAAACATTAAAAAACGATTATCTAACGTCAAAATCTGATAGGTTGGCAGCCACTAAAAGCACCAAAAATCACTACCTTTTCCCTCAACTTCGTCAAAAAATTATTTTTAAGTTCCAATTTTTTTCCCATTAATTGTGGCAAGAACTTGGGGCAAATATTAACTCTTTAGGGGAGAGTGAGCATGCATAGAAGAGCCGTGCTATGAAGGAGCCGTCCGCGTCCGTACGTTTCTTAAATACACTTGCATTGAAAGAGACTGAGAAGAGACAGAGACATTGAAGAGACAGAGAAAGAACTGACTCGTTCTCCAATTGGTACCAATATAGATTATGCAGCGAACGGGTGCATGCATTTTACGGTCATAAAGAAAACTTTAATTTTCTTTGTAACTCTTTTAATTTGGACATTTTCATTTTGTTGTTTTAAGTTAATCGTATTTGCCTTAAAATTTGCAGAAACGGTAAGTATATCAAATAATAGTATAAATATTACTATAACTTTTTTTTTCAAATCACAAATTTATAATGTGTAACAAATTTTTATTAAAAGAATTAAAATGTTGTCTAATATTGCTTTAATTCTGTTTGCTCTTTCAAAACAGTCTGTGGCTCTTTCATTACTAACATATTATGAAAGAGTCAAAAAACACTTTTTTTTTAGACTAAAAATAACATATATTTTTCTTAAAATCTTTGACTTATTATTACCTAAATATCTTAGTAAATAACTATATTATCCAATAGTTTATTTGGTGATTTTTGAAAAAATAAATAAATAGTAGATTTTTTAATAAGGAGAAAAACGGCTCTTTCATGCCCATTCTTAGGAAACTTATATTTACTGAAAAATTGGGATATCTGTTGTCATCATTTTAGGTTTTAAACCCATAATAAACACGTTTTTTATAATATATTGAAAGAAGTAGGTAGTCCATTTCTTGAAGATACCGGATTTTATTATCAAAAAAATAAAGAAGCACACACTGACATTGTGCTTCATGCTTTTATCTTACAAAAAATAAAAACGTTTTCTTTTAGTAATAGTAGTAGTAACATGTTTAATTTAGCAAAAAGCTACAATTAAATATTTTTTAATACATTTCTTAACACATTTTTATAGATTTATTTTAAAATTTGAAAACGTAACCTTCTTTTAACAAAAACAGACAGAAAAGTTAAACATTTTGCAAATTGTATCAAATAATACGTATCATTTTGTTTTTTACTTATATGTAATTTTAAAGTTTTTTTAAACAGTTTTAATGATTTTTGAGATTTAATAGAATTTTCCAAATTATTATATTCTATCAAACCTTTATAAAAAATAGATTTATAAGCTAACGTTTTAGTCACTCTATCCACATAAAAATTTTGATTAGGTAGTTCTTGTTTTATAATGATGGTCATAATTAAAAGAACTAAACATTTTTAAACAATCAGGCAATAAGTTATTTTTAATTTTATTTATAAAGATACATACTAAATAAAAAATTAAATTTCTAACATTCAACCAATCTAAATTTTTCAACATAAAATTAATTTTTGTATATTTGTTACAATTTAAAATAATCCGCATTGCCTTATTTTGTAAAATTTGTAATTTATCAAATATTTCCTCACTATCACAATATAAAATGGAAGAACAATAAAGAAAATGTGGTAATATAATAGTATTAAATACAGTTTTTTTTATAAAACAAACTTAAATTAGAACTGATTCTTTTGAAATAACCCAATTTCCCGGCAATCTTCGATATAATACTTTCAAAATAATTAAAAAATTTTAATTTTGAATCAATGATTATCCCTAAATATTTAAAACTGTTTACTTATTTCAATTTTTCACCATCAATTACAACATTTATATTTTGACAATTTAAATTATTACCCATTACCTACCATACATTTAGTTTTTGAAATATTTAATTTTAATTTATTTACTTTAAGCCAATTTAAATATATTTATCTCAGAATTTAAAGTATTTAGACCATCAAAAATATTTAAAACATTAATGTAAATTAAGGTGTCATCAGCAAACATTTGTAACCTACATATTTTTAAAACTAAAGGCATATCGTTGATGTATAAAATAAATAATATTGGACCTAGTATACTTCCTTGAGGAACTCCTATATTATTTATTTTTTTATTTGAATATGTTTCTATCATGTTGTTCTCTTCCTAGCGTTCATCAAAACTGACACCCTAATAAGACATTTTGGAGAAAAGTTATCTTGTGTGCTATGCAGATTAGTTCCTTCAAATTCGACAGGCAGCGCCTTTAAAACTAGTTTATTATGCTAGTTCAGCCTATACAAAAGTATAATTTGAAAACCCCTTTGGGGGCGCCTTTAAATATCTCTGAATATTGGCCCTATGCTTATTAAATTTAAACATAAACGATTTAAGATAAAATACCCCAAGAAGCCAATTTTATTAGGTATTATTGATTAAACTATTTATTATAAATTGATTAAAATATAATCAGCTATGATTCTTACATTAATCAGTTTTGAATATGACGGCTTAATCACTGAGTCTTCGATATAATCAGTTGGCAGAGTTAATTTTTTAAATCAATCTGGTATGTACCTGGATGTAACCCGTACTGACTTCAATTTGATTTAAAATTTAATAATTTTTTTAAGTGTGTATAGTGACAAGTATTAATAGATAACTTACAAAAAGTAAAAGTTTACTGAGATTCATGCTTAAGAAATTGATAGTTTAAACAAACTATTTCAATTGCAAGGAGACAATTATTAAAAATTATTTCGCTACCCAATAAATAATATTTTTACAATTATAACGAAATTAAATTTTAATTTAAAATAAATGTCATGAAGTATTTCTATGCTTACTTTAAAAGCTATATTATATATACCAACTGTGAAATGTATAATTGCATTCTTTAGAACCTGAAGTTTTAGTTATGCTTTATTGACATAACTTTTTGTTATGTTTAATTGATATATATTTTTATTAAGTAGTAATGAAGCAAAGTACCGGTGCCTTAAATGGGAAAATATCATTACAAAACTAGGGAGTGAGTCGCGGGCAGGACTCACTCGCTAATCAATTTATTACCTTTTTTTTAATTATTAAATGCCATGTTAGTTACTAGATAAATCAACTACTTATCACAAAGTTATATTTTGTTTTTACACCTTTATAAGTAGTTACTGATTTTAAAGCGGTTTGCTAGTTTTGGTACTAAGGAAAATCATTCAATACAAGTTTTTTTTTTAATATTTATGGTTTACCACAAAAAGAAATACTTTAATCCATAAAGTATTTCATTTAGACACACACAAGGTCGTTTTTTCGACAACAGATTTATGCGCCTACTTGATATTTTTTTTAGGTAACAAAATACCGTTTAACCATTAAAATATGTATGGAATAAAATATTTTTAATAGATGATTCTTTAATTCCTACAAAGTTACCTAATTATCACAAAAAATACACCCTCTTTTTATAAATAAAATATACTTTTTATCTAAGATTATAATAATTACATTTACATTTTGGTTATATACAAGGTATTTATTGGGGGTTTCCAGGGTTTGCAGGTATATTGTTAGGGGTTGTTTATTGCAGGCCCGGTTTCAGCGCCCGGGCAACCCGGGCAGACGCCGGGGGCGCAAAGTCCAAGGGGCGCAAAATATTGCCAAAGGTAAAACAAATAAGCGTCTGTATAACCTTCGATGTATAATATACTATTGAAAAGATAAGGGCGCCCAAGTATTTTTTATAATCACGTCAAAAAAATTAAATATTTTTGATGGTATAAGTATATTATATTCAGGAAAAAAATATGAAATAAAAGTTACGAGGGCGCTAAATAAGACCCTTGCCCGGGGGCGCCAGGAGGTCTAGAACCGGGCCTGGTTTATTGTCACTTAATAATGCGTTATTATTACCTGCTTAACAAACTATATTTAAATTAAAATAAATTAATTTCAAATGTATAAAAAAAGTGTTTCTAAAAGCACCTCTAAGAGTGCAGTTGTATAATGAGAGATTACCAAGAGTTAGTTTACCTTTAGAACCTGTAATTATCCCGTTGGGAACATGGATTAAGGCCGCAGTATTCTACGCAGAGCATTTCGAAGACATTAAAGAACTTATTTTGGATTTAGATGACGATTCGCAGTATGTTGTGCAAAGTAAAGAGTTGTTAAAAAGTGCAGGGATACCTAAAGATCTTGTTTTTATTAAGGTTCATTTTAGTTTTATACCGGACATAATATCCTCGTTGGTGAGTAGATATTTAAGTTTAAGAGACTCAATTAGTATTGTTGAATTTTTTTCCGCTAAATGTAACATCATTCCCGGCAAAGTAGGAGGTCAAGTAAGAAACAAGGATGTAACTGTAAAAAAGAATAAATAATTTAAATACCTTACTGCAGTAAAAAGCATTTATGAGGGTAAACCATCCAACGAAGTTGTCTTGGCCTTATATTTTGCTACCTAAGTTGCAGTATTATCCGATTACATCAGTAGATGTTGAAAGAAGCTTCTCTTTGTATAAACATATCTTTACTAATAGAAGACAATCCTTTTTAGTTGAAATTTTTGAAAAGTATTTAGTAATAAATTCCTTTTATACAATTTTAAGTAAATAATTTATTTTATAATTATATAATATACAGGGTGGTCCTTAAGTACATCAAGAAAATCTAGGATATGATTCCTGGCATCAATTTAAGTTGAAATGTTCATATGGACTTATGCCCTAAAATGCTTACCCTCTAAGATACAGGGTGTTAAAATATTTTCCATTTTCCTTTAAAACTACCATTTTTTCAAAAGCATAGTAGAGATAACTTTTGTTCCGCTAATATCAGTAATGCAAAAAAATGCATCAGAGTTTAAAAAAAACAGTAGCGTATCACATATTTTTACAAAAAAAATATTGATGGTATCTTCATGCACGCCACTGGTGGAAGTAGGCAAACCCTTTTTTAACCAAAAAGTGCAGTTTGATACGAAATCAATTGACATCAATTTTCAATACCGTATCTTCAAGGAGTTTCGAAATTTTAAAAAAACAATTATTTTTTAAAAATATTTTAACACCCTGTATCTTAGAGGGTAAGCATTTTAGGGCATAAGTCCATATGAACTTTTCAACTTAAATTGATGCCAGGAATCATATCCTAGATTTTCTTGATGTACTTAAGGACCACCCTGTATAATTTTTTTTATAATTTACTTCTTCATTATATTGGCCTTAGTAACCATGCTATTAACTTTTTTAAAAGCTTTTTAGAAAGTCGACGACAGTGCGTTGTACTTGATGCGGAGAGATCTAGCGAGCTAGCTATAACTACTGGAGTCCCCCAGGGATCCATTATTAGCCCTCTATTGTATGCTATATACACGTCATGCCTGCCAGAGGCTATCAAAAAATGTAAAAAACATTTCTATGCAAACGACACCCAGTTGTAGTTATCGTTTAAGGGGGAGGACGTTGCGGAGGGCTGTCAGGATATCACTAGGGATCTTAAAAATCTTCAAGCAGTTTCTTTAGAACATTCGTTATACCTTAACCCAAAAAAATGCTGTGTAATGGTCTTCGGTAAAAAGAATGACGTCGATAACATTAAGAACTCAATTGATATAAAAATAGACGATATAGCCTTACCGCTCAGAGAAAACGTAAAAAACTTGGGATTGGTTTTTGATACCCCCTTGCGTTTTGAACAACACGTTACCCAATGTGTTCAGCGGGCATACGTTAGATTAAAACTTCTTTATAGTAATCGCCATGAACTGTCAACAAAACTCAAAATTTTGCTTTGTGACTTACTTGTGCTTTCTATATTCAGCCATGGAGATGTAGTTTACGGAAACTGCTTAACATCCAATCAGAAACAAAGAATTCAAAAAGGTCAAAACTGTTGTTTGCGTTTTATATATGGAATTCGGCGACGAGACAGAATATCTCATAAGTTAACAGATGCAAAATGGCTGAATATGGAGAACAGGAGAAAGTTACATGAGGCATGTTTTTATCATAAAATTGTATCCTACCAAAGTCCCCCATATCTATATACCAAAGTGGTTTTTAGATCCCAAGTACATGACGTAAATATTCGATCTCGGGGTATGATAACCCCACCCCTACATAAATCCTCCATGTTTGAACGGTGTTTTACTTTTAACTCTGCTAAGTTGTACAACTCACTTCCCGACTTCTTTAAGACTCTCACTCCAAACAAATTTAGACAAAATACATTTAAATATCTCTTCGCCAAGCAAGCTGCAAGATAAAAAGGCACAAAACATTTTTTTTTCTCTTCTTTAATATGGTTATAACATATTGTGCGCGTACCTACTCTTAAGGTTTTTTTATTATTATATTTGTTGTTTTTGAGGTTAAGTCGATCAGGGTGGATAACATGAGTGTTATGCACATCTGGACTTCGCCTTTTCTGATATTAAGCTGTACCTAACCGTTACTAGCTATAGTTATGAAATGTAATGTAATTATTTTTTTACTGCTTGAATCAGAAATAAAGGCATCATCATTATTATTATTATTATTATTATTATTATTATTATTATTATTATTATTATTATTATTATTATTACTTTAATTTTTCTTTGTTTTTTGTGCATTTTAAAAAAAATATTAATTCAAAAAATATTTTTAGAACCCAATGTGTTTCTTTACCTCATTTTACCGTAATAAATTAAGAAGTGTTGCATACCAGTATGCTTATTTTAAAGGCAAACAACGCCCTTGATTTATTAGCATTAACAAATCTAAAATTTAAAACTGGACAAATTAATATGGACTAATAAAATAAATTAAGCAGGAGTATTATAAACTGGATACTCTCAATTCTGCTAACACATTAAAATAAATGAAAAACTAATTTAAAAGAAAGATATAGGTACAACACACACGTACACGAAATGTCGTATATCCATAACAGGTAGTGAGTATATAACAAATTAACAGATTATATATTAATTGGTCTCCGAATCATTAAAATAGATTAAAAGTAATTAAAACAATCATTAAACAAAATATACAGCGTTTATTATCGGCTAGGACTACGATATGCTAGGCAACTGTGACATCAACTGTAAGCGCTTATAATGAATTTTAAAAGCTCTATGCTGCAACAATTTAAGATCGCCATACAATTTATTGTCCAAGTGTGGCACTTGATAACTAAAATACATTTGAAACAAAGCCGGTTAATGGGAAAAAAAAGAAAAAAAGAAGAGAGAAAAGTCTTCCTCCACAAAATTTAATAGAAAGAATTCTCAAGGGTCTCTACATGTTTCGAACGTAGAAACGTTCATCATCAGGAGACAGAAAATATATATGGTGCTAATGGTTTTAGCAGAAGAGAAAATGGTGCAGAACCTTAATGGAGCTTTTTGAAATTAAAAATTTGATGTGTAAAAGAAACATAATATAAAGAAACTGATGAAAATTAAAACATATACTGAATATGTGAGAAGTCAGTAAATGGGATCCAAACCAATCCAATAAACTGGGGAAGAATAAAAAGCTTTCTAAAAAGAAAGTGCCAAAAATTATTTCAATTTTTTTAAAAACATTTTGGGTATTTGTCAAAAAGACATTGGTAGTAATTATCACAGTAACAATGAAAATTACATTCCGCAAAGTGTTGTGGGGTACTGAGGTGTTACTGTGATAATTACTACCAATTTTATCGTTTCAATGTCTTTTTGACAAATACCCAAAATGTTTTTTAAAAAATTTAAATAATTTTTGACACTTTCTTTTTAGAAAGCTTTTTCTTCTTCCCCAGTTTATTGGATTGGTTTGGATCCCATTTACTGACTTCTCACCTACTCAGTATGTTTTAACTTTTATTAATTTCTCCATATTATGTATCTTTTACACATCATTTTTTAATTCCATGAAAGCTCCATTAAGGTCCTTCACCATTTTCTCTTATGCTAAAACCATCAGCACTATAAATAAATTTTCTGTCTCCTGATGATGAACGTTTCTACGTTCGAAACATGTAGAGACCTTTAAAGAATTTTATTCTATTAAATTTTGTGGAGGAAGACTTTTAGTTTTTTCTTTCTTTCCCATACTTTTAACTTCACTTTAAGCATGGACTACTTCTTCAAAAGAAAGCCGGTAAATGTTTAGGAAGTGACTTATAATTAACTTGAATATTTTCCCCCAGTGTAGAAAGACCCATAAGAGGTGTGCAATTTTCGAAAACTTAACACCTATAGTTTTTAGCCAATAACAAGCTTTCATTTCAGCTCATTACTATAGCAAGCACTAACCTTTCGGGAAGTTTTTTCCTCTTGGGTATCCTGCATGTGCGATAGTTTTTCTGTCAAATGCACAGCCTACTTGGTAGTTCTAGTTTCCTAATGAATTTTCTAAAGGAAAATGTCTTAGTGAAGTTTATGGCCTAAATGAACTCTATCTTCCTTGAATTTTAGTTACATCAAATGACACTGGCCGACAAAAAAATTTTTTTTGTTGTAACACAAAGCTAAATACCATCTTGTGGTAGAATGGACCTATCCAAATACGAAAATAAGAAAAAAAAAGTTGTAACACGTAACGTTTTCTTGTTACATTTATAGAACCACATTTAATGTTACAATATTTAATATCTATTGAAAAAATAATTTAAGAATTTTCTAACTGTGTATATCGACTATATTTAAATTTTACATCTAAAAAAAAACACAAACATTACAAATATTAACTAAACACACTAATTAAATTTTATTTTTTCCTTTTATGAGGGGTCATATCTTCTCTTTTCAAAAACCAACAGGAATCACCCATCATGGCTGGATCCCATCGTCCTTGATAGCGAATTTCCGTTGTCCTGATATCCTGGTGGAACCTTTTACCCTGCTCGTCACTGACAGCTACCAAATTTTCAGGAAAAAATGACAGATGGGAATGGAGGAAGTGAATTTTTAATGACATTCGGGCACCAAGCGATTTGTAGGAATCTAAAAGTTCATCAACTAACTGTTGATAGTTTGCATCCATATTGTTGCCCAAAAATTCCCTTACTATACTAACAAATGAGTTCCATGCTCTGAGCCTGGTAAGCTTCTCTGTAAAGTTGACATCGTCCAGCAATTTTCTGATTTGTGGCCCAATAAAAATACCTTTCTTTAATTTGGCATCACTTAACTGGGGAAAGACTTGTCTTAGGGATTTGAATCCATCACCGTCTTTATTCATAGCTTTCACAAAGTTTTTCATCAGCTAAAGTTTAATGTGAAGAGGCGGCAGAAGGACTTTTTTGGGGCCTACAAGAAGTGCAAACTTAACATTTTGAGATCCCGGCTGAAATTCACTTCTTTGTGGCCAATTTTTTATTACATAATGCTGATCTACTACACGACTGTCCCACAAACAAAGAAAACAGCAATATTTTGTAAATCCTCCCTGAATTCCTACTAAAATTCCTACAGTTCAGGTAATTTTTCTGTTATAAAATGCATCCATTTTTACCTCCCCTAATTAAATTGACTACCTGCTAATGTAAAATGGTTTTATTAAGCTATTGAAAAATGGTATGTATTGGGGCTTTCCCAATATTTTTTCTATTATAAGAAGGGTATTTTCATTATAAAAATAAAGAGCTGACCTGTGTTAGAAAAATCTTGTCGGCCAGTGTAAATAAAGACAAATTACCACAATATTAAGAAATCCCTTTTAATTTAAGTTTTGCTACTAAAATTTACCGAAAATATGTGTTTTGTAAATACTCTTCATGACAGGGTCCTTTTTTTTATTTTATAATAATTATATTGAGCCTCTATACAGGGTGATTCACGTTGAGTGGCCTATTAGAAGATCTCGGAAACGAGAAAAGTTATATTTCTCAAGATTTGGTAGCAGGCATGATTGGCTTTGAACTTTTAAAATATTATACCTATTTTGACGTTTGTTTCACTTCCGGTTATACCGGAAGTTATGGCCAACTTTGGTATTTCAAATGGAATACCCTGTATGTTTTAGCATTTTTGGATACCTTATTGAAACCTAAGTAACTTTTATTAACAATGATCTATACCTATGTCTAACCGTTTTTGAGATATGAATTATAAAATGCATTTTTTATGTAAAAAACTTAGCGAAAAATAATTAAGGTGAGTGTCAACTTTAAAACAATTTCAGTCAAAGCTTACTTTACTAATTGGTAACAAAGCTCAAAGTCAAACAAAAATCGGAGTCAAAGCCTTCTTTACAAAAATAATGTCTTAGGAACTTAACACAAACACATATTTTAAGATATTTTTTTTTAAATGGCTCATAATTCCAAAACGACTAAAAATGTTGATACTGACATATTGGACGTTTAGATAGGAAATTTGATTCTCTACACGTTACTAAAATAAAAAATATGGTGTTCCATTTGCAAAAATTGACTTATGCTCATTTATCTAAATGGCCATATTGGCACACTTTTAAAAACCCCCTGTATGCAAAACATGAAACTTAAGTAATGTAGTCTAAAGATCTATGTTTTAACTAAAAGCCTACAAAATTTTAAATGTTTAACTTTATTAATTTCAAAATTACTGAACTTTCTTCTCGGTAAGGTTTTTACATAAAAAATGCATTTAATAATTCATATCTCAAAAACGGTTAGAGATAGGTATAGGTATAGATCTGTGTTAATAAAAGTTACTTAGGTTTCAATAAGGTATCCAAAAATGCTAAAATATACAGGGTATTCCATTTAAAGTTGTCCAATCGTCGAAATAGGTATAATATTTTTTTAAAATCATGCCCGCTACCAAATTTTTAGAAATATAACTTAACTCGTTCCCGAGATCTTCTAATAGGCCACTCAACGTGAATCACCCTGTATATACCCAAAAAATATGTTCCTAGGATTTTAGTAGTATGAAACCCACATTTGTTCGCAAAAATAACGTATTCTATTAGGTATTAATAAATCTGTATTACTACAGTGAACGGAAAGCTGTAGTTTTATAATTTTTGTTTGTCAGGTGTCTATATTTTGCAAAGAATTCGTTAGATATTTATCTGTTGACAGGCACAGAGCCTACTTGGTAGTTTTAGTTTACTACTGGAATTTCTAAAGGAAAATGTCATACTATAATTTTTTATATCATTTAGTGTGAAATTTTCTTACCGAATCGTCCGCGTTCTTGAATTAATAACCGGAAATATCTCCTCGAGCATAAATTTTTTAAGAATTTAATCTCTTCTTCGACTCGGAATAATTTTTTAAAAATTTATGCTCTTGGAAATATTTCCGGTGGTAATTTAACTACTAGGGAGATTACTAGTCATAATTGTAGGCTGGTTATAGATAATTGCCCGGCAGGTACCGATAGCTGCCCGGCAGATTATAGGTATTTTGTTTCATTGCATTAAACATTGACGTCTTCAAATTGATTTGCGAATTCCATTGGTCAATTTAATGATCACCGAGACAAAAAATATATATTCGTAAAAAACTTTCCTGCATGCCAACATGTAAAAATACACTTCTTTGCATTATCAGCTAATTGGTTTTGAAATCAGTCGAAGGAATAAAGTGATCTATGTCTTTAAATATAAATATGGAACCAAATTTAACTATGTATGCATTTTTTCATAGTAGCCATACACAACAATCATTTTTTATGCGCAATGTTAAATCAAAAAGGGAATACCTATATGTTAACCGTGTATTTATTGTTATTCTTGCAATATTTAATTTTAAAATAGATTGTTTTGTTTTGATTTTCGTGTTTTTATTTTTATTTGGAAAATATTTCAAATAAATAGCATTTCTGCTTCAAAATAACCAGATAATTTTGCATACTGGCCTATTTTCTTTAAAAACTGCATTCGTTCATTTTATATTTTTTTTTAAAAAGACCTTCACCTTGTTAGGCTCTTTCGAGAATATAAAAATTGACTCATGAGTTTTTAGAAAACACACTTTTATTCAAAATTATAGGTAATTCTAATGCACCTATGCTATTACCCCGAAAATTTTTTGACAGTTCAAACAGCCAATTTAATTTTGTTATTCTTTATCATCTTACATAAATCACCCAATCATATCAACATTTAAGTGAAAACAACACTCTGGGTGGTTTTCAATCACTATGACACCCAGGCATCATTTATTATGACACCAATACTTTGACAGTTCATATTCCAACTATATAAATTTCAAAATGTTACATTTTGGCAATGCAAATTTTCATTGCATTAACGCGCTAGTTAATGAAACAATCCCAAAAAATACCAGAAACAGTCACAAATACACGTGGGGAATATTTATGGAGTTTTGCTGTGAACGCAAATACGAGTTAAATAAACATAGAAGCGTAGAAGAGCTGGCAATGATACTGAAAGATTGTTTGGTTAATATGAGAAAAAAAGATGGGACTGAATTCAAAGAAGTAACGGTAAAGACTATGTGGAACGTTTCGTGCAAAATTTAACAAGAAAAGTACTATAATGAATATAAGATTATGATTGACCCGTTTAACAGCATAATATAGTATTTAAACCAGCCCGAGATGCCCGCGATGCAACCAGAAAGAAATTACAAGCAGATCCATGTAAACGTAAGACCAGTTCAGTTTCGTTAAGTATATCTGAAGTCAGTGGCGGATCCAGAAATACTCCTAAGGGGGGGCCCGTATGCAAAAAATCAAAATACATCAGTATATTTATATTTTATATTGTGAAAAACGTAACACAAATTTTTGTAACAGGTAAACAAAAAATAATTTTTAATCTTTCAACAGGCTTTAGGGGGGGCCCGGGCCCCATTGGCCCCCCCTGGATCCGCCACTGTCTGAAGTAAACCAAATAATATTGTTCTGGAATGAAAATACCCCTGAAGGTCTTATGCGTAAATTCTACCATATTGCTGCAGTAGAATTAGCGTGGAGAGGAGGCGAAGCTGTTGCTTGTCTACTGGATTTTTTTCAAATCGAAGAAAAACCGATGGTTCTCCAACAAATCGTATTGAATATAATCCAGTGTTCAGTAAAACTTGCCAAGGCAGTTCAAAAAGCTGTACAAGTAGTAAATGGTTGTTTGTCAATAGTGAAAGTCAAAGATGCCCTGTACGCCTGTTTCATAAATTGATATCAAAACGAGGCGTAAATATAACCTCATCACTGCTGTTCTTAAAACCAAATCGACACTGAAAAACGGAAACCGATATAGTTGGTACGATAATGTCCCTGTTGAAAAAATACTATTAATGGATCGACAAAATCGTCTGGTGAAGCTATCGAAGGACAAAAAATAACAAACCATTTAAACAGGTCAACTGCTGTTAGCGAATTGGCAAAAAAAGGTGTGCAAGGACAACAATTGCTGAAAATCACTGGTCATAACAATCCAAATTCTATAAAACCATACTTAAACATCGACCAATAAGATTATAAATTTAATTAATTCGTGGTAATGGATCTTCTATAGTAGAAAAAAATAGCCAATCAAATGTTACGTTAAATTTTAATAACTGCACCTTTACAAATTGTACTTTTAATAAATAAATAATTGTTTGGTTGCCAGAAATTTTATTTTTTTATCAAAAATTTATCAAAAAATTTTCTGACCGAATATCCCTCGGACATTGACCAATGCCTCCTAATTTTATCTCAAGCACGTAACCAAGGTAACAACCCTCCGCCTTCAGCGCCGGGTTGTTGCAACGTGCTTTCGACTAAAATTATCTCGTCCATTATCAATATCCTATAGAGTTATTATAGCTGATAATTTCCTTATTATTGACCCGCAACATTTTAAGACATACAACATTATAATGGATACACTGTACTGATTCAGCAGTTGGTTCCTTGTGAAACATTTTTAATATATATATTTTATAGTAAAACACTTATAGCTTTTTAATATTTTATTTAATATAGAATTGCTCTACATATGTTTCGTCTTTCTAGGGCTTTTTCAAGAGTACTTATGATACTAAAGTTAAATTCTAAATTTACAAATTTATATTTTTCTACCACTATTGTAAAATATTGAAAGAATAATTTAAGTTACCTGGGAGCTATTCTTATTGTTTATTGGGCCTATCATTGGGAATTCCGGGGTTAGTCGACAAAATACACCTATCTAGAATTGGGGTATTTTGGAACATTTGTTGTTCATTAGTGGTCAGGGTTTTATTATTATGTAAGAATTTCTTTATTTCTAATTGTTCTAAAAGGTCCAATCTTTTACCTTTATTTTCAGCATGGATCAATTGTAAACTTTTTGGGTCTATAAAATGGTTGTTCTCTATGCAATGAGTGGACATCCCTGTGCATTTATCATTTTTTATAATTGATGTATTATGTTCTTTAAGTCGTGTTTTAATGCTCCTACCACTTTGACCTATATAAACTGCATCACAATCAGAACAATTAATTTTATAGACCCCGGACCTATCTAATTTGTCTATTTTATCCTTATTATTAACAAGCATTATACCTAAGTTTTGTTTATTCACACAAATTTAGTAATAGAATTACCAATAGATTAAATAACTTAGGCTGTAAGACAATATGTGTGAATAAACAAAACTTGGGTAGAATGCTTGTTAATAATAAGGATAAAATAGACAAATTAGATAGGTCCGGGGTCTATAAAATTAATTGTTCTGATTGTGATGGTCAAAGTGGTAGGAGCATTAAAACACGACTTAAAGAACATAATACATCAATTATAAAAAATGATAAATGTACAGGGATGTCCACTCATTGCATAGAGAACAACCATTTTATAGACCCAAAAAGTTTACAATTGATCCATGCTGAAAATAAAGCTAAAAGATTGGACCTTTTAGAACAATTAGAAATAAAGAAATCCTTACATAATAATAAAACCCTGACCACTAATGAACAACAAATGTTCCAAAAAACCCCAATTCTAGATAGGTGTATTTTGTCGACTAACCCCGGAATTCCCAATGATAGGCCCAATAAACAATAAGAATAGCTCCCAGGTAACTTAAATTATTATTTTCAATATTTTACAATAGTGGTAGAAAAATATAAATTTGTAAATTTAAAATTTAACTTTAGTATTATAAGTACTCTTAAAAAAGCCCTAGAAAGGCGAAACATATGTAGAGCAATTCTATATTAAATGAAACATTAAAAAGCTATAAGTGTTTTACTATCAAATATATATTATAATGGATTATTATATTAATTTAAAATGTGTCATTTTTGAAACCTTATGTTAAACACCCTATATAAAATAGAAAAAAATTATTTGATCTGTAGTTCTCTTGATCCCTTGCTACTAATCTCACGCAATGTCGTATGTAAAGAAATTTTTTAGAATGTTTATTTAATTGCATTTCTTTTTTTAGTTTTAAATTTTTATAAGGAATAATAATACAATCCTAAAAATGAAAAAAATACAGGATATTCTATTTAAACTTCATGTTATCACACTTTTTTGGGTTGCCGTGCATATGCGAAAATATTTTCCTGAAATACATCCTGTATATAACAGTATTAGGTATGTAGTATATATATGAATGTAATTCCTAACTTAATTTGTATGGGAACAATGGAATCCTGATGCACTATTGCAGGAACTCCAGTTTACCTCCAAACACATAGGTATCTAATAATAAAAATATGAAAATTTGATATTTGACTAGTATACCATGGAAACCTGAAACATTAATAATATAACCAAAGTTAACCCCATTCATGTTAAGTATTATGCGGGATCATTTTTCCTGCTGGTATCATTTTGAGTAACCCTTCCTATACAAAAAAAAAATGAATTTTTTAAATTAACTACAATGGTATCTAATGGACGGAACGACTTATTGTTTTATATCTATTTCAATCTAAATTTTAAAAATTAACACTCATTTGATATGCATAAGCTCCGTTTATTTGCTTTTCACTTTTTGTGTTGATTTTCTCGATTCTGTTTAAACCATCCGATGCCAATGTAAATAGAGGCTCAACACATTTTGGGTATGGTTTACACGCCTGCTTTCCTTATTTGTTTTCTGTGTTTATTTTTCTTTTTAAATGTAAACGTATTTGTAACGTGATATTTTTTCTGTTAAAATAATTATGGTACAGTTGAAGGATATGCGTCAAAAGTTTGGGTTAAATAGATAAAAAAATTATTTTAAAAGAAGTTTCTTAAATATAGGAATATGATTTAGCGTATAATATTTTTTTCAAGGTATTAGTGGGGAAGCGGACTTCAATGAAAACACTTTTTACTCATTCCCAACGTTTCGGTTTAATTTTCTAAACCTTTTTCAAGGGTAATTGTAGAAAGTGCTAAAATTTACTAAACAAATATCCTATGCATGCATGTACAGGGTGTCCCAAATTCGAGCCTCATCATGGGGATCTCGGAAACTATAAGAGATACAGCATCGGTCAAATTGTGGCAAAGTTGCGCAATTTCTTACTGAGCAATATCGCAAAAAAATATCTGAGCTATCTTTATTACTTTTTGAAATTTTTGCAAAAAACTAAAATTTTGAGTTTTTGTTTTTTTAAATTGCTTGACTTATTTTATCCGCTACAGAAAAACAAGCACAATATTGTTAAGGCAACTTTTTACGCTCCATATTGTGACATTTTTAGAATTTCGTTACAACGTTTCGTTTTTGTGGAACTATTATCAACTTTAATTTTTTAAATACGGACGTGCATTTTTTATTTTATTTTTGGATAGCCCTTTAAGCCCTGAATTCAACCATGTACCACACTTAATTATATTTAGACGTTTTGATGTCATTATTACATGTTCAGGAATGTAATAATTATTTTTTAATACGGCCCTGGTGTTAGTTGTTAGATTGAAATATCGTTTAGCGGGATTTTGGTGGGTTACAGAATTTAAATATTTTGTTGTTCTTCCGTTCCATTGGTGTACCATATTTGACTCTTGGTTTATTAAAACTACCATACTGGGCTAAATTAGTATCAAGCCTAGCAAAATAACTATAAGGAGGCTGCAAGCGTTCAGGATAGTCCTGTAAATAACGGTCACAAGAAATTTGTGAATTCCTATTGAAAGAATAATAAACTAGTAACATGTCGCGCTTTTCTAAAGCAGAAAACATAATTTTGCTGAAATATTCAGTATAAATGTTACTGCAGTTGTCAAGATAATTAAGCCAAACAATCAAGTAAAAGTTCTTGTCATAGCCACCTTTGTTTTGTTTGGTTTTATTGAAGTGAAAACTTCTTCAGGCGCGTTTAGCACTTTTTGTGGGCACTGAATTAAACTGAGCCGTCACGCGTCGCCGTCACGCGTCAGGCGTCAGACTCGGGTGTGCTACGCTCGAATTCAACTGCTATATTCAATCCGAACTGACCCTGACCCCAATGAACGTTATATGAAAGAGCATGCCGCCATCGGTCGCATTCAGTATCGACGTGGAAACAGTCAGTGTGCGTTGTCTAGACACTCGTGTATTTAATATTGTTAATTTCACCTTGTTGACGTTTTCACTTCTGTCGTGTGGTCTTAAGCACACACAATTTTTTTTTTTACTTTGTTACGATTTATATAAAAACATAAATATAGTAAATTATTTGTATAAAATTCTGGATCCATTTACATGTTGTATGTGGTAAAAAGATTAAGTAACTAACAACAGGGCCGTATTTAAAAATAATTATCACATTCCTGAAGATGTAATAATGACATCAAAACGTCTAAATATAATTAAGTGTGGTACATGGTTGAATTCAGGGCTTAAAGGGCTATCAAAAAATAAAATTAAAAATGCAGGTCCGTATTTAAAAAATTAAAGTTGATAATAATTCCACAAAAACGAAACGTTGTAACGAAATTCTAAAAATGTCACAATATGGAGCGTAAAAAGTTGCCTTAACAATATTGTGCTTGTTTTTCTGTAGCGGATAAAATAAGTCGAGCAATTTAAAAAAACAAAAACTCAAAATTTTAGTTTTTTGCAAAAATTTCAAAAACTAAAAAAGATAGCCGAGATTTTTTTTGCGATATTGCTCAGTACGAAATTGCGCAACTTTGCCACAATTTGACCGATGCTGTATCTCTTATAGTTTCCGAGATCCCCATGATGAGGCTCGAATTTGGGACACCCTGTACTATGAATTCTCTTTTTTAAAGATTTTTCACAATATTATTTTGAAGCAATGCATGTTCAATTTTTGAGTTAGATAGGGCTGGATTGAACCTGATTGCATAATGCTGATGATTTAGATATATTTGTGTCAGGCAAATTTTTAAATACCATCAGCAATCTAACAAGAACAGTGCTGCGCAAACTTGAACGCTGGGCTTCATCCCTCACGACATAGCTCAATTCACAATAACGTGCTTCAATTTTGCTAATGCTGCCTTGCAAGATTGGTGGTAATTCAGGGTGTTGGCCTTGAAACAAAAGCTCAAAGAGTCATCAACCCATCGCCAATAATAGAAATATAATTATTAATATTATAATTCTGTGTGATTCAGTTTAATAATGGATTCTAAAGAAACTTAGTAGGATACGTGGACATTACACAATTAACTTAGTTAGTTTTAAGTATAAGAACTCGTGACTTTACTTGAAAAATCGAGCACAATCAATTTTTTTCGGTTGTTAAAGCAATGTACTTTGACGTACCAAAAATTTAAAAAACAATAAAAAAAAGTACCGTAACCTACTCCATACCGCTGAATCAATGATACACTTTTGTTCCTAGAGGTTAAGATTATTATTATTAATTCTTGTAATTAAAAGGAATTTTTAACTATTTTAAGAAGTCATTTATTTTGATGTTTAGAGTTTAGAAGAGAAAACTTTTTAGTTAGTAGGTATAGAAGAAAAAGGTCATTGTTTATAAAAACGTCTACTTATGCTGAAACTACAATTTCGAATATCAGATTTGCGATTACTATACAGGGTTCGTCAAAAACAACATTTTTACTTTTTACGATCTTTTTTTTCAATTCTAATTTTCAATTCCTTGATTTAATAAATGAATTGTTCTATACCGAAACTACAATTTCAAATATCACATTAAGAGTAACGATTTGGTCGTAAGAAAAGCATTTTTTATTTACCTAGTTTTAAAGAATTTTTATTATTATCTACATCTATACATGTCATATTTCTTCTATTCATTCAATCATAAATTATAAAACTTTTATTCAAACGTGTTACCACCGAGTTCAACTAGACATCTGAATTTCCGATAACAGTTCCTAACTTGCTGTATTGGGCATTGGGATATTTGCTATAACTGTTCTTATTTTTTCTTTCAAGAGATCTAAGTTATTATTGAAATTGGTTTTATACATATGTGGCTTCAGATATCCCCATAAATGAAAGTCGATAATTGTGAGACCGGAACTGATTTAGCTAATCATCAAAAGGAATTAAAAATTAGAATTGAAAAAAAATCCAAAAAACAAAAACTGTTGTTTTCGACCAATCCCGTATAGTAATTGCAAATCTGTTATTCGAAATTGTAGTTTCAGCAAAAGCAGACGTTTTTATAAAGAATTACTTTTTTTTTATACCTACTAATAAAAAAGTTTTTCCTCTTCCAAACTCCGTCCGCGGACACAATGTGTAAGTATCAGTTGCATAAAAGTAGAAAGAACTTATTATTTTGACATTATTAACCTACCTTGACTTCAACTTTTTCATGTTTATTTTAAAACTTAACAGTTATCTATTTCATAACATCAGCTCACACCTGAACACAATTATATTTGTCAGAAGTGTAAATTATCTGAAAATTTGTACCTTCTCCTTTACTAAATACATAAACAAACAACATTGTCTTTGTTAAAGAAAAAGGTGAGAAGAAGAGTTTGGAATATTATACCATGAAGCATCACATTCTGTAATTAGATTTTGAACTTTTACTTTAAGTGAATTGGTGCAATTTTGTTATACCTCTTGTTAGATTTACGACTAGCGGATACAGAAAACTTGCGAGAAGCATTCCCAATTTGTCAAGCGGCATCGAGTGTTTTCGATCGAATCTAATAATTATAAGGATCCTCTCTCATTCTTATAATATGACATTGTATGTTCACGGAGGGGGTAAATAATTTAGTAATAAATTATTGTTCAAAATTTATTGAAGACTTAGGAGAAAAGTTAAAAATAAGTAGGTATAACACATCACTGCTAAAGCGCACATTTTTTTCCTTTGAAGATCATTTTTTCAACGTAGAATGTATTTTTTGTGGCCATTAAGATCGCATAGACTGGCTTTAGGATATTTCATAGCACCATCATGCAAGTGGGAATGCTGGTCGCAAGCTGCCTGTATCGGCTAGTGATTTTATGACTGTTGTGTTGTGGATACTTTTTATAAACTGGCTAAAGGGTGATAGTGATTTGTACAGTACAAATATAATATACATGAGCTGGTCGTTGCATGTTGCATCTTCTACTAAAGCAAGAACATTATCTATTTCTTCTAAATCCTGTCGAATGGCTCGTTCGGATGTTACATTTTACATTAGCACTTGGAAGCGTTCCGGTCTCGCACAGTTGGTTAAAAACTCTTATAAAGGCCTTTCTGTTCAGTGTTCTTTGATGTGGAAATCGTTGACGATATTCTTCAGCAGCCGCTGTAGCATTCCCATTACACAAACCATAAATGAAAACCATATTCGAGATGTGAATAAATGTACCTATGGCATTTTATAAAATTTAAATGATACAAATCCGAAAGTTAACGGCGTATCAATGTAAAATTTTATACTGACACTAACAGGATAGTGACAGCACAACAATCAAAAGCTGACAAAAATACCATTTAATAGAGGAAAGCTAAACTAATGCAATATTTGCGTTATAATGTAAAAACAAATGAATATTGGATAACAACATTTGAGTTTTTTCTTATTATTTTGGTTTTCAGAGGTTTGAATTGGTCGCGATGGTCCTACTAGTTGGCCTCCTATATCGCCAGACCTCACACCGTTGGACTATAATTTATGGGGTTGGTTAAAAAATGAGGTATACAAAGTAAATACTAGTAGATACTAGGGATGCATTAATTAGAAGCATTAGAAATGCTGCACAAACGAAGCAGGAAATGTTGGTATATTTGAAAATTTACTAAACGATTGATTTATTTAAAATAAGGTTAATGTTGCCTATTTTGGTTTAACAATAGGGTAAAAAGAGTAGAGATGGGCCAGGAGGAGTGACGGACCGCATGAGTTGCACTGTTAAATACGGCAACGTCGATGTTTTCCGCGGGAGTACAGTTCAGTCAACCATTTATAGCTTAGAGGTACGCACTTGTTTCTTTTTTTTGCATTTTAAAGAAATTATTTGGTATTTTTAATTTTGCCAGTGTGAAAAATTTATTTGTACATTTTTGGGATAGAGTTTTTTATAAACCAGGTAGGTTATATAACAAAATTTGGTGATAAAATAGCTAAAAGTTGTCTGCTTTTTATTCCTAACCTAAATTATTGCCGATAAATGAATTCTCTTACAAGCAATCGCGTGGTCCATCTCCCGTCCTAAAAAAGGTGGGATGGACCATTCATAAGGAGGAGAGATGAACCAGGTATTTGACCATATAAAGCTATTGGCAACAAAATAGTACAGACCATACAACAAAAACGACAAGCAAAGAAAAAGAGAAAATGTATTGATTCTTCTTCAGAATCAGAAGAAGATTGTCCTATTGATGATTCAGAAGAAGGTGAAGATATAGAGGATCTTGAAAATGAGTGCGTTGGTTGCAACGAAGACTACAGAAAAACTAAGAAAAAAGAAGACTGAATTCAATGCATTATATGCAAAAGATGGCTCCATGAAGGTTGTACCAGCTTTGAATCCATATGCCAAGTTTGTGGTACGAATGTCTCAAAGAAAAAACAAAAAGGTGTGGTGGTTCATCTATCCTAGCATGTGCAGTCCATCTATCCTCCTACTTGGAGGAGAGTCGGTCCAGTGTAGCCATTTATTAATACTCTTACCATTTTATTTTTGTTATGGGTTTTCAAACTATTTTAGTTTAAAGTAGATGCATTACTTTATATTTTACCAATGTGTCACCAGGTTAGTATATAGGCTTTAATAAAGTTGTATTTTGAAAATCCTAAAATGTGGTCCATCTCTCCTCTCTTTACCCTATTATCATTTTATTTGACGCTAAAATTTGAACAAATAAATATTGAATAACAACATTTGAGCTTTTTCTTATTATTTTGATGCATAGATTACACTCTTAGAGTTTGGCCCATTCCTCTCGGCTCAGCCTGTATATATAGGTACCATTGTGTCACTATTTAGACACCATGTTGATATAAATAGCAAAAAGAGAACTAAAAAAAACTGCCTGTGGCACTCAGCAAAATTATTTCCATAAATGCCATTATCGCGTGCGCGCTCCATAAAACTCTCCCCTTGAAAAATAAACTTTATTAAGAAACGACACCAGATATAAAAACTACAGCCAAAAGAAATTTTATTATTCTATGCAGTAATTTTTATTTTTCCTAATGAGGCGAGATTAATCTAGTTATAATTTCTATTTTTGTTCCTGGCAGGGCTAAACACCCTCATACAGGCCATAAAATCGAAATAGCATGAGTTAAGTATACCGGATCACCGGATGGTAGTGTATGGCAAAGTACCATAGCCGTAGTCGCTTTAAAAAAATTAATGTTAATATAAATTTTTGGTCAGTACTTTGCCTACAAGACAAAATTACTTTCTAGTTAACAGTGTGAAGCAAGCATCAATACGATTAAGAATAATACTTTTGCTAACCACTGAAACTTTCCATTTTATATAATGTTGTTAACCCCTAGAAATTAAACAAAGTTAAAATGTCATAATATTGTTAATACCTACAACCTATCTTTTTCAACATATAAACTTTAAAAGAATAAATTTGTCCCCACTTTGCCAGACTAATAATCCTTTTTGTATAACTTGGAAACAATGTATATATTGGTATATCTTAGTTTTCAATCTTACATTAAACATTTCAAGTTTCGGTTTAACTGTGAAACCGGTAGAGGCTCTACAGATTTATCAGTTAAAACTAAAACGGAAGTTATTATAGGTTTGGCCCTCGGTTTCTTTTCGGGACCAAGTTTATTCCTCTTCAAATAAACACACATAAAATAAAATTCCCTTCCAAATACATCACACCCGCCCTTCCAAATATTGTTTTTAGTAATATTTTTTTTTTTAATTACCGAAACCTTTATTTTTGTCCGCTCTGAGTTTTTTTAATTATTAAATCGGTTAACGGCCGCCATAGCTTCTTAATTTTCAATTTTCATTCTAAAGATATTTTGTAAAATGGAATGTCCATTAAAAAACTTATCGTATTTATATCTTTTAAATTCTAAAAAGTAAGAAAGAGATTAGTCTGTATAAGTTTTTCCAGAAGTTGTCCGAAGCAGCCGAGGCTAAACAAATTTCAGATGAGGCCAAAAAAGAATCATTCGGCAGAGGTGCACACAAATTTGTTTAGGCAACTGGCCCATCAAGTAATAAGAAAATTCATTTTGTAAATTTTTTCTGAAATAAGACGAAAATGCAATTAAAAAATATTCTATTTAACGTTTGAATGAAAACATTAAATGGTCGTAAGTTTAACTGAATCGGTGAGAATAAGAACAGTACAAGTCCAAAATTGGACATTTCGACCTGGTATAGCCATTTTGTCTGTAATACAAGGCTGAATCAAATGACTGTAAAAACAGTACTTAATATCACTATATTAGATAAGAATATGGCGCTCATCGTGAAGCGTTAAGCGTAAGAACAGTATCTACAAATCCGTACTTTATACAGAGAGTTTTTTTCGTTTTCCCAAAACTGTAAAATTTGGACTTGTACTGTTCTTATTCTCACCGATTCAACAATTTTTGAATGTTCGTAGAGCAGTCGTCTTTTCCCCGTTTTCGTTTATGTGATTTGTGATTGCTAACAAGTTTCCTTTGTCTTGAATGTCGTTTATAGACATTTGTATTAACTTATTTCGCCTACAAGCAACAGCCAATCCAATTACCAAACACACCTAATACGACACACGATATAATTAGTAAAAAAACTAACTTTAAAAGTATTACATTTTATTACCTTCCACAATAAATACTTCTCATCTGGAGCTTCTGTTAGAAATTTATTTACATTATTTTTTTGTAAAAACAGCCTACTTTTTTACATGGTAAGCCACATTTTTCTTTTTATAACGCAAACAGTCTTGAAATTTGCTAATATGTAGTAGTAGTAGTAGTAGTAGTAACATGATTTATTTAGCAATGTGCTACAATTTAACTAGTTTTATAAAATAATTTAACAATATCATCTATAAAGTACTAAAGAAATAATTTTTATCAGTTACTATTTGGTTTTTTAAATAAATAATTATTTAATGTTTCTTCAAATTTTTTAAAGAGCTCTGTGATTTAATTAAATTATTCAAGTTGTTATATTTACTTAACCTTTATGGAAAACCGATTTATATATTTAATTTTTTTGATACCCTATACCAGCTACACTCTAAGTGTGTTCCGCGGAACCCTAGGGTTCCGCGATACCTCTGTAGGGGTTCCTCAAGAATTTAGAAAAAAAATCAAAACACCTCTCTCTGGTCGAACGTTTTGACTCCGCGGCCGCGCGTTGGTATATTTATTTATTTATTTGTATTTGTATAAACATGTGTTACAATAGCTGGTACAATATCTCATAAGTTTGGTATCAACATGTATAGTGGATTTCACCTTAGTTTTTAATGGCCGCCGCTGACACATGTCATTTATAACATTTCTTTTTACAGAACTTAAGGATTGGCCAGGGCCGGACTTAAAAATTATGTGTGAACATGGGTCAATTTATTTGTAGTTGTAATTATGGATGGAAATGAGAATTACCTAAGCAATTTTTAAGATATTTCAAAAAAAAACACTGAAGGGGAATGGAAATAGGATAGAATATCAGAAAAACAATTTCATTTAATTTTTATTCATAATATAATAAAGTGCTGTTATTTTGGTAAAAACACACTCTTAATTTAGTACAATAAAAAATATACAAGGGGCAGTCGTGAATCTAGTATCATCAATAATTAACTACGTTTTTTATTAAAGAATTATTTTGTTTTTTAATTTGATTTTAGACCATGCAGTGTTAAGTTGAAAAAATCTATATATTATATTTAATAGCTTATTGTTTACTTTTTTATTTTCTTATTCACGGGTAGATATTTTTTCTTTAGACTAGGTTCTAAAGAGTTTGAAGTTTACAATAGGTCTAACTTTTCGTTGGTTTATAATAAAACAATAAAAGTTTGTAATGTTATCGAATTAGGTATTTTTTTTTAATGAATAAAGAAAAAATAATGTAAGTAGATACTACAAAAAAAGATTTTTGTCCATGCGTTTGCAGAACAGATACCTCAAGCACTCTTCAATACAACTGTATGTAAAACTTATTTTAGCATAATGGTTCACTGTGGTTTTCAAATTTAATTTTGTCGCAAGTTCCCTATTATTTTTGGTCTTCATCTGACAAGCTGTCGATGTCGTCGTCACCGTCCGAGACATAATTATTTACTTACTTTTGCATAAAAAGAAACACGTCACAGATACACACAGTCCGGCAGTTTAAAACCAAAAAGTCTAATACGCACAAAATATAAGCAAAATGCTGTCTGAAAAATACCAAAAACAATAACACGAACGATCAAGAATTAAAGACTCTAAGAATTAACAGCAGAATGCACGCGGTGCGCGGTGTGTCCCAAGTCCCAATGCGGCTCTGTGATATTTAAAGAACGCGACCAGACAATCGAATTAATGAAGTACGAAAAGAGATATGCGAGAGCAAATGCGTAAGACAAAAATGCACATACTAATTGCATATACGAGCGATACTGTGCTTTTGACGAGTTTGAGCTCATTGAAGGGCAACGTATTGAACCGTGTAGTGTGCATCTTCGTCATGTACATGTAACTATACGGTCAGTTATATATCCATCTCTTGTTAATCTAGCCAATACCCGTGCCTGAAAGCCGTTTATAGAATTAGGGATTTTAAAATCAAGTGTTGGCTAATATGTTTGACAAGAGAGACGTCAAAGCATTAAAAACTAAGGTGAAATCCACTATATACTTGTATACTTGTGAGCGCGCAGTCCCTTTGATAAAAGCCGCCTCTGAATTGTTTACAACGCAATTTTTATATTTCTCTTTTTATTTTTGCTTTTTGTTTATCAAAGGCGCCGACTCGAGTATTTTCGAGAATATTCGAGATCGAGTCTAGGACTAAGTATAAAGCGGCGATCGCGCGTCGCGCCTCGTCAGTCAGTTGACGATTAGCGTTCGGAGCGATAAGTTCCTACCTACCTACTTACAAGCTCGCTAGCGAGAAACTAGTGTTCATTGTTCGGGTTTGTTCGGGTTTGAAAATTAGATTTTTGGATTATTTGCGTTGGTAAGAAAGAAATAGAAAGCTTTACGTCACTCAGTGAGTTTGTTAGCGATAACGACTCAGAAATGTTTTAAGATTTGGATTGAATAATTGGTCCAATATCTCAGTTCGATGCGCGCATCTTTTGAAAAGTATTTTCCCGAAGAACAGAATACAAAAATGAAACTGAATTCATGGATTCATAATCCTTTTTTACCCAACTTGGAAAAGCCCGAAAGTATGTCAAACGAGATATATGAATCTCTTTTAGAAATGTCATCAGGCACAAGTATGGAGTCACTGTTCAAAACGACGCCTCTCAACGATTTTTGGTGCAGAATCCGTGATGAATATCCAATGCTTGGCAAAATGGCTCTGAATATTCTTCTCCCGTTCCTAACAACATATTTGTGCGAAACAGGATTCTCAACCTATGCAGCCACGAAAACAAAATATCGCAATAGACTGGACGCCGAACCTGATATGAGACTTCAACTGTCTTCTATCAAACCTGATATCAGCCAATTGATGAAAAATAAAAAACAGTTTCATACCTCCCATTAGTTAGATTTTTTTTATTATTGTACTTGCCATGTGGTAAAGTAAGTAATAATTAGTAACTGTTACATTGTACTTTTATTATGCTTATTAATAAAGAATACACTTTTAAAAACTATTGTTTTATTGTAGGGTTCCATCAAGTATTTTGCTTCCCAAAAGGGTTCCGTCACCAAAAAAGTTTGAGAACCGCTGCCCTATACTTAAACAAAAACCTTTGTTACACCTGGTCGAATAGATTTTCAAAATTTTGAGTTTAAAAATCTTTTAAATGAGAAGGCAGTAAGTTATGTTGTATTTTAAAATAAAACTACAAATTAAAAGAAATATTAAATTTTTAACATAAGCATTGAAGTTTCTCTAACATTAAATTTATTTTCGTATATTTATCCACATTTAAAATTATATGCATACCTTTATTTTGCAAAACTTGGAGTCTATTAAATGCCCCATCATTTGCTGTGTATAAAATAGTTGAACAATATAAAAAAATCAGGTAAAATTATGGTGTTATAAATTGTTTTTGTGAAAATAAACTTAAATTTTGATTAATTCTTTTTAAATAATTATTTTTTTTCCAATTTTAGATACACGATTTTCAAAATGTAATTCAAATTGTAATTTAGAATTTAAAATTACTCCCAGATATTTAAAAGAGTGTTTAATTTCTAATTTGTCATCATCAACGAAAATATTAATATCGGTATTATTCACGTTATTTCCAATAACCAAAAATTTTGTTTGAGAAACATTTAATTTTTATTTATTTATAACCAGTTTGAAATAGTTTTTAATTCAAAATTTTAAATTTCTATACAATCAAGAATATTTTTACCCTTTATAGATAGTAAAGTATCATCAGCAAACATTTGAATAAAACATTTGGCATATCATTTAAATAATGAATAAATAATAATGGACCCAAAATGCTACCTTGTGGTACCCCAATATTATTATATTCGTTTTAAAAAAAATGTTATCAATTTTTGTTTTTTGCTGCCTATTACTTAAATAATTTTGTAAGCACGTTTAAAATCCAAAAATACTGCCAATACAACTTCATTTTTGTCAATGCTTCGCTTCCAATTTTCAATTACCTACCTATTAATGTTATTTTTAATGATAATTGGAGATTTTAACATCGAATAGGTGGACCATAAAATTGATGATTTTAAAACTTGGACTATATCCATAAAAAATACAAGAAATAATTCTTTTTTTTATTTTTTTTTTGTTTTATGAACATTGCACCATTCCATAAAAATTTCATAGTATTTTCAATAGATTATACGGGATTTTTCTGGTAATAAATTTAAAGTCGCTTCATTTGCGAATCTTATATTGCTTTTTAATATATTTGTATTATTTAGGTACCTACTGATTATTGATTTTAATTATTATAATACTGACACTGACAGAAACGGGAAACTTGTAAATAAACTGCCTAGAAACGCATCTTCTAGTTTTAGTTTTATTATAAAATACGGACAAAAGCGTTATACCTTGCGAGCAAAAATTATTTGCATCAAAGAGGGCTTTGATTAAAAAAGGTAGAGCTTGGTTTAGATCACAATGATATGGGGACGATATATCTAACCAAATCTAGGTTAAAATTTTGTCAAATTCATATTATGACATGATATGCCAAACTAATGTGTAATAAAATAAGTAGACAAATACAAACTTATTTTTGTTGTTTACAAAATTAACAAAATTAACAAAGTAAGAATATACAGAACAAAAAAGAAAAATAATAACATAAATTGCTGAAATTGGCCAAAAATAGGACCAACAATTCTTCTTCGGGAAACAGCTAACCAGACACCAATTTTTTGAGGGTGCAATGGGGATTTTCACTACTCCACATGCGTGTATTCTGAGAATTCACATAACCGGAGAGGTGGAACCAGGCTTCATCCGAAAAAAAATTCAGATCTATAATAAATCATTTATTTTCAATAAATTTTGGGTAAACCATTGAGAGTAGATAATCCCTGCGTCTTTCAAAATCTGCGGCTTGTATTTCTTGGAATACTTGCACTTTATAAGGAAACAAATTTGGCTGCTTCTTAAGAATAGTCCTGCGTGTTCCATAAGATCTTTCCACTTCTTGGGACTGGCGTCTTATACAATTTGTTGGCGTATTTTGCATTATTTCAAGAACGTTTGCATCAAGTTCTTCTATTCTTACAGATGGTCTTCCTGCTCCTTTTTTGTGTTGAATAGAACCTGTTTCCCTTAACTCAGCCACGGTTCTTTTCAGGCAATGATAAAAATCCCCAGCAATTAAAGCACCGTTAGGAAAATGTTCGTGAAAATCGTCCATGCACAAACCCGGATTGTATCACCATTTACTCTAACCTCGTTTCGAAAACACGCTTCAACCATGAATGTTTCGTGCTGTTCCGGAAAGCCCATTGTGTGAATTGTTCAAAAGAAATTGAAAAAATTAGCGATGAATCAAATTACTTGTAACGACTGTCAAAGATGACGAAATAACTGATTGATTGTTAATTCAGGTAGTTACTGATACCCAACAGGTATTAAGCTCCACGGCTAAGCATTACGTCCTTAGATGCAAGGCCCTCTTTGATGCAAATACTTTTTGCTCGCACGGTATTTTAGGGACACTACTAAATCCGTAAAGTTACCTACAGAATATATTCTGTAAGTTATAATGGTAACCTGTAGGCTAATTGGAATATTCACTGACCACCCTGTATAAATGGGTTCGTTGAAAGTTCCTAAAGTATGTGAACAATATAGTTAAATTAAGCAATAATATTGAGATGGAACCTAAAATAAATTAAATTAATTTTTATTAGGTATACCCTGTATTAATAACAAACCCAAACTACACTCGGTTTTGAGCAAGATAATGCCTCATCCACATACAAAATTTCGTCATTCCGTCAAGTAGCTATTAAACTTTTAATACAGACAGACGGACGAAAATGGGAAATATGCATTTTTGATCTAGAGACTTTAACACGTCGAAATCGAATAATATCAATAAAGTTTTTTTGCTATTACAATACTACTCTTTACGACGAACGTAAAAATAAAATTAGCCATTAAAAACTATCCAGCACTTTCTACTTTTAAAAAAATGTTAAAGTTATATTAACTGTTATTTAATAACTTCATTAATCAATGTTCTGTGTCATATTCTACCTATTTACCAACTAATCTGAACAGAGAGAAGAAATAAATGCATCACACACCTGAATCTCTAATGCAACTGCAAACTGCCTGTCGACAATATGAGAACCAATGCAATATTTCTCTTTTCATTAAGAAAACATACTTTTCACCAAGTGGGTATTAAAATTCTGATACAGTATTACGTCCTCCCTCACACATTTAATGGCCGATCTTATTGTAGAAAAGGTCCAACATGATAGCCGCGGAAGTTGAAAAGAATAAAAACATAAATACGAGCGCATGCCTTCAGCCTGTTTCAGCATTTGCTTGTGCTTATCCTCTTTCGATTATGTCTGCTGCTAGTGTGGCGCAAGCGCTTTTTGTAACACGTACTAACAACCTTTAGCGGTGGAATCCATTCCGTAATAGCTAAAGCTTTCGAAAAGCGGTTTTCAAAAAAGCTCCGAAAGCTTTTATTGTGAGTGATAACAGCCCAATTAAAATTAGTAACGTGCTATTATTTGTTATTGTTCTATATCGATGTGATTCAGACATTAACTTTGATAAGTATCGATACACCATCCATCATCATTGTTACCGCTGCGACGGATTCCAATTCCTGCTGTAAGTCATTATATATTAATTTTTTTGAACGGATAAGATAATAATGTAGCCTTTATGTTAAGTTCCCCAGAAAAACTTCCTTTTAGAATATAGTTTTAACATTTGCCTATTTATTATTATTTATTTAAATAACCATTAGTATTTTCTTTTTATTAAAACGTCAATTAGTTATTTGTTCATACGACGAGCAATTTTTTGTTAAAAACGCCATTACTTGATCTCGCTTTTTACAACAAGTACTAACAACGCTTGGCAAACTATTTCAGTAATAGATAAAGCTTTCGAAAAGCAATTTTTAAAAGGAATGTTTTACTGCGGGTCAAAGCGCAATTAAATTTATTACCGTGCTATTATTTGTTATTGTTCAATCTAAATGATTTACACTCTTCTTTCGCATCTTGGGACGTAGATCATTTTCTTCCGGAGACTGATTTCAATTCCTGCTGTAATTAAAAGTTTATTAAATTATTTTTAAATGGAAAAGTAAGTATCTATACATGCAGACGATAATATGTTAAAATGTCTAGAAAAAGCACCTATCAGGAAGGTACTTTTATTGATTGGGTACTTACTATTCCGATGTAGATCGGTCTAAGTAATTAGTTTCCAGGCTACAAGCAATCAGCAAGTTCGATCACTTTTTCCCAAGCAAATCTTTGTCTAAAACGTTATTATTTGAGAATTGTTAACACGCATCCGCCAATCAGCTTTTTGTAATCCTTGACCAATAAAAATAACCTATAGCGATAAAATCAAATCGGTAATTGCTAGAATGCTTAAAAGTGGTTTTTAAAAAAGTATTCGAAAGCAAAAGCAGTATGTGATAATTGCTCAATTAAAATAATTAAAATCCTTGGCTTTAGCTATACCTACAGCTAATTAGTCTTTTGTATATATATGATCTTCAACCAAAAAAGTTTCGAAGCTTATTAAGTATACCTCCTAACCTATAGACCAATATATAAATATGTATAGTACTTATAAAAATATAGAATATGGTGATCCTCAGGGGACGGGACGGTCTTGGGCCCCATCTTATTTAATGAATATTATTATTATTATTATTATTTTACCTCATTTTTTATATTGTTCAACCATTTTATACACAGCAAATGATGGGGTCTTTAATAGGCTCCACGTTTTGCAAAATAAAGCTAGGCGTATAATTTTAAATGTGGATAAATATACGAAAATAGATTTAATGTTAGAGAAACTTCAGTGGTTAAATGTTAATAATTTAGTATTTCTTTTGATGTGTACTGTTATTTTTAAAATACAAAATAACTTACTACCTTCCCATCTAAAAGATTTTTTAACTCAAAATTTTGAAAATCATAACATTTCGAACATATATAAAAACGATTTTTGTCTAAATAGGGTATCAAAACATTTAACATATAAATCGGTTTTCCATAAATGATTAAGTGAATATACCAATTTGAATAATTTAATTAAATCACAGAGTTCTTTAAAAAATTATAAAAAATCTTAAAAAAATTATTTATTTAAAAAACAAAATAGTGAGTGATAATTTTTTTTTTTAATACTTGATAGATGATATTGTTAAATCATTTTAAATATTTTGTAAAACTTGTTAAATTGTAGCACGTCGCTAAATAAATCTTGTTACTACTACTACTACTTCTATACTACTAATATATAAATAATCTACTATTCCAAAATGTTTCTGGTAATGTGATATCCTTTGCAGACGACACTATTCTTTGTGTAGAAGGGTCTTCATGGCATCAGGAAGTTGAAGACAAAATAATAGAAAGTCTCCGAAAAATTGTTAGGTGGTTGGATATTAATTCTTTGATGGTTAACGTACAGAAAACGAAATATTTACCATTGTCCAATTACTCTTCCGGTCTTCCTTTAAACAAAACAATTAACATATACCCTTTAGATATATACTTACAGCTTGTCAATTAAGCAATTGTGTACATTACTTAGGAAAAATAATAGATAACCACATGAAATGGGATTACCATACAGCAACCCTAACAAAAAAAAATCATATCTTTACTGTACATGTTTAGGCATACCTATATAAAAGGCATGATGGATTTAACAGTCTATGCATTTTGTACTTTGCTCTAGTCCAGTCTCATTTATCATATTATGGTTTATTTGTTTGGGGGGTGGGAAGGGGGGATGTGCTTAAGAAAATACATTAAAATCTTTAGAAATTCTCCAAAAATGCATGCGAATGTTTTAAGTATTAAAAATTCTTCTCTATTACAACTGATAAAAAATAATACACTTGTCAACATGATCAACCAAATTTATAAAACACGTTTTCAAGTAGATGACAACATTCTATTACCCAGGATGCAAAAAGCAATAGGCCAACGAGATCATATCTATATTGGTAAAAAAAAAAGTATAATGCCATTCCTCGACTTTTGAAAAATAAACTATAAACCAGAATCTTCAAAAAAATAATTTAGGGAATGAATGGCTTATTGCGGAGGCATAAAAAAATTAATAAATGTATGGTTCTTGTGTATAAAATTGAAACTTTGTTGTCTAGATTTTTTTCATTTTTAATGCCTACAGTTTTTTTTTCTCTCCACGTGATATTTTTATTTATATAATTTTTGTTAGTCTTCTTTTTTCTTTTTCTATTGATAGAAGGGTTAGAAACGAAATCTGTTTATTTGATTTGATTCTATGTTTTATTTTTTTCCCTTGGGGTGAAGTAAAAAAATATTCTGTGGTAAGGTATATTCGACGAAGAACAAATTTAAACTGCAATACAAAACAGACATTCAAGTTGGCAGACAAGCTTTTATAGCTTTGTGAGCTTGAATAATCTCTGTTTTACTTCTTTTTTTTGCTTAATTCATTGTGGTTACAACAACATCCGGAATACGAGAAGAATATATTTATTGTATTCGATTATATAAAATATATTGCTACTTTTTTTAAAAATAATTAAATATATTTTTTGATTGATTGATTGATCAGAAACAAAGAGAAGTTATACAGGTTTACACTTTTCTTGTTCTAGGCCGATCAGAATATTGTACAACCAACAGGTAGGCCAATAGGGTTTTAAAACATTAGAATTACAATTATTGGAACTTAATCTAACTAGGATAAACTTAATAGTTGCTTGTAAACCGAGATAAGACCAGCTACAACTTAATATTATTATTGTGCAGATAAGTTAAACTCATGTATAAAACTCATTTATTTTGTGTAGTTAAAACGTATATAAAATTTATCAGTGCATTGATTTTATCCCAGTTATGAAGAGTCATATACAGTGTCACCAGTAAAGTCCGCATCATATGGGATTTTTTTTTTAATAGCTTTATTCGAAATTTGACTTTTGCATCAAGTTCTGCTTCAATCTAGATGAAAATTAAGCAAAAAAATAGTAGTCACATGATTCGCTTTATCTGTCAAATTTTAATTTTTTTCAAAAAATAATTCAAAAGTGGGGGTTATTTCTGAAAATATCGAAAAAAGTTATTGGAAAAAGTTTTTACATGCAGTTTCTAGCTCACATGCAAAATTTCAGCTAAATAAGATAATTTTGATTTTTTACCTATATTTTGTAAATTGCACCACTTTTGCAAAATAAGACTCAACGCAACCTACATAAAACTTCTTATAGTTTTGACAATACTTTATTTCAGATACATTTTCTTTAAAGTAGCGCCATATTAAATGTGTGTTTTTCTACAAAATCAAAATTGAGCTATTAAAGTTTGGTCGCATGTGATGCAAAGTTTTTTTTTTTTGACCCCGTATAAGGTAACTTCATAAAATTAGTATTTTTGAAAACGTAGTTTGTGTTTGAAAGTAATAAAATAAAAAATAAAATAAAGGGGTTTTAAATAAAATCGTTGAAAACAGATAAACTTTACGTTAAGTTAAACTAAAATTTATTTTCCACTTAATGAACACTTTACTAATGACACTGTATTTTTTTTGTCTTAATATTGAGGTGTATTACTTTCAGACACAAACTACGTTTTCAAAAATACTTATTTTATGTAGGGTCAAAAACAAATGAACTTTGCATCACATGCGACCAAATTTTAATAGCCCAATTTTGACTTTGTAGAAAAACACACATTTAATATGGCGCTACTTTAAAGAAAATGTATCTGAAATAAAGTATTGTCAAAACTAAGAAGTTTTATGTAGGTTGCGTTGAGTCTTATTTTGCAAAAGTGGTGCAATTTACAAAATATAGGTAAAAAATAAAAGTTATCTTATTCAGCTGAAATTTTGCATGCGGGCTAGCAACTGCATTAAAAAAACTTTTTCTTATAACTTTTTTCGATATTTTCAGAAATAATCCAACTTTTGAATTATTTTTTGGAAAAAATTTAAATTTGACAGATAATGCGAATCACGTGACTACTATTTTTTGCTTAAATTTCATCTCGATCGAAGCAGAACTTGAAGCCAACGTCAAATTTTGAATAAAGCTATTAATAAAAAAAAAATCCCATATGATGCAGACTTTACTGGTGACATTGTATAGAGAGAGAGACAGTGGGTGCATTTTTCACATTTAAAAAAAATTAAAATACTTTGTTAACATTCTTTCCTTCGAACGATATATTTCTATATTTCTTATTTTTATATATTTCACATAACCCAATTGTTATTTGAATTTTTATGATCTGGTAACAATAAGGCTTTAGGCTTTCTGTAAAACGCACTCACGCTTTTGATGTTACTGGTATTAATTTTGTGATAAGGAACCTCAAACCAAGCACTATCTGAGTAAGGAACGCGTTTTAAAAGGAACTTTTAAAAGAGCTCTAAAAGCTTTTACTTTGAGCGATCACACACAAATTAAAATTATCAATTTATTGTGCTTCAACATCGATGTGACTTAGCCTTTTGCATGTGCGATATTTCCTTTTAATTGTTTCGAAAGATTTGTTTGTCTGTTTAAGTAAAAATTTATTTTGTACAAATAGAAAATATGTTAATTACTTTTCCCTAATTACCCTGTTAAAAATCTGCATAGGCAATTTCTATGAGGGTGAGGGGGGGGCGGGGGGGGGGGGGGGGGCAAAGGAAACGCTTGCCCTCCGCTAGTGCCAAATCATTTTAAAAGTCAGCGGCGCACCCAGGATTTTATGTTAGGGGGGGCCCGCCAACCAGTGCTGGAAGCAAATTTTTTAATAAACTTTTAAGTTACGCATTTTTCTAGAACTTTGGAGCTTTTTTAACAGGTACTCTTGCAGGGAAGATCGCAATAGCCTAGTTTGGGAATCGTTAAACGGTTTCTGAGGGGGGGGGGCATTGGCGGCTTGTGACTTGTTAACTTGGGGGTGTACTAAAAGCCTGTTGTAGGCAAAATGCGCCGCAGGCGAAATTTTTTTAAGACCACGCCCAAATTTCGTCAATAATTATTATAGTAAATATTTTAAAAATTTATGATAACCTTCTTATTCTATTGAAAATGAAATAAGATAAAAAATAGAAAGGCTAATTTATTTTTCATTAGTGGGTACATTGTTTAAAAGTAAAGTTCATTCATCTGTTTTTATTTGCAGCAAACTTATCAATAACAATAAAGTTCCTAGATTTACACTTTGTGGTATGTATCAAGTTAATTTCGAGAGTTTAGGTCTTCCCTTAATTTTAATTTCAATTTTTTGCTCAATACTTAATGAGCTAAAATTGTTTCTCAAACATTCATAGTCGTTTTGGCATTAAAACTATTTATTTTTATTAAAATAAGTCTTTACTACCCCAAAATAATAACAAAAATATAAAGGAAAACTCGAAATAATAAATTCATAAATTCAATCAAACCATATTAAACCTCAATAAGTCAACTTTTGTCAATAAGTCAACTTCCAGGGGGAGGGGGGGGGCAAATGCCCCACCTGGCCCCCCTCAAACGAGGCCCGTGAGGTAAATCTAAGAAAATTGGCTTTTTAAAATACTTATCCACTTTTATAATTTTTATTTCATTGGGGGTTTTGGGGGGGCCAAGGCCCCCTTGGCCCCCCCCCTGGGTGCGCCACTGTTAAAAGTATTGGACATATTTACTACTGAGCGGTTTTATGTTAAATTGTTATTCTCCTATAGAATTTTTTATATAGGGTAAAGTACGGATAGTTGCCTCGGTGGGATAGTTGCCCCAGTTCTCAGAACTCCATGACGGAATTAAGTGCCGCGGTAACAAGAACTGGCAACCTGTAGTACTCGAACGTCTTGCACGTCTTAGTATCAAAGCGACTTTGGCGAAGCATGCATGCCAGTTTAAACAGCGTTTTTAGAACTACGTTGTGTAAAAATCAGTGGAAAAGTTTTTTATAGTTCGAATATTTTGCTAGATTACGAAAAAACGTTTAGATGAGTTGATGTTTTTCGATTTTTTTGATGAAATACCTTTCAAATTTGTGCAGTACATCAATATCTAAACGTAATTCTCTAAGAGGTTATAAAACCGAAGTGAGGCATCTATCCATACCAAAAAGTATAGTTGCCCCAGTTCAGCGCCCGGATAGATGCCCATAGAGGATAGATGCTCAAATAGTTGCTGGGTGGGCGATAGTTCGGAGGATGATTAGTTAGTTTATAAAACATTACAATAGCCAAAAAAAGCCAAAGAAATTGCTTTTTGCTATTCAGAAAAAAATATATTTCTTAATACATCATATTTAATGGAAGAATGTGAGCCTTTTGAGTTTTTTCTTCACCCTACTTGACTTGTCCAGCTCTGCTTGTCACGTTGTTGTAAAGCATCATTTCTAGTGATTGCCAACGACGTGGTGACAGACAGCACGACAACAATAGTGCTACGAGTCAGATCTTGGTGTTGGCATATATCCGTACTTTATAAGGCATCTATCCCACCCCATCAGGATAGTTGCCCAATTGTAACATCGTCAGCATCTTGGTGATAGTTGTTCATTCATCAGCCGTATGAAACTAAATTGTTGGTAGAATGAACATGAAAGGCAACGTAACCATATGCATTTGAAAGGACCAGTCTATTTTTAACAATAAAAATTTATTTCCATTTTTTTCAAAAGTAGGGCATCTATCCGTACTTTACCCTACTTCTTTAATTATTTTATTTTTTACTAGTTAAATAGGGCAAGATATAAACCTATCGTTTAATTAGTAGTTTTAACAATATTTCGCTTCATATTTTTGGGAACATAAATAATTTTTTAATTAGGACATTAAGGTTTTTTACTGTAAGAGCCATGGTGAAATAAATAGTGATCCATCAACCGAACTTTTCTTAAGGAAAGTTATGTTGGAAAATAGCACAAAGTAAAAATATTCGAACTCCATACGAAAAAAACAATAGCTATATCTACTACCTACCCCGAATTAGGGTATGGAAACAATATTTTTTCCATTTACCTTACCTTACCAATTATTATTGACCATGGTTACTAATACCGTGCGAGCAAAAATTGTTTGCATCAAAGAGGGCTTGGATTAAAAAACGTAGGGCTTGGTTTAGATCACAATGATATAGGGACGATATATCTAACCAAATCTAGGTTAAAATTTTGTCAAATTCATATTATGACATGATTTGCCAAACTAATGAGTAATAAAATAAGTATACAAATACAAATTTATTTTTGTTGTTTACAAAATTAACAAAGTAAGAATATACAGAAAGAAAAATAACAATAAAATAAAATAAATGAAAATGGGACAGGCGTCTTATACAATTTGTTGGCGTATTTTGCATTATTTCACGAACGTTTGCAACAAGTTCTTCTGTTCTTACAGATGGTCTTCCTGCTCCTTTTTTGTGTTGTATAGAACCTGTTTCCCTAAACACAGCCAAGGTTATTTTCAGGCAATGATAAAAATCCCCAGCAATAAAAGCAACGTTAGGAAAATGGTCGTGAAAATCGTCCATGCACAAACCCGGATTGTATTGTCACTTACCATTTACTCTAACCCCGTTTCGAAAATACGCTTCAACCATGAATGTTTTGTGCTGTTAAGCCCATTGTGTGAAATTGGAAAATTTAGCGATGAATCAAATTACTTTCAACGACTGTCAAAGACGACGGAATAACTGATTGATTGTAAATTCAGGTAGTTACTGACACCCAACAGGTATTAAGCTCTACGGCTAAGCATTATGTCCTTAGATGGAAGGCCCTCTTTGATGCAAATAATTTTTGCTCGCACAGTATAAAATAATCTAGGTATTTGAAAGAAACTAACTTTATGTTTTATTCTGCTACAATATCACTGTATGTGATTATTATTTTTTTTACACCCGTTATACCCAAGCGGTAACCCAGCCAAATAATATTCGTGCGCGACGTTGCTTTCTTCGACATTCTTTAGCTGGTATTGCTTTGCGTAAATGAGTGTGCTTCTTTTCGATTATAGGTCCAATCCAGTTTTATTAACTCCTCAAAGTCTTCACAGGTCATTCTAATGAAAATTTTCACGTGAATGTAGTCCATTCAACAATTTTCGTACCCATTGGCTTCGCCGTTTCTTCTTATTTTTAACTATTTTGCAGATAATAAAGAAAGAGCTGAAAGCTACTGCCAAGTCAGTATTCATGTTTTGTTTTTCCACATACAAACGCTTCGAACAACTGGAACATTTTATTAATACCTATGCACGAACACAACGATTTTTTGTTCGGACTATTTGTTCCGCTTGTTCCTGCGCGCTCAGTTTATTCGGTTCGTTCGGGCTAAAATGTTTAAGTGTCGACCCACCTTTATATACCGTTATACTAAAACGATAATATACGACCTTTCTTGTATACTTTATCTTATTAGTTTCGAAATTCAGGAAATCTTTATCAATCATAATTGCACATATATTTTTTATAATAATAATTATTAATACCTAATGTAAAAATAAGTATCTGGTTTAGACAGCTAATAGCCCCCGCACCTTAAATCGTTTGTCGCTCAGAGCATCATGATTTAAACTCGACGCTCGAGCAATAATAAATAATAGTAGCTGTCTGATCCTTGACTAATAATATACTATTATATAGAAACGAATAATTAACATAATAATAGCACAACGGGCATAAATCTGACATGATTATATAGGTAAGAAAAAAATTGCAACGAAGAGAAATTTGTTTTAAAAAATTTTATTTATTTATTTTAATTAACATATTAAATAGCAGTTTTGGGCGCCATTAATAAACGAAAAATACAATCTCCAAAACGTTATATTCTCCAAAATTTTACCTGATATCAATAGCATTAAAACAGGTTATGCTATAGTTAAATTTAGGATAAAGGCGGGTCTTAATGTAATTTACAATGACAGTTTTAAATAAGGATCAAAATTTATTGGACAGAGAACCAGAGACAGGTACATAAAATAAGAAAGGGTCGTTAAATTGGGAACTGGCTTTTAAAATTTATGTTTTAAAAATGGTTGATAATACTAGATTTTCTTGATGAGATTAGCCTTTAAAGAATGTCCCAACAAGAAAGTAGGTTTTATTTTTTTTAGTGTTCTGTATAATTGAGTAGGTATCAGAAAAAAAGCATATTTTTCGAATCCGCTTAATAAAGGTAATAACATACTGCTAGTGGTACTAACTACTAGTATTTTAAAAATTGCAAGTTAAAAATATCACCCTCAGTACTCCACAAAACACTTTTGTTGGAATGCAATTCTATTGTGATATCTTCATTATTTTGACTAATTTTTACCCTTACAATGTCTTACAGACATACACCTAAAGATGTTTTTGTACAACTGCCATTAAAAGTGACACTTTTAATGACGGTCAACAGTGTTAAAAGTGATTGTTTATGTAGAGTCGATTCACTCAGTAAACCTGCAAGATGGCCGACATGTCATATGACAAAAGTTATATTCCAGCTAAATAAAACAAATTTTTGCATTTTCAATGACTTTTGTCATATGACATGTCGGCCATCTTGCAGGTTTACTGAGTGAATCGACTTTAGAAGCGTGTTAAAAATATTTTCTTATGATGAAATCAAATAAAATTATAATAATAATTTTAGGAAGTGCAAATTTTTATTATCAATATTTAACAATCATTACTTATGAACATTAATAATAATCGTACAACTAGAACAATTGCTAACATTAATGCCTTGCGACTTTAGGGAGCTTCGCAACACATTACTAGAATCCACAGTACCATCATAGCTAGTAGAATTCGGCAACAATAGAGGCCATTTTCCCAAATGTATTTATACCTACTGGATTGGTAGTGAATTTATTATTCACGTATTTAAGGGAGAAATGACGATGTTTGATAACAGAAGGGCGCAGTGCAATGTACTTACGGAAATAGTCAACATACTTTCCAATAATACAGAAAGAACGACTGACTTTCGTTTTTGTGTTTGGAAGTTGTATGACCAATGATTTATTTGTTTTTTCGATATCTTCTACTGATAAATTACACAATTCTTCATGCCGACAGGCTCCAAATAATCCGAAAATAGTTGCAACCTTAACCATCAAGTATTTCTCATCTGGTGCCTCGTTTATAAACTTTTCAATTTGTTCATGTGTGAGAATTTTTGATTTTTTGGGACGATATCCTTCACTTTTCCGTTTTAAATATGCTATTACATTGAAATATTTACTAACATTAACACCATTTTTAACAAGGGCCCTTAACTTGATCATTGAAAATTTGCTCCACAAAGTTGATTAGCTCCATATTTTTTATTTTTCTTGTAAGTATGCTAAGAAAACAGGTTCACTGAAGTTTCCTTCTACATTTTTCAATATACACCAGGCCAGGAAATTGGTATATGCAATATCGTACTGCTGAGCTGATTTTTTAGGTAGGAGTTCCAAAGTTGCTTTTCTTGCAGACTCTTCAATATCCACGCAGGAACAACCAAATCAACACTTTTATTAATTAGTCCACTATCAACAAACATATTAAGTAGTCAAGAACCAAAGACACAAATTGAACAAGAACGCAATTTAAATGACAGCATATTTTTATTTGTAAACAAGAATTTGTTTGTCAATCACAACAACCTTGTGATTATTTGAATATTAAAATGCGTTTTGAAGTTTAATGTCATTCCAAATTCCCCTACTTTATTATCGAAATAGGGCAGTTATACAAAAAACATTGTATGATATTTGTGTTAAAAGTAATTTTATTTTGTTCGTGAAATTGTTCAATTCGCTCCGCTCATTTCACAAACTTTTTCACTCATAAAATAAAACATCACTTTTAACACTCACATCATAAATAAATATTTATAAAAAGGTTTTTAAAAAATTTTAAATAATCTTCGACACCTTCTTTTTAGAAATGTGTTTCTTCTTCCCCAGTTTATTTGGTTAATTTAGACCCCCTTTACTGATTTCTCACATACTCAGTATGTTTTAATTTTCATCAATTTCCTTCATATTATGCCTCTTTTACACTTCAAGTTTTAATTCCATACAAGCTCCATTAAGGTTTTACACCACTTTCTCTTCTGCTAAAACCATCAGCACCAAGTATATTTTCTGTCTCCTGATGATGAACGTTTCTACGTTCGAAGCATGTATAGACCCTTGAAGAATTTTATTGTATTAAATTTTGTGGAGGAAAACTTTTAGTTTTTCTTTCCCTTAAAAATATTTTAAAACAACAACATGGTTTATTTCCACGTAGGTTCATTGAAAGTAATCTGGTGGAATTTACAGATTTTATTTTTACAAATCGGATGATGATCGGAAGCAGGTCGACGTTGTGTACACGAACTTCAGTAAGGCGTTTGACAAAATTTGTCATTCCATACATTCCTTGCTGAAAAGGATTTGGTCTTATCTCAGTAATAGACGACAGATCGTTTCCATTGATTGTTTTTCTTCTAAGCCTTTTAATGTGCCTTCTGGTGTGCCTCAGAGCAGTCACCTCGGTCACATTAACAACGTTCAACAATGCTTTAAATTCTCTAAATTTTTGATGTACGCAGATGACCTAAAATTTTCTTGAACAATGAGGGTACCGGGGGATTGTAATGGGCTGCAGAACCATCTTAATGCGTTCGTAAGATTCTATGAAAGTCAGAGTTTATTTCTTAATCTAGAAAAGTATGTATCGATAACGTTTACTAAGGAACAAAAATGTACTTACATAGTTTTAGTTATACTATTAATAATAGTGACATTAAATCCGTTAATGAAATACGTGATTTAGGTGTTATAATGGATAGTAAGTTAATTTTTGGCTCTCACATTGAACAGGTTGTCAATAAGTGTAATTGATTTTTAGGAGTTATTATAAGAAATAGTTTAAATTTTAATAATCCTAAAGCAGTTCTAAACTTGTATTACGCGTTTATATTTAATAAACTAATTTTGCATCAGATTTTTGGAACCCTTAGTGCGTGGTTTACCAGCGAAGGCTGGAAAGCATTCAAAATAAATTTTTACGGTTCTTATCACACAAAACAGTCATAGTTATAGTCAATAGCAATTAAACCTAAACCTATTATGGAAAAATATTCAATCATCACACTTACTGAGACGGATGGTTTCCGATCTTATTATGATTTACAAATTGGTGAACTGTCATGTTGATTCAACAACACTCTGATCAAAGTTAAACTTTAATGTACGGAATAGGGACTTAAGGCTTCATAATACTTTTAATGTTCCACCTAGAAATAGTCATTCTGGAAAGAATTTTCCTCTCGCAGTGTTTCCCAACCTTTTTTCAGTCATGACCCTTTTTGAATTTGCTTAAAAGGTCGTGCCCCCCCCCCCCCCCCCCCCCATTTAAAAAATATTGCTATAGCTTCTTCACAACAAACTACTTGGATGCGATCCAGCAAATTAATTTCAACTTGAAAACCATTATTTTCCTATCTAATACTCATAATCTTAAATTAAATTCGGAAACATTCAAAATTTTTTGCTTTGCAAACAAAGGTAATCGTGACAATGTTAAAAATAATGTGAACATTTCTCTAAATGTAGTTCATCTTCGTAGATTCAGATGAGGAGATGCGCTTCAAAGAACACTTAAATATTATTAATAAAAAAGCATTTTATTCCTTAAAATTAATTTACAATAATAGACATATCCTCGATCAAAAACTTAAAAGAATGCTCTGCGATAGCCTCTGTCACACTACTCCTACTGCGACTTCATTTATATGCCACATGAAATTGAAAAGAATAGAATACAAAAAATGCAAAATTCCTGCTGTAGACTGATTTATAACCCACAATATAAGAAATAGATGTATAGTTTTCATCTGGGTAATTTTATTTATAAAGTTCTTACCATGGAGAATACATCAAAAAAACTTAAAAACAAGTTCGTTTCCAGAGACAACATTCACAATAGAAATATCAGATGCAAGAACAGTTTTACCATACCTACCCCAATACCTATAAAACATCATTATTTCAAAGATTAATTATTATAATGTTATAAAATTTTATAACTTAATTCCAAACGAATTTAAGTTGTATAATATTAATAAGTTTAAGTTTAAGTTTCGTGCGTATCTGTTTAATAAGCAATAATACATTAATTTATTGTTTCACCACTTTGCTGCCCGGGACCGCGCTTATGGGGACGGAATCGTTTCCCGTTTTGGCGTTTAAGCTTATAATAAATGTCATAATTATCAGACCAATACACCCGCTGCTATGCATTACACTATTATTTTTTTTATAGTAGTATATTTCGAGACGACTATACGTTCTCAGTTTAATGGTTGAGTTGGAGTAGCCCTGTTAGCTAGACTTCGCCACTCTGAGTTTGGCCAATATCTTCTTTTTTTCAGCTTTGTACATATTATTTTCTGTTAATAAAAGACTTTATTATTATTATTATATAGCTTAAAATTATAGACAGGTACCCCCTCAAAATAAGCCACACCCATTTCTTCAACCCCTCAAGGAATTTTGAAAAAATTACGAAATACGTAAGTCTATTATTATTTTATTAAAGGAACTTATAACACTTTTAACACATACACCAGTTTTAGTTTCTGAGATACAGATAATCCAATCAAAATTTCAACCCTCGTTTCTACCACCTTAGGGGTTGATTTTCGAAAATGGCTGCCTACGTTATAAGGAGTAGACATCCTGGAAATTTCATGATTCTAGGATTAGTGGATTAGACTGGACATTGAGGAATTAATCAGTCAGTCGATTATTTACTTTTAAATGCAAATATCTTAAAAACTAATTAAATTATTGAAATGATAATAAAGTACAATGATTTTAGATATAAAATACACTTCTTCCATAATTCGAGGTAACGCGTGTGAGAGACAAAAAATATATGCGATAATTTACCAAACTCATATTGTGTAACTAAACATAACTATACCAAATGTGATTCACATCCGCTTAACAATTTTCAAATTATCGTCAATTTTCTACAAGAATAAATGGATTATTGGAATGGATTACCCTGTATTTCTTTAGCCGTGGATTAGAAGAAATTCATCATTACTGAAATATTTTCAGATTTACTGTAGCCATTTGACCCCTTAGTTATGGGGCACCCTGTATAGATAAAACACTATACGGTTCAAGGGAAACTATTTAAATTTAGTCAGATATTAAATTATCCTCTCAAATAAATTCCAATTTAAACAATTTTAGACTTATTCCTACACAAACCCACAAAAGAAAACAATATCGACTTTCATTGTTCGAACATTCAAAATGTAGATCATACTAAATCATAACAATTTCCAAAGTTTAAAATTGATGAGTTTCTTCATAAGGACACCACAGCCTTGCCAGTAATCTCGTTGACGCCCCCAACTGGGCTCGTCTCTCTGTGTTGTGCTATATGTTTATTTTCATTTCCGTACGCCCTGACGATGGCATATTATTATGAAGCCAAAACGTATAGGCATTTTAACTATAAAGAAGGTAGAAAGGACTTTTCTTCATCGCCTATACTAAAAACAACATCTTATTTAGGAGTAAGTTGCTATTTTCAGTAATTATTTAGTTTTCAGCCATGTACGTTTAATTTCAATTTAAATAATAATTGGTTTAGCAAACATTATGACTTTATTTCATATTTACACAAAACCTTTTAGATAAACATTAGATAATTGCTCATATTTACAAGCACCAATCCATCAGTTCCAGATCCACCATCAGAGTGTATCAGCCTTTATCATTACCCAACAAACAATTATAGTCTAAAAAAGGTGACTTTTACCTAAGTTTTTAACTATAAAGCTCGGCGGACCGCTTTACATAGTCAGAAGTTAGTAATTTATACCACTTTATCACCTAGTGGGGAATAAAACCAAGGTAATAAAGTGGTAAGAAACACCTGTCATTAGGAGAATTGTTCTTCATAGACGAGGCCAAGTAGTCTTCTCCGTGGTAGTAAAGAGGTGTTTTTTACCCGTATTTAACCTATGTGGGCCTATGTTGGGCCTGTTATGGGCTATGAGGTTTATAGAAAATCATAACCACAATTTTAGAAAATGATAAAAATAGTATTTTGTTTTTATTTGTATCAAAGCACAGGAGGCAGGAGGGTTCTTAAATCAGAACATCAGCCGCTATTGATTTTTAAAATGGAGTGGAGTGGTATGTACTTATAAAAATCATTATTTGATCGATGTGAAGTGAAAAAATGGGTGCGCGTAAAAATTTTTTGTATAGATTTCAATTTTACCTAGAAAAACCAACCGCGCCCGAGAAAAAATGCATTTAATTAATAAAAACAAGGTAAATTAAAATTAAAAATACCAAAAATTTAAAATGTAGCAAATATTTACTGCATGGACGAATAAGTTAGCTCGTTTCTGTGCTCGGTTTTTGTAATATATTTGTTGTTGTTTAGTGTTACAAGTAATCTAACAAAATTAATTGAAAATAATACACCATGTTGAAAATAATATGGCGTCAGCAATAGCTATTTATGTATCAAGGGCGTTACGGGGACTATAATGCCCTGAAGGTAGAAATAGCCCGAGGGCCTCTGGCCCGAGGGATAGGTTTCTGCCTGATGGGCATTATAGTCCAGTAAAGCCCGTGGTGCATACAATGCTTTATGTTTTACCTAAAAAAGAGTTTTTCAATGACTAATTACATTATTTATTCGCAATATAAAAAATAAGTTGCACCTGTACCTGTATACGTAAGTAGATAATGACTGGTGTTAAGTTTGACTTTGATGTTTCTGTCAGTTAGTCAGTTGGCATTTTTTATTTAACGATTTGCTCAAAATGGAAGAAATTCCACAAAATATAAGAGAAAAGGTCATAAAAGCGACCGAAAATCTTTTGCCAGTTAAATCAAGGCAACAGTATGATCGGGAGTATGGCATATTTGGTATTTGGAAAGATACGAACACAATTCTTCAAATAACCGAAAATGTTTTAATGGCATATTTCCAGGAACTGGTAAGTTATTGATTTTATTTTAATACATATGTTTAACAAACTTTATTATTTTTAGTCGGAAAAATACAGTCCGAACTCTCTCTGGACCAAGTATTCTACAAGCGGGCATTATCATAATGCCCGCTTATAATGCCCTAGGTGTGATAGCAGGTATTATTGCTATCATAACATATTCCGTTTCTAAGGTATTATAGATCAATAATAGATAGGTAAAACATAAAATATTTTTCCTAAAGGTCGTGATTTCCTGTGGTTTGGGCTTTAAAAAAAATGGACCTATAAGTCAACCCGTATTAGGTTACGCTAGGAGAAAATTTCCTATTTTGTATCTTTCGTCTTGATAGGTTTAAATTAGGAGAAATATTCATTTATATGGCATAACTTTATAATAATGAGTGTTTATGAAGCCTAATTTGGGGTTTTTAAGAATACTGCAGGCCCTATGTACGACCAATTACTCCATAAAATGTTTCTATCGGGTTTGTTGAATTTGCTGAATTAATGCCTCGCAACGGATTAATAGCCACTATTATAATGTAACTAACCTTACTTTTTGGCCGAGTTCGAATATAAACGTACAGCGTTTTTTTCGTTGTTCCGGCGTTTTGTATAGCTCCTACCCCTTTTATTTCGCCGAAAAAATGGAAACTGATTATTTAAAAATGGAGAGGGGGTCAAGCTCCTCCTTGGATTATTCTTATGTTCCCCACAAGTGGGAAGATTACAATCATCATTCAAGTTTTCTAAGCCATAATTTTTGGAAGATACGGCTTTATATCCGGTAAAAATCACTTTGAGGACAAAATATTGGGCTATAAAGAAATTATTTAAGTCATAACTATAACCTATTTTATACTTTAAAGCCTTGTGGGCTTTAAGTACAAAATGTAAGACTAATATAGGGTATACATCACCTTAGAAAGTGTTCACATTATAACCTGACCATGAAGATATATTAAAGACAAAACGAAGTAATTTGTTCTTCATTTATGGGCCTAAAAGATTATTGGGCTTTAAGGCCCAATCTAAGGTAAAAAATAACCTGGTTGGGTGTTTATTACTGACTTTCCTTAGACCTAACTATCAAGTCGATTTGCAAGGTAATTATCTACTCTTTTGGACCATCTCTTGGGCCTCTTATATTTTCCCACTTTGAACACGTATTAATAAGTTCGAATTACTTTGTTTGGGCCAAACTGTTAGTCTCTTTGGCCGTTTCGTCTAAAAAGCCGATTTGAAGGTAAAAAATAGACTACTTTTTACTTAAATAGGTCATTTTCTCCAATTGAGAGGTCGCCAAGGCTTTAAATGTTTGTTGGGTATGTTTTGTCGAAAACTTTTTTTTTTTATTTTATATAATTTATATGTACACATCCATAAAAGCCATTAAATTCAGTCCAGATATATTCCATTTAGTAGAAGCCAGACGTTGCTCGACTTCAAAATATCCGCAAGTTTATTTTAAACATTCTCTAAAGTTTGATAAATATTTATAATGCTTTTAAATAAAGATCAGACAGATTTGCGGAAACCTAAATTTTTTTCTCGTGAGTTGTTAAAAAATGCGTCACTTATGATGCTTTTATATCAACAGTTTTAATAGTTCTGTGTGTTTGAGACTTTAGAAGATATATTCGGGATTTATCAAGAAACCAGCCACGGTGGAGATTTGTCATCTATTTATGAAACCAAATGGTTTAGGTCAGCATTTTTCTAAAAAAATGTTTTTCCAAAAATGGCTGTTTAAAAAACAGTCAAATTAATTTTACCATTATTGTTAATTCCATTATACAAGATAGTTAATACCTATAACACCTACCCTACATGGTAGTTGCTTATTCCTAAAATTGTTATAATATTGCGCTTTATATACAGGATGATCAAACGAAAGCGAAAAGCGCTTTTTTTAGCCATCAGCTTCCATATGTAAACGCTTTGTTCAAAATGCTGTCGTACATTGTAAAATATTTCTAGAGTGATTTGATGACACTTGTCAATAACAAGGTGTTCTAAATCTGCGAATGAGTAGCAAAGATTTTACTTTTGATGTGACCCCATAAAAATAAATAAATTGGTATTAAATCCGGTATAATCGCAGGGACCACTTAATTGCACCACTTTTCCCTATCCCTTCTCCTTGAAACATTTTTCCCGAATGATTGAAGAGTTGTTTTAAATCACAGCCTTCCAACTGGTAAGTTTATCAAGTTGTCTTCATGTGAATACTCAATAAACCAAGTAAATACAGCTCTATTTATACTAGCTATATGTGCACTGAAGCATAACCAAGATGCAGGTGCAGTGATGCGTTTATTTCATGCCCAGTATTATTCTAAAATCACATCTACTCTCAGACCAAGCACTATGGTCTGAGCATCTACTTAACAAAGGTTTCCACATATTTCTTATATTCAATGATTGTTTACGAAAACAACCTGTGTTCTGGTGTATAGCAGCAGCTTCCTTGATCTTCCTCTTCCTCCAATGTGGTCAGCTACAGTTGACATTTCGATCTATCTTTTTAGCGTGTTGTTTTTGTGCTCATTAATGCTTGTTTCGAGTGTTCTTAGTGGCTCACCTATATCGTCTCTCGAGCTGAAAACTGTATTGGTGTTATATCGTTATCCTAATCTTTTTATTATCTTAGATACGCGAGTACGTCCAATCTCATATTGGTGAGTCACTAAGACCATTTAAAACAAGGATTAGAAAGCACAGAAACAATACGCTAAAAGAAGAGATCGAAAATACAAATACAGCTAACCATGCCTGGACACATGGCCATTATATCATGTGGAAGCTAAAATACTGCATAAAGAACCACACTAAAGGTTCAAGGAAGCTGCTGTTCTAGACTAGAACCCTGGTTGATTTAGTAGGTAAGCCATCATTAGGAACAAGAAATATCTAGAAACCTTTGTTGAGTCGACGCGACGCAAACTTAAAATAATACCTCGCACGAATTAAAAGCATGACTGCACCCATCTCAGTTATGTTTCGGTGCACCTAGATTATTAATGGAGCTGTATTGTTACTTTGCTTATTTAGATTCATTGAAAGACGACTAAAGGTACATAGTACCAGTTGAAAAGTTGTGATTTAAAGCAATAAAGACAATGCAAGTCAAAATCTGAAGGCCCAAATATTCAATTTTTAAAGATGTTGTATATGAACTGTACAATTTAGGAAAAAAGAGCATTCATCAGAGAAACAGATATTAAAAATAAAATTTTGCTTAATTTACTTATCTCATAAAAATGCAAACGCCGCCGATCAGAGTCGCTGTACTAGTTTTATTGAGTAGGGATAAAAATTGTGTTTTCTTAGAACATAATGCTGCTCCATTTAACAACATATGTACTAGAGTCCTAGTACTTGACGTTAGCCCTAGAGCAATGCGTTCTAAAACAGCCGATTTAGTAACGTTATTAGAAACCGATTCCTCAATAACTAGTTTTTGTTAGCACAGATCTAGCCTCCCAAAATGTTTTTACTAAAACAGCTTCAAAATGCTGCTTAAGTCGTTAAAGAGATACGGTTAAAAATAGCTGATAGCAGTGCCCACCGTGTTTGGGCATTTTTTTCAATAATGGTCCCAAATGCTTATAAATACAACGTTGTGTTTGGAAGTGCGAGGAAGTTAAAAATTAGCCCTTTACACATACCTACCTATACATACACGATTTGGCTTTTTGATGGCGAAAACAGAAAATACACAAAAACAACAAAAATTGAAATACGAGGTTTTGACTGCTAAGCAAATGATGTGATAATTACTTTCATGACACAGGGTAAAAAAGGCAGAAAATAAAAATGAAAGGATTTTTTTTTAAAGTAAAAAAAATTACACCTGTAAAAATGTTAATGTTAATATTTTGTATTCTATTCGAGTGCCCGAATTATGTCTCAGATTCGACGGGGTATGCAGCGAACATAATGGCTTCTTGCAAAATATTCAATATGAAGAGCAGGTTTCTGGTAGCTGTCTATGACTTCTTTTTCCCAGCACATTAAGTTTAGGTTGGAGCTACGGATATTCCAGTCGAGCTTTTGCCACTAAGCGTTTACCAAGGTCTATTAATTTTTTGAAGGCTGTTTATTATTAGCATTCGGTAGGTTTTTGGTTAGGTTTACCTAGGACCTGCGGTTTTTATATACCAAGTAAGATTTAAAGATAAAAAGTGATGGATTGCTCTACAAATTTATAAAACCCTAGATCAAACTTACCCAATATACTTTTCGTCTTTTTTTGGTTTCATCTTAAATTTTTCTATGCCTATATTTATTTAACATGTATTGTGTTTTGTCTTTATTATTTTACAACAAATTTTCTGCCAGATCAACGGAAATGTTTGTACTATTTTCTTCATCCAAGCCTCTATAATAAACTGCTATGTTCCAAAATTATTGTGCATTATAAGATTCAGGTAAATTTTCTCCTAAAATGTCTCTCGTTGTATGTCTGTCAGGGCTTGTGAGTATTGTTTCAGTTTTAGGAGATCTAGACTATCCTAGCCACGTAACATCTGACATTATTGTGAATAAACAAGTCTGTGTGTGTGTGTCTTCAATAAATGAGCAAACTGTATAACATGATCAGCTATATTATATAACGATGGGCAAGTCCGTACGGAGCGTTTATAGTTACTCCTGTCCCCACTATAATACTCCCGCTATAGAATGGTTCTCTAAGATATGCAGCAGTGAATAAATCGCTCACCCGGTAATCTCCAACCATGTTCGCGTCCATACGGTGAACTCAAACAAAAGATCGAGTACCTAAGTAGCACACATCTCCATTGATGTGTTCATGGGAAAGGTTTAACCATTGGGTGCGATGGATTCGACACAGAGCTACTCTTCTTGAATTTATCTCTTCTTCCTGTAATCTTTTGCGGATTGTTTTCGCAGAAACTCTGGTGACACAGACATTTTCTAATTGATTTGCTATAATGTACTAATTTTTGCTTTTGAGTCCATTGTTGTTATGAAAAAAAAATAGGTAAATGATAAAAATGTATGGTTTTGTTTAAAAATTTGTATTATTTCTTAGAAATGTCGAGTTGAATCAAAAATATAATAATAAAGGGAAAAGGTAAAACTTCAAAATCAGGAATACTGAAATAATATCTCACTGTCGAATTTCTTGACAAGGCATATACCAGTTAGGGTAAAATGCATATCTGTTGCTTTTCCTTGCAACACCAAGCAAACGCATCATATTTTTTTGGGGTAAGAGATTAAAAACCCAGCTAATTTTCTTTTAATATAGGAGGATTTGCAGTCCTCAAACTGAAAAATATTTTATTGTGCTTATTATGAAATTATATGTACTATAACTGTAACAGCTGTAAAAATTAGGTTAGAAAAAAGATTGTTTCGTTTATTCCTCACAGGCTATCAAATTTACTTAGATGGTACATATAGGTAATACGTGATTTTTTATTATAATATAGATAATATTTCTATTTCTGTCTAGAAAATTTTTTTACATTACTGCTTAGATTTGGTAAAACCAAAATAAACAATAATTGCAGGGTTACGTTAAGCTCTATTTAAAAATTATTGTTTAACTTTCTTCCTCGGTTTCGTGGAATGTAATTGAAATTCTATACGTGACAAGAATATATTGAAATACACACTGGCCAAACATCAAATAATATTTCATGTGTTTGATAATTGGAAAAAACAACCAAAATAATTATCGTTCCTGTCATAAGTAAATATAACTTTAACTCAATAGGCTTATTAAATTTCGTTTGTGCGTATCGCATAAAGATCTTATATGTTAGACACGTGCGTGTTTTTCTTTTGTTTTTTGCTTTCCTGTAACTGTTTATAGGTATATGTATGAGTCCGTAGATATTTATTAAAGTGAAAAAAAATTCAAATAATAAGTTTTGTAGTACCGTTTTATACATCAACGACTTTTTTAAAAACATTTCCCTATCGGACTTCCATTGTCTTTATTTTGTTACTTAACACAACAACATTTCGGTTAGTTGGTATCTCTAACCATTTTCCAATCTCCGTTCTCCAATAAGCACGTAGGCGGAGTCATCAAGCTTCATTACACATGGATAGTATTTAAGACAGTAGCCTAAAATTAATTTTGTTTACACTTAAAAACGGTTAGAGATACTAACTAACCGAAACGTTGTGTTAAGTAACAAAATAAAGACAATGGTCCGACAAGGTAACTTTTTTGATATTACTTCATTGTCTACCACCTCCAAACAAAGACTTTTTCTTCTTTTGAGTCTACCGTTTTTTTTTTAACATTTAGATTTTTACAACCGAAATACGTTTTGTTCCTTTTTCGTTAAAAAGTTTTTAAATTATTTTTGCTCCTCAGTAAATTGTCAAGTATTTTTGCTACTATCTATGTGCTTCTCTCCTCCATCCTTTATAAACACTGCTTGATTTATAAAATAAAAAGTGGCATTAAATTTGTCAAAATCTATTGCAGAAAGGATTAGGGTTGTTTTTTATTTATTTTCTTTTTATCAGAAAAAATAAGATTTTCCCTTTCATTTTACCAGATCCATCTTTAGACGCGTTTCACCGTATAATGGCTCATTAGCCACTTCATTAAAATTAAACATGAACAGTTTTATTAATGGGTGCCATTTTTCTGAAGGTGTCAGCTATAATCTACCGTTTTTTTTATACCCATGGTCACATAATTGTGAAAAAGAAACTTTGAAAGTATCCACTCAATTTAAAATATTTTGGGTAACAATGTAAGCTACTGCATGTGAAATCAGTGATATGGTCTTGTTAAGGATAATCTGCATCGCATTTTTCTGCAGTATATCTAACTGAACGGTACCAACTTATTGCCAATAATAAGCACATTTTCTACTACTTGTTTACTGAGTCGCATTTCAGGCAATTAAGAGCAAACACTAGTCAGGCATTCGCCATTTCGTTTTGGAATCAATACTTCATTAGTTTTTCGTTTTATCCAAAAATTGCACTGTGAGAAAATTCTATTAGCCGTAAGTAATAAAAAAGCTGCATTAAATAAGAGCCGAAAAAACAACTCTATTGTCGCTACTAGGTTTATTTTTTTTAAAGGACTTAATAACCTCAATATGGGTATTTTTTAATGTTATTTTTTTGCTGCTAAAATACCATTCTATTGCCCTAAAAAGTGCATGATCAGTGGTAAAAAATATATTTTCCTACGAGCGTGCGCAAAGTAGTACTTTGCGCACGCATTTTTGTGTGCAAAGTTACACTTTTCCGCACTAGTGCGGATAAGACTTTTATCCGCACTGGGTGCGGAAAAGTGTAACTTTTTAATTTTCTATTATTTTTTTTTGTTATGTAATTTTTAGTTGTAAGTATATTATAGTTCTTTCTTTAAAGTCGAATTAAAAATTATTAAATAAATTATCATATTTTTATTTTTGTTGTTATCTGATATGAAGCTCGTAGGAAAAATGTTGTTCCTAACAAGTGCGCAAAGTGCTTTTCCGCACGCAAGAACTTATCCGAACTCCGCTTCGCGTCGTTCGTCCAACTGTACTTGCGTGCGGAAAAGTATCACTTTGCGCACTTGTTAGGAAAATAACTATTTTCTACAACTGTCAAAAAAATATGACTTTTGGTTGGTTACTATGGATGCACAAAACGTCGCTTTTTTCACCGTAAAAAAATGTCATTTTTTCACCGTGAAAAAATGATATTTTTTTACGGCAAGCTCAGCTGATTGATGTTTTCGTATAAAAATACAAAAATTAATTTCGAACACATTTTTTATAAAAAAATTTATTATTAAAGTGAATTAAATTAACAATCTTTGTTAGAATAGTAATTAACGGTGAAATTAGAGCAATTGTTCCCTATATTAATTCCAGTAGGCGATGTTACACATTGTTGGTCGGAAAAGCAAGAACTAGTAGATATTTTGTGCGATACATTTACTGCAGATGAACTTTCTAAGATTTTATTGGAAGAACTTTCTAAAATTTTATTGGAAATCTCAACTTTGTTCACTAAACTATCCTCTATGTAACCCTCCGCCACTGAACTAGATTTCCAACCTCCGTGACGTTTGATAGAAATCAGGTCGCCCCCTGCATTAGCTAGTAGCGTCGCAGAACTTCTTCTGAAGCAGTGGCCTGTATAACTTTTGAACAATTTTTTGCCGAGCCATTTTGCAATAAGACTTGACATTTCTCCTATTTTATTGACTCGAACATGTTGATTTACATATTTTCCTTTAACATGTTTTAGAAATAATCGGTTACTTGAAGTGTGGGACGGTCGCAGAGATTTATACCTTCTTTAGATATCGATATATTCCAAATTGGATATAGTAAAGGTTCGTTCACAGTAGGTTTTTGTGTCTGGTATTTTTACAATTAATATAGTTCCAACATCTTTAATGTTATCAATGGTCATCTTGGTTAGTTCTTATCTCGAAGATTAAAACAACCTACAATAAAATAGTTAAATGAGTATTTAAATAACTTAAATATTTGTTTGTAAATGTTGTATACCTTCATAAGTAAATGTATTTCATCATCGGATTCCTTTATAAATCTTGCTACATATTCCTTTGTTAATACTTTAGACTTCTTTCCTCTAAATCCAATGGATTTGCTCTTTAAAAATGGAACCAATTTAGTAAACCGCTGCAGATCAATATTTTCCTTTATGTTTAGGGTACTTTTAAGCATCGAATAGGTACTCCATAGTGTAGGTGGCTTTAAGATTTTCGACTTATCCTCCAAATAACAGAGCAAAACATTTTCTGTTACTCTTTTTACTTTGTTTATATTGCACCATTCGCGAAACTGAGTGGACACTTTCTCATATTTGATTCTTGATTTCACGGGCAAGAGATTTAATATAACGATTTCTGCCGCATCCGTAATTTCGTGAGACGTCTCACTATCACTTTCAGACATTTAAATGGTATCAAACTTGAGCAAACAACTATAAACTTTTGACACGAAAACCGTTAGATTTGACAATCAATAAAATTTAAACAATCTTAGGTTTCCATAGTAATGGGAACAGGTGTAAGAAATAATACCTTAAATGAATTATGATTTTAAGTTTTAGTTTCTAAACACGATAAAAAATAGTTAACAACAAACAGTTGTAGAAAAAATATTGTTTTTATTTCGCGCGCAAAAGTGTTTTTATGGCACATTTGATTGAATTTTTAACCTCGACCTAACGGTCTCGGTAAAAATTTACAATCTCATGTGCCATTAAAAAAACACCTATTTTGCGCACTTAATACAAAAATAACTATTTATCTATAAAAAAAAATTTTGTGATTAATTGAGGTCGTGTAGTTAGAAAATAATTTATTTTTATCATTGGTAGTCCATCTAGTTACTATTAAATTCCTTCGCCAAATTGGTGAGGCGCCTCCACCATTTATGTTTGATTTTTAAGGATAGACATCAGTGACGTATTCGCCATTTTATTTTATTAAATTGCTTTGCTTTTCTTTACCCAAATTAAACCTGACGTTTTAAGCCAGTTATTCAGGTAAATCATTTTAAAGCACAAAAGGCAAAATTGATAAGGTAATAAGTAATCCATATTTTACGTATATAATTCGTCACCCTAGAATTATTTTGTGCTATATCCCAAAACACGAATTTTGGGAAACGGCATTTGAACAGTTTTTGTTACATAAAATTAGTTCCTTAAGTCTGGCGGGATAATAACTTTAAACGTTGGTAACTAGTATCAGTCTGCGTGTATTTGGGCATTTTACTCTATTTAAACTTTAAAAGGGAACAAAATATACGCAAATAAAAATTTGGACATAGAACAAAAATCGTTAACTTCGTGCTTTTGAAAATAAATCATGGATATAGAACAATACGACCGAATGATTTTAGTCTATATCCAAATCGGCTATTTTAAACAACAGTATTATAATAAAATGACAATGTGTTTATTTTTCAAAATATGTACGTTATAAAAAAAAATATAGGTAGTTAAGAAACTAAATGAGCAGAAATGCAGATGTAAACTGAAAAAAATGTACCTACTTTACACTTAACATAAAATTGTATGGGTATTTATGAAAGTCAGATAGACAAAGGCTACTTCACTGTTTTCTTTTTTTTTTGAAGTCTGGAGGGATTTCTTCATCTCGTTATTATTTTTTCCAGGAGTATTTTTTATTGAGAGCAAGGTATCATAAAATATGTTTTTAATATCATTAGGTATATACGCTTTCATCTGTGCCAAGTGTTCTCGTTTTAAATTAGAAATATTGATGTGCTTATCAGCTACAGGGACCTTTTCTGAAAAGTCGTGAAACAAAGTTTTATCTGCTGGCTTACCTTTAACTGATCTTTCAGATTTGAGTAAATTTATTTTGATTGTATTTGTTTCACCTTCAAAAGCTTCTTTGTAATCTATGGTATTCAAATCAGCTTTTTTATAGATTATATGTTTTACTTTTGTGTAGGGTATTTTAGAATAGCTTAAGGTCTTAGATATTTTGTGAAAATCGAAGTAATCTGACTCTTTCATTTGTAGGACTTTAAATTTAAACTTCCATGTGGAAGAAATCGACGTTAGACTTTTAACCAAAGAAATTGGGCTCCATAATTTCAAATTTTTGATATGTCTTTCAATACAGCTGTGGACGCAATCAATTTCCTGTACTGTTCCGTGTCCGGGTTCGCTAAATTTTTGCTCAATGCATGTAAGATTTTTGCTATACTCAGAGCTCAAAAAGTGTTGAATAGCATAAGACATAATAGAGTTCTTATTTTGGACAACGCAACTATCTGACCATAAAATGATCTTCTTAATGTTTGGATTGTCAATCATTACTTGTTTTAAGATGCGTAATACTGCACAAGCGATATGTATACCAGCTCGGCCGGCTACAAATTCATTCCAAATCGCGTTATATACTGTTTTGGATTTGTCCAAATAAGCAGTAAGATTGTAGCATGCGAGCTTCGTCTTGTAGAAAAAATTAGAAATGTTTGCTTTTGGCAGAGATATAACATTCTCTAAATCGAACGTGATCACACCAATTTCTTTATTTCCGACATATCTTGTTCTATCCCTATCTTTTTCAAGTTTCCCAATATTCTTTTTCCTAAGATGACTTTCTTGCAGGCTGATCTCTTTTGGAGATGGATCTTTTTGGACTTTGAATTGTTCACACTTATCGCACAAATCCTTTTTGGGTTTGAAAAAGCTAATGTTAAATTCTGTATCGAAAATATGCGAGTATAATAAATACATACTAAAATCTATGTACGGACAAGAAACTGAGCCGGCTACACAAAGAAATAAAACTTTATTAACCTAATGCTGAAAGGACATAGAACAATATAATTCTTAATCGTGTTTAGGGGATATAGAACAATTTCATATTATATGTGGCTTATAGAACATGATATTTCTTAATATTGAAGAGAACAAGATAATTCTTTAAAGTAGTGTATTTATTTGGGATATATAACAAAAAATTACTGAAAACTTCCATATAGATCAAGATAATATTACGATCTTAACGGATATAGAACAAGCTAAATTTTTAAAAAATTTTGGTGTATATAATTCCATATTGTGAAAAATGGACATAGAACAAGATAATTCTAGGGTGACGAATTATCTACAATACTTTTTAATCTATAGGTAATTTGGCCCAGACTATCACTAGTGTTGTTTATTCTGGGAAAATAAATTAAGGAAATCCTAATAAAGATGGCGAACAAGTTTTTACGGAAAGAAATGCAGTTGGGATAAGGTTTGATAAAACACAAAAATTCACAACAATGTTTTTTTATATGAAAACTTAAAAAAAAAAATTTCCACTTCGTAAGACCAAATAAGATTAGTTATAAAGCATGCTAATAACAATTCGGCCCTTTCTGCCTCGCTAAACATTTTAAAATAAATTATAGTAAGAGATAGAAATATAGCGCTCGCCGAAAGTTACCTAAACGATTGGAGATATTTTACAAAAGGAACTATTTAGTTCCTAAAAAGTATATTTTAGTTATAAAAAGTTGGTTTATTCTTATTTAATTTTAGGAATTAAAAAATTATTTTTTAAAAATATTTTATTCGATATTATATACAGGTGTTCATTTGAAAACTTCCCACCACGGATTTATCGAAAACGACTGATTAAAAGAAAAAACGCCGAGACACGTCAAAAGATTTTTAACCAAAAACTACTTCACCCCCTTTTACCCTCTGTCCCCCGGGGTCATCCCCTTAAAAAATTTAAATGACAAGGGGTATCAAGTAATAGCTTGTTTGAAAGATCTTTCAAAGTGCTTTATTTTGACGTTTGATTTTTTTAAATCGGTCGATTCGTTTTCGAGAAAATAAGAAAAATCTTTATTTATCTTAATTTGTTCAGAAACACGAAAATATCACTTCTTATTTCAATAAGTGTTCAAAATGTTGCCCGATATTGGCCAAACAATGATATAGGCGATGTTCAAATTTCTGACGGACATTTTCAAAAACATGTTGTGGGAGATCATGGCAGCTTTCGATGATGCGTTGACGAAGTTCTTCCAAACTTTCAGGTTGGAGAGTGAAGACAATAGACTTCAAATGGCCCCATAGAAAAAAGTCTAACGGCGTCAAGTCAGCAGATCTAGGAGGCCATTCTATAGGCCCTCTTCGCCCTATCCATTTATCTGGAAACTCGTCGTCTAGCCATTGCCGAACCGGAAGAACATAGTGAGGAGGAGCGCCGTCTTGCTGGAAATATATTTCAGCCTCGTCAAGTATAGGGTTTCCATCGTCTTCGATTTGGTTTTCAATGGCTTCAGTGATAAGCGGATTGATGGTATTTTCCAACATGTCTAAATAAATGCCTCCATTTAAATTCCCATTAATAAACAATGGCCCAATCACTTTGTTTCCTAAAATGCCTGCCCATACATTAATTTTTTGGGGGTAATGAGTATGCTCTTCTACAAAAGCATGAGGATTTTCATTGCTCCAATACCTGCAGTTATGCTTATTAACAAATCCATTTAGATAAAATGTGCATTCATCACTGAAGCAGATATTCTTTACATGAATGGTATTATCATTAATCGCTGCAGTCATTTGTTCACAAAACTCAACTCGCCTATCGAAATCATCTTCGGTTAACTCTTGCAATATTTTCATTTTGAATGGATGAAATTTATGCAATTTAGTAGCTGTGTGTACAGAGCCTAATGAAATACCAGTCTCATCAACAATTTTGCATAATGAAGTATTAGGATTTATGCCAAAATGACCCAAAACTTCAACTTGAGCGGCTTCATCCAAAACTCTACGACGATTACGTTTTTTATTTGCAACAGATCCAGTTTGAGTAAATTTAGTAACAAGGTCCAAAATATACCTATGCGAAGTTATCTTTTCCGGATGTCTGGCGTTAAATGTGACGGCAGTTTGCCGAGCACATTGATTTTGGGCACCATAAATAAGAATCATTTCCATTCTTTCGGCTAGTGTGTAAACCATTTTGGAAGTAAAATCTGAATCAATAAATTAATTTTCACTATCCCAAGATTGTCACAAAGGTAACTGACAGCAAATTAAATTCTTTCTTTTTCTTAGCAACTATAAAAAACTAAACAGGTATAAGAATAAATACATGTTATCTGTGTTGATAAAAAGAAGGCGGAAAAAAATTCGAGTTGTTATTTGGTTGCTGCCACGTCTAATCTTCCGAATTGCTGTTTATGTTGGTTTTTGAACACTTATTGAAATAAAAAGTGATATTTTCGTGTTTTTTTTTCTATCTGAACAAATGAAGATAAATAAAGATTTTTCTAATTTTCTCGAAAACGGATCGACCGATTTTAAAAAATCAAACCTCAAAATAAAACACTTTGAAAGACCTTTCAAAAAAGCTATTACTTGATGCCCCTTGTCATTTAAAATTTTTAAGGGGATGACCTCGGGTGGCAGAGGGTAAAAGGGGGTGAAGTAGTTTTTGCTTAAAAAGTTGTCCCGTTTGGCAAATTTTTTGACGTGTCTCGGCGTCTTTTCTTTTAATCAGTGGTTTTCGATAAATCCGTGGTGGGAAGCTTTCAAATGAACACCAGGTATTTTTATGGGTAAACGGCCTTCTGTTACCGGAAAAAAGTATTGGATATAGACGCAAATATATGTTGTCAAGAAAACGACTTCGTTTGTGTATAGAAGATATGTTTTAGAGATAAAAGGAATTTTTTTTGTGGTAACCCATATACAAGGTGTCCGGAAATGATGAGCAAATAATTTAGGGGATAATTCTACACCGAAAATAAATGCTATCTATTCCTAATAATATTTTTTCGAAAATTGATTCTCAACGGAGTTACATCAGGTTAAATTTAAATTTTATTTGCAGTCTTTTTTTCAATACCTTTTGCCACGCTCATAATATTTTGACGAAATCTCGTATATGGGGCTCTTTCTGGAGGAGGAATACAAATTTTTCCACCGTTTTTTCGCATTTTGTAGAGGGCGCCACATAGGAGCATATACTTTAATTTCAATGGTCCCAACTTTTTTGTCCTACACTGTATGCGCATTTTGACTGAATATTTTTAAATTCTCCTAACCATCTGACATAAAAAAGGTTTAATATTTTTGTTTCGATAAAACTAACCGTTTTCGAGAAAAACGCTAAAATAACATTACGAAATCATTTTAATTTATTTTCGACCTTAAACATAGCATCAAAGGAAGGAATATTCCGTGGAGTTCGTCGGAATATTTTAAGAAGAATTAATTTATGCATTGAAGAGAAGGACATCACTTTGAACCTTTGATTTGAATGTTTAATTTATTGTTCTAGTAACTTATGTACAGGGTCTTCCAACGAGGACTGAACAGGGGCTCATTTTTGAGCTTCCTTGTATTTAAAGAAAAATCCAAAATAGCCAATCGATGTACTTTTTCCTGCAGAATTTAAAAATGAAACCAAAAATTTATTTGAACCAGAAACAAAAGAGTTACGCTATGGTTAAGGTGTATTTTAAATGGAACATAGCTTTTTTTATACGATTTTTGGAACGAGTGATTTTTTTTTTGTCCGTTCTGATTAAAATATTTAATATTGTGACAGCTATTTTTATTAAATTTTAATGTTTTATCCAGTATAATTTATTTTTAACCTGTTTAAAACATACACTAGGTAATAAAGGTATAATCACCTTCAAAGTCAAAAAATTTGACAAATTTACTATAATATTGCCGAAATGAAATATGCATTAGATGAGAGATTGCAGATTGTTATCTTGTTCTACAAATGCCAAGAAAATGCAAGAGAAGCAAGGAGAAGATTTATTGCAAATTTTCACAGAAATATATCCGTCAATACTATTCTAAGGATAAAGAACCTATTTGAGAAAAATAAAACATTACATGACAGAAAAAGAAATCCAACTCTATATCTACTAATTAAAAAAAAAACATTAATAATTTAATTGTTCAATGTGACCTCCGTTGTTTTCGAAACAAGTGCGATAACCTCTTTGTAGCCTTTCCAAACTTGCTGTTATAACATAAATGCATATTTCATTTCGGCAATATTATAGTAAATTTGTCAAATTTTTTGACTTTGAAGGATTCAAAGGTGATTATACCTTTATTACCTAGTGAATGTTTCAAACAGGTTAAAGTTAAATTATACTGGATAAAACATTAAAATTTAATAAAAATAGCTGTCACAATATTAAATATTTTAATCAGAACGGACAAAAAAAAATCACTCGTTCCAAAATTCGTATAAAAAAAGCTATGTTCCATTTAAAAAACACCTTATCCATATCGTAACTCTTTTGTTTCTGGTTCAAATAAATTTTTGGTTTCATTTTTGAATTCTGCAGGAAAAAGTACATCGATTGGCAATTTTAGATTTTTCTTTAAATACAAGGAAGCTCAAAAATGAGCCCCTGTTCAGTCCTCGTTGGAAGACCCTGTACCTATTTTAAAACTGCTAATAAAATTTAACTTTAACACCCCGTAATTCCCTTAATAATCAATTTTCAAAAAAATGTTATATGAAGAGATAGCATTTATTTTCGGTCTAGAATTATTCTCTACATTTTTTGTTCATCATTTCCGGCTTCCGGACATCTTGTATATTTAAAAGAAACTTGTATTAAATGATTTTCATCAGTGCGGCCAAATACCCATCTTTCGAGTACAATTACCTACGGTTTTACGTTAAAAACTTTGGATTAATAAATTAGTAAAAGCAGAAAAAGGAATATAGGCAAATTTGACTAAATTTCGGTTTTTGCTTTTATTAATTTAACAATCAAATTTTTTTTATCTTAAAACTTTAGGTACCTAATTGCGACCCCAAGACGGATATTTGGACACGGAGAAAACGAAAAATACCTAAACGAATTTTTGATTAAAAAAAAATTAAATGGCGAATGCATCACTCGTATTGGCTCTTAATTTTAACCAAGCACTCCCACTAAAAGTGTCTTCTTATTTTAGAAACAACTTACCGTACCTTCGGAAATATTGAAGCTTTCCATTTTTTAAACAAGAAAAAAAGGAAAAAAATTACCAATTAACATTAGATTTTTAAAAAACTTTTTAAATTTTATTGTGCTTCATACCACAAAAATTGGTAATTAAGTCGTGAAATCGTTTTTTTTTTTTTTTTTTTTTTTAAGTATTATTTCAAAATAGCTAATTAAACTTTAGAAAAAAATCATAAAAAAAATGGTTAAGCTGTAAATCCAACAGTTATTTTCTGTCTCATGCGTGACAAATAACAGAGGTAATGCCCATTATGTATTTAATTATTAAATGTACGTAATTATTATTTATTTATTCCTTTATTCATTGTTGCTTAAATTGGTATCGGGCTTATAAGCATTTCTATTGGAATGTGCTTTTGTGCACTATACTATAAGATGCGTGGCTAATATTTATGGAGTTTATATAGGCACACTAACTTCATAAGTTATGAGGTGGACACTCTTAACAATTTTTTTTTAATTTGGAAAATTATCATATTATGTTAAAAATTCTAAATATTGTTTAAATATTTATATCGCACCCTAAATGCAATACTACCCAACTCAAAACCCTAACTTTTGAAAAAGACGCTTTTAATGTTTTTATGGTGTGAATAACCGGATGTAGTTTTATAATCATTTAATGTTTTGCTACATTGTTTTTTGAACAAATTCCTTATTGTATAATCTTTCATGTAACGAATGAAAATTTTGTGTTTGTGTGTGTGTGTCCAATTTTTCGAAATTTGGTCTTTTATAAAAATAACCCTATTGCCAATTTAATTTATATAATATCTGAATTTACTTAATGCTAATAATTGAATTTTTTTTTTCTTTTCGAAAGTATTTAGATTTTTTTTTGATTTTTCTTTTTTCTACATATATTTTTTTTTTATTGTATTTTTCACTTTTTTTTATTGTAGTTTTTTCTTTCTTTTTTTTTTCTTTTTTTTTTTAATCTATTTATTATGAACAGTTTTTAAATAAAGCAGTGATTTCTCTATAGATTTAATTGCGTCTCAATTATAAATTGATATAATATTCTATACAGGGTCCTGCACCTCACCTCCCGTCTTCTATAGCTCACTTAGTAATTCAGTTAGAATTTTCATATTTTGCAGACCTTATCTATATCTTGGGGCGCATTTCAGGAAAATATTTTTTTTCATACAGGGTATTCCGAAAAAGTGTGACGTCATAAGTGTGTATTTTTTTAAATTATATGCCATATATTTTCTTACTTGTTTGGGTGCCTCCTATAGTTACCTACATACCCCTAAAATTTTATTGAAATCGATTCTGTATTATAGACAAAAAAAAAATGAAAACTAAAAATATCAGTTTTGCACCACTGGTATTAAAAATAAATAAAAAATAAAAATAATGCCTCGTTAATAAAATTATACAAAGGTTCTTATTATACAAGGTTTAACAGTCTCGTCAACCAAGTTTGATTATTACGAATTGTACAGGGTGTCCAAAGTTTAGTGTCAAACTTTGCAAACTTTAAAGCAATTTATTTTTCTTATTTCAAATAGAAACCCCTGTATTTTTTTATGTCATTCGATGGAGAATTAAAAATCAAACCTTTTTCCTAATTACAACCCTATCGCAATTTCTAACGCATCAAGACTTATTTGCAGAAAACTCATTTTATCAACTATTCAAACAGTCATTAATATGAATAAATATTGAAGGTGTCTTTGAAAAACAATTTATAGGTATTAAAGTTTATTAAAGTGACCAGATACCATTTTGACTTTAGTAATCTAAAAGTTTGAAATATTGTTAAATTGGACACCCTGTACAATTCGTAATAATCAAATTTGGTTGACGAGACTGTTAAACCTTATTTAATAAGAACCTTGGTATAATTTTATTAACGAGGCATTATTTTTATTTTTATAGACCAGTGGTGCAAAACTGATATTTTTTAGTTTTTATGTTTTTTCGTCTATAATACTGAATCGATTTCAATAAAATTTTAGGGGTATGTAGGTAACTATAGGAGGCACCCAAATAAGTAAGAAAATATATGGCATGTAATTTAAAAAAAATACACCCTTATGACGTCACACTTTTTTGGAACACCCCGTATGAAAAAAAATATTTTCCTGAAATGCGCCCCAAGATATAGACAAGGTCTGTAAAATATGAAAATTCTAACTTAATTACTAAGTGGGCTAGAAGACGGGAGGTGAGGTGCAGGACCCTATATATAATATGTACCTACTTTGATATTGTTTAGCGCCAGCATACAGTTAAGATATACTGGAAGACCCACCAAAGGAGATATATTTCTGAAAAACTTATTTCATTCATTTATTAATCTTGTGCACTTCAGAATCAAATGTTCCAAACCTCCCGTTTCACCACATTCACAATTATTGTCATTATTGGTTAAACCAATTCGTTTCATGTGCTTGTGATAATTATAAAGCATGAAAACTTCTTATACGTGATATTGTTCTAACATTTTTTTTTTATTTGATTTACCATAGAACTATGTTCTTTTTGATAAATCAGGAAAGTTATTTTTATAGGCAAGCCCCTTAACTGAATTTGAATATTGCTTCTGCCAACTTTGTGTCATTCCTAATTTCGCTTGGCTAATTAAATCCGTGTGAGGTATTTTAAAGTTTGTTACAGAGTCACAGATTGTGGCTTCTTTAGCTGCCTTATCAGCTAATTCGTTTTAATACGTTTTATTTTTCATTCATATTAATTTAATTCAAAAATAAGTTTTTTTTAGTTGTGTTTGTATTTTATTACGGTAATTATTAAAAAGTAATTTAAAATAACTAAGATTTTGAAATATTGGGAAACTAAATAATGACATAGTTATTGTTAATATAGGGTTTTATTATTATTCATATTAAGATGGGATTAACGACGCCATTTTCTATCGTCAATTCGATTTGCCCTATACTATTCACGATTCGCATGCGCACTGCAGTGCTGTGTTGATCCGAGTACTTAGTTATTTTTATGCTTTTGACATACGAAGAACAAAGACAGACATATTCTGGAGCTGGTTGAACAGGCAGGTCATAGTTTTGTTTACTTTCGTGTTTTGTGTTGTGTTAATTAATTAATAACACACGTGTTTCGTCATTTTTTCCAAATTTATTTAGGGGTTAAAGAAAGGTGTGTTGCCTATTTTGAGGGGTGTATACCTGTGACTGTCTATAGTTTTACGCTATATCGCTGGAAATTGGTAATATTAGCCAGTTTGTGATTTCGTGGTGATTTTGAAAATATAAATGGGTGGCAAGTTTTCAACGCACCCGCTAGAGAAAAATATATAAATAAAATTTGCGGACAAATGCCTCGCTTGGAAGAAATAAACATGCATTTACGAAAATATTGCCTCCAGGGAGTATAGAAAGGGGTATAAAAATTTCTATTTGAAAAATATTTTTTGTCATCTTTTCTTGAAATTCAGCATACCTAAATACCCTAAACACAAATAATGAAACACTTATTTTTTTTATTTTAAAGTCTGTTCCTAAATGGGTCATAAAAGTTTATATTGGAAACATATTTTTTTACGGACTTTCTTGACGTATTTCAATAAATTCCACCCCTAAAGTGTTCTAAGATTATTTTTTGATTGCTATACTAAATAAAAAATTAAATTTCTCACATTTAACCAATCTAAATTTTTTAACATGAAATTTATTTGTGAAGTTACAATGAAGTGTCTTCATTGAACCTGTTTTTTGCATTGTTGTTAATTCCAACGTGATGGCGTTGCGGCTTATTTACCACTTGCTATTTTATTAAGCATAGTTTAAATGCGCTGCAGTGTTATCAGTGGAGTAGCTTCGGGTTGTGGCATTCTGGCTAGCCAAGAATATTTTTCGTTGATATAAATTATACGGACGTGATTAGGTAGGTACTCTACTTTTTATAAAATTTATTTTTGTATAGAGACTGTCCGCGGATAGGGTTTACAATAGAACATATTTTAATGGATGAAAAATTTAATTTTTCGGGAAAGTCATTCTTGATAAAAAGTTTTGCTTGTAAAAAAATGCAATTCACGAAAAGAAAATTTTGATTTTTTATACAGGGTTCGCAAAAACTTCAAAAACATGATTTTTCTTTAAGAGTAAACTACCTTTATTTTTCATTTTTGACCAAAATGCCAATTAAAAAACTTATTTAGAATAACGTTGGTAATTTAAATTCGAGATTTAAAATAAATCTTCGATTTTTTTAGTTTTTTTAATTTATAGAAGTAAAAGAATTTTTTTTTGGATAGCAGCGTAAGCGGTCGAAATACATACCTACATTACCAATGAGAGAGGGGTATCAAAAAGATTCAAAAACTGATTTTTGTTGTTATAAAGAAATATGTATTTTTAATTTCACAAATGAAATGACCCTGTATTTTTAATTTCACAAATAAAATGACCCCGGAAAGCCTATCACAAAAAAATCTTAAAATGACAACAAATAATAATTTCATAATTTGCTATTCAAACACTCCCCCTCCATTCAACACATTTTTCCAGCTGTAAACGTAAAGCAAAGTAATAAAAAGGTAAAAAAAATCCTTGTTTTTACAAAGGTAGGAATGCATATAAAATTTTAAAATAAGATACACACCCCACTCATTATGAAAGTAGAGTCTAATAAAATTTTATATTAATATTATTATTAAGCAGCAAAATTTCCATTTACCTCTAACAATTAAAAAAACTAAAAAAATCGAAGATTTATTTTAAATCTCGGATTTAAATTACAAACCTTATTCTAAATAAGTTTTCTAATTGGCATTTTGGTCAAAACATTTTCTTAAGAATGACTTTTTTTCGAAAAATGAAATTTTTCAACCATTTGTGCTATTGTAAACCCTATCCGCGGACAATCTGTATATGTCACAATTTAAAACAATCCACATTGCCTTATTTTGCAAAATTTGTAATTTATCAAATATTTTCTCACTAGCACAATATAAAATAGAAGAATAATAAAGAAAATGTGGTAAAATAATATGTATATAGTATTAACTATAGTTTTTTTAGAAAACAAACTTAAATTTGAACTGATTCTTTTAAAATAACCTACTTTTACTTTGTAACATAAAGGAGGGGTAAATTTCATGAAGACACGAAAAAAGTATGCCAAATTATAAATAAACGCAGCCGTAGTTCTGTATTTTTTAAGCAAATAAAGAGGCTTCCTTATTTCTTTATTAAATTTAAATTTCACCATAAACATAATAGAACCAGGTATTTTTAATTAAAATAATACCAAGAATATAGATTCCTCATCATTATTAAAACATACCTATATAATCTATTTCATTACAGATCGTTTATAACGCTCTTAGTATAGCAAAAATACTTCTTACTATAAAGTAACGGTTTAAAAAGCACAAAATACAACAAATGAAACTAAACTAAACTAAACTGAAAATAAAGTGAGCATTAAAAAGCTTAAATCAAGTAAACAAACAACCTTATCAACAACATGTTTCCTTTTTTTTTTAAACAGTATGCGCTGGCAACACCCAAATTTTATTGTAGTGTCAATTGTTACTAAAATGGACAGTTTTTTCTGGTTTTCTAGATTACCGAAAAGCAAAAGTAAATAGTGGGTCGTATTTCTTTTTTTATGCCCTTTCTAACGAGCTATCACAATGTCATACCTTTACAATCTATCTGAAAGTTCGAAAAATTGAAGTCTGAAAAATGCATTTTTTAGGCACGAGCATGAAAGTTTGCAGAACAACGAACGACCAATTTAGTTGTACCGATTAGATTAGGAACCTGCTCATTTAGTTTTAAATTTTATTTCCTTCGCAAAAGTGTCAATGAAAACTATAAAATATGACTTTTTACCACCGACATTTAAATTTAATGTTGATATCTCCATTCATGTAGCTATAAATTATTGATGTGTGGAAGTCAAATAAAATGTAAAATCCTATAAACACATAAGCAAACAAGTTTAATATTTTACTCTGTTTTAAACGACTACTAACCAATGCTACAAACAAAAGTTTATGACATAATTTAAAGACTCTATAGGTCAGTTTTAGTACTTCCACTTTCATACTGTGTAAATACCTAATAGGCGGCAATATAATTAACTTAAATAAACTGGTAAACAAATAAAAACACGAAATTGCCATCATAAAAATGCTAGAAGAGATTGTTGGACTTCAATAAATGGATTTGTATTTTGCATTTCCAACCATCGGTAAATTATGGTTTTCTCTTGTGAATTTCTTATGATGTTCACGTTGTGAACCGTGTTCGTTATTAACTAAGTTTTTTGTGGTTTAAAGGTGTTTTTTAATTAATATTCTCTAAAATTTCTTCGGTCTGGGTCAAGTGTATTAGTGTATCGTACTAAAAATTACGAAAAATATCTTAGCATGTCGAAAAACCTTCGAAATAGAAATCCGTCTGCCAGCCAATGTGACGCGCAGGCGCAAAATGAGCTCGTCTGTAAAATGGAACAAATGGAGGAGAATTTTAAAAGAGGCTTAGAGGAACTCCGCAATCAGTATGTGCAAAAAATACCTCTGATAGGAGACAATCAGGAAATCAGCGAACTTACTGAAAAATATAATGCGTTTGAAAACTCCACGCAACAGTCATTAGAACAGCTAAAAAAGGAAATTTCAGCTTTTCGCGCTGCTATTGACTCTATACAACGAGAAGCCATAATTGTTAAAAAGCGTAACAATCTAAAAAAATTAATTTTTCATGAAATACGTGAAAAGGGACATCAACAGATAATTGATGATATTTGCAACGCAGTCACTGGGCATTTAGGTCTAACGATAACAAAAAATGATACCAGTTCCTGCGCCCGAATAGGTAAATTCCAAACAACAAATAATCAATCCAGCAATCGAAATAAATATCGACCTATTTAAGTTGAATTTACCACGCAGTGGAAGCGGGACGATGTGTTTTACGCAAAGAAGAAATTTATAAAATCGGGAATAGTTGTGAGTGAAATGCTTATTAAAAATCAATATGACTTATTTCTTAAAACTCGCGAAGTTTATAAAAATAATGCATGGACCATACGGGGCGACATATTTGTTTATACTAACAACAATAAAGTGTGTATAAAGAATGCCAATGACTTGCAAGCCCTTATTTTAAAACAATCTTAAGAAACCCAAGTGAGTCAATAAATAATATCGTTACAATTGAAACACGGCTTACTAAATTCTGTATAATTTAATTTTTTTATCTCCCCTCACATTTCTATATCTACTAAAAGCGCATAAGCGGTTATTGGTATTTTTTATGCAAAAATTTAGAATCGCACATCTTAATGTCCGATCCTTAGTCACTAAGTTAAACGAGTTGAGGGATGTTGTAGTGGGTGGTGATTATGATGTGGTGGCTGTGACGGAGACCTGGCTGAGCGATGCTATCGACTCTAAGGAGAGGTACAAATTCCTGGATATTTATTGGTAAGGCAAGACCGTGTAGGTAGGGGTGGTGGAGCAGCTATTTATTTTAAAAAAAGCCTAAATGGGGCGCGAATTAATGATTTGAGGAATAGTGCAGATCATGAACAAGTTTGGTTAAGTTTAAATCTTAATAAGGAATCGTTTGTCTTTGGGTGTATATATCGCCCACCGGCCTGTAATACAAATGAATTTTTAAAGGATTTTGAGGAAAATGTTATGGCACTGGTCCCAAAATTTGATCATATTTTTTGCTTAGGCGATTTTAATATTAATCTTATGAATTTGAGCACTAAAGATACCTCGGATTTTACTCACTTTTGGAAGCAACTGGTCTTAAACAAATTTATCAATAAGCCTACAAGAATAGCTGCGAATAGCTCAACTCTTTTAGACCTTATAATAGTACCTGAGAATCTACCCATAGAAATATCAGATACCCGATCAGTTCCAAATATTTCCGATCATGAATTGGTTTATAGCGAATTCCTCTTACTTACACATAAACCTAAGCCTATTATTAAGGAATATAGAGATTTAAAAAATGCTAATTATGCTCAATTTTATGCCGATTTACAATCTATCCGGTGGAGAAATATTTTTGATTATAATACTATAGACCAAAAAGTACAATTTTTTAACGAAAATATGTTGGCTTTGCTAAACATTCACATGCCTTTACAGGCTGCTAGGATCATAAAAAAAAACGATCCGTGAATCACAGATACCGTGCGCGATATGATTGTAACAAGAAATAATGCCTTGGCTCGTTTTAAAAGATCTAAACTGCCAGCACACTGGGATTACTACAAAAGTATCAGAAACCTAGCGACACTAACAATTCGTAGGGAAAAAGGCTTTCTTCGAAGCTAAGTTACAAAATACGCCAAACGTGTGACAAGATTTAAAAAAATATCATCTTCTAATTAAATAATAATAATATAATTGAATTTCCAGATACTCTAAAAAAACCCGAGGAACTTAATTTATTTTTTACGGTAGATCGTCCTCGATCTAATAATGCACACCTACTTAACACCTACAAAAATGAGCTTAATGATAAGGTTACCTCTATTCTAAGTCTCAAAGAGGTGTCTGAGGCTGACGTTTTTAAAATACTAACAAACATTAAATCGGGGGCTGAGGGAGTTGACAATATTGGCAGTTATATTCTAAAAGTCAGTTGTCCTTTTCTATTACCATACATTACTTACATTATTAACTATTGTATTCGAAATTCAGAATTTCCTGATGTCTGGAAACAGGCTCTAGTGACACCTCTGCCCAAGGTCTCGTCGCCCAAGGAATTTAAGGATCTCCGGCCTATCAGTGTTCTGCCCTGTATGGCGAAAGTCTTGGAGAGGGTAGTAAACGTTCAACTGACTAAACATATTGAAAGTAATAATATCCTTCCTCAAACACAATCTGGATTCCGCAAACATCATAGCTGCGCCACAGCTTTACTAAATGTTAGTGACGATATTTTTCATGCTATTGATGACAGTAAAATAACCGTTTTGGCATTGCTGGACTATTCTAAGGCTTTCGACACTATAGATCATCCCTTACTTTTAGCTATTTTGCATCATGTGGGACTGTCTGATGGGGCAGTTAAGTTTTTCACCAATTTTTTGTCAAATAGATCTCAGTCGGTGCGCGTCGGAGGTATGATATCGACTCCCCTCATAATTAGGAACGGGGTGCCACAAGGCTCCACTCTATCTCCTCTTTTCTATGCCATTTATACATCATCTCTCTCAAACTCTTTAAAACAATGTTTAGGTCAATACTATGCTGACGACGCGCAGGTATATAAGTCATTCAGCAGAAACGATACGGTTGAAAGCTGTAAATTGATAAGTTCTGATTTAAACTCCCTAAATAAACTGTCTTTAGAACATTCCCTTGTATTAAACCCAACGAAGTGCTGTGTGATGGTTTTTGGACGCAGGGCCGATCTAGACTCGGTCAAAAATGACATTAAAATTGTGATTGATGACACTATCCTGCTAGTGAAGGAGAATGTGAAAAATTTGGGTGTGACTTTTGACAGTTCTTTAAGATTTAATGCGCATGTGTCAAGTTGTATACAAAAAGCCTTAATTAGACTAAAATTCCTATATCATATGCGACACTTTTTGTCACGTAAGGTTAAAACACTTCTGTGCGACTCCCTCGTGCTCTCATTGTTTAGCCATGGCGACGTTGTGTACGGAAACTGTCTTACCGCAGTCGACAAACGACGAATACAACTTGTTCAGAATTCTTGTCTAAGACTTATTTATGGAGTAAGAAAATATGAACACATCTCTCATAAGCTGGACGAGTCGCACTGGTTGAATATGGCGGAGAGGAGGGAGCTGCACCAGGCCTGTTTCTTTTATAAGATCTTATGTTTAAAATGCCCTGCATATCTGTATAATCGTATTAACTTTCGAACTGATGTACATACTCTTAATACTAGATTTAAAGATAGAATAACACCGCCACATCACCACACTGTAATCTTCGAGCGAAGCTTTACATATAATATTGCTAAGTTCTATAACTCGTTGCCAGATAAATTTAAAAATCTAATCACCCTCTGCATTTAGGTTAAGTTATACTAAATACATCTTGAATAAAGGTCTATAATTAACATGTTCCCCATACATCCTGTTATTCCGTTATATATACAGTTAGATACCCATACACCGCTAGGTTAGGTTAAATAAGTTAGGAACAAGCTATAGGTTAAGTTGATCAGGGGGTATCTTAGGATGCCCCATCTGGACTTCGCCTATTTCAGAGTAATATATGTACCCTTAATTTTCTTTATTTGGTACTTGAACTAGAATTTTTTTTTAATTCTGAAATAAAGACATTTATTATTATTATTATTATTATTATTTCCAGAATGAAAATAATGTTGTTGTTGTTTAATTGTTATTTTTACTTTAATTTAGAAATAACAATAAACTTACCATAGATTTACCGAACTCGTTTTTTTACTTTGTTTACGTATAATTTAACCAAAGAAGCTGCAATTACTGAGTTGTATGTTTACAATGTTTATAATTTTTAATAACTTAAACCAAAATATTATACAGGTATCATAATACGTCTTGATTTTTGAATTTGAAGTGTGAATCATCTAAAATACAGTGTTTGTTTAAAGGTTGTAGACAATGATGTATCTATTCCTCAAAATCTAAAATACAATCTTGCTTAAATGGGAAATGAAAAAATCTTATTTTTATTTAACGAAGAAGTAAAGCATACAGTCTGCCTTACTAGATTTATTAAACTAAGCATGTTAGAATGAGCAAACATGATATCTTTCCTTTTTCCTAACTTAAAAGGTTCAAAAGCAAGATTGCTCACCAAAAAAAAAATTTTCAGTTTATTTAGGTACACTATTTTTAAATGTTAAAATATTTTCTGGAACTTTTTCTCTGGAATGATATTCGACAAGACTATTTCACGAGAAAACAATAAAAGCATATTGTTTATTTAGCAAATTAGAAACTTTATTTACTTAAGTATTATAATATTAAACGTACAGTTGTTATAAGTAATAGTTTGTCCATTCTTTTCTATCAAAGCATGGTTTTGGGTATGATTGACTTGTAATTTGAGAAGTCCGCATGCTTCATTTGTTATTCTGAGATTTTCGATGAGCTTCAGATGATCACTAGGATCTAGCTGCAGATATGGTTTCAAGGAATTTGCGTTTGAGTGGCCTGTTAACTTAATCAACTCTTGTTCCCCAACACATTGTTTAAATAGGGCAGATACAGCAGAAGATCAATGAGAATGATTTGTTATTTTATGCTTCTTCGTATCTATTCAAATTCTTTCCGCTGAAGTTTTAGTCCACTTAGATAGGTACTGGTATTTATTCCTATAGTGGAGTATTTTTGAGCCAACATCCCTTCTGCCAGTTTGGATGAACGGAGAGAAATAGTCTGTCTGTGGAAATGTTTGGTCCTCTTTTTTCCAATAATTTTAAAAATAGTCTTACAGGGCATAAGTAAGTCTTTGTTTGATGAATTTCTTACCAACCATTTGCTGTTTGCCTTTTGACCCATCTTGAGCTGTCTTGGAAAATATGCTGTTATATTCAGTTCGTCCGGTAAATTCTCCCATGGTAGGTATCAAACTCCTTTTGAAAATATTGAATTTTGCAATTTACGGCCTCATTGCCTCTCCAAGCTAGTTCAAATGAGCAGAGATGGAAAAACGTTTTTTGTGCTTCATCGGGGGTTTCTTTATTGTATATTTGCATTATTGTTAGTAAATCTTTGGTAGATAATGCTTTTGAACTTACTTTTCTCTTTTGCTGACAACTTTGGAGCTGCTTTCTTTTTGCGTCTCTTGCCATTCGCGCATTTTTAAAGGAAATATCCGTAAAAGGGTCAATCTTCACTTCGTATTCTGTAAAATACATTTCTTGAATCATTTTTGCTGTAGTGTTCCATATAGCCTTTACAGAAGATTCCTTATAGTCTTCGCCATTACCCTTCTTCATTTAAAGACGTATTCTTCGAGGATTTTCGCCAGTTCCATCAAAGTAGTACATTTTTCCAGTTTATAATTTTTCACCATTAGAACCTCTGAGAACTGTGCCCAAATTGAGTTCTTGGATTTCTGTGTGTTAAGAGGAATATTTTCAGCTATCGATTTTTTTATTTCTTGGATAGATTTTGGCACCCAAATCTTGATTTTCGTTTAAATTGCTCATTTTGTGTTTTTCAAACCAGGATGACATTTATTGTCAAACTAACAATATTTAGTTTTTACCTAACATCTACCAAAATTATGCCGCTGAAAAACCATCTTGTTGATTTTGTCCAGGTGTATAATATAATTAAGAGTTTTTCCACTAGAAAACAGGCCGTTGCTATGATATTTTGCCTGTATAAAACACTCTAGTGAAATAGTCCCATGCATGTAAAAGAATTTCCACTGAGGATGAAGGCCTTTGCCTTCGAAAGATCTTCGGAATATGTATAACTACCTATGCATTATTACTTCCGCTTTTTGCTACATAGGAAGATGATTTACTGAGAGATGGACTACTTTCAAAAAAATCAAAAAATATTATTTTTGTACAACTGTCAAAAAAACTGACTTTTTGTTGTGAATGAATGCACAAAACGCCTCTTCTTTTCTCCATCAAAAAACTTTATTTTTTCAATGCTGGAAAAATATATTGATGTTTTCGTATAAATTTAAAAATTAATTTCCAAAATATTTTTTATTGACACTTTTATAATCAAACTAATATTCTCGATTTTTCCTCCAAATAATACATCAAAACATTTTCTGATACGGTTTTTACCTTCTTTATGTTACACCATTCACGAAACTGAGAGTAAGTATACTTTCTCATATGGTATTTTTGATTTAGCGGGCTAAAGATTTGATACAACGATCTTTGCCACATCCGCTATTTCTTGAGCGTCTCGCTATCGCTATCAGATACTATGGTACTGGACAAACTTGAGCAAAATATTGCAAATTTCTTGACACGAAAAATGATAGATTTGACAATCAATAAATTTAAAACAATTGCAGGTTTTTAGAAAATCAGAACAGGTGTAAAAAAAACCTTAAAAGCTTTGAATTTTAATTTTTGCTCTAAACACCATAAATAGTTACAGAAAATAGTCTAATGAATATATAATTAATAAAATAGTTAATAACAAACCGTTTTACCAGAAATGTTGTTTTTATTTCGCGCGAAAAAGTGTTTTTCTGGCACATTATTTGATTGAATTTTTGACCTCGACCTGACGGTCTCGGTCAAAATTGCTAATCTCATGTGCCAGTAATAACTATTTAATTCATTATTTGCAAAACAAACGTGTCTTTTAAAATATGATTTTGCTTAGATTTAAAGGAACACATGTCAATACTAAATCCTTAAAAATAAAACATACATTTAACTTGATTATGGAGGACTTGAGGTAGGAGGCCGATCGCAATGCATTGGATTCGGTCCCAAATTAGAATCGGTAATTCAGCTTTACGAGTTGCCATAAGATGGCGCTCGTGTTCGAAGTGGGCTATAAAATAAATGGTTTCTTATGGACGCGATAACTATTTTTATTTAAATTAGTTCTTTAAGGAACAAATAAGGACTTTTATATGAATTTACACTTACTTTGTTATACTTATTAGTAAACTCGGCCTGTATAAAGTTCCAACGATGCTTGGTTTTTAAAATACAGGGTATTAAACATTCTAGCTACAGAGGTTTTTTTTAAAGTGAGCTTACCTTTGGAGCTAGAAAGATACTTATTTGGCTTTGTTTCTTCTTTGAAGAAGATCCTGTCTTACACCCCGACACAAAGCAAACTCTACTTTTATAAATTGTACCATTATTCATTATAAATATGGAAATTAATTACAATACAACGTTATTTGTCTTGTCTTGCCTTCAAACATTATTTGTTATTTGGAAAAATAAAATGTCAATTGTCAAAAGTAAAACCACAGAAAAATAAAGGGTTTAAGTAAAAGTTAAAAACTATGGAGGATCTAGTTTTCCAAATTAGAAACGAAGAAGAAGAAGACAACATCAGCCCACTTCGGACGCGAGAGCCATCTATCGGCCAATAGCGAACTAACCAAAAAACTGGGACAGAAATTGAAAATGCTGCCATTGTCGATCGGCCTCCTACCCTCTAGTTCTCCATAAACTTGATGCATGTCATTTAAAATTATATTTTTTTTATTAGGCTTATAGAATTAATACAGATTATGATTGATCATATATTAACCCACGTAGGATATTTAGACCCAAATTGGACACATATTATTTTCTCAGAAACGTTTCGAAACATTTTCGATTCAAATATCAAAATTGTGTAGCGAAAAATAATGTGTTCGAAAATTTCGCACATTTTCGAAATTCTGTTACTTTAAACATTTTTGAACTGTTTATTACGAAAAATTTTACAAGCCACAGTGTCGATACAGTTAACACACGCAGAAATTAATATTTTTCGAAACATTTTTAGATAAAATTGTGAAGTTATGTATGACGCATGCGTTCCTAAATTGTAACGACTAGCGACACATTTTCGATTTAAGTAAATCGACTCAAATAATATATAATAATATTATAGATATATAGACTTTTGCCCCAGCACGTGGATACGTGGACGTGAATAACCTTTTGACTTTTGAAAATGTGTAACTTTTTAATTGCCTTTTTTGGTTTTAAATTAACGTCTCACGGGGTTACTGAGGTTTAATCCTCAGTACTCCAAAAACGCTTTTTACCACGTAATATTATTGTGATAGGTACTACAATTTTATCCTGATAATGTCTTAGAAAGGATTTTTCTTCCCCATTTTATTTGGTTGGTTTAGACCCCCTTTAATAACGTTTTCAAATACTCAGTATATGGTTTACCCATTATCAATTTTCTTCTTATCATGTTTCCTCTACACTCCAATTTTTTTAATTAAAGCATAAAAGCTCCATAAAGGTTCTAATTTTCTCTTTCGCTAACACCATCAGCATAAAATGAATTTTTCTGTCTAATGATGAAGAACGTTTCTACGTTCGAAACATGTAGAGACCTTTAAACTAAGAATTTTTTATTCTATTAAACTTTGTGGAGGAAGACTTTGTGTTTTTCTTTCCTTTTCATATAATAATATTGTTAAAGTTGGTTTTAAGTCCTGCATCTTTTAAAAGTTCGTAAAGTTGTCACATTATTTCCATTTTACCCAATTCAATTTAAAAAAGAAAGTAAAATTTTAGAAATATTTTCAATTTTATTTTTTTTCAAAATATTATTGTTTCTGGGAATGCAAATGAACTAAGAGCGCGTTAAAAATATAAAGTTAAATTACTAAATTACATGATAAAATTTATTTCTTCGTGTTAAATAAATGGTAAAAAAAATAAAAAAATTATAATTTACACTTTCCACAGATTTTTATTTTGACTCGACATATTTCGCAACACAGTTGCTTCTTCAAATGAGTACTTAAAAATTTTTTTTGTGAAACATGTCGAGTCAAAATAAAAATCTGTGGAAATAAGTGTAAAATTTTAATTTTTAAATTTTTTTAACATTTATTTAACACAATTAATAATGGATTTCCACCAAGTAAAAGCCGAATCAATTCTATTTATTTCGTCAATGTTTTTTGTTTTTGTTTTTAATAACTAGGTAAGTGAAATTAATCATAACTTAAAGTCGCCACAGTGGATCTTTTCCCGTGCGTCATCAATCAACGATCAGGACTCAACGTGGTTAATAACTCTGCATCCTTATTTATTACAGTAACAAGTTTGAATAAAAGCATAAAAGAACGTTTCCAAGATTCCGCAATAATATAACGTGCTAGACAAGAATAAAACTATAAACGTCAATTAATTACTTTTTTTATTTGTTTAGTTGACTACCGTTGTATTTTAGAACGTCCTTGTCAACCTTGTTTTTATCTGCCAATCTAATTCGTATTTTGTAAATTTGTGTGCCTTAAAACTGTTTTTTTTTCCTAAAAATAGTTCTTTTTAGAGCTAATTATATCCACCATCTGTTTTGGCGATAAGTATTTATGAATTTTTATAATAATTTATTTATTTTAAATATTCTAACCGTGAAAGTTCTTTGAAAAGTTTACGGCAGTGGCTAAATTCCCTTAAATGAAAGGATGTCAAAAATTTGACTTTTGCGATTTTAATAGTCAATAAAACACCAAACTTTTCTAGATTTTAAGCTTTAAAAATAGTATTAAATGTATTAACATTTGTTTGTCAATTTCTTTTAGATAATAGAGAATGCCGGGCAAAACTCAGAATTATAAATAATTTTTCGGGATATTATGTAGGTACGTCAAACGGTAGGCAGGCACGTCCATTTTATGAACTTAGACTTAGTTTTGACTTTTCTCGTCTCGTAATTTTAATTTGATTCATACGATTTTGATGACGTGAAAGTGATGACGCACGGGAAAAGAACCACTGTGGCGACTTTATATAGCAAATACACTTTTAACAAGTGCATTATGACGAAATTATTTCGTCTTCATATTATTTTTTTTTCTATTGCCTGCAGTTAATTCGAATTTAAACAGGGCCCTTAATTTAAGATTGAGAATAAACACATTTGATATAACATTGCCGAAACATTTTCGACACAATTTCTATAAAAGTTTCGAATATATATGAGTCGAAACAGCGAAAGTCAGAGTTAGTACCAACCACTCGGAAACACGTGCAATAATAGCTCCATTTAAAATGTGTAAGTTTCGAAAATGTTTCCAAATTTGTAGCAAACAGTTTCCTTTTTGTGTCGGAAACAGAAACATAGGTTTCAATACATTTACCAAAATATGTCTAAAAATGCTATTTGGGAAGGTATCCTTACCTATGCTTGGAAATAAAACAAAACATGCGGTTAATCATAGATAATATCATTATGAATCGATTTGAAACAAAGCTTGGTGTGTCGTACAATATATCATTATGTGCAGAGTTTAGGTACTTTAAATGTGATTTATTATATAGGTACCTACCTAAAATATCCTTATGCCCATATTGGTAGGTACTTACCTATATGTATGGTTCCATACAAGTCAAATTAAAATTATACCTTTTAAATATTTTGACATACCTACTATTTAAATGACTTTAACTTGACATTCAAAAGTCTTAGCTACTTATTTATATTATCACAAAAAAAATTAATACCTATTATGTTAGATGCTAGGTGAGTTGTATTTGTTTCCATAATGAAATAATTTGTTATATTTTTAACAATTATTGTATTAATTTATATTGACTATTTAATTATAATTATATTAATTAAAAATATATTAGTTTTCTAATAATGATTTTCTAGCTTCTTTGCCAAAAATAATGAAATGTAACATTTAATAATTGCATTGTACCTACATACAATTCATAAAAATAATTTAAATAATTTTATTAAAAAGTTTATTTGTAAATAGTAGATAGGTATATTTTACATGCAGGTATAGAAAGGTTGGTAATAACATAATTTAAATTTATAAAGTTTTCTTATCACATATTGTAAAAGGTAGGGATTGTGTCAATTGTGTGAGAAAGTTTCTCCAGTGCAAGTACATTAAAATATTCTTATCTTTAATTCTTATTAACTGTTATTAGAATATCTTCCAAAAAAGCCAAATAATTCTTTCTAAAAATGGTATAAGTATCGTACAAAATACCCTTATGCATATTTGGTCATACCTATACCGGGTGTTTCTTAAAAGACGTTCACCCTTATAAGTTTTTAATATGTATAGATATTAAAATGAAGTTTTGAGATTATGCATAAGAGATAAGTCTGCATTTATTGGCATTATTATTAATTTGTTAGCTCTTCCGGTTTGACCGGAAGTGACCTTGACTTTGATATTTTAAATGGGACTTCTTGTAGGTATATTTTTACTTATTTGGGTTCACCATTATGGTTGAAATGACACCTCACTTGTCATTTTTTGACGTGTTATAACATTTTTATGTTTATTTTTTATTTTCAATCTAGAGTACTACAGATTAATTAAATCTGTTAATTTATAGTCAAGTAGTAAGTATATGAAAATTAAAATTATGTCATAATAATTGACTTTTTAAGTGTCACCAGCGTTTAAAAAATTAAATTTTGTTTTCTAGAGACGTTTATTCCATTTTTCCAAATGGAACGATGGTGGTTCACTAGGATATTTAAAACAAGCTTTTTTTCCAACATATTATTTGATACCATACACACCTATATATGCTATTTTAAAATTTACACTGAAAAATTTGCCTCAAATCCCAATCGCAAATTTAAAAGCGTAAGGTATAAAATATAAAAGCGGCTTTGAAATACAATGGAATGGTTTTGAAAAGCAATACTTATGGCTTTCATTTTAAGTTGTAATGCCATTAGTTTATAAAACATACAATACCCAAGTACTTAAGTACATACAATCTTGCGGCTTCAGAAGAATTTTTCTGGTCACTCCAGAAATTCGGAGCATATCAATTTGTTCATTTAAGTATAGTAAAACTAACCATTTTATCTCATTTACAATGTAAGTTTAATAAACGAAAACCATTTCATTGTTTTTTAAAGCCGCCTTTATATTTCTTTAGAAAAGACAAGGGCGGCAATAATGCATAACGTTTTTAAATTTGCGATTGGGACATAAGCCAAATTTTTTCGTGTCAATTTTAAAAAAGCATAGGAGTGAATGGTATCAAATTGTTGAAAAAAAAATGCTCGTTTTAAATATATCCTAGTAAACCACCATCGTTCCATTTGGAAAAATGAAGTAAACGTCAAGAAAAAAAATTTAATTTTTTAAACGCTTGTGACACTTACCTACCTACTTAGAATTACTTATTATTGCATAATTTTAATTTTCATATACCTCCCACTAAACACAACTAGAACATTGACATTCTAAGAATGTTCTCTATAAATCCTGAACGTGACAAACATTCTAAGTATATTCCAAGGTATATTAAGTGCATGCATATCTTTTGATAATGTTCTTGAAATGTTCTAGCAATGTTCAAAATAAATCTGCTTTCGTAGTATATAAATAGAATATTCTTGGAAATATCCTTATAGAATATTCATCGAATATTTTTCTTGGAATATTCTGAATATCTGCTAGAATGTTCTAGGGGTGTTCGAAATAAATATACTTTATTGGTACACAAATAGAATATTCTTAGAATACGTCCATGAAGAATATTCTAGGCATATTCCTAGAACATTCCCTGAACATTTTCTGCCAGCTCTGAGGAATGTTCTGTAAATGTTCCTAAAATATTCTTTGGTATGTTCCTATAACGGTATTAGCACATTCTCTTTCACATAGTATAACGAATATGCTAAGAATTTTTTCATAAAATATTATATGCATGTATAGTAAGAACATACAATTCTGCATTTCAGGCACATTTATATTATGTGAAAAAAATTTGCTGTAATCTATATGTAGCATGTTCCATGAATGCGATTAGACCATTTATAGAATATCATTAGAATGTTTCAATCTACTAGAATAATAATCTTAGCATGTGCTATGAATGTGTTTGTGTTTAGTGGACTACTACTTGACTATAAATTAACATATTTAATTAATTTGTAGCATTCTAGATTGAGAATAAAAATAAACATAAAAATGTTATAACACGTCAAAAAATGACAAGTGAGGTGTCATTTGACTCATAATGTTATGCTGAATCCCCATAAGTAAAAATATACAATATGTCCCATTTAAAATACCAAAGTCAAGGTCACTTGTGCTAACAAATTAAAAATTATGCCAATAAATGCAGACTCATCTCTTATGCATAATCTCAAAATTTCATTTTTATATCTATAAGTACAGAAAAGTTATAGGGCTGAACGTCTTTTGAGAAACACCCGGTAGGTAATACCTATAAAAATTATCATGCACATCGCTTAATTATATTATTTTTAACAATAGTTGGTATGACCTACTTATAAAATATTATATTTGCAGAAACATTACTGATTATTCAAAACGTTCCATTTTTAATTTTGTCCAACCTGACATGAAAATAATGGATGCGCGGAAACTGGTTTCATGAACTAATCGATTTAACTTAAAATAAAATATATCGATACTGTCCCCATTCCTGCGTACACGTTTCCTTTTGTGAAAGGATCAAAACAAAAACACATAATTCGATCATACTCCCATAGTCATGGAAACTAAACTTGGCGTGGCTACATTCCGTTAGCTCCGGCAATTTTATGATGGTTTCTCTCACGGCGGCCAATGACAGCAGTTTAGGCGGGCTTACGTCAGGACAAAGTGCTAGTTTCTTCAAGCTTATTGGCAAGCGCCTGTGACGTCATAATTTATAGCATCATAAATTCTGTTGGGCTGACGCGGTTGTGGTAGACAGCCATAAAGTATTTTGTACGGTATTCGGTTTTAAATGCGGAACACTTTGGAGGAGTTCTAGTATATACGTTTCCTTTTTTATCTTACAGTTAAACTATAAAGTGAATATGCGATTATTGAAACAGGCGAGATAGAAAGACATTTTGAATTGGGGTTGGCGGCCATGATTAAGGAAGTTATTGATTGGCACGAATAGTTTGAGTTCTTGATCACAGAGGTCAATGCAGGAAACTGCACGTTTGTTGAGAAATGTTCGATCAGCTGACGGTAGGGGGTGCAAGTATAGATTGTTTTAAATAAATATCGTATGCGGTATCAGTAAAATATTATTAGCGCAATGATTTGATAGGTAAAGTCCTTCAGTTTTAGAAAGAAAGTTAATCACACTAGGTACTGGCGCATTCGCCGTTTCGTTTTGTAATTATTATTTCGTTAATTTTTCGCTTTATCCAAAAAACGGCTAAAGAAACCTCTTTGGAGTACAATTACCTACAGTTTTACGTGAAATGTTGGATTTCAAAATTAATAAAAGCCGAATAAGATTTATTTAAATAAATATGAGAAAATTTATTTTTTTTGTTTAATTAAATTATTAATTTATCAATTAAATGTTCTTTAAGTTAAAACTATAGGTAATAAAACAAAATACTTTTTTGGTCGGTTTATCGTTTTATCGGTTTGGTAGAAAAATAAACGAAATATTGATAATAAAATAAAATGGCGAAAGCGAAGCTTGTTCTTAATATCCATGTTCATAGTTTCATATTAAATTGAGGTTGTTCAAAAACTTTAATTTACTTATGATTAGTTATCATAAATTTTATCAATGCATCTTGTTTGTTACTGAATCTGCTTTTAGCCTAGGTATAGGTAATTTATTTTGATTAGAATATTCTAATATCTAATAAGTATATTAAAATAAAAAGTAATTATATTCTTATGAAGGTACCTATAATGATCAATAAATTAACATTTTATAATATACCTACTTAGATCCGGATAGAAACACCTGTTCTGCATAGGTATAAAAAAAAGAAAGAATAAATTTAAATATTTTAGTAGCATAGGTGCCTGTCTACACTGTACAGTGTAGACAGTGTAGACATGTAAGTAGATTTAAATTCCATAACAATATCTCGCTGAATACCTTACTTTACTACAACACTATCATAATATTATTTTTTCCTTTGTTTACAATAGAGCCATCTATTCTAGATTGCTAAAATTAACCGACGTTTAGACTAAAAATATGCTATTTGCCAGAGTGAAATGACAGAGGGTCGTTCGATTCTTTACAAACAGATGTCACTAGGTACCTATATAGTAGGTAAATTTTAAAACGACATCTAAAATAGTAGAGAGTGTTGTTCAGAACTCGGCAAAAATAAAATAGTTTTGTGGAACCATTAGCCAAACATTTAGCACTAACCTATTATACTTAAACTTTTTTTTTCGATTTTTCTTAAATTGTTTTTTGCAATGTACCTACTTACCTATTATTAAATATTTTTCGCACCTTCTGTAAGTAGGTTCAAATAATAAATACCTTCACGTAAATATCCTGAAGGCTAATAATTATGGTCATAAGATTAGGTAGTAAGGAAAAAATATTTTCACCTAAAAACAAGCACCAGCGTGGTGCTGGTATGTCTTTACATTTTTTATTTAAGTATTAAAACTGACAATGTCAAAAAATATCAGCGCCATCGCCACAATACTGATGGTGTTTTATTAAAGATAATAAAAGGTATAAAAAGTAGGTAAATGGTAAGAAACGTTTACCATACCAAGTACCTATATATTTTGAAATTGGTAGGTATATCTTTTAAACTAGTGAATTTAGGTAAAGCACATGCTTCATGAAGTTAGGCTACAATTTTGTGTATAATTCGAAAATACACCAAAAAATATAATCTCACATTTGAGAAAATGCAACTTTTTTCTCTACCCATCCTTATGTAGATAGCCTTTGAAAAAGTTTTCTTAAGCATGTGCATTGGAAAAAGATCTAATAATAATGAAAAATATTTTAAAAACGTCACGTTTTTGAAATATTGATGGGGTTCGGGACTTTATAGGTACACACAATGTATACCTATCTAGGTATAATGTCAAATAAAACGAGCTATATAAAAATGTTGCATTATTATTTAATTCCTTCGACAAACAAATTACCAAAAATTAAAATACTTAGGTACATAGATTATTCTGTAATAACTAATACAAATTTATACATTATTCCTTACTGTAAAATTTCAGTGTTGGAAAAGATAATTTACTGTTATAAGAACTAAAAATATACATTTTATTTTTTGAAAGTGTAATTAACTTGTAATTTTACCTAATGTTAGCTGTGATTTTACTAAAAAACTACCCAATTTTTAAAGAAATATTCCGTATTTATTGTGATTCCCTCGTAAATTCACATGAATATTAACAATATATTTAAAGCAAATATACAGGAAAAAATGTGTTTATCCAATTATTTATTTACAAACAATTCACATGGATCATGTAATTCTACGGTGTCACTGTAATATTATATGCACTATTGCTGGCAACAAATAACCAATTATTATCGCTGTAGTTTTACAAGATTTATTTTTAAAGTGATATTATTATCTAACCTTTTTTTAGTTATGCAACTGTGCACTTATAACGCATCTTGAAGTAAGATGGAAACTATTCCCTAATTCAACTGTTCTTGTAGCTCTTACTATTTCAGAATTACTAAATTCTACCAATATCGATCGCTTGAAATAAAAACGCTCCAGAAAATTGCTTTGTACCACCTAGGTGACGTATGTAGTCGCCGCTTGGACTAAGTATACATTTCTCATTTTATTATTCTTGTGTGTGTTTTCCTTTGGAAATAAGATGTTAAGCAAAGATAGTAATCATATTTTATGTATCTTTTACATTCAGAGCCAAAGTAGACGTTAGCGAAAATTCCTATCAAAATATTCGGCTTTTTATTACTTTTTTACGACCTTCTACATTTTTGTTCTTATATCAGCTTCCATCTAAAGTTATGCTTTTCTCTTATTTTGCTGAAAACTTTGTATTCATGTTATTTTATTTGTTATGGAAATTAGCCTTCCGGAAAAATAGGGCTTTTTATATTTTGCATTTTAATGTAAATCCAAGGTTCCAAGGTTCTTTTTTTTTAGTAATTTTAGACTATAATAAGGATTACCTATATACACTGAGAAAAATGATTTAATACGACAGGTTAGCTAGGACATAGTTTGTATTGATAGCTAATTATTTATCAATCCATATTAAATAAATTGCTAGTGTATCATACGCGCTTTAGTGTTATATCCATTCCAGATTTGCTAGAACAGTATTTTTTATTGGTAGTAGTAGTTTCATTAGCACAGTCTTGCTGACTAATGAGCTACTTTTAATATAGCAATTTTGTGAAGAAATAAATTGTAGGTATCTTCTCAATGCGACGCATTTTGTTCCCAGTAAAACGATTTCTCTACAATTTTGAAAGCAGAATAGCATCTCCAAAAACAAATTATATCCGTTAGAACCTATAATTTACAAGACGTTGGTGGGGGTTCGTAGCTATCGGCAATCGCCGCGTACCCTAGTATTTGTTTCAACGTAGATATTTGTTGCGCAGGTCGCATCGTTGTTCGAAGTCTTCTAGCTGTCCTGTTTGAATTTGAACTTTATTGATCGTAATAATACTTACCTGTTTCAATTAATTTACTTTTACTTTGTATTTAAGTTTTTTTAAACTTTACATGTCAGATAAAGCAATAGAAGATTCTTATTTCACAAAACTTATTATTATAGTATGGACGAATTTAACTAGCTCTAAACCATGTTGCTTGATAGATAATCTTATGCAATGGTAAACGACAAGAACAATATCACACTAGAACTATTACATTTTTGAGAATTACAGTACTGATTTTTAGTGGTAAGTAGGATATATGTTTTCTTAACCATAGCAAGCAAATATTATTATTATTATTGTCAAGTTTCATTACAACTGCCAGTCGAAAGTAATATAGGTAATATATAATATATATGTCGTAGTCTTATAGTGAAATCCGTCTTTTCATGAAGAATCTAGTCATATCATGAAGCGTCGGCGCATATTATGTAAAAACATGAAGCTACACAATCTGCCTAGGCTTTTCAAGAAGAGCCCGTAGCACTTCGGCATATAACGTCGTAACTTAACCTGGCTAAATTTAAAGAGCGGCACTTTGTGAAGTACGAGATGTCAATAGGAGGCGATAACTAGAGGAACAAATTCCGTCTAAAAGGTATATTGGCAACTGGTTTGTTCGTTGTTACACAGAGCATTTTTTTAAATTTATTTTAAATTTTATTTTCATAAAATAATATTAGTTGAAAAAATTGAATTAAAAAAAAATGCTCTGGGTAACAACGAACAAACCGGTTGCCAATATACCTTTTAGACGGAATTTGTTCCTCTAGTTATCGCCTCCTATGTCAATGCTTTAAAGCAAAATTGCAGTGTAATTCTCGATGTCACAAAAGTGGCCCCTGTGTTATAAATATAAAAATAAATGTTTGATGTTATTCTTCTTATTGAAGTCAATTTTTTTGTTAGAATATCTAGATACTCATATCTACCCCTATATTGAAACTGGTACACTCTATATACCTAAAGCAATGTCTCAATTACAAGCTCGCAAAGTTCACTTAAACACAATATGCCTTGCCTTTGTGGAAATTTCACGAAACCGCAATATTTAAAGTTAGGTAGGTTGTAGTATACACAATTCGCCGAAATGTGATGGGCTCTTCTTGAAAAGCCTAGGCATATTGTGTAGCTTCATGTGTTTACACAATATGCCGATGTTTCATGATATGACTAGATTCATGAAAAGACGGATTTCACTATAAGACTACGACATATATACAGGGTGATTCACGGTGGATGGAACGTTAGACGTTTCTGACGAACCAGTAAAGGGATCGCTCTGAAAATTTGGTCGCGCACATAAACGGACATGCTCTACCAACCTAAAATATTTTTAACAATACAGTGTTGCCGCTTCCACACAAAAATAATAGTCACTTCGATATTTTACATGCCCCTATCTTCGATTTTTATTATCTTTCCAAAAGTGTCAATTTCCGGTTAAATCGGATGTAGGAAATATAATACTTCCGGTTTGACCGGAAGTTGTTACTTTTGGAAAGATAATAAAAATCGAAGATAGGGACATGTAAGCTGTTTTGCTCTCAGACGTACAGTTAAAAAGCTATAAGATGTCAAAGTTCAAAAATGTAATTTTTCAAGAGACAATATCTCGAAAACCATTAAGCATAGACTAATAATACTTTTATTAAAAAATAATTATAATTTTATGTAGAATTTAAAAATTTAATAATATATAGGGTGTTCCCTTTAAAATATCGAAGTGGCTATTATTTTTGTGTGGAAGCGGCAACACTGTATTGTTAAAAATATTTTAGATAGGTAGAGCGTGTCCGTTTATGTAAACGACCAAATTTTTAGAACGATTCCTTTACTGGTTCGTCAGAAACGTCTAACGTTCCATCCACCGTGAATCACCCTGTATATATATATGTATAAAACACGATTACACCCCCAATAGAACTTGATAATAATTATCAAGTAATTATTACTATGTGAGTATTCAGAGCAATAACGGTTAAAAGCCATTCTATGGCATAACTCCTATTTCCTATTACCGTGATATTATCACTACACAACGGTCTAGCAATTTTCGTTTTCTTACAGTAGGAAAGCGCATTACTGTCATATATAGTATTAAACAGTTATATATAGAGTATGTGAATTTTTTTAAAAAATGGAAGGCATTCTTCTGTTTACTTATCAATTATTGTATAAAATATGTCGACTTTTTAAATCATGTTTGATTTGAAGGATTTTAAAATGCCTTGGAAGCTACTGACGTATGCGTAATACCCAACGATTTAATCAGTGGGGAGTACCTCCCCATAATTTTCCTGTGACAGATCAACCAGGTGACGTTGGCTTTAAACGTTTTTTGTCGTTCGCACTGTGCCGGTTCATTTTATCGTTGTGTGTGACACAAGCAAGCCGATGGTTGTAAAAATAATAATGGCGAATTTAAAGGTACTGTTACTGCAAAAAAGCTTCCGGATTTTTATCTTAAATTTCTATGATGTGTATATCCTGTCTTTGCCCTCCAGTATTTTTAATACTACCCGCTTATCCATTTTATCTAATACAAGGAGTTTGACAAAAAAATACAGTAGGTACTTATAAATAACTTTTTTTTTTGACAACCCATCAGCAACATACTCATCAACAAAATAAAAACGTTTTTGTGTCTTATAATGTTTTGCTCTTCCTATTTAGCGTCCATGCATCATCATTTTTGGTGGAGAGAAGCGGTGTGCTAGGCAGATTAGTCGGCAGACAGCGCCATTAAAACTAGTTTATGCTAGTTCAGCCTATACAAAAGTATAGGTTAAGAAACTCTTAAAATATCTCTGAATATTTCCATAAGCTTTTTAAATTTAATGAAAATGATTTCAAATTACTTATATAAAAAATTAATTACATATAATTATTATAGATCGAAGCCAATTTCATCATTATTGATTAAAATATTTAACACAAATTGATAAAAATATAATCATAAGTTATATCACAAGAGGTTAATATTTTTTTGAATATTTTTTGACATTTTTGTGCAAAATTTCTGTCAAAAATTCGCGAGACAAGAATTCTTTAAAAATATCCCGACAGCGAAGCTGGAGGGATATTTTTTTAAAAGAATTTTTGTCGAGGGCAATTTTTATAGAAATTTTGCGGAAAAATGTCAAAAAATATTCTAAATAAAATATTTACCTCGAGTGGTATATGTTGAGATTATATACCAAAAAAAAAGAAAAAATACAACGAAATGCAAGATTTTTAAAATGATTTATGTAGCTACTAGAAAAACGGACAAAACGAAACAAAACCTAAACAATTGACAAAGTAATAAAACTAACAGAAAATTAGTTATAAGTATTATTGTTAAACACACAGTTATTATAATAAACAGTAGTGGCTTGCTGGTGTTGCTGGAAACTCTTCGAGCTGCAAGAGACTGGAGCTTCGTGTTGGTCCAACCCATTAGTTGGAGGGTGACCTCTTAAACCTTGAATAGTGTTTTCGTGATGAGTTTTGTCCATCTGCAAGTATGGCTTTATGGATGCAGCACTACTATGTCCAGTTATTTTTATAAGAGTTTGTTCGCTCACACCTGCTTTGCTTAATGTAGAGACAGCTGTGGCTCGATTGGAATGGTTTATGATTTTTTCTTTCTCACTATCTAGTCCAATTTTTTGTGCTGCTTGTTTTGTCCAATTAGAAAGAGTATTTTTTCCAATTGGAGAGTTTTTGTACCAATTTCCCATTTTCCAATTTGGATTTACTGTCAGGAATAGTCTTTGGGTAGTTATATTTTGCCCTCTTTTTGAAATTAGTTTTCTGTAAAGGCGAACTGGACATAAATCGGCATCTTTTGTGTTTGCCACTAACCATTTTGAATTTGAAAGCTTCTTATCTCCACCTTGGGATGTTTTTGAAAAGATTGGGTTATATTCCATTCTATTACTTTTTGTACCATCGCTATCATATTCTTCTCTGAAATACGTATTTAGACATGTCTCGGTTTCTCCTCCTCTCCATGCTAATTCCACAGCCGCTATTTGATAGAACTTTTTCTGTAAATCCTCGGGGTTATTTTCGTCAAAAATTTTTACCATCTTTTTGTACTCGTCGTAGGTTAGTGCTCTTGCACTTTTCCGGTGATTTTTTGGATCAGCCTGAAGCAGTTTTCTTTTAGAATTTCTAGTCATACGTGCTTTTTGGAATTCAGGATCTTTAAAAGGATCAAATTTAATGTTGTATTTATTGAAGTACCTTTCTTGAAGCAGTTGGGCTGTTTGGTTCCACATTGTCTTGATAACCCCTTCCTTGTAGTCAGAACCATATTTTTTCTTCATATTAAGACTCCAGTCTTCCAATATAGCGGCAAGCTGTATTATAGTTGTATTTTTGGTCAATATATACTGCCGTGTTTCGCAGAATTTCTCGAATTGGGTCCATATATACTTTTTTGTTTTTGTTGTATTTTCTGGGATAGTCTTTTCAGCGTTTTTTCTTATATTTTCGACTGAAACATTACCGAATCGGCAAGATTCCATTTTTAAAAAAATGTGACATGAATCTGACAACATCAAAAACTTGATTTGTTGAAAGGGATTTTTGTTATTATAGAAACGGTCTATAGCAACCATCAAATATTTTAAACTTGTTATGATGTTGTTATGCATTGGCATTGTTGTGGCAGGTGGCCCGGGGTATATCCACTTATGCGCGGTATATTCAGTATAATATGCATCTGATTGGTCGCAAAACAGCGTTTAATTGGTCAGAATCGGATTGAGGTATATAATCAGTAATAATTCTTACATTAATCAGTTTTGAATAAGATGGCGTAATCACTGACTCTTTGATGTAATCAGTTGGCAGAGTTAATTTTTTAAATCAATCTGGTGTGGATCTAAATTTAATCAGTAGGGGAGACCGGGGACAATTGTAACAATTTTAATACATGATAGCACAACTTTGTTCATCTTAACACAATACTTTAAGATTTTTGGTAAAATGTCAGTCCAAGTCTAGTCTTGTTTTTGCCAGAGTTTGAAATGCACCGGTTTATTAATTTACCAAATGGAAAATTATTTGCAAAGTAAAGTTACGTGTTACATTTGTACCACCCCTGGAGACAAATGTAACATGGTCCAGGACAATTGTAACATAAGGGAGTTACAACATAAAACACAGCATAAATACAAAATATATTACTTTTGAATATAAGTAACAACATAAACTCAAAAATTAGAACGTAAAATACAGATTCTTTAAGGTGTATTATAAAATATATCATAAAAATCACCTAATGGGGAATATTAAATGACAAAAATTATTTTCTACAATTAATACAGTAAAAAAATAAATCTTCATCATCTCTGCATTCGAAATGAGCCCAGCCTTTGCATTGTTGGCATTTTACCCATTGCTCAACCTGCCTATCCTTAGAGTAGGCCTCTAGGACTCTAGGCAATACAAACACAAGGCGTTGTCATCATGCGACGAGCTTGACTCAATTTTCTTTTTTGCAATTGTTCTTTTTACTGTTTTCGCATTCTTCTTTCTTACTTTTGCTGCTTCCTCTTCAAGAGCGATCTTTTCTGGTGTTTCCGTCGAAATAGCTGTTTTTATTTTTCTTCTAAGTGCTATTTTTCTTAAAAGTAGTAGGAGCTTTTAAAAACGGTCGAATGTTTCTTAACAACTCCTTGGAAGTGTTTAATTTATCAGCTTGACTGGATGTTCCTGATGACGATTGATTATTTACTGAGACAGTTGCGGGCACTGGTATGACTTCATCAGTTTGTTTGAATATGGATGGATTATGATCTCTGGGCGTAGATGGTACAGCCTTATCATCTAAAATCGGGTTTGTTTTTTTATTACCTTGTAGCAAGGGGACAATTGTAACATGTAACAATCGTCTCCCAGTCGAATGTTACAAATGTCCCCAGCTATCATTTTATTATTTAAAATAAATTTACACGAAATAGTAAAATAAGTCTTAATTTTCACAACGAACACTGCCATATCTTAATAAAACCTAGGCGAAATTTCAGCTCATTTTATTCATATTTACTGTCCCTTTTAACAAAAACATTATAATTCGAAAACATAACTTATGGTTTAAAAATTCGCCCATCCGCACATAGCAACAACTGCACCACTACTGGCATCATAACTAAACTACAGCGGCACACACCTCTTTCATCAACGAGACCAAGCAGATTGTGGTGCGAGATTTAAAGAATGTTAACATTTTAATACGGCCGCTGTAACAATTGTACCATGTTACAATTGTCCCCGGTCTCCCCTACTAAGTTCATTGATTTAAAATTTAATTGTCTTTTTTAAGTGTGAATTTTTTTGTCTATTTCACTGTCTGTCTGATTTCATCTAGATAAAATATTGTATGCTGCGTGAGTAAAAATTGGTAAATGTAACCAACAAATATTTTGCATGTTATCTCAAATAATATTTGACATGTTAATCTTGTAAACGGGATCGTCGCTAAACAAATTAAATACGTTTAATGAAAACATTGGTCTAAATAAAGCAAGAAAAAATACACGACTTCTCAATCAATAAATAGTGAGAATTTTATACGCGCCCATAAAAATCTGGCAATGCTTCGGTTTTACTATTATTTCCATCAATAATTTTATACATACCACTTATCAAAAACACTTTAGTAAAAAAGCATTATGCCGCCATAACCACGTCGTTAATTTAATGGATACTACCGGGCAAATAATTTAGTTATTATGTGTGTTATTATGGTTTGTTAATGGCTTTCGAATAGGTACTTTCTATTTGGAAATTAATTTTGGATTTATTGATAGAAAGATAACATTTAATATTTTTGTAAAGCCCTAACAAGCACTAAAAAAGGACTTTTTAATTTTTTCAATTTTTTTTTAGTATTTTTTGCTTTTTTTTTAATTTGGTTTCTCAATTTGTTTATATTCTGTAAGTAATTAAGTAAGTAAGTAAAAATGATAATAATAAAGAAAAAAGCGGCATGTTGAAAATAAGTTTGTGCGCATTGTAACCATGTTTTATTATTATTTCACTATTCTGTATAATACTATACTTAAATTAAAATAATTTCCGTTGCACGTCATACCTTCGAGTATCAGCAGTGTTGCCAGTTTGTAATTAAAATACCCCAGTAAGGAAATGCTTCGGCATTTTTCAATAAAGGTAAACAACGTAATCAACAGAAATGTGTATGAATCCCTTTGTTGTTCTTAAAAGATCAGTTTTTAATCCTATTTAGAAAAGGATTTGCAGTTTTAGTTAAAAACGACTTAAATAAAGTCACGAAAACACGAAATGAAAACAATAAACGTCAATCAAAATTCGCCAAGAAATAAACTGACATCACCGATGCGTTGACACTTCTGTTGCCAACTGTCAGCCCAAAAAATTCAAATGATATTAATTTTTAAAAGGTTAAACTTAAAAAACATCCCCTTTAAGCGGCTTAGTATCATAGAAGAATACATTAAGTTTCTTTTACATTCAATATCGCATGAAATTTATACATTTTTTGCCCAAATTTTATGTTCTTATGTTTCCTTACCGATTTTCAACTTTCAGCTGATTGATGACGTGCAACGGAAATTCTTTTAATTTAAGTATATATATATAAAGTTAAATCAAAAGAATTTCCGTTGCACGTCATACCTTCGAGTATCAGCAGTGTTGCCAGTTTGTAATCAAAATACCACAGTAAGGAAATGCTTCGGCATTTTTCAATAAAGGTAAACAACGTAATCAACAGAAATGTGTATGAATCCCTTTGTTGTTCTTAAAAGATCAGTTTTTAATCCTATTTATAAAAGGATTTGCAGTTTTAGTTAAAAACGACTTAAATAAACTCACAAAAACACGAAATGAAAACAATAAACGTCAATCAAAATTCGCCAAGAAATAAACTGGCATCACCGATGCGTTGACACTTCTATTGCCAACTGTCAGCCCAAAAAATTCAAGTGATATTAATTTTTAAAAGGTTAAATTTAAAAAAACATCTCCTTTAAGCGGCTGAGCATCAAAGAAGAATACATTAAGTTCCTTTTACATTCAATATCGAAGGAAATTTATATATTTTTTGCCCAAATTTAATTTTCTTATGTTTCCTGACCGATTTTCAATTATCAGCTGATTGATGACGTGCAACGGGAATTCTATTGATTTAACTATAGGTAATATCTAATAAATTGACATAGGGTGAAGTAAGGTATGTTCGTGATAATTAAAGTTTTAAAGTTTTTTCGTCGCAAAGTAATATAAATGGCATGCGGTGGTTGCAATAATTGTCGGGGAACTAAGACCTAACATTTTGCTTTTAGATTTTGGTATTTTCTTTAAAGAGAACTCAGAAACACTACAAAAATAAACATTTAAAGTAGCCCTAGTCAAGGGAAGGTAATTTCGTGATAGGATATTTAATTTCATGATATGGGGTAGGTACCTAGGTATATATTCGTGAGACAACCATTAATGCTAAAAATTATTAGGTAAGGTTTTATTATCGGTTACAGGGTAATATTTTATGCGTCAAATCTTATTCTGAGTCACCTACCAGCTTCTATTAATTCAGATATTTCATAACTGCGATATTTTCTTTTCTTTGTTTGCATTTTAAAGCTGAAACTAAAAACAACAATAGACAACTTCGTGATACTAGGTAAGTTCGTGATATTATGTTCAATTTAATGATTTGCTACCTAGATCATTGGTTCAATTACGTTTCTTTTTTGTTAGGTTCGGGTTTGTTCATAAGCAATGATAAAAATAACATAAATTTGGAACACGGGATAATTTTGCTGCATACGAAAAAATATATTTAAAATTGAACAACCCTTGAATTTTTACATCTTCAATAGAAGTCAGAAATCATAAGAAATTAGCTCCACAGAATAAGCAATTACGGTAAAACTAAGCCAGAATTTGTTATTCGGATTTGACAAAAAGATTCCCAATCTAAAATACTATAATTGATATAAATTTCATAGGCCTACCTTTCAGTTAATCCTGTTGAAGCAGCAGATCTCATTTCAATTGCAAAACCCGCGAAAAAGCACGTCGAAATACGCATGACATGGAAACAACGTTTTCTTAATTTCTGGTATATGTTCGTGATATCGAAACGCGACCAGTAGCGCCATCTAGTAGCATCGTATGCTTTCCACTAGCCGAGAAATAATACATCTAAAGCAACAGGCAACTTGCTGACAAATTTTTATAATTCTATCATGAACTTACCTATGCCACGAAATGCCTACCTATTAAATAAATATCAAGGAATTTTATACATTATTTTAGGAAAATTGTATAGCTACGAATATCGGGTAAAATATTTTTCGCATTCATTCATGTCATTGTTCTTTTACTATAGAATTATCCCAAAATATTTTTGTAAGTAGGTAATGTGCAGACGATTTTGATTTTATTAAAATTTAATAAACTTTTAACAATTTAACAATTTATTCTATTATATTTAACAAAACTAAAAGGTTTAGAAGACTACTACTTGAAAGTGCCAAATATATGACACTAATGACAGTAAATAAGTCAATGTACTTATCGAATGTAATACCACAAGATGATTCGGGATTACCGAATAATATTTTTACCTGATACGAAACGTGTTACCCAGCGACTCCGAAGGAGGAGTGGTGTTGCTGATGGTAACTCGTTGAGTGCCAGGTAAAAGTATTAGGTAATCCCAAAACATCGAGTGGTATTCAAAAGATTATATAACGAACCATAATTTAAATAATTATTCATTTTTAATATTATTGATAACAAAGTTACAATTATTATAATAAATATTATTTACTCCAGTGCGATTTATTATTATTGATAACAAAGTTACAATTATTATAATAAATATTATTTACTCCAGTGCGATTTTTCTGTATTTTTTGGCTTCAAAGTTTTTATATTTTTATCCACTTCGGACAACGAAACACTTCCAAATCTCGTTTGGTTTGACATTTTTTAAAAATTACGTCACAATTAAATATTTGATTATGTGTTACCATGACAGTAACAATCGTTCCACCAAAAGCGATAATCCCAAAGGCTTATCACTTATTAAGCCTCTCGAGCTATATGGGAATTATGTACATTGAGACTCAAATAATTTGAACAGCTGAAACTGTATCGTTTATATTTAAGTTGAAGTCAAAGTTCACCTGCCTTGACTATGATTAATTTCTTTTTCTTTTCAATAGAATAATTTTGATGTTTTTAATTATTTCTACGTATCTGCAATATTATAGTTTTTAAGCAGCACAGACTGTCCTACTGCTGTTACTAAATTATTCAATGTTGGAGTTAACGCCCATCATAAAATAAATTAATATTAAACATAAACCGAGCCGATTAACTATTAGGTTTCTCTATTTTCAAATCCTTATATTTATTTTCAAAATCTTTTAGTAAATCATGCTTGGCCATGCGGGTTTTCTAAAATCCCCGCACGGTAATTATACCGCCAGCATGAGAAAAGGGTTTTATAGATGTTTAATTAAACTCCATATCTTTCTAATCCCTTTAGATAAAACTGTTTAATATTCCGAGTAGAAGTGCAGGTCTCTGACTCGGCTATTGGACCGTCTTTTATGGGGATACGCTTAATTGCATCCCACTGCCCGTATATGGCATCCTCTGAAAATGTATTTTCTCGGTATAGTTCGTTTCACACAAAAGGAGTACCTATGTGAAATTAAATGATACGAGAAGAGGAACCTTAAGCAAAATATATATATCCTAGTTATTAGAATAATTTCCGTATTGGTTACAATTCAAGAGGTTATATATTTTCTTTATCAAATAAATGGATGATAAATTAAATACATTATCATTATTTATTGTGACGGGTGTACAACTTTGGTTTGGCGTACCGGAATTTGACAAATTTGAACTGGCTTAATAGGTATTCTTTACTTTTATCCAGGGACCCGGACCGGAACCGTTAACTGCAAAGAACCGGACCGGAATAGATATTATTTTTGGACCGGAATCGGAACCGAACACATATTTTACTAGCAAAACAATTTTAAGTGCCTCTAAAAATTATGACGGTTTTTTGGGTTTTTTTCGGTTTTCAGGGTGATACTTGGCCTTGGCCGGATATTGTTTAATTTTGAGTTTATTCCGTGACTTCTGTTCTGTGGGGAACACTAACCTTTACCTAATTTTCTTTGTTATCTGTGATGAGTGTCTTTGACAATAATTTTTACCGTTGGTTTACTTGTCTTTTTGATTTTCTACGAACTTTCTTCTTCAAGCCACTTCAAGTACTAGGAATACAACTATCAGGGCCGTTGCAAGAAAATAATTTCGGGGGGGGGGGGGGGGGTTTGTTCCAGTGGCGGATTTAGAATTTGTTCTAGGGGGGGGGGGGGGGGGCGAAAGGGAACTGCGCCGAAATTTTTTTGGGTGCCACACCCTTTTTTGGGTAAAATAACCGTAAAGCTTAATCTGCGGCCATATGCCAAACACTCTTTTAATTTAAAAGAAATTTGAAATTTGAAAAGTCGGTCGACAAAATAAATATTACTAATTAACATGTCTCTTATATTAAGTCAAAATTAATTATAATAAATTATATTATGTAATAATAAGATCAAAAACAAAATAAGAATGAAAACGAAAAACAAACAATAAGAACAAAAAAAATATTTGAAGTACCTACCTACTTACTTTGTACTAAATTACAAAATCAAGTTTCCTGTTCTTAGAAGAGAAAATATTTATGATTTTGTTTACGTCTACGTTTGTTATGAACCAGTAATTAATTTAAGGTAATCAAGTCAATGTAAAAAAAAAATATAGTTCGGGTTTGTTCGGGTTTGTTCGGGTTGTTCGGGTTGACTTCAAAAATATTTTAAAAAAATTAGTTTAACTTGCAGGAGTTGCCGGGGAAAAATTGTTTTGGTGTTAACTTTAGAATATTGGATGTTTTACTGTAATAATTGGTGTAGTTTGGTGTTCAAATATTTATTAAAACTTTTTAAGTATTAAGCGAGCCAGTAGTAATTATTATTTTGATTTTGTTAACATTTCGGGGGGGTTACAACCCCCCTAACCCCCCCCCCCCTTCCCCCCCTGGCTACGGCCCTGACAACTATACAATACAACAGGTATTTATTTATTTGCCTTTGATTTTTCGGAACCGAATCGGTATCGAAATTTCCTAGTTTGTATGGAACCGGATCGAAACCCCTAAAAATTGGTAAGAACCGAATCGAAATAAGTATTTCGGGACCGGAACTGTAACGGAACCCAAATTGTCTATTTCATCTGGAATCGAAACCGGAACGGAACCGTTATTTCATTTCGGTCCGAGTCCCTGCTTTTATCAATTTACCAAAAAACGAAGTCGTTATGAATTCCGTTGCGACAGCTAGAGGGCACTATTTAGCAGATTCAAAAATCTCTTCATTTTTCTCAAAAATTTTAAATTTAACGATATATCTCCTTTAGCTTAAGCAAAAGTAGATTGAATAAGACATTTTTTTTAATCGGAGATATGGAAAATAGGTATAATATAAAAATTAGCTCAAAGTATAAGAATAAATTGACGTTTTAATACGATATTTGTATACCTATAGGCAAGAAGTTACAGATACCATACCATTGAGCCTAATGAATAAAAATTAAGCAATTACTTCTTTGTAAAAGCAATTGTTTGACTAGCAAATGCTATAAGTAAAGCAATTGCTAGATCTGGATATGAATAGAATTTTTAAGCAATCGCTGTTTTTCTTACACCTCTGTAGCAAATGCTTATTCAACACAAGTTCAGACGTGGCTTATTCACTTGTTCAGATTATAGATTTCATGTTTAGTTTGGTGCCTAATTTGCAAAAGAGTTGACGTAAATACAACAACGTTGGTCTATTTATTTAGTACAATAGTAATCTGTTACGTTTTTGTGAAAAATAGGAAACTTATATTTGTGATATAGCAGATTTCAGTGAAAATGAGGAAAGTGATAGTAGTGATGAAGGAATTAAAGACAAACAATTGATATTCGTTCACAAATTGAAGGAACATAAATAAATCTCTCTGACCACAACCGTTTAGGTTCCACAACAGCCTCAGCAATTGTAGGAAATTTAATAAAAATATTGGTCTTCTCCAAATGCATCCATTACAGAAGTGTATATCTTACAGACAGTAGTTTGGGGAACACCGAGTTCTTCACCTATAGAATTTTGAAAGCCCGGATCTGACAATTTCCGCAGAAAGACTTTAATCTTATTTAAAGGCGACATCAGTGCCCCCTCCTTCGCCTTTTAGTATCAGTCAAAAAATAATTTGCCAACCACTCAACATTTTCGCAGTCAAATCGATATAACTTTCTAAAATCATCATATCGGCAATTTTTACGTAAACTGTAGATTTTTCTTTTACAGACGTTCATATATTCAGCCATAATTGAAGACACAAATTAAGAGCAACGCACGTGTATGATGCGGAGAACTAAAGTTGACTGCTACCAAGCAAATGATGCAGGATGCAGGGGTCGACGTATACCTTAAAAAGTTGAAAGCAATTGCTACACTAGAAAAAGCAATTCCTTAATTTATTCATCACATTTTAAGCAAACTATAGCGATTGCTTTTATTTTTTAAGAAAAAGCATTGACTAGAAGCAATTTCTGCACTTTTTAGCAATTGCTGGACGCAAAAGCAATTACTTTAGTTTTTATATATTCATTGGCTTTCAAGAAATTACTTCGATTTTATAAGAAAAAGCGATCGCTACATTTTTATTCATTTTCTTCATTCTCATTCTTTGTAGAGAACACAATGGTATGATATTTGTGACTTCTCGCCTACAAATACCGTATCAAAACGTCAGCTTATTCTTATGGAGCTCATTTTTTTATTATATTTCCATACCTACGGTTCAAAAAAATATATTGGCTTGCGGGTTTCAAAGATATTTTTCTTATTTATTCTTATTTTTTGCATTTAGTGAAGAAATTGTTTATTCCGCTGAATAGCGCCCTCTAGCTGTCGCAACGGAATACGGGATACAAGAACGACTTCGTTTTTAATAGAATTGATAAAAAAAAGGAATCCCTATTTAGCGAGTTCAAATTCCGATAAGCCAAACTAAAGTTGTTAATATTTCCGCATAGCAATATTTTCCCCTCCTACCCCCCTTAAACAAAAAGGTTCTTTACATTGGAAAAATGTTACCTTTGATACATAGGATTTTTTAGAAAATCCCGCTTTTTGTATAGGCCCCCTAACAATTCAAAAAATAACTCTTCTTACAAGTTATTTACACAGAGTTTTTTTGTAACTAACAACAACACACATTTGTTGCCATGTAACTAACAAGAAGGAAATAAGGTGATTTTTAGTTCTTTATGGCTTTAATTTGGAATTTGATAGAAGAGGTATTATTTTTTTTGTTTTCAGTGTCTGGTTTAATAGTGTTTGTAGATAAAATATTGTATATTGTGGGTGTTTTGATTTTGTTCGCAAGGCTCGTTATCCAATTTCCATTTTCACAAAATAAACTGAATAGCTACTAAGTAGATGTAAGTAGATATAACATTTTGACTATTTTTTTAAAAGTTACTTTGCAGAAATTAAAGCTTTTTTTGTTGTTATGTTATTTTATTGTTATGGTTATTCACCACCTGCCTTTTTGTTTCGTTCTTTGGGTTAACCAGTATAGAACAACATAATTTTCCTCTTCACTTGACATGGTCGCCACGGCAGATCGTAAAACAGTTGCTTTTATGTTACGACATTAATCGCCCGGAAACATTTAGCTTTTAAATCGCGCCCAAATCGCATTGCAATCTCCTATAATATATGGTTTGGCATCTCTCTCATGTTTCGGGTTAAACTGAAAATAATATGATACCGATCCGATACCTTGACTTTTGCTACAACTCCAAAATGCTACGTAAATACGGTCCTCTCCTAGACTGATGGGGGAAAGTAGGAAGTTCCTATATCTGCTGATCGATGACATATGTCATGATGTCAACTGTCGAATAACGATATTCTGCTACTATTTTAGATGAACAAAGCCATTGTTTCTTCGCTTTCTATTCAGCGATTTAATATTCAACCAAGTCGCTGTATCTAAACAAGATTAGGATATTTTTCTTTTGCATGTCAATGCGTCCGTAGAACTAGCAAATTGTTCAGCAAAAAAGACTTTTGACATTTTATTAAAATCAGTAGCGAAATTTTTGTAAGCTTCTAACACATTTTAGAAGTCTGAGAGATTTGGTAATGTATTTTAAAATATCAATAATCATTCATAATATTTCCTATGATAGGTAATACACGGTCCAAATCAGTTAAGTTAGACAATACGCATAAAAAGACTTCCTGTAGAAATTTCATTCAAATCGTAAATCCTATTTTTAATATGATCTTTATAACATAAATTGCTTTCTGGTGATTTTAACATGTGAAACAAGGGCTATCGCCAAGTATGTACGATTCTCTCCAATCGACTGTAACCCTTTTTATTGCTTTGTCAGTGACTTGCTCAGCATCTCCCGTTGAAATGAGATAAGGGTCCCCTTTAATTATCTAAGCCTTTTACGCATTGTAAGATACTGGTTACTTGTTTTGATTGCATTTCCAAAATGAACGCCACCATCCCTTTGTTACGTTATTGAAGAATTTTACTGGCTTAAACGTTTTATGGATAATATAAATCATTTAGAATTTAATATACGTTTATAATAATGACAATTGCACTTTAATGGGCCAATGGGATTATAAATAAAAAATGCCCATGGTTGAATCACGATTTTCCTAATATATTAAAATAAAATATAAAATAATTATATTTGTTTAACTTAAACAAAGAACACGTTTATAATATTTAATAGATATGAAGTAGATAGTTTTAAATAGTTGTATATTCGGTGCGATCTATTTCTAAATCTGTAAAATTGTAAAATGTTATGCATATAGAGAAGCGCAAAATGTCTTTCCTTGTACTATAGGTTTGAAGCACCGTTGTTTTTGGTTCTCTTTTTGTTTCATATTTCTTGTGTATTTGCCTTTTGCATTGGAGTTGATTTCTACTATGTAGATGATTTAAACAGGGTGAGTCGGGAGGAACGGACCAAATTTCAGGAGTGTATTATACACGCGAAAACAATGTAAAAAAACCCATATGTTCTTATCCGATATTCATTTGTTTTCAAGTTATAGCGCAATATCAAATTTTTTTCTATACATTCCACTTTTATCAAAATTTTCACGTAAATAGAGTATGCCATGCTCAAGACTCTAAACTATTTGACATCTATGTTGTCTTGACAATGTGTCTGTGTATTGTGGCAGTAATTAAACGTTTATTTTCAAGTTTGAGTGAATAAAGTGTTACAAAATGCCAAATACTTATTCAAATTTAGAATATGCAAATATGGTGTTTATTTATGGTTTCTTTAATGGAAGTGCTTCAGCTGCTGTTGAAGAATATCGTCAACGGTATCTACATCACAGTACAGACATCCGACTAGAAACGTGTTTATCAGAGTTTTTAACAATTTGTGCGAGAATGGTAAGCTTCTCAGTGCCAACATTACATCTGAATGAGCTACTCGACAAGATTTAGTAGAAGAAAATGCAACGACCAGCTCACGAAGAATTGGTACTCAAATTGGGCATTCCATAAAAAAAGAGTATTAAACACACTCCACGAGCAAGGCTTATATCCATACCATGTACAGAGAGTAGGTACAGCACCTTAAACCGGACGATTATGCTAAACGTATTGAATTTTGTCGGTGGATAAATAATCATCGTGTTGTATCCCGTATACTTTTTACAGATGAAGCAACATTCACCCGTGACGGTATTAATAATTCTCGTAACTCTCATGTATGGTCAATCGAAAATCCTCACGCAACAGTTGAAAGTAATTTTCAACATAAGTTTTCGGTTAACGTGTGGTGAGGCGTGAGCGGGAGGTATGCTCGATAGCTGTTTAATTGGTCCTTTCATTTTGGAGAATCGCCTCACATTGCAGGAGACAACTACCTATAAATGTTTTACAACATGAGTTACAAGAACTACTAGAGGATGTTCCTGTAAATATCAGAAGGCAAATGTATTACCAGCACGATGAAGCTCTTGCACATTTTGCTCGTCAGGTCAAGGAACATTTAGACGAAGCATTTCCAGGGCGTTGGATTGGTCGCGGTGGTCCTATTAATTGGCCTCCAAGATCTCCAGACCTGACAGCAGTAGATTATTGTTTATGGGGCTGCATGGTTTAAAAATTAAGTGTACAAAGTAAAAGTTGACATTCGGGATGCACTAATTCGACGTATTAGAAAAACTGCAGCCAATTTTAAAGAAGAAATGCATGAAGCAATTAGAAGAGCAACCATCTTCGTAGACGAAGCAGAAAATAATTAGAAGTCAATGGCGGTTTTTTTGAACATTTATTAAAAGAACGCTATGATTAGGAAACCGTTAATATATGAACTTTTCTTTATTTGGCATTACGCTATAACTTGAAAACAAATAATTATCGAATAAGAACATATGGGTTTTTCAAATTGTTTTTGCGTGTATATTACGCTCCTAAAGTTTGGTCCGTTCCTCCCTACTCACCCTGTATATAAGCGGCGTTTTGGATTTTCGCTGAGTCCCAATAAAGTGAAACAGCCGTCATTGTCTACCCGTCCCATTGTTTTTTCTTTCCTTTGTACTTTAATGCAAAGGGCAAATTTACACAAATTTTACTAATTTGTTGGCTGATATATAGATTCCTCATTCTATACTTCTTTCAAGCTACATACATTATAGCTCAAAAACTAGTTGTAAACCGGGTACTCTATTGGCAGTTATAAATCGGATCGTTTTAAAAATTTCGTATAGGCAAAAGGACCACACACACACACAATTTAAATCCATTTTATAATATAATTCCCAACTAAACTATTTCTTATTACATTTTATTTTCTTTCAAAGCGGAACCGTTACTGAAGTTATTTATACGATAACTATAATACTTACTACGGCATTTTAGTTATATGCGGATGTCACGCAGAGAGATATCTCGCCACATGTGTTCTACTTTAGCCAAAATTCCCTCACACAGTCCGGGCTCACACGCCTTCCATTTGGGCCCCATTTGGTAAAGACGTGGATTAAACCTTTAGAGCCCCAAAAGGGCTTAATTGACTCCCAGAGGAGAAGTTAATGGCCTTCAGCACACGGGGTTCTGACGGTAAAATATCGATTCTCTCGAGGTCTGTTAGTATTTTATGTTGTACTAAATATGTGTTTTAAATTGTACTAAATATCTATTATAAAACGAAACTATTTATTTTACCCTGCTTGATACCTTACTGTCATTAGGTGGGGGTGGGGAGGTAATTATTTTTTTTTATTTACGTTCTTGTCTGGATTAAGTGCATTTAAGCATTGACTTGAGATTCTTTGATTTTTCCACAAAGTGGGTCAGCATAAAGTTTTCTGTAACTTTTGGACACGTTTTGAAATTCTTATAGACATTTTCATATGTTTCTTTTGCCTTTTTGGGCAATAGAGCTGCCCAAGCCGCCACTCAGGTTGGATTAACATCCATGCCGGGCCACAGAAAAATTATGGAGTGGTACTACCAATTGATTAACTTATTGCGTGTTACGCATGCGTCAAAAGTTTTACCTATTTTACCTATTTTATAAAATTGATCAGTATTGATGTAAAGTAATCAAATAGGTAAGCAGGTATTTTTAAAACACTGGAAGGCAAAGGTGTAGCATACAAATTTAACCCATTAGCGCCCAGCGTCCTATTTATAGATCACTTTACAAATCACGTCGTTCTGCCGTCTACGATGCATCAAACGAATACATACCCAGTTTTATTATCAGTTAGGACCACCTTATAATAACAAATCTTTGTGATTAGTTTATACAGACTTATTGAATTGAGTAGTGCAGCTATTTATTTCTGCTCTTTTTAGTTCTTGTGCACCCCTACCTATTTTGTGGTATATCTTTGATTTGCTTGCAGGTAAGTACATTTTTTTTCTTATTTAGTTGTAAAAATAACAAATAAAGACTACCATAAAGTAATATTGACAAAATTTTAAATACATTTTTTTTATACTTGAGAAAAATTAGCGATCTATCAATAGATCACTGGGCTTTCCAGGTATAAAATTTTTAAATAGTTATAAAAATGTTCTAAAATATTTGTTCTTTTTTTTAGAAATATTGCAATGGATAGAAATAAAAATGTTTTTAAAAACTTGGAAGATGCTGTTGACTATCTATAATCAGAACAAATTGACGCAGATATACTAGCGTTGCCTCCCAAAGTTGACAAACTCATGGATGAGGAAGTTATCAATGATGAAGATACTGATACTCCTAGGGTAAAGGATGTTGCTGGCTTTACAGAAGTACTTCCACATTACATTGTAGAAGATAGTGATGAAGAAGATAATCTACCGTTAGAACGTTTACTGCCGCATTTACAGAAAAAAGCGCAAATTAGAAGAGCCGGAAAAACTTATTGCAAATTGGACTAAAATGGACTCTACATACGATGCTTTTGCGCTTTTGTGGTCAAACCACTAGCATCAGCTCCACGATAGAATCAAGAACAAAATGCTCGAGTTCCAGTTCCTCAGCCACGATTGATTCAAAACTATAATAAATTTATGGAAGGAGTGGACCATCACGATTGGCTGTTGGAGAAGCACAGTATTGCAATTCGGGGCAAGAAGTGGTACCTACCGGTGTTTATTTACGAGAATAGTAGATATGGTACCATATCTAAAACTAGGTCATGGAAGAAATGTTTCCAAAGGTCGACCATTCAGTTTTCCTTCAACCTTTAAAACACTTGTTTTAGATAATGTACGACTAGACGAAATAGGCCATTTTCTCAAAAAAAGAGAAAATCAAAGACGCTGCCAATATCCATCTTGTAAAAGTCGGCCGCTTACATTTTGCAACAAATATAATGACTATGTACTAAATGTTTTTCGAATTTTCATAAAAAATAGTTTTTATCTAGAAATAAAATTCATTTAAAAATATATAAAATGATATTCTTTTTTGCCCAGCGATCTATTTATAGATCGGCCCTTTTTTCAAAAACCACCAATCACTTAAACTTTTGAAGGTGTAATCTAACTAACGATTATCATTTGTAACTAAAAAATTCATATTTCATAAAATTTTTCAAAAAAAAAATTAATTTGGGCGTTAATGGGTTAAAATGAACATCCGGAAGCTTTTCTGCAGTAGCAGTATGGTAAAACTCACTTTATTTTTTTAAAAACACCCACTTGCTTATGTCACATATAAAGACAAAATGAACCGGCACCATGCGAACGACACGTACCTAACGTTCAAAGCCAACTACTGACTGTCATCTGCCCACCTGCCCTGCCACACGGTAGCACTGTCGACTGATGAAATCGTTGCGTGTAATGCGCAAGCATGAACATCAAATGAACTTTTAAAGCAATAAAATCGTTTTGAAACTTGTAGTAACCTTCATCTGCGAGATCCGGGGCGTTTTCATTTTTTTCTAAATTATTTTAAAATACCTTCTTGATGTTTTTATTGCGGAAACTAACGACTTTCAAAAGAATTATTTTTCTTTAGAATCTACACATGTAAGTTTTTCGGAAATCTTTAGTTCTGCTTTTCGCCGAAGTATTTTTCACTAAATTTTATGCCACCCTAAGATTTTCACAGTTCAATAAAAAAAAGTCGTTTTTCTATTTATTTTGTCCCATATTGCTAATATTTGTCATATTCCTATTTGTACTACCTAAATAATTAATATTATTAATATTTACACCTCAGCAGTATTCCTATGTTTAAATTTATTCATGAGAATACTTTTTTATTGCCAATAAATTTTATAATAAAATATACTCTCAAACTTATTAGCATATTAAACTTTGATTATTTTATAAATTTTTATAATTTAAACAAGTTTAGAGAGAGCAGTCTATTATATAGGTACTTATTGTACTATATGTGTAAACCAGTGCCGGATCGTGATTGGTTTACCAAAGACTATTAAAGCTTTTATAACTTTGTTAAAAATGTATCTTTCGAACTCAATATAATCAATCCGTTACACAAAAAGTCCAGTCCTTCAATTTATCTAAAATATTAATAAAATTTAATTTATGTAAATTAAACTATCAATATAATTTCTTATACTGATGGATCACTGCAGTCTTCGGGTAGAATTTAAACTTAAATTTCATCAGCAAGCTGATCAATCAATTACTCCGTCAATCAATCGATCGCCATACCTTTTTAAAATCTATTTTGAAACAATTTGAAGACTTATCACGGAACAAATAATTTAGGCGTCTGCCTGTTAGTAAACAGCATCTGGGAATTGAAAACATAAATAAATTTCGTCCGAAGATTTTTCATAATTTTCTAAACAGTTAACTTCAAATGTACCAGAAAATTGGCGTCCCTAAGGATTATAATCTGCTGCTTAGTGAAAAAAAAACTTATTAAATTTTATACAAAATTTAAACAGAATGATCTCGGTAGGTACTGATTAAATCCAGATCCACATCAGATTGAACAAAATAATTAACATGCCTACTAATTAAATCAAAGAGTATGTGATTAACTCGTCTTATTCAAAACTGATTAATGCAAGAATTATAACTGAATATATTTTAATCAATTTCTTTTAAACATATTAATCAATAAAAATCAGATTGCTTTCAACGTATAATAATTTAATAATTTTTGATTAAATTGAAGCAGCTTATGGACAATATTCAGAAATATTGCACCCATAAATGGATTTTTAACCTATACTTTTGTATGAGCTAAACTGACATAAACTAGCTTTAAAGGCGTTGTGTTGAATTTACAGCAACTAATTTGCATAGCACATAAAATAGCTTCTCTCCAAATTGTCTTACATGGGTGTCAATTTTGATGGACTCTAGGAAAAGAAAAACAATTTAAGGAACAAAAAAGTTTTGTTGTAAGATAAAAGTATGTTGCTGATGGGTTGTCAAAAAAGAAAAGTTTACCTTGAGAGTGTTTTTGTCAAAAGCCTTATAAGAGACAGAATGGGTAGGTTAGGTGATAGTAGCTGACCTTTGGCACTGTCCAAATAGTCCTATAAGGACTGTGTGGTACCATAACCGCGGAATCTATCCGCTTCAGCCTCCTGATGGTTAACTTGACGTAGACCGTAGAAGAATCTTAAGAGGTCATTCAAACCAGCCACTGCTATTAATAAACTTGTTGACCCAGTTGTAAGCTGCTCACTTTCTTAAGATCATTAAAGAATGATTCGTCCAAAGCATTGAACCTTTTTCTCGCGAGGCCGGGACATTCACACAAGAAATGCTGAATATTTCCTCCTCTTCTTCATCTCTGCCACTTCTACAGAACTCGTTACCTGGTATTTACATATACGTTCGGCGTGTCTACCGAAAACGCATTGTCCGTTGTCTATGGCAATGATATTTCTTTGGTCCTTCCGACTGTGCTGTAATAACGCTGCGGTTTTCCTGCCATCAAGTAGGGGTCACAATTGCCTGAAGATGCGACAAGTTGTCAGCTCTATCCATCTGTTTGCGCAAGTTGTTTAGCTATCCGATTAAACTCCTCATTGACTGATCCCAGTGGTCTAGCCACAGTATTCTCTGCTAATTCGACAGACATGCTTGCGCCCTCCTTGGCGAGCGCATCAGCAGTCTCATTGCTATATATATATCGCTGTGGCCAGGAACCCAACACAAGATGACTCGATGCTGAGCACCAAGTGTTCACGATATGAGACAAAATGGGTACGTGGATAGTTTTAAAAACACTGGAAGGCAATGGCAAATGGCAACACATAAGGATACAAATTTAAGATGAATATCCGGAAGTTTTTCTGCAGTAGCAGTCCGGTAAAACTCGCCTTTAGTGCCAACGACTGACTGCCACCTGCTGACCTGCCACAGAAAAATTATGGAATAGAACTTCCGACTCACCCGACTGCTTAAAGTGTTGCGTGTTACGTATGAATCAGTATCTTCCAAGGCATTTTAAAATCCTTCAAATCAAAAATAATTTAAAATGTTTGGATTTTATACAATTGATTTACGAATTGATTAAAATTAAAATCGAAGAAATTAAATCAGACTTCTCTTGCTGGTAATCAATTACATTTTTTACTGTGTAGTCTACAAAGTGTACCTGACCTAACCAATATTTGATTATTATACAGTACGTTTTTCTTAACGCGGGCCATAGCGATTTACATCGTAAATCTTTAAGTCTATGTTAGGCACATTTCTATTGAGAACTACGACTTGAAATTTTACACAAATATTTCTTGTGGTCTCATATCCAATTTATTACCATGTTTGTATTACTTTACTAACGCAAAATATTGAAAAATACAATTTTAAGTTATAATATCACGCTGTTTTGCCCAGCCCTGTATATTAAGTTTACCCAGATATATTTGACATAAACTGGTATGTGACATTTTTATAGTATTTGGCAAGTTGTACCGAAATTATACAATGTTGATGATTATTTAGTTTGTATTAAATATGTTTTATTTTAAGTGGTTTAAAATGTATTAATTTTCTTAATTCTAAAGCAGACATATTATGACATTCCTCTTATGCAGTTTGAAACCATTTCAATACGTTCTTTTACGGTGTAGCAAGACATGATAAATTACAAAACTAATTTCATGAAAGTCAGTAAAATACTGACAGCCGTGTCAATATTTTTCTTTATCTAAGGTAGTTAATTGCATAAATTACAAGTGGGTAAAAAAGTGTAATTTAAAAAAAATAAAAAGAGCTTTTTTGGAAATCACTTGGAGATTTTTTGCACAGATTGTATGTTAACTTCTTCCTCCCATCTCATATTTTATCTATTCTCAAGTTTTAATATTATTTATTTCATATAAATGTGCCTAACATAGGCTTAAAGATTTACCATGTAAATCCCTATGGCCCGAGTTAAAAAAAAAACGCAGTGTATATTATTCTATACTATGAAAAAAATATGAAGAAAATTCGTCAATATTCACAGCGCATGCCGCTAAACAAGAAGTTTATATTTGTTTATATCTATACTATATCGGTAAAGCTGTATTAATATAATGTATATATATATACAGGGTGGTCCTTAAGTACATCAAGAAAATCAAGGATATGATTCCTGGCATCAATTTAAGTTGAAAAGTTCATATGGACTTATGGCCTAAAATGCGAAATTTTAAAAAATAATTGTTTTTTTAAAATTTCGAAACTCCTTGAAGATACGGTATTGAAAATTGATGTCGATTGATTTTGTATTAAACTGCACTTTTTGGTTAAAAAAGGGTTTGCCTACTTCCACCAGTGGCGTGCATGAAGATACCATCAATATTTTTTTTGTGAAAATATGTGATACGCCACTGTTTTTTTTAAACTCTGATGCATTTTTATGCATTATTGATATAAGCGGAACAAAAGTTGTCTCTACTATGTTTTTGAAAAAAATGGTAGTTTTAAAGGAAAATGGAAAATATTTTAACACCCTGTATCTTAGAGGGTAAGCATTTTAGGGCATAAGTCCATATGAACTTTTCAACTTAAATTGATACCAGGAATCATATCCTAGATTTTCTTGATGTACTTAAGGACCACCCTGTATAAATTATTAAGAGTTTTATAATGTATTCTGACAACTAATTAGGAGTCTAAGCCTCCCATCCATTCTCTAAAGAGCCGCCACTGGTGTAAACTAGGAAAATATAATTACCTTTCCGATGTAATTTAAAGAACCGCTATATTAATTTGTTTCATTATAAGCCGAAAGCGATGATATTATGGTATACACAATACATACCTTAGAGTTAGATTGAGTCAGTTGTAACATTCTTATGTTGCTGAAAGTTTATTGCTAACAATTGGTTCTAAGGTGATTAAGTATAATTGTCAAATACCAAACGTTTATTATTATGAGTGTATTTTATTACAAAAAGTTGTTCTAAATTAGTCCAATTTCAGAAAAAATATTCGTATTGACAATCCTGAACTAATGTAAAGAAATGAATGCAAAATAGGCTGGGCGCGAGTTTAAAATAGATCGAGCAAGCTTCAACGTTGCCAAGTGCCAATTTATGTCTGAGGATTAAGCGCGATTCACATTCCCCCGCCCCCCCCTACCCCCCCCCCCCTCACAGCAGCCAATACGATCGTACTGAATTTTTCATGTAAGCGTTCGATGAAACATCTACTGGCGTTTTGAAATGGTTTATTCGCAAGAACAAGAAATATAAATTACCTATCTTATGGTATGCAAATGCTAAAAGTACAGAGAAAGTAGGCGTTTAACATTTTTATATCCCGACCAACCTTTCCGGATATCCAAAATTATCTAAGATATTTTTGATAGATTTACGAAATTAGGTATGCACCCCATTGTAGCATTTTATTTTTCATCATAAGCTAATGAGAACAGATACTTTAAAATAACTGTTGCTACAGAAATATGTAAATAAATGCGCGACACAATCCAACCAAATATTACTGAAACTGAGTGTCGACCGACGAAGCATAGTGATTTCATCAAACGTGGCCAGCACAAATGATCCCCTTTCTTTGACCGGGGGACCGCGTTGTCATGTGTTGGTCACGCCGGCAATACTGATTGATCTGTTGTCCTTATTGCGAGCATATCACCATACCATACCCACATAAAATGCCACTGTAAGTTCGGGTTGTCCAAAACGGTATTATCTGTCCAATGTGTAAGATATGAAATGGGAAACGAGAGAAACAGTTCGCTACAATATATAATTTGCCTGTTTTATTTTTGGTTCTAATCTGCCCACTCCACCCAAATAATAAACAATTCCTCCAATTTGGGAGTCGATTAGATAATATTTAAATAAAAAATATAACAAACCGACAATAATTTCTTGTTTTATAGTGATAATAATTATCACAGACCACAATATCAAATAAAGTAATTAACATTTTACTTCTTTTTAATTTTGTACAAATACTACCTATATAATATATATTTTGTTTTTTACTCTACGAAAAATAATAATTCGATTATAAGTTTTAGTCCTATTGAAGAATTATTATTATATAGTTTGGACAAAAAAAAACCCATAAATTCCAATTCACTTTGTATTAATAAAGTTTATAATTATCTCTGTCCTCGTTAAATATTTGATGGCTACTTCTAACCATACGAATTTCCTGTATAATAAGAAAAATTTGCTGTACTTATTTGGTCTAAAACACTCGAGGAGGAAAGAGGTAAACCTGGTCTGGATTCCCGGATAACGAGATGGTAGATGAACTTGCCAGACGTGCATGGAGCTGAAATCCCATTTCTTGAACCTGAGCTGGTCATAGGAATAACTAAAAAACAGGTAGGATCTGCATTAAACGAGTGGTAAGGAGCAATGGCGGATGGTTCAAGGGTGCAGACAAAGATAAGGACTTTATAGCTTGGCCGAGCAAGGCTAGGCTAGAGTGGGTCTTAAACAGAAAACGATGTGTCCTAAAATCCTTAATTGGGCTACTGACCGGACACTGCAAGCTGAGGAAGCACCTAGCACTGATTGGTGTTGAAGAAGACCCAATCTGTGCTGGATGCCTGGAGGAGGAAGAGACCCCGCTGCACTTCCTGGGCACCGGCAAGGCCCTGGAAAGACTCAGGCATCAGGTGTCAGGATCGGCGGCTCTCCAAAAGAAAGAAATCACTGCCCTGGCCTGGAGCGACATACCTACTTGCCTTTATAAGGAGGTTCGGACGTATATTCGGGGTCAAGGTGGTTAGAGTGATTGGGGGTAGACAAAAAGGATTGTCATTGGTCTACTAGCCAGGTTGCGGAACATCCCCTCAATTACTACTTCTACTGATCTAAAACAAGTAGAAATCAAAATAGAAATTTAGATTGCAGTGTACCACTATTGTTAGAATATCACCACCTGTATACTGGTTTTGAACTTTTTTATTTTAAGGCAGGATAGGTGTTTATAATAAATAATGGATATAAACAGTAAAATGTTCAGTTCATATAATAATAAAAACTATTATTTCCCAAAAATCTCATAATAGTAAATAGTGTCACCTTATTGTCATACGATAGACAATAGTTATTTCCCATTGCTAGGAATGTTGTACCAAGTTAGTACAATTTACAAAAAAACCCAACACTCCGATTCGATTTTCAGGCGATGACACGGGACGGTTGAATTTACGCTGATCCGGCCAACGCACCGGCTCTACAGAAGAAAGGTTTTCTTTTTTGTTTGCTTGGGCCAATTTGCAGCCATCTTCTTTATGCATGGGAAGATGTCTTTGTCCAGGATTATATTTTAATAAATAGCTCAAAATTGTACCTAATGATTTAAAAAAAAATTTCGGATTCGAGTTTTTTCGTTTCTTTGCATTTTTTGAGAACATTTACCATAGTAATGTATATTTTTTTACACCATCAGAAAGTAGAGATTTCAACGAACAAAAAGCCCTCCGACTTTTTTAAAAAAGCAGATATTTTGACGTGAGAATTTTCGATTGAAAATTAGGGTGCTTTTTCGATATTAAGTCAAAATAAGGTGAAAAAAATAAATATTTTAAATCAAAAAAATTACAGTGTGTTTGGGACATAAAAAGGTAAGTTTTCACCAAATTTCGTGAAAAAATTTTTTTTTTGTAAAAGAAAAATAAAAAGCCAAAAACTTGGTTATTTGAATTTTTCACATAAATTTTGAGGTTATGTGAAAAAAGTGTAGATACAAAAGTTGTAAATCTTTTTATTACCTACAATTGTGCCATTTAACGTTTTTCCATAGGACTTGTAGTTTTGCCGGAAATCGAGATAAATCGTTTTCTACCCTTAAAAACTCACCCCTTTCCACTTCCCGACCTTGGATCGCCCGTAAATTATTTTTTCTTTCATTTTTGTTATATTCTCTTCCTTTTACATGGGTTTCATCCTACTATTATTTTTTTTCACTTTTTACCATTTTCAAAGGCATCTAATAATTTATGATAATTTCAAATGTTACTAGAGGTTTTTACCACACGTAATACAGCAATCAAGAAAAAATAACAATAATTAAATGGTACATCATGGAAAATATTTCTAGAGTATCCAAAATGCTATCTGCGATGTTTCACGATGTATTAATTCCAATCACAAGAACAGTCCCGAATACTGTTCGTAATTTTAAGAGTTAAGGTACTTTAATTAATTAATATAAACGCTTAGAGCAAAATGATGATGTACTCGATGGTAGAGCAAATTACACAAGTTTAAATATCATTCTTATAAATATTGAAAACATCAGGAATTAAGGGAAGGTGATGAAGGATAAAGAGCAAACTTTTGGTTTAGAGCTATGGAAAGGGTAAATAACGATAGTGAATTCTCACCCAATATTTGTTGATTGTGGAGTACAGAAAATAAACACAGATTTGTACAAGTAAGGTATCAATACCCTCAAAAGGTCATATCTGGACATTGTATTATTGGACCTTTTCCTGGAACTAAATTTGAGAAAAGAAAATTTTTTGGAACTTTAAAGAAATTAAATTTGACCTGCATGAGAATTTGCTCCTGAGAATAATCAGATATATCTACCAGTGTTCTGCGCACAATCTACGGTCGGGTCCCTCTTCTTATCTTGCGTCATGCTGAAGAGATCCCGATTTAAATGAAAAGCGTAGTTAAAAAGTTAAAAATTCAATTCAAAAATATATTGAGCCTTAAAATTATCCTTTTTGGTTCCTTATTTTCAGTTCCCGATAAATCAGTTGTTTCTTTGTTAGAGAAGTGTGATTTTTTCAGAAGACTGTTGCTCAATAATTTACTTTGAATTTGCACTTCATAAAAATATAACATAGTTATTTAAAAATGTTTGGGCTGTAACAAAATTATGGCAAATAACATAAATTGTCTAAGATTATTTAATAATAGAAGCATAATGTGTTTGTTAGTACATATATAATGTGGTTCATATTACCATAGTTAGTCATAATCTACAACCGTGGATTATGAGATTTCATAATCACATCTACATCTACCACTGTAAATGATGTTAGCTCCGAAACTGTTTCCATTACTAATAAAAACTATTTGAATATAAGTAATATTCCTGCTCCCATTCGTTTTCATAATTGCCCTAATGTTATAATCAATTTCATGAAAAATTAGAAATTAGTAATTGTATTTTGTTTAATTATTGTTAACATTGTTGAATTGTATTTTTTAGTTAAGAAATACCATTAATAATATTACCTTGTTATGTAAAAATATCCTATTGTAAAAAATTTGTTGCTCTGAATGCATTTTCTAATTTTTTGAATACTGAATAGTCGGAGATAAAGTATAGTATTTGACTCGCGTATAATAATGGCTATATAACACTCGGATTCTTAAAACACGAGCCTTCGGCTCGTATTTTAAAATCTCGTGTAATATAGCCTACATTATACGCTCGTTAGATAATATACTATTAAGGATTCCAGATTAAATGTTAATTATTGTTGCGAACCATTAGGTTCATTTGCCTATGGACGTCATTCTTACAGCGAATGCTCGTTTTAGTTTGTATTCCCGCCTGATCTAAACTATCAACATAAACCTTTTCATCACTATTTTGAAAAATGGGTTCAAATAATACAACTGAGTAATGTATACACAAATTAGTTTTAAAACAAAGTAAATAAGATAAAATAAGAACATTAAGATAAATCACTAGATATAATCTGACGAAACCCAATACCTCTCCCGAAAACGTCATATGATCTCGAATTTATAGCCCTTAAAAGACACGCCCTATAAATTTGTTTGGTTAGTATTAATACTGTCTAGCCATAAAAAGAAAGATACCTAAATCACGATAATCTGGCGAAATCTTTTAAAATATGGCTGTGTTGTGTGCATGAGAATTTTTTTTATGCCCTTCGAAAGATTTTTAACAACTGCAAATCATGATATTATCGGTTAAACCAAATAAATCAAAACTAGTCATTGGTATAAATAATATTTTTTAAAACAGAAGCCAAATAAATACGTTTTTAAGATCGTTGACTTTAATACTTTGATTGACAATAAAATGATACAGACATGACCAGTAACAAATTTTCTTCCAATTTATAAAAATAATTTAATGTGTAAATGTAAACATTTAACATTTTTGAACGGCATAATTACTTATGTTACTTATTCTTTATGGGCACTCTTACCAATCGACAAACTTGGTTTAAATTACAGTACACAATTTTTATAGATGTGACGTCTTAATATTTTTATGAATGATAGGCCCTTGTTATTTTTATTGATCCCAATATCTTTATGTACGACAAACCGAGGTTTTATTGGAAATATCATAAAATATAGTAATTTTTTAAATTATATTTCATAACTTTTTATTTTGCCTTCAGTAATTAGTTTGTTTCCTTTTCATGTCAAATTTATAATTTATTATACCGATTACCTAGGTACACGTTTCTTTACCGTAGAGCCCTAAAACGATTTTAAATGAGAGAAAGAAGGAACAACAAAAAGTCTTCTGCCAATATTTTATTTTAAAAAAAAATTATTCTTTCAAAGTTCTCAACATGTTTCATCAGGAGACAGAAAAAGATTTGCTAACGCTGTTAGTAGAAAAGAAAATGGTAGATGGTATCCAAACTTTATGGTTCTTTTATGGAAGATAAAATGGTATCTTGGTATGTACTGAGTTTGTAAAAAAATAATTCAAAATATTTGTTTAGGAAGAAAAATCCAAACTTATTGAATGGAAAGGGAACTAAAATAAAACTCGTGAAAAGAATATTTTAAAAGGAAAAATCTATAAGACTTTGTAAAACATTATTAAAATATATTTTTCTCAAGAAGGAAATTATTGAGTCAATGTGTATGAATGGTAAAAGAAAAACTCATTTTCAATAGAAATTTAAAAAAATCGTAAAAAACGGTTGGGGTATTGCTTTTTTACAATTTATTTTTCTACAAATATTTTTGTACAAACTCAGTAGGTACGCTGAAATTTTTTTATGTTAAACCAACACCCACCATTTTATCGTCCATACAAGCTCCATTAAGGTTGGATACCACCTACCTGATGATGAACGTTTCTACATTCGAAACATGTTGATACCTTTGAAACAATAATTTTTTATTTTATTAAAATTGTGAAAGAATAATTTTTGTTTTTCTTTCTTTCCCATACTTTTCCACTTTGAGCATGGATTATTTCTTTATATTTTAAATAACTCAAAACCTTGGTAACAAAAATACAGATTTTTTTAATACATTGGCCTGAACCCTGAACTAATTAACTTTAATAAATGTTAATTAGAGCTTTCTTTTTAAGTTTAAAAGTATACAGGATGTCCTTAAAGGTATGGTCAATAATTTGGGGTTGAGTAGATTGGTGAAAAATAAAGCAACAACTTCATATTATATAATTGTGTCCTATGTCCACTTAGTACGAAAATACAGCCTCTCAAGCATGTTTTTTTCTCAATATTTTCGAAACCTTTGCAGATACAAATTTCAAATTTTGATATTTTGTTAAACTTTGTAAGCTGAATAGAACTGTGCTCCTAAAAATGTAATTTTTTAAGAAATGCGGTCAGAAATAAGGGTTAGTGGGGTAAAAATGGACATAACTTTTTTTACGCTAACTTTTATTTTTTTTATGTCATACCAGTACATCATTGTGTTATTATACCTTAGATACCATCTACATAATGGATTAATTACAAGTACACATTATGGCCCGCGCGGGCATTAAGTGTTGCATTAAGTGTGCATCTTGTTCCATTTTTGATTTTTGACTTTGACACATTAAACATTTTAATAATGTCAAGGTAATGTCGCAGGTAAAAATAAAAAATTGGTAAATCAAATTAAATTAAAAAAAAAATATATTATTCAAAACGAATTGGTATGACATAAAATGTTGTATGCACCACGGGTACTAATAGATATATACCCTCGGGCGACTTACGAACCATCGGGCCAGAGCCCCTCGGCTTTGTAAGACTGTCGCCCTCAGGGCATAATCGTCTACTTAGTACCCTTGATACATAAATAACTATTATGTCAAATTAGAAAAACCTTGACATATTTTACGAAAAAAATGTACTATTGATAAGACATGATTAAATGCGCCATTTTCTAGATAAATTTATTAAAAATTACCTTGCATTTGAAAAAATCTGTAATTTACCTATGTTATTTACTAGTATTAACAAATTCTAAAATTTTATTCAATTTAAGTTAATTTATTTGCTAATTTCCTGCTATTTTAAAATAAACTTAAAATTTTCGTTTTTGATTCTTTTTGGGTATTATTAATGTTGAATAAAATTTTAGAATTTGTTAATACTAGTAAATAAAATAAATTAGCGATTTTTTCAAATGCAAGGTAATTTTTAAATAAATTTATCTAGAATATGGCGCATCATGTCCTACCCATAGTACCTTTTTTTTTTGCAAAATTTCTTAGGTTTTTCTAATTTGGCATAAAAAAGTATAAATCGCACCTTTAGAATTAAAGTGACACAACCCAAAGAATAAAGTTTTGGAGAACTGTAAAATATATTGGACCCCTCTAACTCTTTTGTCTCCTAAGCCCAAGTAATAAATTAAATTAAATGTTAAATTTGGGGAAACATTAGCTAAATGGTTTTACTAGAAAACAATTATTTAAATTTGATATTAAAACCTGCCCTTAATAGTAAAAAAAAATAAAAATAAAAAACAATTTAGGTCTTTTTACTGCCAAATTTTTTTTTAACAACGAACGAATTATTTGGAATTATGCCATTTTAAAATTAAAATGGTCGCTGTATTCAGCGAGTCATTTTAGAATAATGACATTTTCTTATTAAAGACCATGCAGTTACTTTTTTGTAAAATGTTTGGAATCAAGTCAGTTTAGACTTAAAGCAGTGTTCATTTTCTGTCGCGTGCGACAACATACTGAAATGATACTCTTTAGTATTAAAAAGACGCGCAAATACCGTTAATATGAAAAAGGCATAAATATGTTCATCTAATTTGGGAGAAGCGATTTGGTATTAGGTCAAGCGGCAGCTAATAGGGGGTGGTATTTAGTGTCATTTTATGATTCATCTTAGAAATATACAATTTTCGAGTTGTGTCACTTTACTTTTAAAGGTGCGAAATGTTAGCGTGAAAAAATGGTATGTATATTTTTACCCCATTATCCCCTATTTCTAAACACATTTCTTACAAATTGATATTTTTAAGACCACAGTTCAATTTAGCGTACAAAGTTTACCAAAATATTAAAATTTGTATCTAGATAGGTTTCGAAAATGTTTAGAATAAACCATAAATAAATCACTGCAGCTTCGTATAGTAAGTGGACATATAGGACGCAATTTCAAATGAAGTTCTTACTTTATTTTTAACCAATCTACTCAATCCTAAATTATTAACCATAACTTTTAGGACAGCCCCTACATTATTAAAATTATAAATAATATATTTTACAAGTTAAATCCGACCATCTACATTATAAATAAACAATAATGAGGATAATATAATGAATGAAATAACATTGTGTAATTCGTTATTATTTTCTGACTTTAACTACTGCCTTAATTAACAAATATGATTTTAAAATTAATTTATTTAAAAAACTTAGACAAAGGAAGCTTTGTACCGGAATGAATTTCTATCTAATTTATTTCCCTAATCACATTCCAGTACAAAAAGTTTGTACGAAAATCATTTAATTAAAGTTATATTATAAATTGTTGGAAATGAAAATCAAACGAAGATAACACGTTTATTTGACTAAAACGTTTGTTTCCATGATGACACAAGTATTAAAATTAAATTGAAAATTTTTTATCGACCAACAAAGTTTTATAAAATTCAAAAGTTTTATGCCTGAACTTAAAACTTTTTAAATTTAAACTACTTTACTGTATATTATGTCAAAATTTTTAATTTAAAATATATATGTCGTAGGCTAATTACAAATTCAGTCGTTTTATAAAACGCCTAGTCGTTTCATAAATGACTAGGCATATTGTAAAATGCAGAATATATACTGAATTTTTACAATTCGACTGAACTTTTTAGGCGTTTCATAAAACGCCGATTTGCTCTCAGGCTTATTGTAAACGGTTCTTCAATCTCGTTTGTTTTAGGAAATGACTGATTATAACTAGTCGTTTTGTAAAAGACTGGAAAGTACTTAGGCATATTGTAAAACACCGATTTATATTGTCATCGTATAATATTTCAAACAAATAAATAGTAAGTTGGACACTTTATTTTTGTTATAATATCATAAAAGAACTTAATGGGTAACTCTTACAACACATGTTCCGACATTTCCTAGGTAAATTTAGGTATATATTTACATAATGTAATTCAACATAATTTAAAAGTAATATTATTTTACTTATTTGAATGACATTTACTATTGCATTTCAAGTGAGCCTTAAAACAAAAACATTTATTTGTGTGGCACTGCGTTTTGCTTGCTTTGCAGGAACATTTTTTGAATCTCTGCCCTCCAAATTTAGAAAACTTTGCTAAAGCTTCTCTCAGAGAAATCATTTTTTCTTCCAAAACCTGAATTGGTTGGGGATATTCAGTGCCAACGATTCCATCTCTTGAAAACCATCGATTCAAAATTCCATGCTTAGTACCAATTTGGTATACTCCATTTTTTATTTCTACGATAGTTCCCAATATATTTTTAGGGTCTAGTGGTCCCCTATCGAATGTAGGTACTTCAACCGCAATAATATTTTGACCCAGAAATAGAGGTTTCAACTTTTGGTTGGTATTTTGAAGCATTTCTTTTGACCAGCAACACATCCCATTCTTTGTGTATGTATGATATCCTCTCTTTGGCATAAATCACATATCCATGCTGTTTCATTCAGCACCAAATAGGAAGAACTTATCTTTAAACATTTAACACAGCAAACCATTGCATTCCGCTTCAGTTTACAAACTGTCAAACCACATCATAAAGAAGTTATTTGTTTGAATCGGTCTTTTATAAAATGCCTACGTGCTTTCCAGTCTTTTACAAAACGACTAGTTATAATCATATCCTAAAACGATCGAGATTGAAGAACCGTTTACAGAAAGCCTGAGAGCAATTCGGCGTTTTATGAAACGCCTAAAAAGTTCAGTCAAATTGTAAAAATTCAGTGTATATTCTTCGTTTTACAATATGCCTAGTCATTTATGAAACGACTAGGCGTTTTATAAAACGACGAATTTATAATTAGCCTACGACATATATATTTTGAGAATTAGAGGCTAGTTATAAATAGTATGAATTTTTATTTGTTTTTTTTTATTAGTTTTCAGTAATTCGTCAACTAAAGATTTTGCATAAATAAATATAGAATCGACAATGAAACAAATAGAAACACACTAAACTAATAACAGGAACATTTAAAAAAGATAAGAAATTCTCATGTATTGTCACTGGAAGATTATTGTTTTTTCCCAATATGAAATTTTAGATATGGGGTACAAACAGTTCCAGTAATGACAGTTAATTGATACATTTAAACTTTTTATTCTAAACATATCTACAGTGTTGTCCACTAAGTGAGCAACAAATGGGAATAGTCAGTTGTATAACCAAAGTTTAAACACTGCCAAAAGTTGTACTGTAGTAATCGGACTCACCCTTCTCCTTTTCTGTGAGTAAGCGTAGTATTTATTTTGCTTTTGCGATGTCGTGGTTAGTTGTCGGAATACTCGTATTTGTACTTGTTTTGTAAAGTTTTGTATTTTTTTTTAGTTTTTTGTAAAGAATTCCTCATTTTATGGTTATAAGCACTTAACAAAATGGTGCATCAGTCTCAGATTTGTGGAAAATTAAATTCTTTTATTCCGGAATTATCTTTTCACAAGTAAAGTTATAATCTGTATTATTTGCCCATTCAGTGGTGTATCTAGGTATAGTAATCAGGAAAAGAATAAATAAATAAATATAAGTTCCCCTATTTTAAAAAATAAAGCCAAATGGCATGAAGAGAAGTTTTTAGCTTATCCCAAAAATAAATATTAAGAAACATAAATTATCTTTAATCATATTTCGATAGAAAAATAAAATTGTTTTTTTTTTGCTTTAAATAAAAAAAATTTGATATAGGCTTTTTATTAATAAAGTAATTATGTTCACCTAAATACCATATTTTAAATTATGAAGGTAGATTAAATACTCTTAAAACAGCGGTAAAATCTGGGGTTGCTTAAAAAAAATTCAATTAAATTAACACTGATTTGAATAAACATTGTAAAAAGTAAAATGACTTTTTGTATAGCTCAACAGTATAATAAAACCAAATATAATCTAGTGTCCATAAATAATTTACTACAATATTAAAACTAATTGTAATTGTTTACAATAAATTTTACAAGTCGAGAATACCATCTGTTGCTACCAGATAAGACATACCAGCATACCTGTCACGATATCCCCAGTTCATATGATTCATTAAATATTCAGACAGCGACCAAGGAAATCGCTAATGTAAAAATAAGGAACACATGTCTTACATGTTTAGGGTTTACTAAAGTGAAACAGAAATAAAGTTGTAACGAAACGTTACGGATACCTTTTTTTACTGTCAAGGGCAAAGAGTAAGAAAATATGACATACCTTTTTTTAATGGCAATATATAAAATTGCTGTATTAAAAGTGGTTCATTCTTCAACAAGACTGTTTCTGCTAATGGAACTGATTACTTCCAATAGAAACACTGTTCTAGCAAATCTGGAATTGATATAACATTAAAGAGGGTTTGATACTCTAGTAATTTATGTAATATGGGTTAATCAAAAATAAGTTAACAACACAAACTATGTCTTAGCAAACTAATTAGATAATTTTCCTCGGTGTATTTTCCTAAAAAAATTAACGCCTTTCCTTCTATTTTATGCTAAAATCGTATTTGTTTTATGGTATTCAGAAATTTCTTTTTTTATGTTTTCATAATTTCACTAACTGGGTTTAGCAGTCTTTGATCTATCCAGCATCGAGACGGACCGTAAAACAAAACATTCTTTAAAGTAATTTTGGCGGAACCCAATCATTTTTCAAGGTAACTACCTACTAATTTTACGCTCTTATAATCCTGTTTATTTATTTAAATGTGTTTCTAATTTTACTATAAAAATATGACTGGAAGGTTACATCAAATTAGGCAATTATTATTTTCCACTCCCGCAATTTAGTTATATTTACAATATTACCATTTTCAATTACACCGTATAAAATTGCTCCACGTAATTGCAACAATTTACAATACAACGTAGCTATAACTAATTGATTCGCTAATGGTGTAAATGTATTTAATTTATACCGTGCGAGCAAATATGATTTGCATCAAAGAGGGCTGGGATTAAAAAACGAAGGGCTTGGTTTAGATCACAATGATATGGGGACGATGTATCTAACCAAATCTATAACTATAGGTTAAAATTTTGTCAAATTCATGATATGCCAAACTAATGAGTAATAAAATAAGTAGACAAATACAAATTTATTTTTGTTATTGACAAAATTAACAAAGTAAGAATATACAGAAAGAAAAAGAAAAATAATTACATAAATTGCTGAAATTGGCCACCGGCCCTGCTCCAAGCATAAATTCACACGCCTCTTCATATTTTCGAAAGTGTTGACCAGCATCTCTGGAGAAATCTTACCACATTCTTGGATAATCCTGGAGAATTGTATTTTCTTGGAATACTTGCACTATATAAGGAAATAAATTTAGCTGCTTCTTAAGAATAGTCCTGCATGTTCCATAAGATCTTCCCACTTCTTGGGACAGGCGTCTTATACAATTTGTTGGCGTATTTTGCATTATTTCACGAACGTTTGCAATGAGTTCTTCTGTTCTTACAAATTGTATTCCTGCTCCTTTTTTGTGTTGTATAGAACCTGTTTCAATAAAGACAGCCACGGTTCTTTTCAGGCAATGATAAAAATCCCCAGCAATAAAAGCAACGTTAGGAAAATGTTCGTGAAAATCGTCCATGTACAAACCCGGATTGTATTGCCACTCATTAATTACTTTAACCTTGTTTCGAAAATACGCTTCAACTATGAATGTTTTGTGCTGTTCCGTAAAGCCCATTGTGGGAATTGTTCAAGAAATTGAAAAAATTAGCGATGAATCAAATTACTTGTAACGACTGTCAAAGATGACGGAATAACTGATTGATTGTTAATTCAGGTAGTTAATGACACCCAACAGGTATTAAGCTCTACGGCTAAGCATTACGTCCTTAGATGCAAGGCTCTTTGATGCAAATAATGTTTGCTCGCACGGTATAAGGAGAAGAGTTTGTTTATTTTAAACATGTTTTGAATTATGTTAGAAGGAATTAGTGATGTACTTACAAATGAAGAAATAGGTTTGCTCTAGACATGATTATAAATGTATTTTTTGTTAATCGCAGTTTATATAAAAGCTAACATTTTTATTCATAGACCGTATTCCTAGGTTTACAAAAATATTTTTTTCTCTAACAATGACATTTTTTGTCCGCATCTTCTTGTAACCTCTATCCATGGACATAATGCAAACCTAATAAGGTCCACCTGCACATTGTATCTATCTCGCACAATTTGACATCATATCAACGTTTAAAAAATAATTTATTTTATAAGTTCATTACGATACTGAAAACGATTTCGAAATAGATTATGAAACTAGAAAATATAATAATATAATTTTTTTTTTACGCGGACATCTAGGAAAGGTATTTGGTTATTATCTTCTTTTTCTATGGTAAATTAGATTATGGGTGAAGCTATTGATGAAATATTTACTACAGAAACCTTTTTAGAAACAATACATCATAATTTTCCGTAAGTAAAAAAATTATAAATTCTTATTCATTAATTTTATTATTCTAAATTTAAAGTAAATATGTATTTGAATTGTGAAAACCTTAACGTACTGTGAAAATAATAGTTTTTCAAATTAACGATGATAACAAACTTACCTCGACATCACGTTTTTTGATAAAATGGCATCGATAACATTATTCAATTAAGCCAGACCCGAGCGATTTTCCTTATCAAAAAATGAAATTTTCCATTTAGCGTGTATATGAATATGGAAATTACTTTTGCATGTGCACGCCCAAATTGTGTGCATTACATATTTTGATTTATGTTTGCGTTTCCATATTCTTTCATTAGATTTGTTTTATTATCATGACATAATGGTACTTAAATTTTCCTTAATACGCTATGGTTAAAAAACCAGATCAGGTTTTAATATTTAGATAAGAAGGAAATGTCAGTAGTACACCGGCGGAGTTGATATTAGAATTTGTATTTAAAGTTAATTATCTCACAATAACGTTCTACAAGAAATAAGAGTCTAAAACATAGCATAGCAGAAGTAAAATTCTTTAAGGCAAAAATATTTTTTGAAGAGGATCGCGCGCGTATGGTCTGTGCAAAAAGTAGGCATTTTAAGGCAATTTAAAAACAGGTATTGACAGAGTATACATTTAGTACGGCCCTAAGCTATTTTTTAATCAAAAATTTTCCGAAATAATCATGTAATCAATAAACCAAAAAACTCAATTCGACAAATCAGAAAAAAATTTTCCTTTCATTTCGACTTGGCTCTAATTGCTAATTTCGGAAGCCCACGTTAAAGTCAAAATAAGTGTGAAAAAATGCTAGGGACTCGCTTGTCAAGTTTAGTTTAGGAACATACAAGCAATATAATTAAAAATACGATGATTGATCGTAATGTCGGACAATTTTTTGCATATAAATTGGTGATTTTGCTGATTATGCAAGCCAGAATATGTATATACGCATAAAAAAATGAAACAAAAAATAAAAAAGAACAATTTTCTACCACTTGTAGTAACTTAAAATGTATGTAAAATTAAAATTATATTATGTTAAGTCTTAAAATCGTATTTCAGTGCAACTAAAATAAGTAGAAATCGTATAGGTAGTATAATTCCATACCAAATTGTGTTTTAAAAAAAATTATTTTATTATTTTAAACACAATTTGGCGTGGTATTTTCTTACCGAATTCTGCGTGAGGTTAAATAAAATCCGGAAATAATTTAACCCCAACGGTATTACTAGTAAAAATATCTCCCCTACGAATTACACTAGAAATTTGCCATGACAACTGGTCAAATTTATAATCGAATATTTCCCTCATATGTTAAAGTTCCCATAAGAGAAATGCAATTTTCGCAAAATTACAGCGAAAACAGCACTGCCAGAAATCGAAAATTGCATCGCAAGTTTATATTGTTGACGAAACGTCAAAGCGGGATTTTATTGTTAACAAACGTCAAAAAATGTAATATTCTGACAATTAACGTCATCTTATTGAGTGACACAAAAAAGTCAATGTCTACGAATTCAAAGCAAAATATTGTTAATTACAATAATTGTACTTTTCATTGCAATTCTCGTAATTTTTAAGCATTTTAATTTTATTGTTAGTATTTTCTGTTAAATAAAATATTTAAATTTACTTGATTCGAGTTCTTAATTAATTTGGGAAATATTCAAATAAATTACATTCGTGCATAAAAATAACCCGATAATTTTTTTATTCAATGTGTTTTTTTACAAATTGCAATCGTTTGTTTTCATATTTTACGAAAATGCCCTCTTTCTGCGGAGTTGGGCTTTTTCGCGAAAATATAAAAACAAACTCTTGCAATTATAAAAAACACATTTCATTCAAAAATTATCGGTAATTTTGATGCACTTGTGCACTTACCCCCGAAAATTTATCTGTCATTGAATGACATACAAATTAATAATCTAATATTTACGTGTCAGTGATTGTCATATTATTTAAAAATGTAAATTTTTCAAAAAAATTTAAAATTTTGCCATTTAAGTTTTATATGTAGGTATTATGTCTTTATTCGGGATTGTCCTATAAAAATATAAAATTTTTGAAAAATTTAGGTAGCATGCCAATATATTTAAATTAACGCATATTACCAGAAAATATCCCTCGCCCTGTGAGCTCCTGGTTTTTTCAGGCAGTACCTATGCATTTATGCTTTTATTAAAAAATTGGACTTATGTTTTGTTACTACTGAAAATACTAGGGTCTATTTTATATTCATTAAGAGAGAAGATTTTAAACATCTGTACTATTTTTTGCTAAAATGTCTTAGTTAAAAAATGAACTGCTAGGCAATCTCCTCGCGCCTAGTACAAATCTCTTTTGTTTTTAAATTATTTAATTATTAGTTAGGCCTTTTTAATTATAGACTTTAAGTAATTTTACATAAATTGCTTTGGCTAGAAAATTTTAACTATTGATTGTCCATTAAATCAATCAATAATTCTAATATTGTGTGGAGCAATCAAAAACTAAATATATCTTATAAGTAATAATATTAAATCAACAGATAATTAATTTCTGTCATATGGGTATTTACACTTTGTGTTTGCCAAAGAGACAAACATAGTAATAAATATTACTTTGAACTAAAACATAAACAGATATGCGACTATCATCGTTGTTCTGAAGGACCCTTTAATTTTAAATCTTAAAAAGAAACGATTAACGATGTTGTTAATAAAACGGTTATACAATACAACTACATACCTGTTTAAGAGGCATATTTGTCGCGCTTTAAAACCGTTGTATTTTACTACCCTCATAAAAATTTAATTGCAAGACAAAAAATGAATATTGGTACCGGTTTGGAAACTTTATTGCCTGTTGGACTAATTTTCTGCCAAATAAATAACAAATAGTATAAATTGAAGAGATCTAAACATATTTATTAAGGATAATAAAACTGGATACTTTCCTTTCCCATCGAGGGTTATAGCTTGACATGTTTATCAACAGAATTTCATAACCTTTTAGGGGTCATATTTTTGGGGGCTTTCCTTTCTTTGGTTTTTCGTATTCTGTACAGGGTCGGTTTAACCCAAAGAAATACAATATTTATTTTTTAGTCCTTTATTGAGCGTCTAATAGTGTATGGAAGATTATAACAGCAGCGGGTTATTAAGTGCTCGTTTATTTCCTAAACAACATGGTAGCAATATCCCTCGCCATATTGTTTCATAAATAATAATTGTTAATTTTATTTATTTTATATTATTTATTTTATACATCAACGATATGCCTTTAGTTTTAAAAATGTGTAACTTACAAATGTTTGCTGATGACACCTTAATTTACATTAATGTTTTAAATATTTTTGATGGTCTAAATACTTTACATTCTGAGATAAATATATTATTAAATTGGCTAAAAGTAAATAAATTAAAATTAAGTATTTCAAAAACTAAATGTATGGTTATGGGTAATAATTTAAATTGTCAAAATATAAATGTTGTAATTGATGGTGAAAAATGGGAATTAGTAAATAGTTTTAAATATTTAGGGATAATTATTGATTCAAAATTAAAAATTTTTAATTATTTTGAAAGTATCATAATATCGAAGATTGCCGGAAAAGTGGGTTATTTTAAAAGAATCAGTTCTAATTTAAGTTTGTTTTCTAAAAAAAAACTGTATTTAATACTATTATATTACCATATTTTTTTTATTGTTCGTCCATTTTATATTGTGCTAGTGAGGAAATATTTGACAAATTACAAATTTTACAAAATACGAGTAAGGCAATGCCGATTATTTTAAATTGTGACAAATATACAAAAATAAATTTTATGTTAAAAAATTTAAATTGATTGAATGTCAGAAATTTATTTTTTATGCAGTATGTATTTTTATACATAAAATTAAAAATAATTTATGCCTGATTGTTTAAAAAAAATTTGTTCTTTTAACCATGACCATCATAATTATAAAACAAGAACCATTCAAAATTATTTTGTGAATAGTGTTTAAAACATTAGCTTAGAGGTCTATTTTTCATAAAGGTTTAATAGAATAATATAATAAATTCTATTAAATCTCATATATCATTAAAACTATTTAAAAAACTTTAAAATTACATTTATTTAAAAAACAAAATGATACGTAATATTTGGTACAATTTGCAAAATGTTTAACTTTTCTCTCTGTTTTTGTTAAAAGAAAGTTCCGTTATAATATTAAAAATAAATCTATAAAAATGTTGTTAAAAAAAATGTATTAAAAAATATTTAATTGTAGCTTTTTTGCTAAATAAAACATGTTACTACTAGATACAAATTATAATATTTTCACAAGTGAAGTTAAAACGGTCACTTTATCTACACATAAAGAGTATTTTAGCAAAAGTAGGTCAATGTACATCAATGTACACCACCTTATAGAAGGATATGTGAAGCTGGCAGTAGTAACTTTTTTTAAATTAATGGAACTATTTATTTTGTAACCATGCTTTTTTTATCAGTTGTGTTTTTGTCTTTGCCTCTTAATAACATTATATTTGTTATAAATTTTTTATACCTGGAAAAAATACAAGCAGGATTTAAATAGGTATAAAAATATTATTTTAATATTTTCTCTCCTGAACGGTGCAGCAATAATAATAGTTGGTTCTAATAATTTTACTACCGTATCTTAATTTACCTTCAAAGTATTTCAGTCGCGTTGTTCAGATTTTAACATGTAATCTTAATTTATAGGATTGCTATAGAAATTTGTAATTGGCATTTGAAAAAATGGTTTATGATTTAATAAAACTGTCAATAATTTAAATTAAAATTTAGAATTGCGAAACGGGCTACTATAAAATCTAAAACCAGTGGCGGCTGATTGGATATTAATGGAACGTTTTGGTGCAAATGCAAATCAATAAGATGGAGAGTAGCAGCGGATTTTATGGAATGTTTAAAGTATTGTGGTATCTTTACAGTAACATCAGTTTAATACAGGCACTTATAGGAAAATACTAAAAGTTTCATTTAAGGTTAAAATTATCGACAAATCTTTATAAAACTTTTTTTTAAATCTGTTATTGTAGTATATGTAGATGGAGACCCTATAGGAAACATACTAAAAGAACCATGCATGATAATTTAGTAACGTCATCATTTTCTTTTTTAATTTTCATATACAGTGACCGGCAAAGAGTTCGCAACATATGGGAAATATTTTTATTAGCGAAATATTGAAAAATCTTTTTTGGGGGATTGGATGTGCATGTCCCATAACCTTAAAATCGATTTTGACATACGTCACGTTACCAATGGTATGGCGGGAAAGTTGAAAAAACCAATATGAAATCATCATAAATCAGATAAGTTGATGAGATATCGAAAAAATTCCAAGAATAAAAAGTGTTTAGAATTCCATTAGAACCTTAAATACAATGTTTGGGATATTTACTTGAAAAAGCATAAAATCGAATATTTTTGTAAATATTTTTTTTACCGAATTAAAAATTTCCATATTTTTCCTTTCTTAAAGCTTCATTAAAGTAAAACTGACATCTGGTGACCACAGCTAGAAATATTCGTTTGTTTTTCTGACAATTTGGAGCAATACTTCAAAAAATTCGTTTACACTTGGATACCAGCTGTTGCAATAGTCTATTTCTAATAACCTTATCGATATTTTTATATCGAAATATTCTATTATGTTAAGAAATACTTAAATTCATTAATCCAAAGCAAATTTTATTTATAACCGTAAAAAATAATTTTGAATTTCGCAGAAATCTTTAAAAAAATCTAAAAATTAATAAAAATTTAAATTATTTTATTGAGCCAAATAAACAACAATTTATACATATTATACCAAACAAAAGAATGACAAAGTAGGCGTTAAAATTAAAACAAGACACTTCTAATAGAAATTATTGTAATTATCCCCACAAATTAAAATAAGTTCTATTTTTTCTGTGAGAGAAAGTGATTGGGGCATTTTAAATACAAAACTTAAGTAGAAACAGTTAATAAAATACTTCACCAAGCAAAAATACCATAAAGTTGTCAAAATAATAAAAAATTTATGTAGAACAAAATGGCAGATTCCTATTAGAAGTGTCTTGTTTTAATTTCAACGCCTACTTTGTCATTCTTTTGTTTGGTATAATATGTATAAATTGTTGTTTATTTGGCTCAATAAAATAATTTCAATTTTTATTAATTTTTAGATTTTTTTAAAGATTTCTGCGAAATTCAAAATTATTTTTTACGGTTAAAAATAAAATTTGCTTTGGATTAATGAATTTAAGGATTTCTTAACATAATAGAATATTTCGATATAAAAAATATCGATAAGGTTATTAGAAATAGACTATTGCAACAGCTGGTATCCAAATGTAAACGAATTTTTTGAATTATTGCTCCAAATTGTTAGAAAAACAAAAGAATATTTCTAGTTGTGGTCACCAGATGTCAGTTTTACTTTAATGAAGCTGTAAGAAAGGAAAAATATGGAAATTTTTAATTCGGTAAAAAAATATTTACAAAAATATTCGATTTTATGTTTTTTCAAGTAGATATCCCAAACATTGTATTTAAGGTTCTAATGGAATTCTAAACACTTTTTATTCTTGGAATTTTTTTGATATCTCATCAACTTATCTGATTTATGATGATTTCATATTGGTTTTTTCAACTTTCCCGCCATACCATTGGTCACGTGACGTATGTCAAAATCGATTTTAAGGTTATGGGACATGCACATCCAATCCCCCAAAAAAGATTTTTCAATATTCCGCTAATAAAAATTTTTCCCATATGTTGCGAACTCTTTGCCGGTCACTGTATAATATAACAAGTGCATTGATAATTATCGGTAGTTATCAATGCCCGCGTTATATTCGTGGGAGAATTTCATTCGCCTTTCAAACTCCATGCATATTTTAACAATTAAATAAGATAATTTTATTGTGTGTTACCATATAACAATAGAATAACCATGGTAACACACAATAAAATTATGGTATTTAATTGTTAAAATATGGAGTTTGACAGGTGAATGAAATTCTCAGGCATGTTTGAAAAGATATGTTGACAAAACTGCTTATCTTGTTTAGGTAGCCACTTATACATTGAATTCAAAGTTCACCTTTAAAATTTTACAATTAGAACTAAATAGTTCCCCGTTGCTAAATCTGTGTCAATAATCTAAATAGGGTTCTTTGGATTTTCCATAAGATTAAGATATATTATACGGACAATAATATTAAAGTTTACAATACCTACATAAACAGAGTAATTGAGTAATTAAGTATGTATCTAGATTCTAGACCATTTTGTTATTGTACTGAAATAAAATTAGTTAGCACCGTACACCCGAAAAAGCTACAATGTAGCGGAACGCGTCGTGTAAAGAAAAAGTTTTTCAATTAAAGTGGAAATTTGACAAAATAAATTGTCTTTCATTGAGTTTCTACCTTGCTTTGGCCTAAAGTATCCTTGGCGCCATTTTTCTTGATACACTTTCGAATAAAATCCTGGTCACTATTATCGGCTCTAACGTGCTTTCTTCAATTCCGCTTTCTCAAACTGATAGACTTACATTATAATTCAGAAAATGAAGTTTTGTATGTAGCTTCGAAAAAGATTTAGTAAACATCAAAGATACAACTTTCGCAAAAGGTACTGAATTATATTATAGTATTCTACAATTTTTCTTAAAATCGTATATACAGTAGGGCTCGGAATTGTATTCGAATAATTCGAATATTCGAATATTCGACTATTCTAATTTCGAATTTTTTGTTAGTTAAAAAATTCGACTATTCAAATATTCGACTATTCGAAATTTGAATATTTGACTATTCGAATATTCGACTATTCAAATATTCGACTATTCAAATATTCGACTATTCGAAATTCAAATATTTGCCTATTCGAATATTCGACTATTTAAATATTCGACTATTTAAATATTCGACTATTCAAATATTCGACTATTCAAGTATCTATTCGACTATTTGAATATTCGACCATTCGAATATTTAATTATTTGACTTTGTTCGGATATTTATATGTTCGACTATTCGTGTTTTCGGTGAAACTGTAAATTTCAACGTAAAAAAGAAAAAGAAAAATAAAATTATATAGTCAGCAAGCAGTTAAACCACTTCTACCGTGATTAAACGACTGTAAATCGACTATTTAAATATTCGACTATTCGAAATTCGAATATTTGACTATTCGACTATTCAAGTATCTATTCGACTGTTCGAATTATTCGACTATATTCGACTATTCGAATTATTCGACTATTCGAATTATTCGACTATTCGAATTATTCGACTATATTCGACTATTTGACTATTCGACTATTTGAATTATTTGACTATTCGAATTATTCGACTATTCGAATTATTCGACTATTCGAATTATTCGACTATTCGAATTACATACCAAACGACTATTCGAATACTTATATTTTAAAAATTCCAAGCCCTAATATACAGCACTAAATAGTATAATAACGTACACGTTTTATAAAGCATCATTTTATAGCACGCGTCCATGTTAAAAAACGAGCCGCTTGTGGCGAGTTTTATAACGGGACAAGTGCTTAAAACTGCTTTATATAACACGTACGTTATACTATTTTTTCTAATTTGTAGTTTTTTCAATAAAAACACAATATTTAAAAAGGAAATAAGTCTTTCAAATTTTGTAAATTTGTATGTCTAAATTTTATGTTGGTAATACTATTTTTTATCATAGTAGCCTCTGGGCAACAAAAATTATTTTGCGAACTGTCATTTTTTGATTTATTGACACATTTTCACCACGAGATTCTAAAGTTATTTTAGCGATATGAGATTTGAAATTGGACGGAATACGTTGTGTGATCCTTGTACATTCGGTACATATACAGAGCGTTCAGAAATTCGGGCAATTTTGCTACTTTTTTTCGAATTTCAAAGGACGTGATTTTACGTCACAGCATTGCAATTTAGTATAGGGAAGATGGAAAATTCAAATAAAGTTGTAGTTAAAATCGACATTGGAAGGTTAGTAGATTGAATTTTTGATAGGATTTGGCAGAAAATGATAGCTTGAAGCATCTACAAAAGCAAAATAGTTCTCCGTCAATAAAGTTATTATTTAATATGTGTTTTTTAATGAACTAAAACAATACATACAGATTTGTAGATCTAGGCAATCAAACATACATACGTGGGTTCGTGTAGTATTTTGCATATTTGGATTAAAAAATATTAGTTATCTAGAATGCTATGCTAAACGGTGAAAAAAAACATGTCATGTAGGGCCAACCTTTAAATAATAAAATTCAGAGTTCGAAATAGATCTATTTCGAACGTGCTAGAGAGTTCGAAATAGATCTGTTTCGAGACAAAATTAGAAAAAATATCATATGCATACATCACCCTTGTTGCCTTGTTGCCAAAATATCTTAATTTTCCATAGTTCTATGGATTCTTATACCAGTAAATGTGCTAGTAAATACTACTTTCTAGTTCTTCAGGTTTGAGATGATAATCTAAATAAAAAGATATTATAAAAAGTATAAAATTTTTATACAATATGTTAGTATGAAGATTTCAAAGAGTATTTATTTTAAATTTGCAATGCTACTCTATGGATTCGCCATTAGAGAAAAGATAATATTGATTTTTCCTACTAATTAATTTAAACTACATTAAATCCACTGATGATCACAGCCACTGCTTTGAAGGCAATACCTTAAATGCAAATGTAATTAAGTTCACGCCCTAAGGATAGCTAACCGTTACATCGATTGGACATTCTGCTTTCTAAATGAATGCAGAGGCGTACAAACTGACTTTTGTTTCCTATATTAGGATAAACCTATAGCAGTGACAAAAGTAAATTGTTGTCTAAAAAATATCTCTTTTATAAGGTTTTAAATTTAATTATTTTTCTCTGCTAGCATGTATCATTCAGGTTGTATAGTATGTATAGATAGTTAATATTTGTATAGTAAAGAGTAAAAGAAATGTTAAAAATGGTATAAAGTTCCACTTGCAGTTTATGTAAGACGGAAAAAAGGTTACTTTAAAAGAATAAAACATATTTTTTCCGTAAAATTGGTAAACTGAAAACAAGTAATCATTATACCTGATTAGTTCCAAAGTAAGCTAAAACAACACATATTTTATTGGAATCGTGTTATTTATATCGATATAACATTTTTAAAATTGGTTCTAATATTTCATGAGAATTTCACTCGGATACCACTACAGGTACACTGAGAAAAAAACCTTTTATTCCTTACAGAAATTATTTTATTACATGTTCTTTATACCAACTGTTTAATATTATATATGATAGCAAGGCCTACTATACAAGACCACGAAAATTGCTAGACCGTTGTGTAGTGATAATAAAACGGTAATTTAAGGAAATAGGAGTTAATGCTAACATATCAAGTGCTATTGAGGGTGTAAACTGGTTTTATGTTATACTGTATAATAATATAGCATATATCTACACTTACAACTAAAAATCAGTACTGTAGTTCTCAAAAATTTAAATAGCTTCCAGTGTGATATTGTTCTTGTCGTTTAACATCGCATATGATTATACAGTGAGGACAAAAAGTATGGAATAAATTCATTATCTAAAAGACGATTTATTTTATGAACAATCGCTCGGACACGTCAACTTTCATTTTATTTTCTACATATTTTGAAAATATTTTTCCTTATACAGGGTTGCCCAAAAAAGTAGGACACAAGTCAACTTAATTTTTTTAAATATAACACCCTATATATTATTACATTTTCGAATTCTACGTAAAATTCTAAACAATTTTCGTGTAGCATGTGATATACCTATATCGAATAGTTTCAGAATTACACGGGTTGAAAATTAATTTGTATTCTTATTTTCTGTGGTGTAGCAGCAAAAAAAAAACGAAGTTATTAATTACTGCAAAATCTTTTCCAACATGACGGAAATTATAAACGTCTGAAAGTTATTTAAATGGATTTCAAGATATGTTTTTTTTAATAAAACAGGGTCGCTCAAAAAATAGATATTGAGAAACTTTTTTTAATAACAACAATGCTAAATTTCAGAAAAATTAACAGTATTAACACTAATAGTAAGTAATGCATAATATTGGAATATTGGATACTCTGAAGGTAAGTTAATGGTATTTAATTAGATGTTCAAAATGTTCACCATTTGCTACTTGGCAATATCCAAGTCTACTTACCAACTCAATTTGATTGTTATGCAATACATTAGGAGGTATTAGTCGAATTTCATTTCGAATGCGAATTTTTAAGTCCTTAAGATCTATAGGTTTTGTTTTGAACAATTTACTCTTCAAATAGGAAAAAGTCCAAAGGTGTCAAATCAGGCGATCTCGCTGGCCACTCAAAAGAATAAACCCCCTCTTCCCGACCACCTGTCTGGAAAAAGTTCATCTAAATAGGCTTGCACTTCAGCAGCATAATGAGGCGAAGCCCCATCTTGTTGAAACCACAGCTGGTTATTTGGTAGGTCCGGATTTTCTGGGTTGGGATTTATTGTCGCTAAAGCTGAAACAAGGTCTTCTTCCAGGAATCGCAAATATCTATTACCTGTTAATGACTGTTTAAAAAAGTAGGGTCCGATAACTATGTTATCAACAATACCTGCCCACACGTTTATTTTCTGTTGATATTGGGTATGTCCCTCATGTATCCAATGGGGATTTGTATCCGACCAGTACCGATAATTTTGTGTATTGACTTTTCCGTTGAGGCAAAACGTAGATTCATCCGAAAATACAATATATTTAACTAAATATGGGTCATTATTGCACATATTTTGGAGGCGCTCACAAAAATCTAACCTTCTGTCAAAGTCGCCATCTGAAAGTTCTTGTACAACTTGCATTTTATAAGGGTGATATTGGTTTCTATGTAATATATTTAAGACGGATGCTTTTGCAATATCTAAATTTCCAGCCAAGTTGTTAGTTTCTGCATGGCAGTCTTCTTGGACACTTAGCAGTAAGTCTAATTCTTTATCTTGATTGATACGGGGACGACCCAGTTTAGGAGCATCCCTAACGTGACCTAACTGTCTAAATTTTTGTTCGATTTTACTCACAGTTGATTGCACAATCGGCACACGATCTGGATATTTTTCATTAAATAAATGACAAACTTCTTGTTGGGTATCACTATATCCCCATAACAAATCATCATTAATATTTCAATTCTTTCTGTTTCGGTTAATTTCATTTTTATTAGATGAAATTAATTCACGCAATTTTTGACTGTTTAGAATTTTACGTAGAATTCGAAAATGTAATAATATATAGGGTGTTCTATTTAAAAAAATTAAGTTGACTTGTGTCCTACTTTTTTGGGCAACCCTGTTTAAGGAAAAATATTTTTAAATATGTAGAAAATAAAAAGAAAATTGACGTGTCCGAGCGATTGTTCATAAAATAAATCGTCTTGTAGATAATGAATTTATTCCATACTTTTTGTCCTCACTGTATATTTTGCAACATGGGTAGTAAACCATCATTAGACATAAGAAATATCTGGAAACCTTTGTTAGATAGATGTAATCTTAGGATAAGATCGCGTGCCAACTGAACGCACCTCAGTTATGCTTCAGTGCACCTATAGCTAGTATAAAATAGTCCTGTAGTTACTTTACTTGTTAAATGGTGTTAATACAGTATTTCTGAACTAATAATATTTCTAACGACCCAAGTTTTCCTCTTTCAAAGCTTCACTGCAGGGCTGCTCGTTTTTTCTTCAGATTGTATAGAAACTCTAATCCTATAAACCTAACAAAACTTAATTTACTGTAGAACATAAAATTCCTGGACTATGGAAACCCGTTCTCTTGTACGAAAGCTTCTCGTCGCTATGACGCTAAATTTAATTTCAGGGTCGGATTTCTGTTTACTTTAGCAGGAAATTAAATTTGCTTTCTTCGCAATGTTATTTGATTAGTTTTATGAGAATATAAACAAAAAACGTCGACAAAAGCTTTCTCGTTAATTGTATTTCCAGAAAGTTATGTTTCTTTTGTCTTAGGATTTTGATTTAGAAAATACGAACTCCTACGAATGTCTCCCCCTTCATCGCACTGTCCACCTATCAGAACTCATAATATACCTACATATCGTAGGCTAATTACAAATTCAGTCGTTTTATAAAACGACTATAGGCGTTTTATGCATACATTGCTGAAATTGGCCACCGCCATGCTCCATAACCGGAGAGGTGGAACCATTTATTTCCAATAAATTTTGGGTAAACCATTGCCCCCCCTGCGCCTTTCAAAATCTGCGGCTTGTATTTCTTGGAATACTTTATAAGGAATAAATTTAGCTGCTTCTTAAGAATAGTCCTGCATGTTCCATAAGATCAAGATCTTTCCACTTCTTGGGACAGGCATCTTATACAATTTGTTGTCGTATTTTGCATTATTTCACGAACGTTTGCAACAAGTTCTTCTGTTCTTACAGATGGTCTTCCTGCTCCTTTTTGTGTTAATAGAACCTGTTTCCCTAAACACAGCCACGGTTCTTTTCAGACAATGATAAAAATCCCCAGCAATAAAAGCAACGTTAGGAAAATGTTCGTGAAAATCGTTCATGCACAAACCCGGATTGTATTTCCACTCACCATTTACTCTAACCCCGTTTCGAAAATACGCTTCAACCATAATTGTTTTGTGTTGTTCCCTGTTCCGTAAAGCCCATTGTGTGAATTGTTCAAGAAATTGGAAAAATTAGCGATGAATCAAATGACTTGTAACGACTGTCAAAGATGACGGAATAACGAATTGATTGTTAATTCAGGTAGTTACTGACACCCAACAGGTATTAAGCTCTACGGCAAAGCATTACGTCCTTAGATGCAAGGCCCTCTTTGATGCAAATAATTTTTGCTCGCACGGTAGATACCACCAAGGTGTCTAAGTAGTTTTTAGAATAATAATGTAACAAGCATTTTTTGATGAAGTAATTACCAAGTGGTTTATGTTAAGGATTACTAACTTAAAGAAACCTAAAAAATAATATTAGATCCTGAAAATTTCAATAAAATAAACGAAAATTTAAATCGACAAAACAAAGGACAATAATAAATATTTAACCGGGAAATTAAAAACCAAATCCATAAGGAAATACCGCACGCCAAAATCACAGCACAGTTGACAGATGACCTAAGCACTTAACTTTATTCGAAAACCAATGATGATGTTCGGTTTATGGTGTTGACATCACGTGAGCTATTTAAGAAAACGCGACGTGCACTTTCAGGATTATGACATAATAAACTTGCCTGTTTATTGTGCCCCATTAATTTAATATCGCCTTGAGTTGTACTTGTGGGGAGAAATGATCGTTATTTGTTGAATAAAGTGAGGTTATGAATAATTATAATTTATATTATTTGTTGTTCCTTGATAAAAATTTAGTACCTGTTTAAATGAAACAATTCGAGGTTTTTTAATTATATTTATATTTTCTCTGTTAGTTTGGCAGTACTGATTAAATCTAGGTTTACACCAGATTGATTAAAAAAATTAGCACTGACTACTGATTAAATCAAAGGCCATGGCATCTTTTAAACAATTGATCAGTATTAATTTAAAGCAATCCGATATAATTATTTTGTGTAAACAACAGTGCAAATCATACAATTGATTTGCGAATTAATTAAAATTTAACTCAAAAAATAATCAAGTAAATTAAATCAGAAATTCCTTAGTGTTAATCGACCTGTTAATTAATTTTTTACTGTGTGTAAAATATGTGCTCTTAGTCAAAGTTTATTTTATTAATAAATGTTACCAAGATTTTTAAATTGTTGTTGATACAAGTTAATATTTTTTTTGGGTAATTTGAATTTAGGCAAAGATCCCGGTTTAACCTTTTTGACAACCCGTCAGTACTTTATATGGTGAAGCAGTCCTAGTTCTAGTCAATTGCAAGCAATGTGTTTGCATTATATCAGAATTTTTGGTTATTGATTTTAATAAAATTATTAAGAACATAATACTTAGGTACTGTTAGAAACTTTTACATAGTACTTTTTACACGTTCTAAAAACGTTGCTATAAAAAAAAATGGGTAGAATATATAGGGTCCTTGTTTTTATACTGAGGAAAATGATCTAATGCAACAGGTTTGCTAAGACATAGCTTATTTTTTATTAACCAATATTAAATAAATTGCTAGTGTATCAAACCCGCTTTAGTGTTATATCAATTCCAGATTTTCTAGAATAGTGTCTTTATTGGTAGTAACTAGTTTCATTAGCAGCACAGTTTTGTTGAATAATGAACTACTTTAAATACAACAATTTTGTTAAGGAATAAATTGTATCTTCTCAATGCGACGCATTTTGTTCCCAGTAAAGCGCTTTCTCTACAATTAAGAAAGCAGAACAGCTTCTCCAAAAATGAATTGTATCATTTAGAACATATAATCCACAAGACGTTGGTGGGGGTCGTAGCGATCGGCAATCGCCGCGCGCCATATTATTAGTTTTAACGATTTTATTGCGCAGGTTACATCGTTGTTCGGAGTCTTCTAGCTGTCCTGTCTGAATTTGAATTTTATTGATTGTTCCAATACCTGATTCAATTAACTTATTTTTACTTCGTATTTAAGTTTTTTAAACTTTACATGTCAGATGAAGCAATAGAAGATTATTATTTCGCACAACCCATCATTAGTATACTTTATGCATTTTACGATCTCAGTAAACCGTGTTGCATAGAAGATAATCATAAGCAATGTTAAACGACAAGAACACTGTCACATTAGAAGCTATTTAAATTTTTGAGAACTACGGTAGTGATTTTTAGTGGTGAGTATATGCATTATTAACCGTAGCAAGCAAATAATATTATGATTAATGTCAAGTCTCATTACAATTGTCAGTCGGAACTAATACGGTATATAAAACGAGATTACACCACCAATAGAACTTGATAATTACTGTGAGTATTCAGAGCAATATTGGCTATAAACCATATTCTATGGTAGCATTAACTCCTATTTCCTATTGGCTAAATGACCGTAATATTATTACTACACAACGGTCTAGCAATTTTTGTTGTCTTACAGTAGGAAAACGCGTTGCTGTCACATATAGTATGAAACAGTTGCATAAAGAGTATGTGAATTTTTATAAGAAATAGAAGACTTTTTTTCTCAGTGTAGTCACGAAGAATCTGTATCTAAGGTCTGCTATACTGAATTACCAAAGTAACTTATATTAAATTATCCTGGGTTTACGCTTCATCCCGTTTTAAATTTTGCTGAATACGTTTAGACGTATAGCGTTCTGGGTTGCTTTTTATGAGATTTTTATGATTCCTTTTGTTTGCTATGTTCTTTGGATAAATGGGACGTTACAGACTATTTTAGTAGCAGAGGAAAAGTCTGCAAATATACAATGCTACAAATTACCTAGTAAAATATTTAAACCCGTCTGACAAGAAATAGCAAAAAAACCTTTACCTCATCTAAATTTAACAAGCTCTTCTCCGTTACCCCATAAACACGCGGGAAAACAAACTCCAAACTTTCTGCGCCATCTACTTACGTTCAATTTTTACCCCATTCCCAGGGGAAATAAAACTTAAAGTTTCTTTTCAGCCAATTTTTCTTGTATTCAACTTTTACGGTTTCGAAAATAATTACAAATTTAATTAAAGTTGGTGTTCGGTGAAGGTTGCCGTGAAATTGCTTTAATTATACGAAGACGCTTTTGTAGAGACGGCATAGCTAGCCAGTTGTAGACTTATAATAACATTAATTTTAAATGTACAGGGTTCCTCGACGTCGGGTAAGTTGGCAATATATACCTATCATTCTTAACCTGATATTTATTTATTTATTTACAAATAGGGATACAACATACATTGCACCCAATATAGCATCCACGTTGTGGTATTGGCTAGTGGGAATTAATAATATTTAAATTAAGTAAGTATATAGATACTGTTAACATAAAAATTATAAAAAAATCTAAGCAGCGATTTTCTATATTTTTTAAATCTAATTATAGACATAATATCGAACAATTCAATGCCTAAAGACAGCCTATTTCTTCCTAATTATTTCCAGATTTAGTATTTCTAAGTGGAATATTAAAAGTATTTTAAAGCATTAAGTCCCAAATCGGTACATTAAAGCTTAACTTTGATCTAAGTGTTGGTGAATCAACATGGCAGTTCACCAATTTGTAAATCATATAATAAGATCGGAAACCCATCCGTCTTTCAGTAAGTGTCAGTTTTGAATTTTTTTTTACAATTGGTTTACAATTGCTATTAACTATAGCTATGTCTGTCTTACGTGATAAGAACAGTAAAAATTTATTTTGAATACTTTCCAGCCTTCGCTGGTAAACCACGTACCTATAGTAAAAATCTTGAATACTCTCGCAAGATGGGCCCAAAGTCACGTGACACTCTGTCAATGTTGGTCTATTAAATTTTTATAAGTTGGCATGAATTACAGGACCGGACTTGAAAATTATACATGTGATACCTTCTAAAACAATTTATGCAATAGCCTCATCGGTTCTACCGCTTTAATATTGCCAAATAATAAGTAATAGGTACCTAATAATTTCTTTTGAAAGTTTTGTTTTATAATTATTATAATTTAAGGTAGGTAATAATAAGCATGAATTTCTATATGGTTTAAAGATAAAGTGTCAAAATAGATTTAAAAAGTTTATAATATTATAAATATCCAAACCTTAAAAATACTAAACTAACTGAAACACAACTTAAAATAGGATTCTGTCACTCATATTTAGAACAGATTTTTTTTTGTTTTATTTGTTCAGATTATACCTATAGGTAAAATACCTACAGTTCAACATAAACTAATTGAAATCAAGTTATTACATTCACTGTCAAGAAAATCCCCATATATGACTTAGTACGTAAGGTACGTAGACCCAAATATGGTTTTTATAGAATTTGTTGGCTATGGTACGGTTACATTTCTAAACTTGTACCTATGTGGGCTAACATAAAGTTAAATAAAAACTCATCCTCTTTTTAAACATATACTCTTCATAAGAAGATACGTAGATGACATTTTTGCAATATTTACCGGTACTGAACAAGACCTTCAGTCTTTCATCACTTTTCTGAATTCTATTCATCCTGCCATAAAATTCACGTCTGAAGTGGAAGTAGACAACTCTATTGCTTTCTTAGATCTGAAATTAACCAAAAAGAACAATAAAATTTCATTTTCTATCTATCACAAACCTACTAGTACAGATTCGATCATTCCATACCACTCTAATCATCCACACAATCAAAAGTTTGCCTCGTTTCACTCATTCTTCTCCAGACTTTTTGCTATCCCCCTTGGAGATAACGAATTTAAAACAGAACTGAGTCTCATCAGACAAATAGGTACTAATAACGGCTTTCCTCTGAACGTGATCAATAAAATATATTATAAGCACTTAAATAAATTTCTAAACAAAAATCTCTTGTCCAAAGACACAACCTCAAAAAGATATTATTCATTACCGTTCTGGGGCCCCATCTCGTATAAACTTAAAAAAATCTTTAAATCATTTGATATTGACATTGCATTCAAAACACAACACTCTTTAAAAAGGTTCCTAGGAAGTTCGAAAGACCATGTCCCCATTTCTGATAGGTCAGGCGTGTACAGCATTTCGTGTTCAACAGAAGGCTGTTCTGCGATTTATGTCGGCCAAACAGGTCGTAAGTTCTCCACAAGAATACGTGAGCACTGCAGGGAATTAGAAAGAGCTCAGAATCAGGACCTCTCACCCTCTAAAATTAAATCCAACTTTTCTAGACACATTCATTCAAATAAACACAACTTTATACCAGACTCTCACACAAAATATCTACACTTTTGCACTAAGGGTAACAAACTCGATCTCTTGGAGATTCTGGAAATCAATAAAACTTTAAATAATTTAAATATCATCTGTCTAAATGACCAAATTCAACACAGTTCCACAAACTTTTTTAATTCCCTCAACTTTTCATGACTCAACTGACCCTTCTCTGAATCCTTTTGCCCCCCTTTTTCTGCTTTATCTTTTCGATTTCATTTGATTTTCAATAATTATAACATAACCTATTTTCAGGGCCATCTGTGACTAACTCTTCTTCACTTCTTTATGGCGTTGGCTACGGTAAGGGCCACTCGCTAACACAATTTGGGTGATCGTAAATTGGTCTGCTTTTATCCGCGACTAATTGATTTTCAGCACCAATTTTAACATCTCTACGTTATCTAATTTACTTTACCGACAAACCAAAAGGTCTTACATTAATTACCTCTTGCTCATAGATGGCACTGTGATAGTCACTTTTTACTTTGTCGAAATACTGAGTTACACCTTTCTAATATTATAAACCTACCAACAGAGGTCGTCACACAAATACTTATGATGCCTATTTTCAAACCTCAGCAACATATTTCTAAATGTAATTTTCTTTCTATTTTATAGGGATTGTATTGATTGTATCTTGTATTTTAAGTGATTTTTAGTATTTTAAGCAATTTTGAACCCTAATTGAGCTTTTCTCCTTTATAACTTTTACAAAATTCTTATAAACTCCTGGCATACTTGAGGATTCTTCATTTTGACCGCCAAAACGTTTGTCATTTGTTCCCCTCTTTTACAATGTCAAGTTTAGATTCATTTCCCATCCTACACGTGTTGGCTACAGTAGCACCTCTATAACGGGAACACAAAAAATTTTTTTTTTTTTTAAATTTTTAAAAAATTTTTCACACAATGTGTCTGCTTTGACTCTGGCGGGGTAACTGGGCCGTAAAAAGCCTGGTACCCCAACTGTTTTTACTTTTACATTAAAAGGTAAGCTAATCTACTACACTTCTTAAATTTCATTTTCTACATTCCCCTTTCTATTTTTTTACAGATGATCTGACCAAAAAAAACAAATTTTTCTTTTTCTCTTCTTTCTTTACATCTCATCCCAACATTTTCAAACGTTTCTGACTGGGCTCAATAAAACTCAGGATGTTTCAGTAATTTATTAATACTTTTAACAGATATGTTTTTCAAAACTCCCTAATTTTTACTACCCTATCTTTTTTCTTCGCACGACAGTGTGCTTCTACGTTAACCCTCGACTCTTCAGTATGCTGGAGTCTTGATTTTTGATCTTCTGATTTTTCAATTTTACATCTCTTGTACACCATTAAAAGCTCCATTACGGCTCAATCTCACCATTATTTTCTCTTGCTAAAAACATCAGCATTTTAATTTTCACTTTGTTTCCTGATGATGAGTGTTTCTACACTCGAAACATGTCGATGTAATACTAGGTTCGCCTAGTTTTTCGTTTAATAAAGATTGTGGAGAAAGACTTCGTGCTTTTCTTTTTCTGTATAAAGTTAAAAGTTTCAATATAGCCAGGGATTTAATTTTTCTGGTGGAAACCCTACTTGAGTTTTTGACTTACATAAGGTACGTATACCCAAAAGTGGTTTTTATGGAATTTGTTGATAATGATACAATTACATTATTTCTAAACTTGTATGTCGGCTAACATAAAGTTAAAAGCTTCAATATAGCTAGAGATTTAATTTTTCTGTCAATGGAAACCCTAATTTAACAGTTTTTGACTTAACGTAAGGTACGAAGACCCAAATACGGTTTTTATAGAATTTGTTGGTTATGATACAGTTACATTCCTAAACTTGTATGTAGGCTAACATAAAGTTAAAAGCTTTAGTTTAGCCAGGGATTAAATTTTTCTGTCAGTGGAAACCCTACTTTACCAGTTTTTGACTTACGTAAGGTACGTAGACCCAAAAGTGGTTTTTATGGAATTTGTTTGTTAAAATGCAATTTATTGATACAGTTACATTTCTAAACTTGTATGTAGGCTAACTTTATGTTAAAAATTTTATTTTGTCATACAAACAATAATAATAGTAATATCAAATAATAATTTCACTTATGTAAGGTACGTAGACAGAGAAAATAGAATTATATATTTGTTCGCTATCCTATTACATACTAATATGGTTAGCTATTTTAACTATTATAGTAACATAATTTTACTTACTATTACCTACAATAATAATAATAATAATAATAATAATAATAATAATAATAATAATAATAATAATAATAATAATAATAATAATAATAATAATAATAATAATAATAATAATAATAATAATAATAATAATAATAATAATAATAATAATAATAATAATAATAATAATAATAATAATAATAATAATAATAATAATAATAATAATAATAATAATAATAATAATAACAATAATAAAAATAATTCCTTCAAAATCAAATAGCTGCTTTTTAAAGGTTAATAATATGGAAAGCTGTTTTGGCATTTGGTAGAACTAGGCGATACCCGGTTTTATCAACCTACCCGGTTTTGTCCAACTCTCCCCTACCTACCTAAGTCAGGGAAATACTTAATTTCTACTTATTTTTCTTGAAACAGAAAAGGATATCTAGATAATGTAAAATGCAAAAATTATACATTAGAAACCTAACCTTAAAACGAACAAACATTTTAAGAACAAAAATTTTACAAACTAACTTTTCGACAAAAACGGCGTTCAGATTAAATAAAACTTATTACTTATCGATGAAATCAACTAACGAGCAAGGCACACAATAATAATAATTATGATCCCTAATGAAAAAGAATTAAAAAACTTTTTAACCTGTATCTAAATTTTTGGTCAAATGAATAATAATTGTAGGTACTTACAATTAAATGTAACAAAAACGCAGTTTATAAGTCGGTGTTTGGGCTCATTACGGTCCGCTACAAATCTAGGGATATTATTATGTCCCAATATCAGCTGATCGATGACAAATAACCGCTGTCATCTGTTTTAAAACGAGACTATTCGTGATATTTAGTATACCTACTGAGAGTTCCAAACAACTGATGCAAAATTAATTTTACTAAATATAAACGCGTAATACAAGTTTAGAACAAACTGTTTGAGGATTATTAAAATTTAAATTATTTCTTATAATAAAATTTATTTAATCGTAAAAATCGATTACACTTATTGATGTAATGCATGTACAATATCCTATATCTATCTTCAACTGTTTCGGAAATATTCAGTGTTTTCAGATTTATTGCTGGTAAAACTGCTTTTCTATTTTACTAGTTTTTCCTTGAGTTATAGGCGGCAAATTTGGAAATTTTTCATAAAATAAGCGAGCGTGTTTTATCTTCATAACCAATCATCGTAAAATTGTTATTTTGTGCATTTCTGTTAAATAAACCATTTTAATGATAATTATGCAGTTAACAAAATTGAAACGACTGTAACACTTACAACTGCTGTCATGCAGACAGACAACAATTTGATAAAGTCAGGAGTTTTAAACAAAAGTAAACAAAACTATTTGTATAGTAGGATCTGGTCTTATCGTGCGGGTCATACGATTCAAGAAAGACATACTCTCAGTTTTTGTTTTCTTTACTTGCGTTTAATTTTACCCTCCAAATAAAATACGTAAGATAAATGAGACAGACTTATTCCATCTTGACATGAAAGAAAAGGATATGTATTTACTTTCCAGCGAATCTAAAATAACTTATAATAGCACCAGGTACGTTTTATTTTAAATATGCCAGTTTAGTGACTTTGACAGTTTGTGACAAAATGAAACAATTTTCTGGGTTTTTGCATCCCCAATCAAAAAAAATGGTACTTAATCTGACAAACTATTTCGAAAATGAAAGAAAAAGTGGAAATTCGCCAACCAATATTCAGGAAACAGTAGCCAAAGCACTGGGAATTAGTTTAAGGACTGTGCAGAAAATTGTGCAAGAAATAAAACATAACATAATACCCAAGAATACTAAAGAGTGTAAACGAAGAAAGCCAAAGACTGAGGATTTAAGCGAAAATATTAAAATGGGAGTTCGAAATGTGATTTACGATTTATACAAATCAAAAACCAATGTAACTCTTCCAGTTTTACAAAAAACATAAAAAATTCGGGGTGTTTTGGAAATTGGACTTGAAGCGTTATCAAAAATAAATAAAAAATTTAGGTTTTCGCTATAAAAAAGACGGTAACCGAAGATTTTTATGTGAGCAGCCACAGATAGTGAGTCAGCGTGTTCAGTTTTTAAAAAAATATACGGACAATTACAAATCGAAATTTAGAAAAGTGGTATTTTTAGACGAAACGTGGATATTTTCGAATGGAAGCGGTTCAAAATCTTGGCAAGATGAGTCTGTAAAAAGTGTTAAAAGGAAAAAGGGGTGCGGTACGGGAAAGCGTTTTATTATTTTGCATGCCGGTTCTGCAACAGGATATGTTGCAGGTGCGAGTTTAATTTTTTCTTCAACATCAAAAAGTGCTGACTATCATGATAATATGAATTGCGAAATGTTTGAAAAATTGTTAAAAGTTCAATTGATACCAAATTTGGATGCTCCGTCTTTAATTGTATTAGATAATGCATCATATCATTCAAGAATTTTAAATAAACAGCCTACATCCTCTTGGAGGAAAAGTGATATTTATGAGTGGCTGGAAAAACACAACCAAAATCCTTTACCAAATATGCTTAAATCGGAACTCCTATCAATAGCAAAGTCTCTTAAAAAACCCAAAATATACGCGGTAGATAAAATACTGCGTGAATATGGTCATGAGGTTCTACGACTGCCGCCATAACATTGCCAGTTTAAGGTTGAATTCTCAACGTCATTCAATCTACTGCCAACCTATAACCTATTTCGCGTTGATTTTTTGAGTTTATTATTTTAATAACTAACATTTAAAGAAAATCAATATCGTCGGTACATTATTTAGGTAGTATCTGATATATTACAAAAATATCAATTTATTTCATTGCTAATTTTGGGAGAATTATATAGTGAAAGAACAATGAGTGACAATGACATAATAATGTTAAAAAAAAATTTATCCAATATTTTTCGCTATACAATTCTCCTAAAATAAGTTATGAAATTCTTTGATATTTATTAAATATATCAATTATTACCTATAGAATATCAAGTCGATACTGATTTTCTTTAAATTTTGTATAAAAGCTAGAAAACATAAATAAACGCGAAATAGGTTATAGGTTGGCAAGCATGTTGATATTCCCACCTTAACGCAATAGAATTAATATGGGCTGGTGCAAAGTCTTATTGTTAAAAACATGTATGTGATGGTCTTAAATCCGACCAAGTACAAATAGTTTGGCAAGATTCGTTAGATCATATTACACAAGAGTACTGAAAGAAATCGGTGGAACATACAGAAATATTAATAAGGGATTGGTGGGATCGAGAACAAGTACTAGATGTCGAAGTAGCGCCAATGATAATTGCTCCATTCGAAGACGACTCAGACGACGAGGACTTTTCAGATTTTATAAGTGACGATGAGAGTTTTTAGGCTATAATTATAAACGGTGTTTTTCGTTTACATTTTTTAGTATTCTTGGGTATTATATTATGCTTTTTTTTCATGCACATTATTCTGCATAGTCCTTAAACAAATTCCCAGTGTTTTCTTTACGGTTTCCTGCATATTGGTTTGCGAATTTCCACTTTTTCTTTCATTATCGAAATATTTTATCAGACTAAATGCCATTGTATTTTTAGGTTTTAGTAGTAAAATTGTTAAAATAAATTGCACTGTTTATTATTGTCGTTTTTAATTAAAGGGCACAGTAGGTATATAATTAACGATTATATAATTTTTTTGTAACTTTTTCAACTCCCCTGTACATAATTTTTACAAAACTAATAATATTAGGTATATGTGGCTATCTTCGTGATAGCTAAAATAATGAAACTATTTTTCCTTCCTTCGGTATATTTGTAAATAATCTCACAACATTTTGATAGCCTCTGTGTTGTCTGATTTGACGCATATGATCAGTGACCTTTGGACCCGCACGTTAAGACCAGATCTGACTATACCTTTTTTATTTCATATCAGTCAAAATAAACGCTGAAATGCAATAAATCCAAAAACACTTAATATTTCCGAAATAGTTGAAGACAGGTATAGGATATTGTACATGAAATATGTCTAAAATTTTCTGAAAAATCCAAAAATTGAATAATATACAGGATGTTTGATTTAAAATAAGAAATTTAATATTGGCCACTGTTACATGAGACACCCTGTATAAAAAGTTTTTATTGAAAATAATTAGCAACTGAAAATTCCAATCGACGTGTCCGAGTATTTTTTCGGACACGCCCCATGTATTTATTATCGAATTTATTCCATTTGGCTGATATGATGAGAAGATCGGACCACTTTTATTACCGGAGGTAATTGTTTTTTAAATTGCCCCTTCCGCTATCTTAATATTTGTATTACTGAAGAACAATCCTTTTCAGAAATGACAACTTGTCATTCAGTGATCCAGTAGACCTAAATTATCATAAAAAAAAGAGTTTTCAAACTTAACAACACCTCGAAGCAAACACATCCTACGGTGCCATCAATCAGAAAATCCTTGTAACTGCTAACAACTTCTTCAGACAAAATGAAATTTAGCTTCCGCTAAAAATAAACAAAAAATTCATCTCCGAAATTAAATTCAGCATCATAGCGACAAGAGTCCTGCGTCTGAAAAGAAACTTTTCTACAGTGCAGAAGTTTTATGTCTTGCAGTAAATTAAGTTAGTTATGTTTATAGGGATGTTTGGAACTTTAGATTTATGTCTACAGGCACTAGAACTCTCCGTCGTGTCGCATTATTTTTATCGCTCTGGAAGGGATTGTCTTAAGAGATAGGGTTGTAAGAGGAGATTTCAAAAAGTTTAACGGTATGTTAAAAGGGTTTTAAATATTATTTTAAGAATGTTTTATAGAGGAAATAACATGGCGTTAACAAGAAATACAAACTATTTTAAATGAGTGTTAAGTCATTTCAGCTCATTCTTTATTTGCAGACCTATCTAAATTTAGCACCATAAAAATACCTAAAATTATTTTTTAAGATAATTGTGTGGGTTCTGTAACATGGTTTCATCTAGGATAATGAAATTGGTTTCATTATGACATTGTTATCAGTACCTATGTTAAATTCGGATATTGTATTTATACAGAATGTAACAAATTCGACGTCACCATAAGGATCTCGTAAACTGTAAGAAATACAATTTAGGTTAAATAAGGGCAAAGTTGCTCAGTTTAAACATGGCTAGGTTAGGTAAGAGTGGCAGACCTCTGGCATTAACTAAACAGTCACACGTATAGTCCTGTAAGGACCGTTGTGGTACCACACGTGTTCCGCGGAACCTATCCGCATCAGATTCCTGCTAGTTAACGCGACGTAATGTGGATCGTAGAGGAATCTTGGCAGTTCATTTAAACCAGCCACTGCTAATAATAAACTTAGTTAGTCGACCCAGTTGAAGGCTGGTCACTTCCTCCAGATCATGAAATAATGGTTCGCCCAGGGCATTGAACCTTCTTCTAGCGAGGCCAGGGCATTCACACAAGACATGCTGAACACTTTCCTCCTCTTCTTTCAAGCACGTAGCCAGGAAATGTATTCGGTGGGGGGGGGGGGTCCGGCAGTGGCGTATTTCGGATTTTGATGAGGGTGGCCTTTCTTCCTCAAAAAATGCGCCGCAAGCAAAAAATTTTTAGGTGCCACGCCCTTTTTTTGACTCTCGAAACTTGGAAATTCTTAGTTTCGATAGCCTAACCCGAAAAAACGTAGATATTATATATAGAAAATTTTAAATTTTTATTTTAAAAATTATTTTCTTTAAGTTATGTTATGTGTTATTTTCCTATTTTGCTGAAAAAAAAACCCTGGACCCCCCCCCTGGCTACGTGCTTGTCTTCATCTCTGCAACTTCTACAGAAGTCGTTAGTTGGTATTTGCATACGTTCAGCGTGTCTATCGAACAGGCAGTGCCCGGTGACTACGGCAGTGATGTTTCTTAGGACCTTCCGACCGTGTTGTAATAGCACTGCGGTTTTCCTGCCGTCAAGTAGGGGCCATAATTGCCTGGAGATGCTACAAGTTACCAGCACTGTCCATCTGCTTTGTGCAAGTTGTTTAGCTATCCGATCTATATCCTCTTTGACTGATCCCAGTGGTCTAGCCACAGTATTCTCTGCTATAGTTCGGCAGACATGCTTGCGCCCTCCCTGGCGAGCGGATCAGCAGTCTCGTTGCCATCTTTAAACATGGCTAACATGCTGTTGAAAACTTTATAATTATAATATATGAAATAAATAAATTCATGAGAACAGCATTTGAATAGTTTTCTTCCATGATTTTAAAAAAGTTATTCAGCACCTGTATTGGTAATAATTAACAAAATAGAATAAAAATAGTGACATAATTTTTATGTCAAACAAGAGTTTATCATAACATACTTACTTTACACCGAATGGAAATAAAATTACCGGGAAAATTTTACCCAATAGTCGCTTATAACTCAAAAGCTAAGTACCTTTTCAAATCAGTGATAATATACAGGGTGTTACCTTTATATATACTTAGGGCAACCTTTTCCAGTAACCAAATTAACTTTATTCTTAAACGACCCTGTATAGCGAACGAAGATTTGGGCATATGGTTAAAAGCCCCCTGGTATTATTTAACTGTTCACCAAATTTCAGGGATCCAATATTTCAAAATTAAAAAATATTAACAGTTTTTAAGTTAATGTTTTCTGTCAATAAAATTGGACTTTAATTATTTGAGAAACTGTAAGAGATAGATATAGGATAAGTTTAAAGAAAATTATTAAGAAATTAATAGGTGGTTCGAAAATAAAATAAAATAATGGGCCTTCTATTTAAAATATCGAAGTAGCTATCAATTTTTGGTTTTGGATAATACTATATCGTCAAATATATTTTAGATAAATAGAGCATATCGATTTATGTCGTTGGTCAAGTTTTCAAATCGATTCATTAGCTGGTTCGTGATTTACGATCCACCTTGAAGCACCCTGTATAGATATGTATTTTGGTTAAAATAACATAAAATATTATCATATAGGCATAATTAAGTTTGGTACTAAAATAACGGTAACAAATAAACTTTCATTTCAATACAATGAGCTATCCTATTTTCATTTAAAAGAATCTCAAATAAATTACATTTTCTATCAGAAAAGATACAAACTTATTTTACAAAGTTATTTTATTTAAATTTTGTTATTACTCATTTTAATAATACGGTTTTTTATTTCTTATTTTAATAATCCATTGTCTTTATGCTTCCTATATTTTCAAGTTAATATTCTTTGGAAGGAAATATTTTCGCTAAGGTTGCACAAGTTCCGTTATTTTCTGCGGCGACGTTTTGTTGGTTCTTTTCTCCCGCTGCAGCCGCTGCTTCTGCTTAGGGATTTACGATCCGGCCGCCTGGTTGGCTCCTGCTTTTGCAAACTTTTGCTGCTGATCCCAGTGGCGTAGCAAGATCGAGCATGCTTTTACAGAAAATTTCCCAAATCAAAACGTTAGAACGAAGAATATTAGTGATCTTTTAGAAATGTTGTCCAAAATTATAGATTGTGCTATTTGTGTATAAGTAAGGTATAATAGACAAGTTTAATCAGAACTACTAAACCAGCAACCACCTTATTCTTATGACCTGCTCTACATTGGATTTACGGTGGTTTCTACTTCAGACCGTCAAGTTTGATTTTAATTGATTCAGCCGATGCTAGGTGGAAATCCATAATAATTATAGTTTGTTGAACTTGTAAATTTCCACTACATTAACTAGAAAAATTACATTTTTCGTTAACACTGTAGCTAAGTCAGGCGACAATGATTTAATAAAAAAAAATTGTCAAAAACATGTCATTTTTCTAGTTAATATAGTTCAAATTTGCAAATTCAACTTTGTTTTACTGTATCCCATAATACTATAAGTTTGATTTTAATTTTATTTATGAATTAGGTTTCCATTAAAAAATTAAAAGAATATCTTAATAAATAGGTATACGTAATTGAATGACAAGTATGACATTGCTCTCCAACTATTTTTGAATGCTCAAAGCGTTTCCCCGGAATCATTATAAGACCATACGAATCCATTTTATGTGCTCATTTTAAGTTTTAGTTGAAATTGATGAATAATTTAAAAATTACAATCTGAATATTTATAAAGTAAGAAAATAAAAATACATTCATGAAACATTGTAAAATATATTTATTTAACAGTAGTAAAATTAACATTATTGATATTCTTAATATTCAATATAAAACAAATAATTATTACGATACTAATAGAAAAACAGGTTAGTTATAAATTATACTGATGAAAAACTGAATATCAATTTTTATGTCGTTTTTTTATTGCATTTTTTATGAACATGTTTCTTTATAGTATGTCCCTAAACAACAACCTAAAAAACAATGATCACAAATACTACATTTGCTGTATTTATGTTTTTTGGACGTCTACATAAAATGCACCACCCTCAACACCATCTTTTTTTGGGTCTCCATTAGGATCTTCAACTTTTCTTTATTTTTCCAGAAAACATCTTTTGGAAGACATTTTAGACACACCCGGTCTTCTAAATGTGGTTTCATCAGAGTAAGCGACATATTTTGTTGGGGTTATTTGGATTATTAAGATTATAGTTAAACAGTACGTTTATTCTGGCTATATTCACTGTGAAAAAAAATGTTCAACTGCCCATCTTCTAAAACTATTTTTTACTGCTGAGTACATCCCACTCATTTGATACATCACAGTATCCACACCACCTTTAGTGGCATTGTAATCCAGAATCAGCTCTGTCTTCTTGATTTCCAGATCAATATCACCACTGACATGAATCGTTGATAAGACAATAACAAATTTGTTTTTCTTTAGTGTGTATAGTATCAGAATAATGTATTTTTAATAGGCAAATACAGACCATCCTTCTATTTTGGTTTTATTTGGTAGAAATTTTGGGGGAATTTCCTTTGTATTCTTTTTCAAAATTTTCAGTAACGTAATTCAAAGTGTCATGGAAAGTGGATAGCTTTTGTACCAATTTATCAGTGGTATTGTTTCCATGTAATATGATCAACAGTGCAATATCAGTAGGTAAGTTTGATAACCTATTTGGTCCTTCAGGTTGTTGGCCACAATATATTTCCAATGAGTTTAAAAAAAGGGGTCATGTCAAATTCGTCTTGATTGTGGGTATGCTTAAGTATTATACTTATGCATGTTTTTCCGATATTGTATTAGTCCACATCTGCCACAAAAAGCTTCCAGTTTGTCGTCGATTGTAACATATCATAGGAGTTTTTACAGTTTTTCACAAGTTTGTCATATAAAGGTCTTATGGCCGCAAACTTGTCTGTTCTCCTTCTCTATTGGTATGCTTATCAAACAGTAAACATTTTAGAAGAAACAAAAATCTTTTGTGACCTATACTCTTTGTTATTTCTAATTCGGATCCATCACTAGTCCAGAATTTTTGCCCATTTAGTTGATTTGATTTTTTGAACCCTATAATTTTTAGCAATCCAAGAAAAGCCACCATTTCACTCTTAGTAGTGTTTTTGGCATTTCTTTTACTTACATATTATACAATGTCTACTCGTTTGATATCTATATACAAATTCGTATAGTTCACAATGCTTCCTGTCGTATCAATAAGTATCAATAAGTTTTGTAGATGTGGGGTATAAATTTTTTTTATATTTTTTCTTGGTTTTTGAATTTATCGCCAAAGGGATATTCTTCCACTTGGGATATTTTATCTTTGTCATTTAAAAAAGTTTGTTCATCGATAACCACATTATCATCAAAATCTTCGCTTTCTCGATCGCCGTAAACATTAACCTGCTCTGAGTAGGCATCATGGTCACTTTGAGTAATTATCTCTTCGTCGCATGCAGCTTCTTCGTGTTCGGATATTACAATATTTCTTCACTATCTGAGCGGTCATCATGCAGAATATGGTAAAACCATCTTCAAAATACCGATAAAAAAAATTTTTAGAAAAAAATATGTTATTATTCTATTTTAAATCAGTACTGGACAGGACTCCGTATCCCTCCTTGACAACGGGATTTATTTTCACAGGTTTATTATTCGATAAAAAAAATGTTGTTTATAAAAGTGTTTAGACATTACCTAAACATCGAATATTTTTTTATTTTGACATATATTTACTATATATGTATCTATTGTATCTGTATCTATTATATATATATATATTTTTTTAAATTAGCAATAATATATTAACTTTATATATTAATTACCTACGGTTTTTTTTTAAAAACCGAAATCTTAACTTTTAGTCTAATTCTAAACGTAATCAATAATCCATCTCAGTCGCCCACTGATTGCCTCTCTTTATAACATCAGTGGCGAACGCTAATACTCTCAGAGACGCGACACTGGCAAGCGGAATAACAAGAAAATGAAAAACACTGTAAATGCTACGGAATCCTTTTGTTATTATTATGACAATATATGTTTTAGTTAATGAGTATAACATAATATCGCTATATTATTTACTAGCGTGTACCTGGCCTGCGTTGCAATGCCAGGCATTATACGCATCTGAGATGCAACAAACCCGAACAAACCTCTAAATTTATCAGTGTTTCTCTACAATATTATGCATGTATTATATATAAAAACCTTCCTCTTGAATCACCATCGCATCCACCATATTTTAAATTTATACGACGGTCAGAATGGTTTATTAGCATAATGGCTTGGAAAAATACTGCTTTAATTTTATATACAACTAGCGTGTACCCGGCATGCGTTGCAACCCGCTGGTATAAATACAAACCCGAACAAACCCGATATATTAGTACCCGGCATGCCACTTTCTGAAATTGCACCCGTGCGAAGCCGGGGCGGGTCGCTAGTTATACATAAAAACCGTCCTCTTGAATCACTCTATCTATTAAAAAAAACCGCTTCAAAATCCGTTGCGTAGCTTTAAAGATTTAAGCACACAGACAGCGAGAGCGACTTTGTTTTATATACAGGGTGGCCCTTTAGTGTGGCAAAGTACAATAGCTCCGTTACTATTTCAAATACATTAAAAATATTAATACAAAAGTTGAAGGGCAGTAAGTGACTTATAACGTAAAATTATTTTTAACTCTATAGGGTGGCTCAAAAAAGCGGAACAATAAAAAATGTACTTTTTTCAAATGGAATACCCTGTATATTTTTTCATTTTTAAATTCCACATAAAATTATAATTAGTTTTTATTAAATACATTATTAGTCTATACTTTATAGTTTCCGAGATATTGACTCTTGAAAAGTGACATTTTTGAACTTTGACAGCTTCTAGCTTTCTAACAGTACGTCTTAGAGCAAAACGGCTTACATGTCCCTATCTTTAATTTTTATTATCTTCCCAAAAAAATCAACTTCCGGTTAAACCGGATGTTACTCGAAAGCAGGAAATATAGTTGTTCCGGTTTAACTGGAAGTTGATTTTTTTGGGAAGATAATAAAAATTGAAGATAGAGACATGTAAGCCGTTTTGCTCTAAGACGTACTGTTAGAAAGTTAGAAGCTGTCAAAGTTCAAAAATGTCACTTTTCAAGAGTCAATATCTCGGAAACTATAAAGTATAGACTTATAATGTATTTAATAAAAAATAATTATAATTCTATGTAGAATTTAAAAATGAAAAAATATACAGGGTGTTCCATTTGAAAAAAGTACATTTTTTCTTGTTCCGCTTTTTTGAGCCACCCTATAGAGTTAAAAATAATTTTACGTTATAAGTCACTTACTGCCCTTCAACTTTTGTATTAATATTTTTAATGTATTTGAAATAGTAACGGAGCTATTGTACTTTGCCACACTAAAGGGCCACCCTGTATGTTATTAAGATTGAAACGTAGAACTCAAAGTGCAATAGATTAAAAGTTGTGTGTAAGACATAGAGATAACGCTATGAACAACCCTGACAACATACAGGAGTTTCGCTTCCCAAATATTGTAGAAGGGCCAATCAAGCAGCAAGCGGTGCGCCTGCGCATGTTTCGCGTTCAATACTGCGTTGCCATATCATAATTTACGTTAGCGACGTAGTACAAAGCCGCCAAAATGCCATGTGTTTTTAAATACAAACGGCTGGATTAGTTCACAACTTTGTTTTTGGAAAAAGTAGACTTTACCTAATCTAACCAATAAAATTTAGTTAAACGGGTATACATTTGGTATCACTAAAGTTTCAAAGTTGTTTGTATTCTAACATATTTTTAATTTATGCGTTTCTTTTCGAGAAAATAATTTTTAGTTTATTTATAATATTAACACAAGCTAGAGTATATTTTCAAAACGAAAAAGTTATCGGAAAATTTGCTACCTGAGAAGCCGAGTGTAAGGATAGGTATTTTAATATTTTTAAATTGAAGTAAATCGTCTGTGCAGTTTCGAAGAAATTTGGTGAGCGGCGGACCCAAATTGGATTTATTTTACATACGATGATGCCCTCTTAAGATATGCGAGCGGAAATGACGAAAATTGGACTTTGTTGCCAAATATATTCATACTGGTCGACGTCAACACCGTTCTGACCAAATTGGGGAAAAAGTAAGTGCTTTTTGGTATTTTTAGTGGCTGCCAATCTATCAGATTTTGAGAAAAATGATTCTTCGTCGTGGTTTTAGTTCAAAAAGGCAGACTTACCTTATAAAATCGAAAATAGGAAACAAATAAAATAGCAATCTTCGATGTTATCGCGTACCTAACCTCAAGTCAAACATTAGTTGGTAAAATTTTATTGATTTTCACAATTGGCCAAAAACTTCAATACCTGAGTGTAAAAAAACATTTTTAGGCTCAATTTCTTGTTCGAGAATTTCCAAAAGGGTTTGGGCAAGAAGTTGGCCCGTGGAATATTGGCTTTAGAATTTGACTAAATGGTATTTCAAAATGGCGAACCTTTAAATACGGTGAGATTTTTTTAATCCCACCTTGTCTAATACCATACAATTACCAAAAAACCTTCTCAGTTTAGCTGTTATTGTTTATTTACTTTTTCATCGGTAAAGTACAGCTTTCTACCGCCTATGGATAATTTCTAAAAGCTTTCGGTGAAAACGACATGCAGCTTTTCTCTAATGCCACGACCGGCAAGTTCCGCTGTGCTACGCCTCGTTAAGTTATACGGTTTGATACGGGCTTTGGGCCTTAACTTCGACTTTAGTTTTACGAGTGTGTAGATATATATGCGACCTATTAAAAGTCCCAGTCCAAACTGCTGCAATCCTTTGGCTCTGTTAAATTCTAAGATAAGAATTTAAAGTCGAGGTGGAAAATGTCCCAAATCTGCAGTAAACTTTTATGGGCGTCGGAAAAGAATGGTGAAATTCGTGACTAATTAAATTTCTGTTACATTATCGTTTCAGTTCTAAGAATTTGCAACAAAAATGTTAAACTCACAAGATCAGATAACCTACCATCTAATATCATCTATAAATTAGTTTTGATGTAGGTATGCATTGAGAAAAAAACATTCTATTCCTTATAAGAATTCACATACGCTTTACAACCCTTTAATACTATATTATGTGACAGCAACCCGCTTTCCTACTGTAAGACAATGAAAATGGCTAGACCATTGTGTACCGTAAAACGGGGTGGATAGGATCAGCGGGGTGAATAGGATTGAAGTTACCTTCAAATTTCAAAAATCTGTAATAATTTTAATTTTACAGGGTAGGTCTTTTATATGTACAGATTTGAAGTAACGGTTGTTAAAAGTAATTTTTATGACATTAAACTTAAAAAAACTTGGCCACATCGCAGGCTGAATACCATAACCTAAAACGTCAAATTTAGCGGTTAAACTGTTGTCATTTTATCTTTGCTTTTGTCTTACAAACTTCATATCTCTACAACTATGCAGCACTTTAGGTAATATAAAATTTAGGTAATATTATTTTTAGTACTCTTTTATATTACTTAAGATATATTTGTGTGCAAAATTCTATACACCCCGCGGTTGTTTAAATGCGATACAGTCAATAAATCAATCAATGATCCTATTGACACCTCCTGCGGGGTGAATAGGATTTTTGCACAAAAAAAAATATATATACAACAGGGTACACCCTGTATAAAAACTTATACCGCCATTTAAAAGTACCAACCTTTACTCATGTTTTAAGCTATTGAGAAATGTATTCAGGCAGATAGTTTTCAAGTTACAAGCTTTCAAAGTTGAAAATTGATCCTATTCACCCCGTTTTACGGTAGTAATAATATCACGGTAATTTAGCCAATAAGAAATAGGAATAATCGCTACCATAGAATAGTTCATTGCCATTATTGCTCTGAATACTCACAGTTATTATCAAGTTTCGTTGGGGGTGTAATCTGGTTTTATAAACTATATTGGTACCGACCGGCAGTTGTAATGAAACTTGACATTATTTATAATAATATTTGCTTGCTAGGGTTAATACGGCACTTACCACTAAAAATCAGTACTTTAGTTCTCAAAAATTTAAATACCTTAGTGTGATATATGTTCTTATCGTTTAACATTGCATATTATCTATTTGTCCATAGATTATAAAGTCCAATACTAATGATGGGTTGTGTGAAATAAGAATCTTCTATTGCTTTACCTGACACGCAACGTTAAAAAAACTTAATTACAAAGTATAAATAAATTAATTGAAATAAACATTGAAAAGTTCAAATTCAGACAGGACAGCTAGAAGACAACGATGTGACCTGCGCAACAAATACGTTGAATCTGTTCTATTAGATCATTTTCCTCAGTGATTCGCATTTAAGTAAAAGTCATAGTCAAATACCGCTTTATTATCATAACAACTCTTTTTCATTAACAAAGCATTCCTAAAAATTTAAGTTAAAATTGTAAATAAAAAGTCTTTCTAACATTAAGTATTTGTCATCTGGAGCATGGCCAAGGAATTTTTGAAACTCTTCTTTAGTTAGGGTCTTTGATTTCTTTGGACAATAACCAACACTTTTTCGTTTCAATAATGCTCGTAATCTCATGTATTTTGATATATCAATATTGTGTTTAACATTTACCACTGCACGTAGCATGGAATACTGCGACCACAAAGTAGATGACTTCACAGTTTTCGATAAATCCGCCATATACACTAAGAAAACGTTTTCCGAGAAGGACTGTATACTTTTTTCTTGCCGGTAATCCATAAATTTTTTATAAGCTCTTTCATATATTTCCTTAGATTTTTGTGGCAACAAATTAATGTAAAATAACTTCATTGGATGTTTCTGGAATATCAGGTGGCGTAACTACTTAAAAATCTTCACTATCATTTTCTATTTCCATTTTTGTTTCTTCAAGTGTTAAAACTATCGCCTAATTGACAAAACGTCAAATGATATTATTAATTTAAGTAATTATTTGTTATATCCATAGAGACGCATATTACAGGTTTCATTGTTAACAGACAAACATTAAAGGCGACAAATTACAATGCAAGATGAAATGTAATGGTTTACTTTATTTTTACATCATTTTATAATCGGAACAAAACCACAATCGTATAAAAAATATCGTATGTCATACGGACGAAAAATGTCTCCTCGGGTTTGCCTCGTCCAGTAATCTCCAGCATTACGTCCGAAATACTACATTTTTCGTCCTTGTAACATAATAAACTGTTTTGGAATGTTAATTCTACAACCATGTAAGTATCTGATCCCATAATAATAATAATAATAATAATAATAATAAAATGTTTATTCAATAAATATAGGTACATATAATAAAATATTTGCAAATTTTAAATTATAACTTTGAATAAACTAAAATGAAATATAATGAAACTCACGAAGTCTTACTTGTAGTGAGTAATAATTATGGTATTATAATTTCATATCCATGAATATAATGAATTTTATACATATTATGTATCACAATAATATAATATAATATAATATATCACAACAATACAGGGTACGCCAAACTCGATGGCCCCTTAGAAGTATCTAGACAATAAAACAAGTTAGGAATTTAAAATTTAGGATTTGTCCATAGGAAGTCATGATCTCCAATTTGAAAATAGTTTTAACATTGCGGCGTTGCCAGATCTACTCTTACTACATACCAACTTTGTTATTTCAAATGTAATGCCCTGTATATTTTCACATTTTTGGATACCGCTGGACATTCTAAAACTTTTCTGTATAACCGATAGTATACCTATCTGGAGCCGTTTGACAAATAAAAATTATTTATTTAGAAATTTAGCAACACGCATCTCTCAATAAAAAAATAAGATTTTTCGCAACGGACAAAGACAACCGACTGAGATTTTGGCTGTTGTTCCTTAATAGGTTATTTTGTCATAATATGTCAGGCAAATTAAATTATCTCATACAGGGTGTCTACAACATCATATTCATTTCGTGCAACATAAAAATTCTAGTTATGCAGTAATTTTAAATGGAACACCCTATATTTTAGAGTGGTAACTAAAAGATCCATTAATTCTCTATCTAAAAGTATTATGTGATGTCATACCTAATTTTAGCCGTTTTGGACTTATAAGCAAAAAAACAAAATAATGTAATTAATGTAAATATAATTTCTTATTAGCAGAAGAAGTAGGCTATGACTTCAATCAAAAACGTTTGTCAAAATTTTAAAATAAAACACAAAAAATAAGGATGAAAAAAATAAATCAATAACTAAATTGTTTAAAACGTCCTCCGTTAACTTTTAAACAATTGAGGATTTCCGTCATGACATGGTATGTTGTTGCTGCTTGGATCTCACATGCCTTCAAAGACAGGAATGCCTCCCGTACACGATTTTAAAGCTCCTCTTTGGTGTGAACTGGCGTAACGTAAACAAGTTGTTTAATCCTACCCCAAAGATAAAAATCAAGTGGGGTAAGGTCTGGTGACCTCGGCGGCCAATTCCATGGACCCAATCGACGAATCCAGCGATCTTCAAACATCTGAGTAAGTTCATTGGTAACTTCATTGGTGCAGTGAGCTGGTGCGCCATCCAACTGATACCAACAATGTCAAAGCGTTTCAAGACTTAAATCCTCGAGGAAATCTGATACTATGGTGCGTAATATTTCCAAATATTTTTGAGAATTTAAATTTTCATCGTAAAAGCAAAATTTAATTTTGTCATTCATCATTATACAGAATACATTAAAGCCAAATTTATATTGAAACCCCGCCTCTCTAACAAAGTGCGAATTTTCTGCGGCCCAGTAATGTGAATTTCTCCTATTAAATACGCCTTCCCTGGTAAATTTGCTTTCATCGGTCCAAATAATTTTGTTTAAATAATTGGGATCTTCTTGTGTGCGAACTAATACCATTTCACAGAATTCAACACGTTGTGGGGGATCATTAGGCTCAATGGCTTGAAGAGTCACAAATTTATAATTATGCATTCCATGTGCATGCAGAATCCTTTCTATCGATTTATAAGATATTCCTAAGTCTTTTTCGGCAGAATAAATTGATGCATGAGGAAATGCAACAAAATAAGCAAGAATATTTATTTCATTGTCTTCGTTACCTGTTACAGGTTTAATTTGGGTTCTTTCCTGCTTTATTTGACCATTGTTCTTAAAGTTATTTTCTATCCTATTGAATTTCTTTTTGTTCATTGGGACTAAGTGTGGATAGTGTTCGTTAAATGTTCTGCATGTTCTATTAATAATTCTGTTGCACTCGCCATGAATGTAGAACAGTTTTAAAATTTCCTCGTTTGTATAAGAATTCGCCATATTCAGATAATAGATTACGAACGTAAGTACAGCGTTTACTTGCCAAATAGACAGTGACATTTTGACAAACGTTTTTGATTGAAGTCATAGCCTACTTCTTCTGCTAATAAGAAATTATATTTACATTAATTACATTATTTTGTTTTTTTGCTTATAAGTCCAAAACGGCTAAAATTAGGTATGACATCACATAATACTTTTAGATAGAGAATTAATGGATCTTTTAGTAACCACCCTAAAATATAGGGTGTTCCATTTAAAATTACTGCATAACTAGAATTTTTATGTTGCACGAAATGAATATGATGTTGTAGACACCCTGTATGAGATAATTTAATTTGCCTGACATATTATGACAAAATAACCTATTAAGGAACAACAGCCAAAATCTCAGTCGGTTGTCTTTGTCCGTTGCGAAAAATCTTATTTTTTTATTGAGGGATGCGTGTTGCTAAATTTCTTAATAAATAATTTTTATTTGTCAAACGGCTCCAGATAGGTATACTATCGGTTATACAGAAAAGTTTTAGAATGTCCAGCGGTATCCAAAAATGTGAAAATATACAGGGCATTACATTTGAAATAACAAAGTTGGTATGTAGTAAGAGTAGATCTGGCAACGCCGCAATGTTAAAACTATTTTCAAATTGGAGATCATGACCTCCTATGGACAAATCCTAAATTTCAAATTCCTAACTTGTTTCATTGTCTAGATACTTCTAAGGGGCCATCGAGTTTGGCGTACCCTGTATACGAAATCATATATAATATATTTTATATTTTAAAATATTTATCCATAATATTATTGAAAAAATATCTTTGATTTTTTATTATCCATAGTTTAATTTCTTGTTTGTATTTAATCATAGATTTAATTGATTTAATCGATTTTGGGAGAATATCAAAAATATAAGGAATTATGTTTAAAAAATGTTTTTGACCTATAACTTTGTTGATTTTATTTTTTAACGTTATATTATTTATATTTCTAGTGTTATATTTATGAATATTAAAATTTAATTTATTTTTATTTTTAAAAATATAGATTAATATGTTATAAAAAAATAATTGTCGGGTATCCATTTTTTTGCTTTCTTTATAAAGCATATCAGAAGAGTATAAATATTCTTTATTATAAATAATTTTTAAAATCCATTTTTGAATAATTTCAATATTACGGAGATTATTTTTATTTATTCCACCCCAACCTAATATTCCATAATTTATTTGCGTTTGTACCAATGAATAATATATGGTTTCTAAATGTTTAATATCTAAAAATTGTTTAAGATGTTTAAATTTTGGTATAAGTATTCTCAATTTTTTAGTAATATATTCACTATGTAAATTCCATTTTAAATGTTTGTCAATAATTATTCCTAAATATTTAATATTTTCAGCTTGTTCAATTTTTATATTATCATTAATATTTATAGTATTTATATTACTTGGTAAATTACTTTTATAAGAAGTAAATGGGAGGTATTTTGTTTTATTATAATTTATTGTTAATAAATTATTATTAAACCAGTTGTTAATTTTAATAAAATCATCAATAATTATATTTTTTACAATATTCCAATTCAATCCTTCATAAAAAATTACAGTATCATCAGCAAAACTGTGTAATTTACCTTGACAATTTAGTTTAAATATATCATTTATATATATATTAAAAAACAATGGTCCTAAGACTGTGCCTTGTGGGACTCCATAGTTAAATATTTTTGGTATACTTATACTTTTACCAATTTTTACATGTTGTGGTCTATTATTTAAATAACTTTCAAATAAATTTAATACATTTCCTCGAAAACCAATTATTTCTAATTTTTTTAAAAGTATTTCATGACTTACAGTATCAAATGCTTTTGCTAAATCCAAAAATATACATATGCTTTGCCTTTTATTATCAATTGAGTTATATATTTGAGTTGTTAATTCACAAATTGCATCTTGAGTAGATTTATTTTTTTGGAAACCAAATTGTTTTTCTGATATGATTTTATTTTTATATAAAAATTTGTCTATTCGATTTTTTAAAACTTTTTCAAAAACTTTTGCTAATGATGAAATAAGTGTGATAGGTCTATAATTTTCTAATTCAGTTTTGTTGCCATTTTTATAAATTGGTTTTATCAAACCTATTTTAAAAGCATTTGGATATATTCCTGTTTTAAAGATAGTATTTATTAAATAAGCTAATGGTTTGGTGATATGTGAACTAATTGATTTTAATATTTCGGATGTTATTCCGTCAATACCAGGAGATTTTTTAGGTTTAATATTATTTATAATGTTTTTTATTTCATGATAATTTGTTTCTTTTAGATAAAAGGAATTTAAATTATTTGATACAGTTGCATATGAAATATTATTTTTATTTAATATATTATTAGCTAGTGATTCTCCAACTTTTGAATAATATTCAATAATGTTTTCAAACTTTACGCTTTCGCGGCGCGTCTCTTCAATTGTTTCTAGAAAAGGGTTGTGGCAAATATTTTTCGTAAATTAATAATAATTGCAAGAACATTTTAAAATTTCAAGAACATAATAATATGATATTATTATGTTTTTGAAATTTTAAAAATGAACCATCACGAGATGTTATTCATCCCAAGATACATTTTGACTCGATCGGAAATATCGCTGAAACAACTTTCTTGTATTTGAACCAATAAAAATCTATAACACATAGACGAAGAAACACTCTGTACAACCTCTTTAAGAATATCACACTTGCCTTCTACGCTTAAAACCTTTCCAGCGTCCCAACTTATCTTACTTCAGCGTAACTTGAAAAAACCATTTAGATGCTGTGACATTTTCGTTTTCCCTTGAGTGGGTGGAGTGTTTTCACCCCCTTTACGATGTCACGCAACGGGTTGATTGCTTCGCTCTGAAAAGGGAACTTTTACCCTTAAAAGCTGCTCCGATCATTATCTGTCAAAAGTCATCAGGGATAACGCGGAGTTTCTCCTATTGGGGACATGTTCTTCTCTAAAAATATCTTTGGGATGGGATGTGCCTTGGCATCTTATCTTTTTAGAATTCAAATAAATTATATATTTTTTATGCCTTTGGGAATTATTTTTCTTTAGATCATGGTAGCAATTTTCAGTGGCGTATCTAGAATTTGGTTTTGAGGAAGGGGGGACAACCGTTTTTTCCTAACAGGTGGTGCGTATTATCAAGTAAACAATGGTAAGAGCAAAGATTAGTGACTTATTTGCCATTTCATGTTCTTATCAATATTTCGTTTATTTTCCGTTTACTCCACAAAGCTGCCAAACACCCGTATTTAGGTTGCAGCGAGGGGTAAACCGCAGTCAAAATTCTTGTACACTAATGCCTCTAATGCCAATGGTAAATTTCACTTTAAATAAATAATAAAATGTATCTTTGTATTTTAAAGTCCGTAAATTTAAAAAATGAAAATTTATTGACAATTCACCTAATATTTAAATAAAAGCCAATAACTGAGTGTCTAATTAAATACCTCATCATCACACTCATCACCGAGTGAAGTCATCGTCGAGTAAAGACCTCCCTTAATATCTGCCAGTCTCCTATGTTATTGGTTTTCCTTATCCAGTCATATCCATCCAATTTCTTTATGTTATCCGACCATCTCGTTTACGGTCTAACTCTGCTCCTCTTGTTTTCCCATGGTCTCCATTCTATTATCCTTCTCGTCCATCTGTTGTCTGTTGTCTGTCATCCTCCCAATCTGTCCCGCCCAATTCCACTTTAGTGTACATATTTTTTCTATAACGTCTTTAACCTTTGTTCTTCTTCTTATTTCTGTGTTGGTAATATGGAGGACTTGAGGTAGGAGGCCGAACGCAATGCATTGGATTCGGTCCCAAATTAGCATGGGTAATTCAGCTTTACGAGTCGCCGTCAGATGGCGGTCGTGTTCGAAGTGGGCTATCAAATAAAATGGTTTCTTATGGACGCGATAACTATTTTTATTTAAATTAGTTCTTTTAGGAACAAATAAGGACTTTTATATGAATTTACACTTACTTTGTTATACTTATTAGTAAACTCGGCCTGTATAAAGTTCCAACGATGCTTCGTTTTTAAAATACAGGAACATTCTAACTAGAGGGTTTTACCTTTGGAGCTAGAAAGAGACTTATTTGGCTGCGTTTCATCTCTGAAGAAGATCCTGTCTTACACCCCGACACAAAGCAAACTCTTCTTTTATAAATTGTACCATTATTCATTATAAATATGGAAATTAATTACAATACAACGTTATTTGTCTTGTCTTGCCTTCAAACGTTATTTGTTATTTCGAAAAATAAAATGTCAATTGTCAAAAGTAAAATTTAAAAACTATGGTGGATCTAGTTTTCCATATTAAAAACTAAGAAGAAGACAACATCAGCCCACTTCGGACGCGAGAGCCATCTATCGGCCAATAGCAAAGTAGCTAAAAAACCGAGACAGAATTTGAAAATGCTGCCATTGTCGATCGGCCTCCTACCCTCCATAGTTGGTAATGCGGTCTTGTAGCTTGGTGTTTAGGATTCGTCTTTCCATGGCTCACTGCGTTACTTGTAATCTATTTATAATGTTCTTGTTGAGTGCCCATGTCTCCGTTCCATAAGTGAGCACCGGGAGGACATACTGATTAAATGATTGAAAACTCTAGCTTTTATTGTATTAGGCATGTCGGATTTCAAGACGTCTTACATTCGCCCAAATGCTGCCCATGCCAAGGATATTCGGCGTGATAAAAAATCTGCAGTCAAATTGTTTTTACTTATCTTTCTCGTTTGGCCCAAGTATACAATATATGATTGTACTTTTTCAACTGGTTGGTTATTTATGGTTATAATATTTTGATTCTGATTTATATCATTGGTCAGGTACTTAGTTTTGTTAATGTTTATTTTTAGGCCTATTGGCTCTGATTTCTCGTTTAGTTCTTCAATCATACTTTGTAGTTTATCGTGATCCCGTGCTATCAATGTGATGTAATCTGCAAATCTAAGGTGATTTGGCCCTTCGCCTTCTATGAGGATACCCCTGTTCTGTCAATTTAACTCTTTAAACATGTTCAGAGCTAATGTGAATAGTTTAGGGGAAATCGAATTCCCTTGTCTTACTACGCATTTTAATTTTATTTTATTTGTTTTTTCCTAAGTCGTCATTATTTGTGATGTAGCGTTTCCATATATATGTTTGATAATGTTTGAATATTTATCGTCGATCCTGGCACTGCTTAAAGCATTCAGTACTGCCCATATCTCTACTGAGTCGAAGGCTTTTGCATAGTCTACCATTACCACCCAGAGTGTTATATTGTACTCATTTACCTTTTCCATTAATATTTTCATAACCTGTAGATGGTCCATAGTACTATTATAGCCTCGTCTGAAACCCGCCTGTTCTCTGGGTTTGTTATGTATCTAATTTATTGGTGAGTCTTTGTGTAATAATCTTCGTGAACAACTTGTAGAGCACTGATAACAAGCTTATTGGTCTATAGTTTTCGAGTTTGTACTTGTTACCCTTTTTAAAAATGATAATCACAACGGGATTAAACCAGTCTTTTGGTATTTTCGATTCATCCAAGCAATAATTAAAAAATCTTTGAATTTGGGCTATTACAGATTTGCCTCGATACTTTATCATCTCTACCATAATACCATCTTTCTCTGGGGCTTTATTGTTATGCATGTGTTTGAGGTTGTTTTCGATCTCGAATGTTGTTATTTCGGGGATATCTCTGATCCTACATTTCTAACCTTGACCCTGTTCTTGTCTTCTCTTCCTGGTGGTGGTGTTTTCTTATTCTCATAATAGTGTTCTTTAGTAGTTTTCTACTGTTTTTGTTATTTCTTCCACTTCCGTGATCATTTCTCCCTTTTCATTCAATAGCTTTGTTATTTGTTGCTTTTCTTCGTTCATTTTTGTCCTTAATTGTTCCAGAGTTTCTCTTATGTTCATGTTTTTGTATTTTCTGTTAACCGCCCTTACTTTTTTCCTTATTGTCCTATTTATTTGAGGTATAGATAGTATCTTTGTTATTTGTTCGATCCCTTAACAGCGCCGTCCTTTGTTCAATTAATAGCTGGGTTGTTCGGTTTTATTGCCTAAGTTGCCTTTAGTAGAAGTTTTAATATTTTTGTATTTAAAATATTTAATATATTCAATATTGTGTTTAATATATTTAATATTAAATACCTACTTAAATAATAATATATACTATATAATTTATAAAAATATAATTAGAAAAAAGCCATTTTCCTCATCTTCATTGCACATGGATAGTATTTAAGACAGTAGCCTTAGAATTGTAATTTAGTTTACACTTAAAAACGGTTAGAGATACTAACTAACCGAAACGTTGTGTTAAGTAACAAAATAAAGACAATGGAAGTCCGACAAGGTAATTTTTTTTTATTATGTTTAAGATATTCTTTAACTCGTACGGGAAGAGGTCTTTTTGTTTCTCCAATGTACGATTCCCACACTTGCAAGAGATTTCATAGATACAATTTTTTGTGTTTTCATTACGAAGGGGTTTTACTTTTGTAAGAAAGTTTAAGCGTACACTTGAAAACGGTTAGAGATACCTACTTACTATCCGAAACGTTGTGTTAAGTAACAAAATAAAGACAATGGATGTCCGACAAGGTAATTTTTTTGCTATTACTTCATTGTCTACCACCTTCAAACAAACATTATTCCTTACGTTTTGTAAGTTCTATTACATTGCTAATAGAATCAAATATTGATGGCCGCAAATAGATTTTAAAATTAAAGAAAAATGTTCTGCTGACCAGAAAAAAACATTAGTTATGATAATATAAATAAAATTGTAGATGCGGTTCATGTAGCGAACGTTGACCAGTGATACGATATGAATAAAAGATTACATATATTATTAAATATAATATTTAAATTCTTAATAATAATAATATCTTAATTAGAAAAAAACACATAATTGAAACAAGGTTTTAAAAAACAGGCTATGAATTCCGACAGTGCGGGCAATAAATTCGTCTAAATCCCAACCCATCATCAATTATAGAAGTTAAAAAATGTACCAAATCTTATCCAATTTAATGAACCTGTTTTAAAATTAAAAAAAGAACTGGCAGCCCAATTAAGACGGAACAAAATGGCTCCCAGTACCAGGCCAGGCCTACTAGAATAACATAGGCCTTTCCCCCCAAGTTATCTTGGCGACTGACGAACGTTCACTGTTCACCGCTATATTTACCATAAAACTTGTGTTTCATAATCCAGCAGTTTCGCGGTTATTTCTCGATTGTGTAGTTGGATGTGTTTTGTTTTTGAATGCGATTTCTGCGATGGTGAAGCAGGTGAATAACACTGCGAAAGTTATAATAATTATTACTGCAAAAATATAATTTTTCGTTAAAGACTGTACCAAAACGGTGCCAAGTGTGAAAGGTTCTCAAAAATTTGGGACAACATTCGGTGTTTTTCAAAAAAATATTTACACGGTCCCAAAGAAAAAGGTTTATTTTCAAGCCCTAGCCCCAAAGTCAAGATAAATCGCGCAAGCGCAACGTTGTCCTGAGCGAGGGACATATATTTAAGGTAAGGCAGGAGATAATATTTAAGATAAGACTGAAATACAGTGACACGCTAAAATAAGTTCTTGAGAATAAATAAATTTTAGAATGCATATACAAAATTGAGAAAAGGAAGGAATGCCAGAGAGTAGAGGATCATATAAATATCGATATTTAATAATACCTAATAAACACTATACTACTTGAACTTAAGGCATATATTGCCATAGATACTGATTTTTGTATATTGTAATACTTTTCAGGAAGTATTTATTATGATTCCTGAAAATCGTTGGGTAATGGTTAACAGAGACATAAAAAAAATTATTTAATTATAAAATTTTGAAACAACTATAGTAAAGTGAATATAATGTTTTGAAGAAGACAACATTTTACACGTCAGCCCCCCCCCCCTATACAAGCAAAATTCATGTTTGAGTTTTAAATTTTTGAAATATAGCGAAATAGATTTGAATTCTTTAGTTTATTTTGCTGGTGAGGCATGAAACAATTATTTTTCCAAAAATTAGTTTAAATATATGGCAAAATAGGTATAATATTGAGAGAAAAATATATGAGGGTGACGTGCCGGAGGGGTATAAATGCACCCCTGCTCCTTTATGGCGACTTGGGGGTACTTAACTTATATGATAATAGTAATTATTTTAGTTGTTAAACCTTTATTAAAATTGTACAGTAATATTTAATTCCGTATAAAAATCACTATTAGAGGTGAGTAGCCTCCAAATCCTGTAATCCTTTTAGCGTTTTCATATTCTCACATAATCAATACCTGATTTGCACAAAACTTATTTTTAGTTTATAGTTATTGACCTTACTGGTGGTTTTGTTCCTCTTATGTTGATTTTATATTCATCTTCATCGAGGTATTGGCTGGAAACAAATATTCTGGGGTTACCTGAGGTTCGATAAACACTCCAAGGACACGCAATTTTATTTGCTACAAAACCAAAAATATTTATGATTCCTATTTTATGCATTTTTATCGACCAGACGAAACACAATTTAAATAAGATTATTTTCATGCTATCAGTGAGTGGACTAAGTATAAAGATTTGTTATTTTAAATACGTATAAATACTCGTTTATTTATTATAGTTAAAAGTGTTTCAAATAATAAAAAATAAGGTATAAATATAAAATAATAGTTATTCGGATTGGTAGGTGGAAGAAAATATCAAAATATTCTACCGAAATCAAAAAAAAAAGTTGACGACGGTTATTAGATTTTTTTGTCTAAACATTATTAGAACAAAAAAGTTTGTAGTGTGTATATTATTTATTCACTACATCTGCCTCCACCAGCGAATGGATTAGGGCTGAAGATCGAGGACTGCATCTAACTGTTCTTGTCTATTTAAGTTATCGGAACAAAGATAGTTATTAACGAGCTCATAACTAGCAAATAAAAGAATTAAGAGAATAATGGGATGACGTACTAATTTTCTGATCTCATATTTTCATCTGCTTTAGCGGCGTCTTTTTAATCCTTTCTAGGAACTGTTTATGACGCTCTGGGAAGAATTTTATAGTTTAGATGCATTATCGATAAGTTTCAATTCAGGGTGTCATTGCAGAAATTTGATGAATTAGGTTATAGTACATAAAAATAATGAACTTTTTAAGAAACAGAGTAACCATTCTAGTGGTCTATGTTGTTCTGAAAAAAAAACACGCCATTTGATGGTATAAGCAAGCCACTAGGCACAGTTATTAGGAACAATATTTTAATTGATTTCGCTCGAGACTTATAAAACTGTGTCTCTTAGGACTCGAGTTTTCTTCATTTTTTCAAAATGGCCGCCGAAAAATTATCAAAATTTATATCTGCACAAGATCGGTTTGATAATACTCTTTTCTATATAATTCGGGTGTGAAGAATTCAACGAAAATAATTTTAGGACCATTCCAAGTTGTTTGACCTCAAAACAACTGATGTATGTAAAATAACAAATATCGCATCATTTTCTTTCAAAAATATTTTTAAATGACAGGGTAAAGTTATCGACTCAACTTTGCACAAAAAGAGATTTGAAATATGTTTAAAAAACTCCGTTATATCCTAATTCTTCTTTATATATTCTAAAATAGTACGGTCAAAATAGATAGGTAACATTTGAAAAAAAAGTTCAAAATGAATAACTGAATGCTTTAAAGTACTGAGAATTAAATATTAGTAGAACCCTTTACTAAAGCTATTAAATATTGTAATTTTTCTCACATGACCTTGATTGAACATGACTGGACTCAAAAAACACGAAAGTATTGTTTTCCTCAAAAAAAATTGTTAAAGATACCATTTTTTCTTAATAAATGGATGTGATATAAGTATTGATGTCGTACAAAATAATAGTAAATTCTTCCAATTCATGTATGACATCATCAGGAATTTCGTTATGACAGTAAATTTAATTTTAATATTATGTAATGAAAATAACATTATTTATGAAATAATTAAGTTTTAGCTTTTTTGACCGGACCATTTTAGAACTTATAAAGAAAGACTAGGATGTAACAAAGCTTTTCTCAACATATTTTAAAGCTCATTTTCGACTGATAATCGAAAGGTTCTGAGTGCAAGTCCCAGCGGATGCGTACAACCTAAATATTTTCTTTTATTTGAAGAAAGTAGTCCATGCTTAAAGTGGAGTTGAAAATATAGGACAGAAAGAAAACACTCTTCCTCCACTAAATATAATAGAATATAATAATTCTTTAGGGGTCTCTACATGTTTCGAACGTAGAAACGTTCATCTTCAGGAGACAGTAAAAAATTATATAGTGCTGATGGTATTAGCAGAGGAGAAAATGGTATAAAACCTTAATGAAGCATTTATGGCATTGAAAAATTAAAATGTAGAAGTGACGTATATAAAAGAGTTCTTCTTTTTAGAAGGCATTTTTCTTCTTCCTCATTTCGTTTGGTTATTTAGACTTCACTAACTTTCTTCACATGCTAAGCATGTTTTAATTCTCCTAAAGCCTAAACAAAGTTATGCCAGCTAAAAGGAGTGGGCCATGTCGTAGGCAGTGCCCTCTCTGGGTTACACAAAATCTATTAATAATTTTGAATTCCTCACCTCAAAAAAGCCCAAAATCCATAATTTTGTGCTTCTATGTCGTTTCGTTAAGAAATAATCGCAAAGAAACGAAAACAAAATAAAAACTTTGACACCCTGTATCTTGGTTGTTATCAATTTTGGGATAAGGCAAGTTTAAATAAATCCCATTATTTCGCCTAAAGGAGTCTGCTGTTGCTCTGCGTCCCATTACTTTTGGGACACCCTGTATATTTAGAATTTACACTAAAAAATCATCATTTGTAAAATAAAGGAGTTTAAACTTTTAAAAAGAGGTCCAATTAAATTTCGTCCACAGTGTATAAGTATAAATTAATGTAGAAGGCAACTCTTTATTTCCAAACCGAAAGAACTGGTTTTAAATTCCCCAATGGCATTGGCCTCTCGAGAGCTTTCACATGTTCTCTTTTTTAACTTAAAAAAAAATATCGGCCCTGTCTGACGATAACTGAGAACCGACCCGACCCGACCGTTCAAAATTTCATAATGGCTGTCATTATACCTGCATAATTTTTTAAAACCCAGGGTGTTTTTAAAAGCTTGGCCAATACGGGTATAATTTAAAGACAAACAACTTAATAAATATTTTATTATAGCGCTGTGGCACTCTGTGGCATGTCAGACGGCCATATTTTTTATTGCATGTGTTTCTAGAAACCTGTAGATGGAACTAACGTTTATATTTTGGAATTAATAAATATATGAACTACCGAGCTTTTATTAGAATACTTTTTAATATCGCTACCTTAAAATTAAATACTGTTTTAAGTTGCTGCATTGCAGACACAACCAATTGAAATACGGTTTTGAACGTCATTCAAAATTATAACAGGAAAATGTTAATCTCATTTGGGTTATCCTGTAGTATCATTTCAAATTTCTTATGACTATTTTTTGTTATATCCATCCCCGCTGGACGGGTCTACATTTGCAAAATCATTGGATTTTTCAATTTTTTTCAAAATTCTCAAATGGAACCATATATAAATATATTATTTAGATACCAAATAGATTACAAATTAACTGAACTTGTGAAAACCATATGAAGAGCCAGGGGAAAAAACGATGAAAGTCCATCGGAGGCCAAAAAAAAAGTAATCAATGCAAAATATAGCTTTTATCCTATAATTTATCGTGGAATACTCGTAAGGGCAAATAAAGCTGACAGTCGCAACTTTTAACAGATTGAAAATTAGGTTTGCTAGGAAAAAACGATAAAGGTCCATGCGTCAGCCGAAAAAACGCTAAGAGTCCCATGTGCCTTGATCGGCGCCATCACACGCCAGCTCATTTCTGCTTGCAAAATTTTGTGGAGAAACAGCACAGGAATACATTCGCAACCTACCACACCAATGAGGGGTTCTTTTTTAATACCCAATGTATAATTATCTTTTTTTCATTATCATTAAAGGTTTTTTTTTTACAAAAATTGCAGGCTATTATTCAAACAGCTATAAACTATTGGAAATAAGGGAAAAAATCGATGAGAATCCCTGGATCAGGGGAAAAAACGCTGAGAGTCGCTGGACTCTCATCTTTTTTTCGCGTTTTTTTGTGCACTCGGCTAGAGTTTTCTCAAAAAGAATAGAGAAAACAACATTTTTCAGTATCGCAATTTTGACTTTTAGTAAGAAATAGCATGGAACTAGTCATTAGTGTACATTATTTTGTAAAGACCTTTTCAGTTAAATGTGCAGTGGTTTCAGGCTTAAAATTAAGAATTTCTCAATATTATAAAAAAAGGACTTTCATCGTTTTTCCCCCTGGTTCTTCATATGTAATTCAACCCAGAGATACAGAAAAAAATGGCCTACCTGCTTGACGCTCGTGCGCAAACAGAAGTTAAGTTTTATGGGTGAAAAAACACGTTTCTACGCACGACTCACTGGTCAGATCCCCTAGCGCCAAATGGGGATGGGCATGCGCACAACCCTCTTGTTATTAGGTTTTCCTTCTTTATTAATAAGTACACTCCAGAACCGGCTCGGCGCCATTTTTGTTGTTACGTTTTGTATGTGGATTTATTGTATTTTTTGATATTAGGCACTTTCCTTTGGCTTCTTTTAAGCAGCATAGCAAAGAAAAATCTTTGATTAGGTAAGTTGTTAAAGGAACACTTCGCGATCGTATGGTCGTATAGATGGGCATATACTTTACCGCGGCAAAGGAGGAGGAAAAACTCTTTGCTGAGCTAAGTTAAATTTTTAAACGGAACCTTGACATTGTTATTTAAAAGGAGCTAAAGTAACTCGGTTATCCATTTAAGATTAAGATCTTACCCCCCCCCCTCCCTCCTAGGGGCTTGAAGTAACAAGATTGACAATATACGCAAAAGATGTGCCGCTCGAAATAAAAATCGATGGGTCCGAGCGATTTTCCACATTTTCAATTTAAAGCAGGAAAATCGAGGTGGGAAGTTTTCAAATAAACACCCTGTATGTTACTATAGGACAGTGGCGATCCAGGGGGGGGCAATGCCCCCCCCCCCCTAAAGCCCGTTGAAACATTGGAAATTCTTTTTTGTTTACCTGTTACAAAAATTTGTGTTACGTTTTTCACAATATAAAAATATAAATATAATGATTTATTTTGATTTTTTGCATACGGGCCCCCCCTTAGGAGTATTTCTGGATCCGCCACTGCTATAGGATAAGCTCTTTTCAACGAGACGAAGTTTGTCAAATTTGGTTAAGACAAATCGGACTTATAAGTAGTTTTTTCAAAAGACGTCCCCCCCCCCCCCCTTCTTCTCTTGGTTCATTTTACGAGTTAGAGGAAAATGTCTTAAATCAAAGTTTTTATTTCAAAACTTTGTGAGAAACGGTTCCAGGGATATGACTGGCGTCCATTCTTATTTGGTCACCCAGTACAGGGTTTGCTAAATTCTATATTAGGTTGGTTAAACGAATTATGAAGAAATAACAATACTGCTAGAAAATGAATATCTCGCCTTAAAAGTATACATGTAAAATGTCTAGCACTCACTAGGTGGTTAAAAGCAGAGTAATTCTACATATTACAAACATATGACATGTACCTACGTGTTTCTAAATGTAATTTTTATAATTGAAGACATTGCTGCAAACGAGGTAAGTCCACTTTTTTGCGAAAATTACATTTTTACACCATTATATACAATTCGCCAAGTCCGATCGATTGGTGCAAAAACGATGTATCTACAGTGTATCCCTGGTTGCTTAAACCGATGTTGGACTTACCTTCCCCAAAGCAGATTGATGCAAGAACGAGGCAAGTGCGGACTTACGCCATACAATATAATGTATGGTAATAGTAGATTCTGTAACGAGGTTGGAATGAAAATTCGATCCGAGTGGAAGATTCCGAACGCGAGCGTAGCGAGCGTGAGGAACCACGAGTATCGAATTTTCATTCTAACCGAGTAGCACACTATATTTTCTCCACGACCATCCAGTTCCATATCTGATTCATCCGATTTTTCACTCATTTTTTGACTTGCACTAAAATTTGTCTGAAAATAATTATTACAACGCGGCCATTTTTATCTGACACTGACAGTTTCGAAATTCATGGCAACCCATGTCGTTTATATCAATTACAGAATATTCATTCTGTATCTTGTTATGGAATGAAAATACACGCAAAACGCATCAGAAGCAAGTGTTTCAAAATAAATATTCCAACTCAAGAGCGAGAATTTTTACATTCTATTATCAAAAATGATTTTGGAATTATTGCATTTAGTAATGGTCGTGGAGAAATAAATTTTCTGAAACGAGTTTTAAAAACGCTAGAAAGTTTTTTTCGATTATCTCGAAAACATGAAAAGTGGACTTACCGCGTTCTTGCAGCAGGGTCTTCAATTAACATATAATATGCACTTGGTGGTTTAAGGTCCATGTAAATTTACATCTATTTTATGCTATATGCGAGGGATTGTTTTCTAAAACTTAAACAAATAATAATTATTGTATGTATATTTTTGGAATAATCCTTCTTAGTTCGTGCAAAGTTCATATCTCAAATTTTGTATTGTGTTTTTACATTTCAATGTCTACATCCCTCCTCTACATATCTCAGGTTTCCCCTTGGAACTTTTAGAGAACTTTATTTTTAGGATGAATATATAAATAGATCTAAGTAAATTAAAACATTTTAAAGTATTACCATTAAAATTGGTATAGGAAGCAGGCCAAATTGTATTTTTACCTACTTAACTGAGCGATTTAAAAGTTTGTTGTGTATGTACTTTTCTTTTTAAAAATTTACATTCTTAGAAAAATAAACATGAAATATTAAAGACTTATAAAATAATCCAACTTTTATCTGAATAATTATTATCGTTGAAACTGAATTTCATAAATTAAAAAAATAATATGAATATTCAAACTTTTAAAAATATTAATTTTTATATAATTCAAAATAGGCCCCAGCAATGATGCGTATGAAAATGGCGCTGTGCAACTGATGACGTCACGATGCACGATGAACAAGCCAGTATAAAGTCCGCATCATATAAGATTTTTTTTTAATAGCTTTATTCAAAATTTGACTTTGGCATCAAGTTCTGCTTCGATCGAGATGAAAATTAGGCAAAAAATAGTAGTCACGTGATTCGTATTATCTGTCAAATTTTAATTTTTTTCAAAATATAATTCAATAGGGGGGTTATTTCTAAAAATATCGAAAAAAGTTATTAGAAAAAGTTTTTTTAAATACAGTTTCTAGCCCACATGCAAAATTTCAGCTGCATAAAATAATTTTGATTTTTTACCCACCACTAAAATTTATTTTTCACTTAATAAACACTTTACTGATGACACTGCGTTCTTTTTGTCTTAATATTATGGTGTAAGTATTACTACTGTCTTATTATTCAGACACAAACGACCTTTTCAAAAATACTTATTTTATGAAGGTACCTTATACAGGGTCAAAAACAAATAAACTTTGCATCACATGCAACCAAATTTTAATAGCCCAATTTTCATTTTGTAGAAAAACACACATTTAATATGGCGCTACTTTAAAGAAAATGTATCTGAAATAAAGCAGTGTCAAAACTAAGAAGTTTTATGTAGGTTGCGTTGAGTCTTATTTTACAAAATATTGGTAAAAAATCAAAATTACCTTATGCAGCTGAAATTTTGCATGTGAGTTAGAAAATGCATTTAAAAAAACTTTTTCTAAAAACTTTTCCGATGCTTTCAGAAATAACCCTACTTTTAAATTATTTTTTGGAAAAAATTAAAATTTGACAGATAATGCGAATTACGTGACTATACTATTTTTTTTGCTTACCTAATTTTCATCTCGATCAAAGCAGAACTTAATGCCAAAGTCAAATTTCGAATAAAGTTATTAATAAAAAAAAATCCCATATGATGCGGACTTGACTGGTCACACTGTACCCATTTCAGTAATTTGACATTATTTTACAGTACAGGAAATCATAAAAAGAGTTGCTTTTTCCTGTACATTAGTAAATCATATAAGTGTAAAATATAGACAAATTATGTATTAGTATTTTTTAATTTAATTGACAACATAATGGGGGTTATATTAAAATTTTATTTTTACATAAATATCTAAATAACAAAAGTCCAGAAATTCCTATTGGATTAATTAAAGAATGTTGGTCGTTCTGTGTCAAACAAAAAATAAAATTATGTGGAACTACTTAAATATTCAATGTGTTCTTGTTAAAGTTGACCATTGTTTCTAGAAAAACATTCTAAAATTTTTGTTCGTCTATACACTACCACCAAATGAAAAAAGCAAAAAATGAAACAAATAAGTATAAATTAATATCAAATTTTGCAAAACTAAAACAACCTTACCTTTTGGATGAATTTCTAGATTGCAAGAAAGGTATCGGTTGGTTGGAACGGTAATGTCACCACGAACCACATTTTTTTAAAAACGGATAATTTCGCTATTAGGAAAAAACTGACGATATCCATTCAGCAAAAGTCAACCGAAAACTAAATAAAGGGGTGTGTTCAATTTTGTGGTTAAATCCAAAACCACAAAAGTACGCAAAAAGTACCTGAAAAGTAAAATCGAAAGTTGGATAAATCCTTTTGTTATCTCCATTGTCTGTGCATCCTTTGGACATATAAATAGTACCTACTACATTTTTATTGCTACACTAAAATGGTGATACTAAAATTTTATGCCTATGCGTTTAAAAGTAATAGTAAATCTACGAAAATAAAACTTGTTTCAGGATACTGTAAGGAAATTGAACCATATAATTGAAGGGCATTTATGAGTCGAAACAAAATTATTTCTTGCATAGGCTGCGTTTGTAAAAGCTGCGTTCTCGATACAACTTTTCTGGTCTATTGGATTTATTCGTACATTGACTTTACAAAATCCAAATGAAGTAAAAATAGCATACTTGGTTAGATCCAAATTTTTGCAAAAACAGTGAAAGGTTAACGAGCTTGCAAATACAATATAAATGAAAACATGACTTTCTTTCCATTTGTTTTTTATGCTTTTTAAGTAGAGAGGGGTTTCTTCTTTCATTTGCGCTTTTCTTAAAAAAGTTAAGAAAAGAAAATAAAAGAAAAGAAAAAAAAAAGAAAAAAAAGGAAAAAAAATAAAAGAAAAGGATAGGAAAACTAAAGGTTTTCCTCCACAAGTTTATTAGAATAAAAATATTAATTGAGTTTTCTACATGTTTCAAACGCAGAGCAGTTTATCATTAGAAGATAGAAAAAGCTTTGCTGATGGTGTTAGCAGAAGAGAAAATGGTAGAAGGTATACAACCTTAATGGAGTTTTTGAGGAATATAAAAAATGTGTTGGTGTATCAAATGAATGGCAAAGAAAAAATTGATACAAATTTCTGTAAAAGTTTTTGTTATTGATTTAAAGGTGTTTGAAGCTATTGAATTTATTTAAAAATATTCTTGTAATGAGAGATACTGAAGTTGTTTTTAAACATTTCGCTTTTGTTTTATTAACGAATCGAGGATAAATATCTTTAAAAGAATTGGGTTGGTTTAATAATCACAAAACCTCACGAAATATTATTAATTAATTTAAAACTTAAATCTCCAGCAATAATAAGTAACCGTCAGTATTTAAGGACAGTAACATAATTAAATCATTTATTATTTATTTATTGAGGCTGCAAATTTACCTTAATATACTTTCTACAGCAAAATGTAGACATTTTATTTGTCTAAAAAAATTATGAATACAATTTACTTACGATAAAACACTTTTCTTTTAAAGATAAGTGCATATTCCAATAATTATTATTCAAGTTAAAGCAAATAGAGACCAGCGAAGTCAAATACATAATATCTGTCGCTCCGGACCGAAAAAAGTTATTATATGTCCCTTTAAAGCAGCTAAATAAATGAAATTTGTGCTTTTTTTGCATAAACTCAAAACACCGCAATAAGTTTAGTAGTTTCGTCCAAAAAGTTCGTTTTAAAAAATTAAGCCTAACGAGAAATAAATCATTTTGAAAAAAAGTATTTTAAGATGCTTTAAAGTAACTAACTGGAGGAAATTTATTGTTTTTTGTATTATCCCAATACAGTTCAATATGTTAAGTAGTTTCGGTCATATAGTTCATTTAAAAAAAATAAGCCTAGCAAGTAAACAAATAATTAAAAAAAAGTTATTTTATGTCCCTTTAACGTACGTATTTTACAATTAAAGGTGTTTAATCCGTTAAATCTAAGAACAATATAGATATAGTTTGTTTGTATTTCCTGAGAGAACACTCCCTTGATTAGTTTCGATCCATTTGGTCTCATCAGAAAGGTCGGAAAGATATTTCCCGAAACCCATAAGCTTTCAATATTTAAATTCATATTTTTGGAAATTGTGACGGTATGTTAAATCCTAATCTCCAGACCTTCAGAAGTCATTTCCAACGAAAATAATCAATAATGAATAAGGAATTTCACACAATAAATAAAAACCGAAAATGTACTTTTCAGAATGGTAACCTGCCACCCTCTGATGGCATCTTTGGGGTCAAAACCGGTCTATCGAAATAAATATAATTCCTTATTTATTTAATAATTATCGGTCCCGTATTAAAAGAATTATTTTTCATGTTGAAATTACTTTTCATTTAAAATCAATTCTTCGAAATAAAATTAACTAATTCTTGATTTGCATCTTTCTATAACCCAACATAAATCTTGCAAAAAAAAAGGAATGTAGAACGTAGCTCTTTTGATTATTAGAACCCAGGGATTTGATCATAATATTTAAAGTCGAGATTTATGGTTTTATTGCTAGAGTTTCATCTCATGGAATACTTTACTTTAATACCACTTGATGAAAAATGCAAATTGTAAGATCCATTGTGTATAAAGTCTTTTGAAAATATTTTTTGATGATTTTTAATAAAAATACGCTCTGTTCAGTAGGTACAGTATTTACTGGTTTTTATATACCTAACAAAAGTTTTACATTACTTATGTTGGGTATTCCTATGTCGAAAGTAAAATATTAAAATTTGGAATAAAATTGTATTTTTATCCGTTTTATAGATCAGATATTTGTACGAAAAGGTAACCTTTTTTGCGCTGGTAGCTAGGTAACACTTTCGTCCCAGGCCGAAAAATATTTTTCGGACACTAACATTTTTTTAACAAACTGTTTATTTGATTTTCAATTATTTACAATATTTATATTAAATGTACAATTAGAACAATTTTGAACAAGAACAGGGTGCTGTAGATTTGATTTTGAGGATGTGTTATTATTTTTTTTCTCCATTATAATATTATTTTCCAATGTTGAACTCGATTGGAAAACGGATTGCGATACCTGTGTCGGTTCTGATTGCAGTTCAGATTGTGGAATGTTGAATATTGTCCTGATCAGCTATAGCTTATTGCTTAAGGAATCATCTATGTAGCCCTCGGCTACTCCAGAAGAATTCCTTGGCCTTCGGCAGTTTTAGGTAAGACGCTATTTCCTGAGGTATGGAGCCAAATTTGTGTATACCGACAACTTGCTTACAGCATTTTCCATTGCAATAAGACACAAAAAATCGCCCATCACTCATATTTGTTGGACGTAAAGTCATATAATTTCTATAATACTTTAGATCTTCTCCCGTCGCCGTAAATGATCTCGTTTTGTTCGATTTATTATAGGGAATTTTTATTAACAAAGCAAACTCACACTGCATGTAATAGTATGTATATTTCTTAGTATATTAATTAATTTAGAGAGGGGATACTTAAAATAAAAATACATATATTTTATGCATAATATGATATTTACAATAGTCCACAAAGTCTCTATTGAAGTAGTGGCCACCTAGATCACCCAATCCAAACCCGCTGGAATTTTTTTTGTGGGGCTACGCGCTAAAAGTTTAGTTTACAAATTTAAGTCCGTCTGAACAGTTGATGGAATATATTTTCAGCGTGTTATAAAATAGCTTTTTTTTACACGTTTTTTTTTCGCCTATTTTGTATGAAAAGTGATAATATTTTGAAAACAGTTATAGATCATAATAATTTGTACATACCTATAGAACATGTTTTATAAAAAATGTCCATGTATTTCATGAAACAAAGGAAGTTGAGGCACGTAGCACTTTTAGCCTCTTCTGTTTCAACCTCTCTATAGAAACGTACTTCGAAAAATATGCATTATAAAAAAAATTAATTTCGAGCGTTTTTTTATCAAGTAAGCGTACTCTGTCTAAATGGTTAATTCATTCCTTATCACAACCCTATATAATATAAGTAATTTCGAAATATTTATAACTATTTATTGTTGATATTTAATTCTCCATTTTTTTGTGATATTTATACAAACCTTGTGAACTAAAATACATACAACTGTCTGCCTGATTTTTCTGACATTGATATTCTTCAGGTACAGTTTTCATTAGAGTACAATATAAATTTCGTTCACTAACGTCGTCCCAATTACAAAATTATCCTTTTGGAATCAATAAAAATATTAACATGTTTACCAACCACCAACTTTAAAAACATATAAAAAAATGTATTTGTACTATGCCCTGTAAAACTTTAGAATTTTCAATTCTCCTTACTTTGCTCGTCACCGCTTCTACACGCTAATAAGGAAGAGACATCTGTAATTAATGCTCTGTAATATACCGTCTAAAAATACGTCTATTTACATAGTCTTGTAGACAAAATAAAATATACAAACAGTCTATTTCTAAATCTTTCAAGACATAGTTTAATTTTAAGGAATGATTTGCCGAAGACGATTTACCGAAACGTTATATGCCTGTAGTTATATAAAAATAAATTCCCTTTCTGCAGGAAAAGTTTTTATTTTCTTAAGAATGTTTTTTCAGATAGCTCCAGGGGTGGATTTAGAAATTTTTACAGAGGGAGGGGGGGGGGGGGCATATTTAAACAAACAATTTGAAACTATAATTCTTATTATTCTGTTAACAAAATTATTAATATTAGATCAAAATTGTATTAGACCTTTTGAGGTCATTGCTGGCTTCGCATCCAAGGTTTTATTATTTTCTAATAAGCCAAATATAAGTTATTTAGAAAAAAACTCGTAAAAACGTAAAAACTTAGGAATTAAATATGGCTATGATACCGTGCGAGCAAAATGTATTTGCATCAAAGAGGGCCTTGCATCTAAGGACGTAATGCTTAGCCGTAAATCCTAATACCTGTTGAGTGTCAGTAACTACCTGAATTAACAATCAATCAGTTATTCTGTCATCTTTGCCAGTCGTTAGAAGTAATTTGATTTATCGCTAATTTTTCCAATTTCTTGAACAATTCACACAATGGGCTTTACGGAATAGCACAAAATATTCATGGTTGAATCATATTTTCGAAACGGGGTTAGAGTAAATGGTGAGTGGCAATACAATCCGGGTTTGTGCATGGACGATTTTCACGAACATTTTCCTAACGTTGCTTTTATTAAGCAAAAATTATTTGCATCAAAGAGGGCTTGGATTAAAAAACGTAGGGCTTGGTTTAGATCACAATGATACGGGGACGATATTTATCTAACCAAATCTAATAGGTTAAAATTTTGTCAGATTTAAATTATGACATGATATGCCAAACTAATGAGTAATAAAATAAGTAGACAAATACAAACTTATTTTTGTTGTTTACAAATTAAGAAAGTAAGAATATACAGAAAATAATTATATAAATTGCTGACATTGGCCACCGCCATGTTCCAAGCATTCCATTCCATTCCATTCAATTCCATTCTTCCTACTTTTTAAGACAGGCGTCTTATACAATTTGTTGGCGTATTTTGCATTATTTCACGAACGTTTGCAACAAGTTATTATGTTCTTACAGATGGTCTTCCTACTCCTTTTTTGTGTTGTATGGAAGCTGTTTTCCTAAACACAGCCACGGTTCTTTTCAGGCAATGATAAAAATCCCCGGCAATAAAAGCGGCGCAAAGCAATCCGGATTGTATTGCCATTCACCATTTACTCTAACCCCGTTTCGAAAATACACTTCAACCATGAATGTTTTGTGCTGTTCCGCAAAGCCCATTGTGTGAACTGTTCAAGAAATTGGAAAAATTAGCGAAGAATCAAATTACTTGTAACGACTGTCGAAGGTGACGGAATAACTTATTGATTGTTAATTCAGGTAGTTACTAACACCCTACAGGTATTAAGCTCTACGGCTAAGCATTACGTCCTTAGATGCAAGGCCCTCTTTAATGCAAGTAATTTTTGCTCTCACGGTAGATAATAAAATATTATACTATTATTCTTCGTATGGTTATCAGCATAGTCTGTACTTTTAACATCACTGTACGAAAAATCAGATCTCGAAGCCAACCCTCCTTTAACTATAACACAGACATATATATTTTTAACTCGGAGACCTTCATCCGCTCTAGACAACTTTGATAGGGGTCCGACAGCCCCTGGGCCTAAATATTCTTTAAGTTTTACAGTCCCAGTTTCTGGTTGGTTGAAAACGTACCGATTGCCACGCTTAATTTAGACAGAGATTCATAGAGGAAGGCTCTATATGCATTGTTAATTTTGATGCTTTTATTTGAGATCTCAAGGACATTTGTTAGTTGTTCTAAAGAGTTTTCGGAATGGTTTAGTAGTGAAAGTGTTTTTACCTAAATAGTGAACAAAAAATTATACAATATGTAAATTGTATGGGGATGACGGTCCTTTTAAGGAGGTAAGCTGCTTTTATATAACACTAATGTATCTTTTTGGACTATTACAGTGATTTTTTGAAATTTCAAACTCAACAAATTTCTAAATCACACATGAAATTTGTCAATATGTATTTCTTATTCAGGAGGAAATACTATTCCATATCGAAACCAATCAAAGCTTTTCCGTTCAATTGGTATTTAAGAGTTCTATCAGCGCATGCAAAATAAACCCAATTTTATCCCTCCGCTGTTACCTACCGCATTTCTCCGAAGCCGTTAATACGATTTACTTCAATTTTATGATAGTAGTATTTAGTGATAGCTAAAACTATTTTTAAAATATTTATCTTGGCGATCGGTAATATTAGATACCTACATAAGCCAAATGTATTTCATTATTATTAAATTTATTCATTATTTCTAAATAAACAAGTAGGTATATCTTGAACTAAATTCGATAGGTTTAGAGGATTTCGAGTAACTGGTACAAATGCATGTCGCTAGTGATATCCCTAATTTTCTTTTATACAATATAAGTATATGGAGACACGTGTCTTTTAGACTTTTTGAAGCAATATAAGTATTGCCCGAAAAATAGGTGTACCTAATTAGATTGCAGGACTGCAAATAAAATATACTCAAACATGCATCGGGATAGGGTGTCTTGGTGTGTGTTTCTCTTTATTTTCATACCTCGTTTGTATATAATATAGCCTAGGCCTAGTTTAATGTATTTAAATTGATCATAATAAAATAAAGTTATATATCAAGATACATCACTACTCAATACTTACTGAAAATACAAAATACCCGGTATTTTACCCCTTTTTGGGCATGATAATAATCATACAACGGCTGTTACTAGTCATTGACAAAAATTGGGGAGAGTTTTTGAAAGAGTAATACTTCTGGTGTAATCCGGAGTTAGCCCTTTACAAATTTATTGTATTTTATCAAATAACTCTATTTCATTCTGTGATTTAAAATTTATTTTGTACATTTTTTATTTATCAAACATTTTCAATTGGATTTAAATCAGGACTTCTTGAGCACCAAGGCACACATGTTACGTTGTTTTGTCTAAACCAGTTTCCTATATTTCTTGCAGTATGCACATGGCAGATATCCTGTTGAAATATAAAGGTATTTCCTTCAAAAACTATCGCGGCAGAAGGAAGAAAAACATTATCCAAAATCTGAAGATACATATTACTGTTTAGTGTTCCACCAATATTCCAGCATACACCTGCACCTTAAACACTTATCCATGCCCACACATTAACGGAGAAACGTCCACTGGTTTGGCTTTTTTGAGTACACTTCTCAACATATCGGAAATTTGGTGGTGTGCTTTCATTATATGTGGACTGAAAATCTTTCTCATCGGAAAAGAAAACATTTTGCAAAAAAAAATCTTTTTCTGGTAAATATTGCATAGCAAACCCAATTATTCTTGTTCCTCATCGCTATTTTTTAAAAACGGTTTGGATGCAGCTGCTCGATTTCCAAATTTGGAACGTTGTCTTACTCGGCGTTGCGCAGTTCTAGATGAAACAGGGAATCCTGTTATGTGTATAGCGGATACTGCAGTTTCAAATGGATTTTGCCTTAAATACTCCACCAAATTTCGGTCTTCTTCATTCGCGGCTTTTTTACAATTCCTTGAACAGTACTTCTAGGTTCTCTAAAATGATCAGCTATTTTTCCATAAGACCACCCTAGTTCTACTAAACATATTATCTTTGCTTTTTTAATAATACTTAAATGAGGCATTTTTAAATCAAATAAAATAATGACAATACTTTGACAGATATGGTGATAACAATTAACACGTTACAAAGGTAATAAAGGTAAAAAAGTTGCATTTACAGTGTCACAGTTTAGTGTACGAAATTATCTGTCGTCAACTGTACGTCACTGATACCCAGACAAGCAACGAAGTAATTCCATTTTCGTATATTATTCTAATTATCCTACAAAGAATGATTTATCAGTTCATATATTGATTTGATTTGCATGAGGTGTAAATAAAATAAACTAAAAATTATAAATGTAGCAAGGTACTTTAATATAAAAAATAAATTAAAAATATGATGCTGGAAACTATTATATGACTTTTAAAATAGGTATATAAATAATCTGATTGCTTCTGCATCTGGTTATTTATGAATAATGCATGATATACCAAGAATAAAAATAACTTACATAAATTATGGGATGTACTAGTATAAGTTAAGTAACTTTTTAATAACGGCAAATAATTGGAAAGTTATTATAAACATCATGTTTAGATCTTTCATTAAAGTATTATAAGAAACAAGATAAAATAAATAAACCGCATAATGATTCAAGGGAATACTATGCAATTAGTATCTAAAATCGTATATTTATGTAGACGTAAAGGGCATTGGTCACGTTTAACAGGTTTTAGATTGGCTCCTCTTATAATTTTTTTCAAAAATTTGATAGGTATACAGGATGGTACATCGCCATGGGAAATCCCAGGTTAATTTTGATAACCTCATAAGAAATTGAAATATTGGCTCCCTTTTTAATTTTGCATCAAAACTGTAATAACTTTTTTGAAGATCCTTGTATGATGGACTTAAACAAATTTTATTATTTTCTAGTATGCCAACTAAAAGTTATCTAAAAAGTACACTAAGAGAAGACTCTATTAGCTGTAGCCAGAAATCCATTTGTAGTAGCAAAAAATCTGCATTAAATAGGCGCCGAAAAAACAACTCTCTTGTCGCTACTACACTGAGAAAAATGCCTTCTATTCCTTATAAGAATTCACCTACTCTTTATACAACTGTTTAATACTATAATATGTGACAGCAGCGCGCCTGTAGAAAAACGAAAATTGCTAGACCGCTGTGTAGTGATAATATCACGGTAATTTAGCCAATAGGAAATAGAAGCTATATTGCTCCCATAGAATTGGTTATAGCTATTGTTGCTCTATAAACTCAAAGTAATTATCAAGTTCTATTGGTGTTGTGATATGGTTTACTATACTGAATTAGTTCCGAGTGGCAGTTGTAATGAAACTTGACATTAATCGTAATAATATTTGCTTGCTACGGTTAATAAAGCATATACTTACCACTTAAAATCAGTACTGTAGTTCTCAAAAATTTAAATAATTTCTAGTGTTACATTGTTCTTGTCGTTTAGCATTGCATAGGATTATCTATTACGCAAGATGGTTTATTGAGATGGTAAAATTCGTTCATAGATTAAAAAGTCCAATACTAATGATGGGTTGTGCGGAATAAGGATCTTCTATTGCTTTATCTGAGATGCAAAGTTAAAAAAAACTTAAATACAAAGTTAAAATAAATTAATCGAAATAGGTATTGGTACGATCAATAAAATTTAAATTCAGACAGGATAGCTAGAAGACACCGAGCAACGATGTGACCTGCGCAACAAATACGTTAAAACTAATAACACGGCGCGCAGCGATTGCCGATCCATGGACACATTGTAAAAGTATGGTAAATAAGTATGCATTAAAAATATTGTTATATTCAAATCAAAAAGCTAAACAGGTAAAATTTTGCATCAATTGTAAAAGAAATAATCCAATAAAGTAACTTTTCTTTAATTGACTTTTTCGTAAAACTGTTTTTTGAGTTGTTACTCTTTTTAGCAGGTGTGCCTTATTTCGAATGTAGAAACATTCATCTTTAGGAAAACAAAAAAATATAAAAATATTAAAAATACAAAATGTGTACACCGTCTTCACAGATCTTTATGATAGGGGAGAAAGGACTTGGTTACACGAGTTAAGATCTCTTGGAAAACCTTCAAAAGACACTATCAAAGATAATAAAAACTAATAAGAGACCAATCATAAAGAATAGAATGCAACGAAGGATACTAACTAAGAAATACGTACCTACATTGAGGCAGGCTATGTTAAAATGATTATTATTAATATGAGAAGAATATTACAGAGATGGATGGACTGCATCGTTATTAGAGGGTTATTATATATTATCCGTGCAAAAAAGAGGGAAGAGTAAATTGGCGCACACAAGCATTATTATATTTGGTAATTTCGTTTGAAGTTTCTTCAAAAACCTTAACTCGTAACCAAGTCCTTTTTGTCAACTTAAGAGGGCATTATCGCTTTTACTCACCACATGACCATTTACTCGAAACACTCTAAACTTATCGAATTTATTTCAAGATATATTTGTTTATTTTAAAATAAAAATGTAATTTTTATACATTTGACTTCTATAGCTACTCTTACAATAGCCAAAATAAATATTTCAAAAATAGTTGCAGGTGTTCAGCTGTGCGATATGGCCAGACCATCGCATAAAAACAAACTTGTTTGATTTTCTATGCGACATTGTACGTTTTTTAATAAACCGATAAAAATATTATATAAATTGATTTGTTTGGAAGAATGACAAATGTCATTTTCTATGACATAACATAACAGAAAGTGCACACATATCTTTGATATTATTGTATATATTGTTTTTATCGGTTAAGACCTAAGTAAACATCTCATTTTGAAGAAGTAGTCCATATATACTCAAAGTGGAGTTAAATGATATAGAAAAAGAAAAGCGCAAAGTATTTCTCCATAATTTTTTATTCGAATAACTATGTCGTCTGACACGTGCTGGTTGCAGTGGAACTTCTTTAAAAGATGTTCTAGTAAAACAAAACTTTTTTTAAAATTCTTTAAGAATCTCTTAAATCTTATTTTTTCACACAAAGTTTTTACTCCTGCTGGGGTAACTGGGCCGTAACAAGCCTGCATGGTATCCCAACAGATTTTATTTCAAGCTAAATGAAAGCATCTACATGAATTTTACGAAAAACAATTTTTTCTTTTTTCTTTCCCTCTTATTTCACTACCTTTACATGTCTCCGACATACTTAAATTAAACTAAAGATTTTTCATTAGGTACTTACACTTGAAAATGATTTTTTTTTTCAATCGACCGGAAAGCAAGCACTTTCTAGACAATTTTTTGATCGGAAAATATCACTTTGCTGGTCTAGACCGGAAAGTAATGAAAAATTGACCGGTAAAGTACTTTACCGGTCAATTTTTGTTGCGTTCCGCTCCCAATTTAAAAAAATTAACCAAACTCATTTATAAGTAGGCTTTGACATGTTTATGTTTTCTTGCTTCCATAGTAACGAACTGTCAGGTACGATATTGACTTTGATAAATAAACTTTTGTGGCTTTATAAAATTGTGTGGAAGACTTTAGATATGGAACTTAATTTGGATTGGGAAGAAAATGACGTTCCAGTTGAAATAACAGAGGCAGCTGCTAGAGCTACAGACGATTTGTTGCCGCATAAGTCCAGAGTGCGGTATGAAAAAACGTTTAGCGTCTTTAAAAATTGGTGTAGAGAAAAAAATGTCAGAAATGTTTCTGAGGATGTTTTGTTAGCTTATTTTGCTGAAAAATCCGAAAAATTAAAATCATCTACACTGTGGAGCTTGTACTCAATGATCAAATCTATGTTAAATTTAAAAGAAAACATTGATATAAGCAAATATTATAAACTGATAGCATTCATAAAGAGAAAATCTGTTGGATACATTCCCCAAAAATCGAACGTACTTACCAGAGAAGACATTGACAAATTTTTGCTGGAAGCCCCTGATAATGATTATCTTTTAATCAAAGTAAGTACTTAAATACATAATACGAGTTTTCTTAAAGTTCTTCTTTTCTTATATTGTGTTTAAAAAAAATATATTTAAACTATTTCTTATTTTTTTTAGCTTTTACTAATAATGGGTTCGGCTGGAGCGTGTCGCCGTGAAGAATTGACCAATATGACAATTGACGATGTTAAAGATAACGAATCGATGTTGGCGGTAAAAATTCCAAATACAAAAACATACCAACCCAGGTCATTTATAGTTGTTGGGGAACGAAACCTAAATATATATAGAAAATATATTTCTTTACGTCCGCCTAGTGTTCCACATCGCAGGCTATTTCTTTTCTATAATAAAGGAAAATGCACTATTCAACCAGTAGGTTTGCATTCAGTAGGAAAAGCGCCATCAAAAATAGCATCCTATTTGGGATTACCAAACCCAGAGCAATTTACAGGGCACTGTTTTCGACGTAGTTCGGCGACACTGTTAGTTGAAGGTGGAGGCGATATCCTTAATTTAAAACGACATGGCGGCTGGAAATCATCCCAAGTTGCCGAAGGCTACATTGAACAGTCTCTACAAAATAAGATTGATATAGCCAGTAGAATTCAGGAAGCCGGAGGATCAAAAGTGGATATAACTTCACAAACATCCTATAAAGATGAATCAAAAAATTTCCCGTCATGTCTACAATTTAATACACCACAAAATTGTACTTTCAATATAACAATTAACAAATAGATATTAATAGATAAAATAGAATTAAGAACATTTGTACCAAATTGTATTTATTATTAAACATAATTTTCCCAACTATTAGAGTTTTCTGCTAAAACTATACCCATATAGTAAGCTATTATTAACGTTTTCTCGCACGCCACTGGTGTCTTGTGTCGATTGTAAAAAAAATATTGTACGTCACTCAACCGAAAAGTACGTTAACAGGACTCGCAGGCTCCCAGGACTCGCCTGGCGGCTCGCCCTGGAAATTGCCTGCTTCGTCCTGTAAAATAGTACTTTCCGGTCTTGTAACGTAATATACTATTACAAAGTCGTTTTAAAACTCCCTAATTTTTCTTTTTTTTCTTCATTTCCCACCCAAGACAGTGGCTTTGCACTGGTCCTTGACTTTTCCGTATGCTGAAGTATTTTCTGTCTTTTTGACTATTTAAATTTTTCACTCCTCGTATGTACCATTGAAAGCTCCATTGCGGCTTAGTCTCACTTGTTATTTTCTCTACTGCTAACAACATCAGCATTCGTACCATTTGCTTCGTTTTCCTGATGATGAGTTTTCCTACTCTAGAAACATGTCGATTCAATTTATAATTAATCATTCTAGGTTCGCCTAGTTATTCAAATAAAAAATTGTGGAGAAAGACTTTGTGCTTTTCTTTTTTCTAAGACATCCCATTGTTTCAGAGCCCTGGGGAAGGCAATATACTTTCCGAAACGTCGCAAACTTAAAATTTGGTTTTCATTTGTTTAAACCCAATGTTGCGTCAGAAGGACTGACCATATGCACAAGTATATTCAAAACCCCTGTAATGGAACAATAAGAAATAAAGAAGTAAAAAATGTCAGGTCTATAATAATTATCAAACAATAATCAAATTTTAATGCTAATCCTAATTCTCATAGGGTGCATAACTCTTTTATCAGCATAGAAACTATTTTTTAGAGCATAGAAAACTCATGATCATGTACAGAAAATATTTTTGAAAACATCACGCGCGTGCGGTTTTACATCCTGCTATTTACGACGAAACAAGAATAAGTAAATGGCCGGCACGAAATGCCATGCTGCATTTAAAAGACCACATAAATTATAATATTCCAGTTAAATCATATGGCACGAAAATAAGAAAACCAAAAACCTTGAATAATTAGTTTTATTCTATGAGAATATAAATTTAAATTTAAAATACTCCTGTATGAAACATACTACAGCCAAGGTTATATTTTTTTTGCATTCTAATTTACTTACAGCATCTTATAGATGTCTTATTAAATCGATATTTATGTGAAAAAATTTGATTGGTAATATTATAGGTTCATTCAAAAAGGGACAAATATATATATTTTTTTCAAAACAAGTTTTATATCAATTTTCGGTTCACTTATGTCTTCTCTAACAGCCCATTTCTTTAGTTCCAAGAAATTCGAACCAAAAAAATATTTTCTAATATAAACTTTTGTAGGTACTCCTCTTTCGACCCTACATGTGTTTATTGGTTCCAAGCAAAATAATTGATCCAAAATTGTTTGTTTTTGGCCAAGAAATTATAAAGTTTACCTTCAATTTATTTTCACGTGTAAACAGCTAATTTTTGTTCTAAGTTCCCGCGAAATTTTATAGTCAAGAAATTTTTAAGTTGGGTTAAAAGTTGGGTTAAAAGTAGTGATTTCTGGCGTTTTTAGTGGCTGCCAGCCTATTAGATAGGTTAGACAATCGTTTTTAATGTTTTGTTTCTAAAATTTGTTTAAAAAAATTCATCGTCGTGTTTTTAGTTCGAAAAGCAAGAGAACACGTCAATTAAACGTATTTATCAAACGAAAATAAAGTAACAAACAAAACAGCAATCTGCGATGCTCTCGCGTACTTCAAGTCAAAGAATACCTAGTTGGTAATATTATATTGATTTTAACAATTTGGCAAAAACTTTGCTATACGTGTAAAACAACAATTTCACGCACAAATTCTTATTCAAGATTTTGAAAAAGTTTTTGGGCAAGAACTTGGCTCATGAAATACGGGCTTTATATATTTTTCTCTAGCGGTCGCTTTGGAAACTTACCGGCTTCATTTCTACCCCCTAGAGGCAAAATTTCCCAAAACATCAAAACACACGTACTTGCTTATTTTAACATAAAAAGCAGTGTTCCAATTTTCAGCAATTTATCTAAAAGTTTCAATCGTCAACAGTTATACGCCACTTTTTTCAACCCCTATATAAGTGAATTCTGCAAAAAGTACGAAATATTTTTTCGTTGTTTTAGTTTCTGAGATATAGAAATTCCAATATAAATTTCAACCCCCGCTTTTACCTCTTTAGAAGCTGATTTTCAAAAAAGCCCTCCTTCGTGGATGCCTACGTTATAAAGATAAGACGTCCTTCAAGGTTCATGATTCTAGGATAAGGGGTTTAGGATGGGCGTTAATGACAGTCAGTTATTCACGTTATAATTTACATTGGTATAGATTACCATGCAAAATCGGAAATCTAAAACTAGGAGAGATAAGTTTTTACATGTTTACATTATAGTGTGCCTGCATAAAGTTTTGCAAGAATTTCTTATTAATAGAAGAAAGAAAAATACATAAAAATGTTGATTTTTTTGCGAGAAATTGCGTTATTAAAAGTTTTGTTTTAATAAAACGATACATTTTTACATTCTGCGTTTACCAACAGTTTTATCTGCCATCCAGAAGTTTCGGTACATTAATACCTTCTTTTTTTGTTTCAGAAACGATTTTCCTGATATCCTGTAATATAAACAAAATCCGAAGCAGCTACTTAAAGGTAAACTCTTTATTTTTGCCTTTATGCGATTTCCGGTTATATCGTAAGTTATCATAAAATTGCTTATTTTAAATAGAACACCCTGTATATCATAAAAAAAATTGTTTTTCTCAAATTTTGACGGGGAGTCGCCTAATATTGAATATATTTTCAAAGATAAAAGGGAAACTGAAAATTACGGTTGTAAAGTGAAAAAAAAACAATTTTTGATCTTTATCATAAAATTTAAACAACTTTTTTAAATGCGATGTTACGTTGCTAGTTCGTTAAATTAATAGGCGAGAACATTTTCTATCTGTCCCTATATTTAACTAGAATTGTTATAAACCTATTTACCTACCATTTTACGCAAAATCCTCAAACTATCAAGCATTGATTTTTGGCAAGAAGGACACGATAAATAAAGTAATAATTGCAACTAATAATGACAGGCGTCTGTAAAAACATATTTATAGTTTGTCTATCATGGCTTTCTTTCCAAAAATCTGCTTGATACTTGGAGAATTTTGCGAAAAACCATAAGTAAGTTTAAAAGTATTCTATGGACGTTATCGAGTGATACCAACGGGTTTATTTTTAAAGTTTATCGCAAACCCTAATCAAAATCTGAAAATTTTGCGAGATTTCTCGTTTTCGCATATTTCTTGCAGAAAAATTCTCGTCTCGTCTCGCAGGAGACCGGACAACTCTCGTCCCTTTCTCGTGTCGCCTGTATCGCAAGAACGGGACGAGACGAGAGTGAAACACTAATTTCTATCTATAATATAAAGTAATAAACAAAATAACTTTTGTCTAATTAACTCGACCTCTAACCCTGTATAGCAGAAATAATGATAAACAGTCTTAAATTGCAATAAAATTTACACGCCCATTTATCCTTTAAATAATAAATTAGTTTCTCTTTCTTATTTTAACAAGAAAAACATATAAAAGACTTAATTTGTCCTTAACTTTTTACGATACAACGTGTAAATGTTATTGTTTTCAGCAAGAAAGGAGCCCAAATGGCATTTAAGTGAAGTGTTCGTGACGTATGCGTCATTAAAAAGTTTTATTGCAGCATTAGCACGTGGATGAAGGCCTATAATGATATTGTTACATCAATAAACCCATCTTTTACATCTAAACATTTGACAAAAGTTTTATATCTCCATAAAAATTTAATTTTTGTTTGGGATTCGCCATCGTGAAACCTGTCGAATGAATAGGCCATTGTTTTTATTTTTTGATAGATTTTGCTTTGTTATTTCTGTTTTTGACGGTCATTATGGAAATAGAAAAAAACTTCTTTTAATTTTCCACGAAGAAAAAGAATTATGTTGGTTATAGTAGGTAAGTAATATTTTAAGAAAAAAATTATTATATTCACGCCAGTAACTATTATGTTATGTGATTAGTAATGCTGCTGTTATTGTGTCACCTTCATTCCATTGGGGTATGGAAACTAAGATTTTGGACGATATTTCTGGACTAAAATACAAATTTCAAATTTTTTATTTTTGGACATAAAATGTTACTCTAATAAGGGTTCTAACTCGAATTACGTACGGTAGTTTACCTACGATCAAATTTATAAAAGAAAAATAAAAATGTACTGTCACTTTGCGATAAGATAATTATATTTACTAAACTCAACATTATAGTTAATATACAGCAACATTATTTAAAATACATATTGTTATATCCACTATAAATAACAATATTATTATGATCAAATGGAATTATTATAATAATTTATAGTACCTATGGGTACAATTACACGCAAACACAAAAGGAGTATGATCATTATTATTTGGTGATGTTTTTTTTCTCAAGGAGAATCTTCTAAAGACTGGCACCCTGTGAAGCAGAGTGGTGTCAGATTCAACCCTGATGGGGCTGCCTATCGACTAAACTCCCCGTATTCCTGCGGTTTCCGCGCCATAGGCCTATAAACCTTCAGACCACTCGCTAAGTATTTCCGCCCTGCACGCCTAGTGCGTGCTTTGCTTCGTACTTCACCTAGGCTTAGGTACCAGTGTACCTATGTTTTGGTTTTGTCATATTGCTTGTTTATGTGCAGCTTACTATGAAGGTGTCTGTGTAGGTGTAAGGCTTTTGGTGCAGTGTACGTGTTTGTGCTTCAGAAGAGATATCACGTGCCCATGCTTCACGGCTATGAGGACCCCACTATTTCAGGGAGATTGGTGTAGTAACATCCATACTATTTGCTACAACAGATATTATTTGTGTTGAATTGTTGGTTTTCCTGGTAATAGAGTTGTCCACAATTCCTTCGGCAACCGTTGATGATTGCCATTCATTTGCTGACATACGTCGGAGACAGTGCCCCAGTAAGTTTTTTCGTCTGGCAATCAGAGATACCTAGCTATTTGATTTGATAATTACGGCCTAATATGTTTATACCAGCGCTTTGTTTGTATACTTTCCATTACTATACTTGGAAAGAAAGGTAAACTATTATTATTCTCATGATTTGCAGGGTGATTATTCATATATTTTTTGACTACGGGATAAAAATATTCTGATACAACAAAAGAACGCTGAGTCTTGGTGTCAGAAATATGAATAACCAATGATTTTTCTGTATCCAGCACATGTTCAAGTTTTGCGATTCTTAATTCCTGCTTTCTACAGGCATCACTGATTTAAATTATCAGAATGACCTATAACGACAAATATTTCTATATTCCTAAGTATTCATGTGTATTGTGTATATTATTATATTGAAATATCTTATCTCCATCAACGGATATTGACTATCTGGCGCATTTCTCAAAAAATCGTTCAAGGTTTTGACGGTTAACACGTTTAGTTTTTGTCTTTTAGAATCGTCGGACTTTTATTTCAGTAAGGTTAATAATTTGGAATAGGTTGCAATGTTAATATTATTATTTATATTAATTGTCGTTCAATGAATAAAATTCCCAAAACAAAGAAGATTATATTTTTTCTGGTGTTTCTTGGAAATATGCGTGCATACATCTTCATAAATGATCTTTTCCTTTCCATAACCTTTTAATATCTTTCTTGAGATGATATTGGCAACAAACTAGTTGAACCGTCTTCTGCTGCTTTTGTGATATTTGGAAGTGTTAAAATTTCGTTTTCGTTGTCGCTTGACATTATTTTAAAACACAATAAAGTTTTAACATCTCTTTCAACAATCTTTCTCTCGCAAATTATAGTTTTAATAAAGTGACGTTTGAAAGAAGTTATTGCATTTGTCCTTTGTGATAGCTGCCGCCTGCGATTCTCTGGTTATTCGTTAATAAACTCAAGTGCTCATATTTAAAGTATAGCGTTGCTACGCAATGTGTACTTTTGTTGAAAATAATCAAGGCGGTCTTGTTAAAACTGTGCGATATACTTTACAATACGTAAATTTAACGTACTTAGATGGTGGTACGTTTGCTACTTACGGTAGTGATCATATAGATGAAATTTTTTTTAGATACTTGGTAGTTCTCGGGTTATTATAATTCTTTGCACTAGAAGGGAGCAGCCCTTTCTGAGATATATTGTCATAATTTAACATAATTTGAAGCGAAGGCGTTAACTTAAAATAACTGTCACTAAAAACTGACTGGTGACAAATGGAATTTAAAAACAATTTAGGCATATATTTAAATGGTGAAACAATTTTCACATTTTTTTTCGTCATGACCGTACCGTATACCAACGAAGAAATGACCGACATGTTATTGGTTTTTTGATATTGCCAAGGAAATGGTTTATAGTCTTACAGATTATACAGTGAAATATTTCCGAATCGTCGCTTACAAAACCATAAAACATTCGCGGCAGTTGAAAGACTTCGTAAAACGGCTATAGGTTTGCGCCTGATTTTATTAATTATAAAATATAAATCAATATAGGAACTTTACACGAAGAATTTTATTCACTGATGAAGTCTGTTTCACTCGGAGTGGCATAACTAATTTGCACAATAAACATATTTATGCTGAAGAAAATCCTCATGCGACTAAAGGAACCCATTATCAGCATGAGTTTAAGATCCATGTGTGGGCAGGAATCATAGACACTTTCATAATTGGTCCTGTCATTTTACCACCTCGACTAAATGGCGAAAATTATTCGAAGCATCTACGAAACGAATTATCAAACCTATTAGATCCCCTGCCCTCGGAATTTCGAAGAGAACTGTGGTTTATGCATGACGGTGATCCTCCACATTTTTCGTTAAACGTAACTATTTGAACGAACAGTATCCAAATAAATGTATAGGTATAGGCAATGATGCACCCGCAAATTGGCCAGCTCGATCCCCCGATATATCCCCGATGGATTATTTATTATGGGGAACTTTGAAAACTCTGAAGATGAATTAAAGAGACGTATTTAAACTGGAATTAACGCTTTGAAAAATGCTCCAAAGAGTTTAACTAAATTTTTTTAAACATATTAGTCTTTGTACACACGAAAATGGAGGTCATTTTGAATACAACAAAGCGTTTTTTTTTAATGAAATTAAATTTTTGTTGTTGATAAATTTCTTATTAACTGGTTTTACTTTAGAGAATAAAATTAACAAATTTATGTAACTGTTGTTATTTTAGTGTTTAGTTACAGCTAATTTAATTTAACGCCTTCGCTTCAAATTGCATTCAATTATTACAATTATTGAGATCTGCCGTAAACGAAGTGAATTTTTTAAATCCAGATATCTCAAAAACGGCTGCTTACATCAACTCTTACCACGTATAGATTTTTTAGATAAAAGACGTTAGAGAATAAAAATGTTTATTTAAAAGGTCAATACACAGTGGCTCAAAAAAATTATTTCGTTTTTAATGTGTGCAAAGTACCTACTGCAGGTAGCGCCCTCTAAATTTTACAAAAAAAATAATAAAATATTTTAATTTTTCGCCTTACAAAACCCTCCCCAGCCGAATATTATGACAATCCACCAATTATTAAAAAAAATATTTACGAGAAACTAAAACCAAATTGAACTTTTGACACACTGTATATCCGAAATAATCCACTTTTGGACTAAAGTAAGTTGGGTTAGATCGTCATATTTAAGCCTCAGAAATTAGTGGTGGCATTTTTTCCGCACCTTTAAGAGACAACCCTGTATACAGTGTCACCAGTAAAGTCCGCAACATATGGGATTTTTTTATTAATAGCTTTAGGTATTCAAAATTTGACTTTGGCATCAAGTTCTGCTTCGATCGAGATGAAAATTAAGCAAAAAAAATAGTACTCACGTGATTTGCATTATCTGTCAAATTTTAATTTTTTCCAAAAAATTATTCAAAAGTGGTGTTATTTCTGAAAATACCTAAAAAGTTATTAGATAAAGTTTTTTTTAATGCAGTTTCTAGCCTACATGCAAAATTTCAGCTGCATAAGATGATTTTGATTTTTTACCTATATTTTGTAAATTGCACCACTTTTGCAAAATAAAACTCAACGCAACCTACATAAAACTTCTTAGTTTTGACAATGCTTTATTTCAGATACATTTTCTTTAAAGTAACGCCATAATAAATGTGTGTTTTTCTACAAAATCAAAATTGGGCTATTAAAATTTGGTCGCCTGTAATGCAAAGTTTATTTGTTTTTGACCCTGTATAAGGTAACTTCATAAAATAAGTATTTTTGAAAACGTAGTGTGTGCCTGAAAGTAAAAAAATAAAAAATAAAGTAAAGGGGTTTTAATTAAATCGTTGAAAATAGATAAACTTTACGTTAAGTTAAACTAAAATTTATTTTCCACTTAATGAACACTTTACTGAAGACACTGTGTTCTTTTTTGTCTTAATATTAAGAGGTGCCAAATTTTAATAGCCCAATTTTGATTTTGAAGAAAAACACACATATAATATGGCGCTACTTTAAAAAAAATTATCTGAAATAAAGCATTGTCAAAACTAAGAAGTTTTATGTAGGTTGCGTTGAGTCTTATTTTGCAAAAGTGGTGCAATTTACAAAATATAGGTAAGAAATCAAAATTATCTTATGCAACTGAAATTTTGCATGTGGGCTAGAAACTGCATTAAAAAAAACTTTTTTCGATATTTTCAGAAATAACCCCACTTTTGAATTATTTTTTGGAAAAAATTTAAATTTGACAGATAATACGAATCACGTGACTACTATTTTTTTGCTTCATTTTCATTTCGATCGAAGCAGAACAAGATGCCAAAGTCAAATTTTGAATAAATAAAATAAAATAAAAAATCCCATATGATGCGGACTTTGCAGGTGACACTGTATCAGAGCTGGGCACGAGTAAAAAAAAATATATTCGTACGACCTACGAGTACGAGTACTTAAAAGTTGTATTTGTAAGTATTTGACTCGGTAAGTAATTTTATAGATTTAGTTTACGGTTACGAGTAGTAATCGTAAAAATACGAGTAATGAGTACAAATACTTTAAAAAAATTAATTTAATACCTAATAGGGGGCTAAAAAATGAATCGAATTAAAACAAAAAAATAATGTCTTTATTTATCCTAGTACTAAATAATACTTATACATATTTTACACATATAGGTGCAAAACATTGAAAACAAGATGTTGGAAAACTAACTAAAGTTTTTCTAAAAAAAAAAAAAGCCCTTTGGGAAATACTTAAAAATTAAACATATTAAACTAAAAAAAACAACAAATTAAACACAGTTTTTTAAAACCACAAGTTTTTCAAAATTGCCATCGGACAAAACATGCCTCCTTGGGCTATTAATAATTGTGGCAAACGAAAAAAGCCTCTCTACAGGTGCAGATGAGGTAAGTGGAGTGTAAAATTTCATAAACATTTTTTTTATCGTCGGGTAATCCTCAAGCATTTTTAAATTGGTTCGCGAATCACTTATATGCTTATAGACCAGGGTCGATAATTTTTGAAACAAAAAAAAATAATAGTAGAATGAAACCCATTGGAAAAGGAAGAGAATATAACAAAAATTAAAGGAAAAATAAATTAGGGGCGATCCGAGGTCGGGAAGGGCGGGGGTGAGTTTTTAAGGGTAGAAAACGATTTATCTCGATTTCCGGCAAAACTACAAGTCCTATGGAAAAACGTTAAATGGCAAAGTTGTAGGTAATAAAAAGATCTACAACTTTTGTATTTGCACTTTTTTCACATAACCTCAAAATATATGTGAAAAATCAAATAACCAAGTTTTTGGTTTTTTATTTTACCTTTTACAAAAAAAAATTTTTATACACGAAATTTGGTGAGAACTTTCCTTTTTATGTCCCAAACACACTGTATTTTTTTTGATTTAAAATATTTATTTTTTAACCTTATTTTGACTTAATATCGAAAAAGCAACCTAATTTTCAGTCGAAAATTCTCACGTCAAAATATCTGCTTTTTTAAAAAAGTCAGTGGGCTTTTTGTTCGTTGAAAGCTCTACTTTCAGATGGTGTAAAAAAAATATACATTACTATGGTAAATGTTCTCAAAAAATGCAAAAAATTCGAATCCGAAATTTTTTTTTTTAATCTTTATGTACAATTTTGAGCTATTTATTAAAATTTATACTTTAATTATTTGAAAAACGTAAGATTCCATGTTACATTGATAAGCAAAAAAATTACAAATCCATAAAACATAAAGATCGCAAAAAACATGCGTAAATAGTTGATCTAAATATAATTAAAGGTAGGATTTAAATGGGAATTGAATTGAATTGAGAACATTTACTATAGTAATCTATATATTTTTTTACACCATCAGAAAGTAGAGATTTCAACGAACAAAAAGCTCACCGACTTTTTTAAAAAAGCTTTAAAAAAGCAGATATTTTGACGTGAGAATTTTCGATTGAAAATTAGGGCGCTTTTTCGATATTAAGTCAAAATAAGGTGAAAAAATAAATATTTTAAATCAAAAAAATTACAGTGTGTTTGGGACATAAAAAGGAAAGTTTTTACCAAATTTCGTGTATAAAAAAATTTTTTTGTAAAAGATAAAAATAAAAAACCAAAAACTTGGCTATTTGAATTTTTCACATACATTTTGAGGTTATGTGAAAAAAGTGCAAATACAAAAGTTATAAATCTTTTTATTACCTACAACTTTGCTATTTAACGTTTTTCCATAGGACTTGTAGTTTTGTCGGAAATCGAGATAAATCGTTTTCTACCCTTAAACCCCCCCCCCCCCCACATACCGCGGTGAATATCAAATGGATGCTTGCTTTTTAATGCGACTACTCGTAAAATATACTCGTATTCTACGAGTAGAATTTTACGAATACATTTAAATGAACTCGTAAGTACGGGTAATAAGTATTTCAAATTAAAAATACTTATGAGTACAAGTCACGAGTAGTATTTTTATCCGTAACCAAAATACGAGTTAAAGTATTCGAGTACTTGGGCAGCACTGCACTGTATGTATATTAATCTAAAATAAAATTTGTAATTTTTAAATAATTATTGCTCTTTATTTTTTATTTTCTTACTTTAGCCTATTTACTTATTTTGCTAGGAAGGTAACTAATATATAAATAATTATTTACCTCTTTAGGAAAGTAAAACGTATCTCCCCCAAATCAAAGGAGTCCTTACCAAACAGGGAGTAGAAAAAATGTATTTATTTAAACTCGGTATTATAACCACGTGAATTTGTTATCTAATATTTCGTATCAGTAGACGGTAATATAGTTTCTGCACTATTTAGTCAATGCATAATAAAAACATTCACCTATATGTTATATGTGCCATTAAAATAAAAGTTATAGCTCTGTTCCATAGACACTTGATTTATTATTGGCTATTTGTAAATGCGCTATTGTAATTTCCAGTAGTTGTGTGTTTGTGTACACAAAACTTGAAATGTCTTTTTAATAACTGTTTTATATATCCGACGTACGTTTTAGTTTCCTCTCTTAATTAGCAGTTTAAACGGTAGTAAAGTTTTTTATTGACTCTTACCCAAAGATCGAGTAAATTATTGCAGTTTACTGATTGTTATCTTTTATTGATTTTTAATTTACCATAGCGCTGGTTTTATTTCTTAATTTCAATGGAGCGGGCAAAAAATTCACTAATTAAAGAAGACGGTTCAAATAAATTAGACGAATAAATACGGAAAGACGGTTTAAACTATTTTAAAAAGAAGTTATTATTTATTAGTAAAAGGGTTTTTAAAATAGTTGAAAGGGCATCCAGTATTATCGGATTTTAATTAAAAAAATATTATAATTTTCAATTAATTAGTTTATTATTATTTATAATGGTGGTGCAATAGTATATTAAAGTACACGTTTTATAAGAAGCGGTTTTAGCGCACGCGTCTATTTTAAAAAACGAGCCACTAAGTGGCAAGTTTTTTAATTGACACGTGCGCTAAAACTCCTTATGAACCACGTGCTTTATACTATTTTTTCTATTTGTAGTTTTTTCAATAAAAAATACGTATTTAAAAAGAAAATAAATCCTTTAAATTTTTATGTCTAAATTTTATGTTGGTAATACTATTTTTTATCATAGTAACCTCTGGACAACAAAAATTATTTTGCGAACTGTCATTTTTTGATTTATTGACCCATTTTCACACGAAATTCTAAAGCTATTTTAGCGACATGAGATTTGAAATTGGACGGAATATGTTGTGTGGTCCTTGTACATTCGGTACATATACAGAGCGTTCGGAAATTCGGGCGATTTTGCTAATTTTTTTTGAATTTCAAAAGACGTGATTTTACGCCAATTTTTCAATTTTTCAATTTCAATGTTACCAACATCAAATAAAGAAAAAACGCATATCGAAATAGCTTCATTATGAACTTCATTTCAAGTTCATAATGAACTTATTATGAACGTCAAATAGAAAAAGTTTTTTATTTACTCTTACCCAAAGATCGAGTAAATTATTGCAGTTTACTGATTGTTATCTTTTATTGATTTTTTATTTCCCATAGCGCTAGTTTTATTTCTTAATTTCAATGGAACTAGCAAAAAATTCACTAATTAAAAAATACCGTTCAAATAAATTAGATGAATGAATACGGAAAGACGGTTTAAATTACTTTAAAAAGGAATTATTATTTATTTGTAAAAGGTTTTTTAAAATAGTGGAAAGAGCATCCAGTATTATCGATCGATTTGAATTAATTAGTTTATTATTATTTATAATGGTGGTGCATCATCTCATAAAAAATAAAACCAATTTTATCCCTTCGCTGTCACAGAAATTCGTTCTCCGAAATCACACATACATTGATGTAAACTTATACAAACTATGAAGGGTTAATGTTTGACTAATTTTAAGATAGAAAGTTCATATTATGAACATAATAGGTCCGAAACGGCTTGGTTCTCCAAAAAAGGTTTTTTTATGGTTTTTTGATTATATTTTTTTTTATAACATGACAATTTGACGAAATTTAGGATACCGGCAGTACTAAAGATGAGACACTCAAATAGTTAGTTTTTTGTTTAACACATTCGCTGCCATGGTGGACACCGGTGTCTGATCAGCTATGATTTTACCACGCCACAGCAGACACCCGTGTCCGCTACATGTATTCAACGACACTGCCCAGCGGACACACTTTTCTATAAAAGTTTCCATATGAGGTGTCTGTATTGGCGCTGCGGAACAGTCCACTTATTTTGGTTTTTTGATTTGACGATGTACATAGATTTTATAACCTGTGTCTGCTATTGTGTCCGCTATGGCGAGCCTACTTAATTTTTTTAATTAATTTCCATACACGCCAATGCAGACACCCAATGTAAAGCACTTTTTGTATTTATTTATTATCTCTTTGGAAATGTAATCAAAATGTTAACACATTATATCAGATGTTGTAATATAATAAACAGATATAAATAAATCACTCCCTGGTTCTTCATTGGTCACAAGAGACATAATCCTTCACGTTATGTTATTCATTTTTGCACAAATTTTAGAATATAATAAAATAAATTACGTAAATCGGCCTAAATTTGCAACGGAGAACTAGCAGTAGACACAACGTTATCTTACTTCCAACTGAAGTCTCCTTACACTCCTTATAGTAGGGCTTATAGCTCTATACGATGGGCGGGTCTTGACAAGATTTGACGTGTCCGCTATCTACGTCATGTCCGCTAAGGTGTCCGCTGTGGCGTACCCATATAAGAAAAATGTCTTCTTAGAGTGTCTTCTGTGGCGCGTTATGGGAAAAAGGTTTAGTACCTTATCACCACACCATGTCAGACACCGGTGTCTGTTTATGTTTTACTTTAAAAAAACAGGCAAACAATACATAAAAAAATAACTGCTATACCGAATAGTCTTATAATTGTCGTATCTTATCGGATTCAGCCTTGGCCTGCCAGACAATTTTTACAAATTTGGCTTGGCAGCGAATGTGTTTTGATGTTAGAGGGCAGTGTTGTAACTGGATTTAAATAATCATAACTTTTTTGTGTAGCACCGTCTGTCATTTTTAACTAGCCAGGCCTATTCTCTATTCCATTTTACATACAAAAGGAACTCGTCATATTTGTCGCTGAAAGAAGCCGTTTTGGAAAAAACGGGTTTAATATTAAACCTGCGTTGGAATTTTTAATAGTTTTTGAAAAAGAATTGAAAATATGTGTGTATTAGTGATTGTATTGTGATTATTTACAAGATAAAAATTAAACTACTTGTACAAATAAATTAATAACATTTACAATAATTTTTGAAATTGATAGGGAGACCGGGACCGCAAGCCGGGCCTCTTAGATCACCAGACCTCAATCCATTGGATTATTTTCTGCGGGGTCACTTGAAGTAACTAGCTACAAAACTCCAATCCAAAATTAACAAGATCTAAGAAACAGGATATTTGAATCGTATGCCATTATTAATCAGACACAAAGTATATTCGCAAGAGTTTGTCAATCAATGCTAAGGCGAATAATTGATGCATGCGTTGCAGTAGACGGCGGCCATTTTCTACAATTATTGTAAATGTATTAACTTATTTGTTAAAATAGTTTAGTTTTAATCTTAGATATTAATTATCTAAGTTTGTCACATCAAAATACAATCAATAAAATACACATATTTTCGCTTATTTTTCAAAAACTCCTAATGATTCAACTTAATATTCCAACGCAGGTTTAAATTTAAACTCTTTTTTTTTCCAAAACGGCTGTTTTCAGCAACAAATACTAAAACAGTTTTTCAGAATATCCTTACATTTTCCAAATATATTTGTGTTAGTTCAAATAGGTCAACTTTAAAAATTATTTTCTCCAAAAGGAAGGCCTAAATTAAAAATATATTACACGATAGACAACGTAAGAACTTTTAGCTACCCAATGATGCGAAATTTATACCTGTTTAATTAAATTTTACTGGTGATGTTTGGTGACAGACGAACCGTAACTATTTTTGAAATGTTTATCTTGGCTATCGTTAATAATATGGAAGTCAAATGAACAAAAAGTACTTTATTATTTCAAAATAAACATATATAACTTTAAATAAATTCGATTGGTTTAGAGGGTTTCCAGTAAATGGTATAAAAATATATAATATCTCGAGTCAAAGCGATTGTAGACTCTTAAAAAAATAATACTGTTTTAAAAAGCCAGTATCTCATAACCTTAAGAATACGACTCACATTACTTTAACCAATATTGAATATTTTAACAATTAACATTGTTATCATGAATATGGTATAACAATTTTATAATAAGTGATTAAATAATTATATTTCGTCAACATTATTTCTTGTTGCTGTAAGATCTCAATAATAATTTTGTGTAACCCAAATATATAATAATATAACACATTTAGTACTAATCGAAATATGATGCACAAGTACTAATTTGTTTTAACACTTGAAAATATATGACTCACATTTGTTTATCTAGTAATATTGATTTAGGCATTCGCTGAGTAAACAATTATAGGGAGTAAGGGAATCGATCTATTGGAATGTTGCTATTTAGATGTTTTATTAGAACTATTTCTATTAATAATTATATCGATCCTATATTAACATTAAGGAAACTTGCTGCAACAACGGTTACTCCCTTGAATTTAGAGGAGGATTTCGCCGTGTCCAAACCTACTTTTAGGGCAATTAACATATTTTTTCTATTTCACGTTCATAATAAGCTCAGTACGATACGCATTTGCGTATCGTAATGAAGGTATTTCGATACGCCTTTTTTCTTTATTTAATGTTGGTAACATTTAAATGTTTTATTTCATTGACTTGATAACTTACTTTTTTATTCTGTGTGGATAACAGTTACGTTTGTTGGTTGCATAAATCTATAAATCAATCTTTTGTAGATGCTTCAAGCTTTCATTTTCTGCCAAATCCTATCCAAAATTCAATCTACTAACCTTCCAATGTCGATTTTAACTTCAACTTTATTTGAATTTTTCATCTTCCCTATACTAAATTGCAATGCCGTGACGTAAAATCACGTCTTTTGAAATTCGAAAAAAAGTAGTAAAATCGCCCGAATTTCCGAACGCTCTGTATATTATGTACCGAATGTACCAGGATCACACAACGTATTTCGTCCAATTTCAAATCTCATATCGCTAAAATAACTTTAGAATCTCGTGGTGAAAATGTGTCAATAAATCAAAAAATGACAGTTTGCAAAATAATTTTGGTTGTCCAGAGGCTACTATGATAAAAAATAGTATTACCAACATAAAATTTAGACATAAAAATTTACAAAATTTGAAGGATTTATTTTTTTTAAATGTATTTTTCTTGATTATAAAAGGTGAAATAAAAAAAAATTTATAAAGCACATGTTTCATAAGGCGTTTTAGTGTACGTGTCAATAAAAAAACTCGCAACTTTGTGGCTCGTTTTTTAAAATAGACGCGTGCGCTAAAACCGCTTCTTATATGAAACGAGTACTTTAATATACTATTTTGGCATTGCAACGGGCAGCAATGTGCTTTCATCATTCGTCACGGTGCCATCCAAATATACTAGGATCTAGGTCAGAGGTTACAGAGTTTCAGATATAGAGCCATAAAAATGTTTGAATGTGGACTCTCTTCACATTTTCTGAAGACATTTCTCGGTGACAAAGTCGAAAAAGCTGTTGATTTAAGTTATGTTTGACCCACATTTTTGCCCACCGAGATACCCTTGTATCTGTCATATTCTCGGTATTTTGGGCTCCATGGTACAAATTAATGAATGTAGTTGCTTCCCTAAAAACATCCGCAATGGGGCATGCAAAGCGACCCACACTCTCTAGAACGACACCATTTAAAAAAAATATTTAATGACTTTTTTTTAATTCCATGGATTTGTGCTACATTACAACCAGATGAAGCGTCTCAAATACTTTTAGTAATACCTACAGCACATAGGTTTCTAGGTGCGTATCGATATTCTTCTTTCGACATCCGCAGAACGTTTTTCTTGGTGCTTTCGCGAAAGGTTCACACTTGCTTTATTTGTAAAGCTCTTATGAGAAAAAATTCTTATGAGGGTATGGTTTTTCGGATCCGAAACCTTTTCTGCCCACAGCAGTAATAGCTTGACTTAAGCACATTCTTAATATGCGTTTTGAAATATATGATAATACACAAGAACGATAAACAAACCATTCCAGATGAGGGTCTTTTAATCGCTGCTTGCAGAATGCGAATTCTTCTTACTGCCGCTCGACCAAGTAATTGGCATTTTGGACACTAAAATAAACTGTGCAGGCCTTAGATTCAAAAAAGGATTTTTGTCATTATCACTCTCCATAATTTCTGGAAAAATAAACCGCTGCAGTTTAAAGTTGTTTATATTCAAAACCACTTTCTCATTTTTTACTTATGCTTGTGCTAAGCTGAAAAAGTTTTGATACTGACCTATTGGGAAAGTGGAAATGTGGCTCAAAATTCCAAATCCGAAAATCCAAAAGCCCCAAATGGATGTGCATGATTTATATTAATATTTTTTGGTTTCTTCCCTAAAATTACGCCACAAGCGCGGAGCCCCTTCGGAAATATTCGAAATTTATTTATTTTTTTAAATTCATGTTAGTCAACTTCGAATTGTGGATCTTTGCCGCCACTTAATGTATCGCCCATAGTTAACAAAGATTTAGTTTGAACATGTTATTATTGGGGTCGAAACGCTGATATTTTATTAAATTACTTTTGCATTAATATATTATTAGATATATAAATTGGTGCTTGTATTTAACAATACATACCTGGTGGTGGTGCCTGGAAGACTAAGCATCAGAATTTAAAATCTTATAGCGACATATTATAGAAAATAAAAGGTGGCAATGAATATGAAAAATTAGTTTTTCGCTATCTCTGTAAATTAACTTGGGAAAAAATAAAAATCGAAACAAGAATGTTTTCGAATATCTTCGGAAGTAGGGGAGAGTTGGACAAAACCGGGTAGGTTGATAAAACCGGGTACCGCCTAGTTCTACCAAATGTCTGTTGCCATCTTTCGACAATGTTAAAATTAGTGTTCCTAAATCGCCAACAGTTGCGGGTATTCATTTCTACATTATTTGAGTAATATGAGCCGGAGCAATAAGATCTTAAGTGTTTTTCGGTGCACCAAATTCGATTTTTAGGGTAAGTTTATACTTTTGTTTTCCTCTACTGAATAACTAATGACCATTTTAAAATGTATTACGTCTAACCAAGTATATTACCTCTAATTTGGTCAAAAATTTTGAATATTATATCATAACGAAAAAATGTTACATAATATTTAATGTCTTGTTGGCGAGTTCTACAAAACCGGGTAGTCCAGGTTGTTACAAAATCGGGTACCGGATTTTATCAGACCTGTTATTTTTTCCAGTTATTGCAGCGTTTTTTTTTGCTTTAAGCTAACTACAGCTAGAGCATCCGAAATGCAATAATTGAATAATTAGAACATAGGATGAGATATAAAAAAGGTTCTTAAAGTTTTACTGTTCTTTAATAAACTTTAGAAGATCGTGTGAAAAAAGCAAGAAATATTGAAGAATTACCGATTGCAGATTCTGATATTTCAGAGGAAGAAGGTGATAATGACGATGCGTTTCTGTATTGCCACGAACAATCTTCAAACTCTAAGTCAAACGAAGGCTGGATAAAATGTAGATGTTGCAACAAATGGGCTCATGAATCCTGTAGTGCCTATGATGTTGAGATGAAGTTTTTTTGCCGCTGCTGTTCATAGATGTTTGATTTTTTTTTCACATATTTTAAGTAAATATTTTATTTTCTCCCTATTCGCCTTTAATATGGTACCTATTTAAGTTAAGTTACTACCCGGTTTTATCATACCGGTTGGACAAAATCGGATATTTTGCAATATTTTCATAAAAGATAAAAAAAAAATTTAAGAATATTTATAAAAATTGCCATTGGTACTATATCAAACTTAAGTATTTGGGGAATATTTCAATCTACAACAAACGTTTGCTACCCTAAAATCGCACAAGTAATAGTCAGTTTTTGGACTGATACCCGATTTTATCCAACTCTCCCCTACTAGGAATTTTCCAAATTTTTCGGCGGCCTGTTAGTCATGGTTACACTGTTAGAAATCCTGAACGCGAGAATCAAAAAAATTTATAATCAATTAAAATAAATCAAATTTAACTTAAAATGTACAGTTATTTTAACTCTTTTGTGTTTAGTAAAAATCAGATTTTAAGAACTAACTTTTCTGGAAGTCGTTTTAACATAACAGCTAACTAAAATTAACATGCAATTCTTTTACGGTTCAAATGAATCGAATACTAGTAACTTTGATAAAGTTTATAATCATTATCAATATCTTTTTTAGTTAAAATTTTAAAATAAGTTAATACTAACATAAAAAATGTGTCAAATTAACTAATTAAGTTGTAATTTTTACTGCACAATAAAATCAGATTAATGTCAAAATAGTCATAACATATTTTATGAGTTACTGATTGACTATAGCAGTTTTAGTTAAATTGACAAAAAAACGGGAGTGGACTTTCTGGGACATAAAAAAAAAGTTAAATTTGATTATTTTCTTTTAACAGTGTAAGTTGCGCCTCTTTTCTTCAGTTCAACCTTAGCCCTATCTATTACCGTCCACGAGATCCCCAATGGTTCATTGAGGAAAATGATCTAATACAACAGGTTTGCTAAGACATAGTTTGTTTCGATAGCTTATTTTTATTAACCCATATTAAATAAATTGCTAGGGTATCAATTCCAGATTTGCTAGAATAGTGTTTTTATTGGTAGTAATCAGTTCCATTAGCAGCACAGTCTCGTTGACAAATATTGAACTACTTTTAATACAGCAATTTTGTTAAGAAATAAATTTTATATCTTATCAATGCGACGCATTTTGTTCCCAGTAAAGCGCTTTCTCTACAATTAAGAAAACAGAACAGTGCCCCCAAACACGAATTGTATCCGTTAGAACCTATAATCTACCAAGACGTTGCCGTTGGTTGCGCAGGTCACATCGTTGTTCGAAGTCTTCTATCTGAATTTGAATTTTATTGGTCGTACCAATACGTGTTTCAATTCATTTATTTTTTCTTTGTAGGTATTTAAGTTTTTTTAAACTTTGCATGCCAGATTAAGCAATAGAAGATTCTTATTTCGCACATTAGTATTGGACTTAATAATCTATGGACAAATTTTACGGTCTCAGTAAACCATGTCACATAACAGATATTTTATTAATATGCAATGTTAAACGACACTGTACTGATTTTTAGTGGTAAATAATATAATATGCTTTATTAACCGTAGCAAGCAAATGTTTATATGATTAGTCAAGTTTTATTACAACTGCCAGTCGGTACTAAGACAGTATACAGATTACACCCCCAATAGAACTTGATGGTTACTGTGAGTATTCAGAGCAATAATGGCTATATACCATCGTTAACTCCTATTTCCTATTGGCTAAATTACCGTGATATAATCACTACACAACGGTCTAGCTCGGTGTCTTACAGTAGGAAAGCGCGTTGCTGTCACATATAGCATTAAACAGTTGTATAAAGAATATGCGAATAACACCCTGTCTATCATTCAAACTAGAAATATCACGTTGACAATGTTTTACAAATAAAAAAGTTTGTATATTTTTATTAATGACGGATTATTCTACATTTAATTATCAAGGTTTCAAAGAATATATTTACCATTTAATATGAATGATTTATTAACACAATAAAATATTTTTATTTATTTACCAATATTTAGCAGTAAACACACATCCCACGGTGTAAATTTATGTTTGAATACCGACGCGACGGTCGTTAAAAATAAAAAACAAACACCTTTTATTGAAGAACTAAACAATGTATCTGTACAACTATTTTACTTATGAATGAAAATATAATGTTATGAAGTTTTAGTATGCACTAAAAATGATTGCGTTATTTATGGGCAGTATAATAAAGTTTATGGAAAATTAAAAAAATTAAACGCTAATAGATTTATTAAGACTCCAAATAATTAATTTTTATAAAGCAAACATAAACTATGAACCGTTGTGGGTGTAATCTGGGTCTCCTAAATTAACGTTTCTATTTTCAGATTTTTTGAATGTGTTGTCTTTAAGATACAGGTTTATAATTTATTGTCGAAAAAGATTAAATTCGTAACTTAATAAACGGGTCAATAGTTTTCGTTCAGGCCATAAAGATTAATAACTTGTTTTCGTTGATCACTAAATTTTGACAATTTGTCATTACCTCCTGTATAAAATAAAACCACACAAAACAGGTACCGTGCGAGCAAAAATTAATTACATCAAAGAGGGTTTGGATTAAAAAACGTAGAGCTTGGTTTAGATCACAATGATATGGGGACGATATATCTAACCAAATCTAGGTTAAAATTTTGTCAAATTCATATTATGACATGATGTGCCAAAGTAATGAGTAATAAAATAAGTAGACAAATACAAATTAATTTTTGTTGTTTACTAAATTAACAAAGTAAGAATAGGTATACAGAAAGAAAAAGAAAAATAATTACATTAATGGCTGAAATTGGCCACCGCCATGCTCCAAGCATAAATTCACACGTCTCTTCATATTTTCGAAAGTGTTCTCTGGAGAAATGTTACCACATTGTATGGGCGGTTGCACCGTCCTGTTGAAAATATCCAAAACGTAGTTCGTCGTCAAGTAATTGCTCCACAAATGGATTCAAAATATTGTATCTATACCGCTGTGCTGTAACTGTGTCATGGAAAAAAATAGGACCAACAATTCTTCTTCGGGAAACAGCTAACCAGACACCAATTTTTTGAGGGTGCAATGTGGACTCTAGAAAAAAATGGGGATTTCCACTACTCCACATGTGTGTATTCTGAGAACTCACATAACCGGAGAGGTGGAACCAGGCTTCATCCGAAAAAAAATGTCAGGTCTAATAAATCATTTCTTTCCAATAAATTTTGGGTAAACCATTGAGAGTAATTCCTGCGTCTTTCAAAATCTGCGGCTTGTATATCTTAAAATACTTGCACTTTGTAACGAAACAAATTTAGCTGCTTTTTAAGAATAGTCCTGCATGTTCCATAAAATCTTCCCACTTCTTGGGACAGGTGTATTATACAATTTGTTGGCGTATTTTGCATTATTTCACGAACGTTTGCAACAAGTTCTTACAGATGGTCTTCCTGCTCCTTTTTTGTGTTGAATAGAACCTGTTTCCCTAAACACAGCCACGGTTCTTTTCAGGCATTGAAAAAAATCCCCAATAAAAACAACGTTGGGAAAATGTTCGTGAAAATCGTCCATGCACAAAATCGGATTGTATTACCACTCACCATTTACTCTAACCCCGATTCGAAAAAACGCTTCAACCATGAATGTTTTGTGCTGTTCCTTCCGTAAAGCCCATTTTGTGAATACCTAATTGTTTAAGAAATTGGAAAAATTAGCGATGAATCCAATTACTTGTAACGACTGTCAAGATGACGAAATTACTGATTGATTGTTAATTCAGGTAGTTACTGACACCCAACAGGTATTAAGCTCTACGGCTAAGCATTATTCGTCCTTAGATGCAAGGCCCTCTTTGATGCAAATAGATTTTGCTCGCACGGTATTAGGTTATAACGAGCTGTTTGCTAGAACAGGGTTAATTTACATTTTCATGGCAAGGTACTTTGATTTTTTACCAATTTTTGATATTTCCCTTATAAAAGTAAAATATCTCAAAAAGTTGCGAATTGGGATATGAAAGGTATGTTTAATAAAAATGATAATATGACAGATCTTTGTAAAAGTGAAATAAAATATAGGGTGTTTATTAAAAAAAATTGAGAAAATGATACTTTTGCCCTACCCTGTACATGTAAGATGACAAATTAAAATGCGCAATAAAAATTATTAAATTAGGTCATATTACAAATCCTATAATGATAAAATAAAGTTCCTATTACAATTTACCACGAAGATACAGCCTCATGAAATCATAACAATTTGACAAAAAATTGGCCATAAAGTCTAAACCGTATATATATTATTTAACCCTTATATAAAAAGTAAGCGGAATAATTTATTATAAAGTAAAAAGAAGAGTGTGTTCAATTTAAATAAATGAATGTTTTCTGAACAATTCTTAAAATTTTTTTTTCATCAAACTAAATAGAAGAGTTATTGTCACCCTGCATGTAATGCACATATATATCAAGTTGGTTCTTAAGATATTTTCCATTGTTGTAAGGAGTTATAAAATTACATAGTTAGTAGTATACAGTACATATTGATATTATATTTTGTTCATGGATTATTTCTTTTAAATATTGCAAGTTCTTTTCCTCATTTACCAACATAAAAACGCAATTGATGTTATTCACATTTTACGTATCATAAAATTTTACAAGAAAAATACATTTGAAAAGCTTTTACTTCCCGGCCAAAAAACTCTCTCGAAAATATTCACGAATAAAATTCATGGAGTGTAAATATTATTTTGGACGAAAAGCGGAGGAGACAAACGGCTGTAACTTCCGTGTCATTTGCTTCAAGAAAAACAACTAAATTTATGGAATCCAGAGATGCATCCTGTTTGAAAATACATGAGAAACGGGAAACAAAGTCTCCCATTTCGAGGAAAATAGATCACCGTTAGTTGGGCTATAAAAGATTTTGCTACGTTTTAGTTCAAAATATTACTTTTTTGTCATTTGTAGCAAATCAAAACTTACAAGTAGCTAGTTCTTTTTATTTTGCTTGCATAAGAAATGTTATAATATTTCTTATTAAGCTCCATTATTAAATCAGGTTTTGTCATTTGTTGTACAATTTAATAATAAAAACGATTGATTATTATTTTTTAAGTTTTTATAAATATATTCGTTTCACGACTTGTCGGTAAAATTTTGAGAATGATCATGATATTATGAAACATAATTTGTTGTAATATGTTTCAGGTTTTTTAATCTTTTTGGCTAGTTTTTGTTAATAACGTCTATAAAAAGAAACTGTCACAATAAATCATATTGAAAGTCTAGAAATAATTTAGTTATTTTAAGATTTGTAAGTTTCATATTTTAACTTAAACTATTTGTCCTTCGTTTGGTGCCATTTACGTCAGGAAAAACAACTGACTTTATGATATGTTTTCCCGGTTGAAAATATACGAGCTACGGGAAATAGTCACCTGCTTCCAGAAATATATAAATTACAGTTATACGGTAAGTTTAATTGTGAAATATTGTTTGCAGCTTTTTCTATAATATTCGTGGACGGATAGAAACATGCCATGAGAAAGTTACATATGAACGTACCACGAAACAGAATGGTTTGTTAAACAGCACACAGGCATTTATGCCGCCAGAGATTAGAGTAAAATTGGTATTTATGTAACCAAATTAGAAAACATTGTAATATAGTGACATGACCAATATTATTATGACCATAGCCTTCTCGATTTTAAAGAACTAAGTAAGAAAACATTTCAAGTCACACCATTTCGGCATTTTTACGGTTACAGGTGGGGGGAATACCTCTGAGTAGTCAGTCTGTTGTGATCAAGTGGTGACCTCCATGTAAGCAGGACGTATTTTACTAAATAAATTGAGGTTAGTTTTTTTCGTCAAATCATGTCAAGACGTTGACAGCTATTAGTTTTATTACATAATTTTGGCGTCGATATATTTTCAGGTTAGTTTTATTTCTCTAGCCCCCAAGAATAAACAGATAAATCGACTTTATAAAATTTTTCCAGAGTGACAAAACAATATTAATTTAGTTGAGGTAAATTGCCTAAAAGGTACTATGGGAATCTTTTACTGATTTTTTACAATTGCAATAGGTAATGTATAAGTTAGAATATTGTTATATGCAATGAAACGATCTTAAGTGTATTTTAAGCGACTTATCTGGATATTCACAATTATAGTTTAAGCTACATTTTAGGATAACTCAAGATATCTTAATTGTGTCTTTTAAAATACATACTTTTTCAGGTTAGTTTTATTTCTCTGGCCTCCAAGAATAAACAGATAAGTCGACTTTATAAAATTTTTCAAGAGTGACAAAACAATATTAATTTAGTTGAGGTAAATTGCCTGAAAGGTACTATGGGAATCTTTTACTGATTTTTTACAACTGCAATAGGTAATGTATAAGTTAGAATATTGTTATACGGAATGAAACGATCTTACATGTATTTTGAGCGACTTATCTGGATATTTACAATTATAGTTAAGTTACATTTTAGGATAACTCGAGATATCTTAACTGTGTGTTTTAAAATACATACTTAGGAAGACTTATTCAATATTATATTAAAAGTACCTAATATTCATTTATCATTATTTTTATTTTGCAATAGCTTTTAGCGTGGCGGAGGTATTTCTCCGTGCACCAGGAAATAACTCTATGTTATTTGAACACAATTGTAATACCGCCGCCGTGAACAACAAGATAAGTTTACTTATCTGGTTATTACTAAAAACGAATATTAGCAAAAAGTAGAATAACTCAATTTATCATATTTAAAGCATACATTTTTGTTATATTCGAAAAATCACATGTTCACAGAATACGTAAGATGAGTGATATTCGACTTATTTGCTTATTCACAAAAAAGGTAATGGTTTGTTCTACAATCATATGTAAATAACTCATTTTTGCAAATTTGGTGACTTGTTTGCTTATTCACGGGGGCCAGAGATTTATCAAATCATGACAAGACGTCAAATAATCGAGAATCAACTTCCATTTTGGTATGCTTCTCGGCTATAGTTGGTTTGGATCTTTACTGGTCGAACATTAAAAGTCTGTGGCCAAAGTCTACACCGAAATAAAAGTCAAAGTTTCATTTGTTTTTTTTTATAGATCAGTCCTGTATTATGTTTGACGTACTTTTTATTTTCGGAATATCGGAAACTTATTTTTCAACAGCGTATTTTTGTTTTCAATAGATAATGTTATTGGTCATTATATTTTCAATGTTAGATTATAAAAGAATTATTAAAAACAAATAAAAATAAAAATTATTTATAAAAATGAGTGTCTGTTATATTTTTGGTATATTAGCATCCACCTACAATGTCTACCTACAGATTGTGATTTAAAATGTTAAGGCTGATAAATGAAATATTTCAATCAGATTTTAATATTTTTTAGCTTCACTATTTTATCCGATTGTTATTTACATTCTTCACATATTTTCTTTCTTGTCGGCGATGCGGTGGCGACACGCGACACGCGACAAAAGTGACGATACAGTCAAAAATCTTTTAATCTTGTCCATGGACAAAATGTCCTTAAACCAAAATTTAAATAACTATATAACTTTATAATAGTTGTGTACTGTCAAATGGCCATATACAGTGTGGTTGTTTAATAATTGTGCAACATAAGAATATGGGCATTTTTTTTATTACCGATTTCTCAGAAAATTTTATTCTTGATAACAGTTGGTGCATGTTCGATAATCATACCGGGTGCACTTTGAATAGTTGCAAGTCAAAACGGCGTACAGGGTAAGCCAAAAAATATAAAACTTGTACAAAAATAAAAATGTTTAATAAACATTTAAAATAAAAATTTTGCACTTTAAATGATACTGTTTTAATTAGCATATTATCATTACTAATGTTTTATCTTGTTAAAAATAATTTTTAGGATATTTTAAAGTTGTGTTTAATATCGTTGCAACAAACATGAAATTTGTGATTCCCTAATAAATTAAAAATTCAAGTAAATTTTACAATTATGCTTGAATTTGAACAAAAATATGTGAAATTGATTTGATTTTGATTAATTTATGAAGGTCATTATGGTGAATATATAAAAAAAAAATTTTGGAAATTATTATTGTTTTTTAAAAAAATATATTTTTTTTATTTTAGGAGGTCACGTTTTTGAATCTATGCATAACTTTTAAATCTAAACAACTTTTCTTTATAACATTTTGCTGAATTATTTGAAATATGGGTACTTTATTCTTGTACACATTTTATATTTTTTGGCCTACCCTGTATGCCGTTTGACTTGCAACCATTCCAAGTGCACCAAATATGATTATCGATTATGCACCAACTTTTATCAAGAACAACATTTTCTGAGAAATCGGTAATAAAAAAAATTCCCATATGTTGCACACTTAAACAACCACACTGCATAGCCTACATTTTTCAATAAACAAAATATTAAACATATTTTCCATTTGCAGTGTTAATTTGGCAGTTTTGTCGTATTGCAATTAGGGTCGGGCCCTCTGTGCACTGCATCGCTACAGGCAGCGAACATAAACTTCTGCTGCAATTTTTGCAGCGCACGTATCTCGACGGAAGAATATTATTTAGATATATCAGAGCCGAAGTGACACGCTCGTAAATATTATTGAAAATAATTTACGATGCAGTCCTGGCTCTAGATAAAACACCGCCCAGCCTGGTTGCGGCAAAGTATAAATTACAAAAGCTACTTTGCGCTCACGGCTAAGTTATTTTCGCTGTCTTTGTTCGTGTTTTCCTTGTCTACAAATAAATTTTACAAGAGAGAATGAACCGTTGCGCTTTTTTTTTATAAATAAATACATTTTGAAATTACTCCCAGGGCAGCAAGCAGTACAGTGGTGCCAGAACGGACGCATCATGTACCGGGTGGCGAAATAAAAATGGGCGCCTCAGGAACCGTAGGTCACAAAGGCCTGAAATTTAAAAAATGTTGACAAAATCGACGAAAAATTATTTTCAAGTTCGTAAATTCACCGCTAGAGGAAGTTCAATCAATGACTAGGAAGATTATTGGGTTTTTATCGATAATATGCAAAATTATATCAAAAATTAAGTGGTTCTTTGAAATATAAGATACAAGAATAATTTTGATTTAACACAATATTTTGCTATAACTCGCAAAATTGACTGCGGCGTTTTTGAAAGAAATACTCATAACTCCGGTTTGCCTTAACCAAATTTGATAAAATTGGTCTTCTTTGAAAAAACTTATCCATAGTAACATTTAAAATTTTGTGTTGCTAAACCTGCAATACGGATTTCGAAAAAAAATTGTGTTTTTTGTCCTGTAGTAATAATAGAAGTAGTAACAGTAGTAGTTGATGGAAGGCTTAGCGCCAAGCTAGTAATTTAAATAAACTTTTTTTAAGTTTTTTTTTTATCTCTGGCTTAAATTAAGATATCGACGTGAGGTTTTTACCAGTTTCCTTTGTTTTTAATATATTATGTATCTAAATAAATATTTATATATATAATACTTATGATCTGAAAAATATGATAATTATGCACATAGCCCCCACTATAACTGTGAAGCAAATAACAAAAAATATTTATACAAAATTTTAGATATTACTAGGACAAGCTATTTTAAACGAGATCAAGTTTGTCAAATTTGGTTAAGGCAAATCGGAGTTATGAGTATTTTTTGCAAAATACGTTCTTCCTCCTCATATCAGTCTATTTTGTAAGTTAGAGTGAAATGTATTAAATTAAAGTTGTACCGTATATTTTAAAAAATAAATGAACTTATAGCGGTAAATTTAGGAACTTGAAAAAAATGTAAAGCAATTGCTCTTGGTTGATTTTGTAATTAAATTTTTTATTTCAAATTTTTCTGACAAACTGTTTGTGAGATATGGCCGGCGTCCATTTTTATTTGGCCACCTGGTACCTAAAAACGACAACATAGAATTTGACAGAATATAATACCTCATGCTAACATTTTTAGTTTACTCAATCTCTCACAAGATTTAAAAGAATATGATTTTTAAATAATAGAGAACATAATTATTTAAAAAAAATATATATTTCGTAAATTCAATGTCATGTAATTGGCCAAGTAATAGTGAGATTAATGAAATTATAATGGTGTCAGTTTGTATAGTATTTCATTTTAAAGAATATGCCATTTTACATTTTTAAAACTACAAGAATGTTTAAGAATTTTTCTAAAATAATCATGCCAAAGAATGATTTCAATATAAAAAAATTGACACTCTTTAAAAAGAAAACTAAGTTGTATTTTTTAAAGAAATAAAAGCACTCTAATTTTATTCGGAAATTAGTTTTAAAATTGATTTAAATTTTACTATTATATTAATTTTATTTGTATTGTATTCTGTATTGTAATTCTATATTTTTGTAAAAAATTTTTGTTTATATTTGTTTATTTTTAAGTTAGTGTAATATTTTCCCTGTAATGGACTTATAAAGTTCGTTGGGAATTATTTAATAAATAAATAATAAAAAAATTGCGGGTGTGTAGTATGATATACTTTTGGTCTTGATAATGTCGTAGCACAATATCGGATATTATGATATACCCATTATCAAATTCTAAATGAGGTATTAAATTAAGGGCGGAATTAGCTTTGTAGCAAGGAGAGTAAAGCTAAAAAATGTATTGGGGGGTGGGGGGAGGAGAGGAGAAATGGTAAAGGTATACCGATTGCGGTAAGAATCTCGATCGAAAAAATTGTGATTAAAAAAAAACTCCAAAACTAACAAAAAAATTTAAGAAATTAAAGGAATCGTTTGAAAAATAATAGAATTTGTCTGTATCTAATATTGCAAAAGTTATATAATATACTCCTTAACCATGAGATATGGATGTTCTCCCTTTTTGATGAGTTAAGGGCATCTATTCTGATGTCTAAGTTTTATGCAACATAATCTTTTTTTTAAAACCGACCAGAAAATGTACACTTTCTGGACAATTTTTCGTCTAGAAAATAACGTTTTTCCGATCGCAAGACCGGAAAAGTGACATTAGAGACCGGAAAAATATTTTCCGGACACTAATGTCACTTTTCCGGTCTCTAATGTCACTGTCACCCTGTTTTTTGTTTTTCCAATCGCTCTCTGATAATACAAGATACCTTGATTTCGTTATTATGACAACAACATTTCGATGTATTGTCGAGTAACAGTTCGTTGATTTTTAATTTTGTTCTTTATGTTAAACTTGTTTCGCGTAGATTATAAAATATATCGAAGTGTTGGTCTTAAAAAAAATATTGTACGTCACGCAACCGAAAATTAGTGTTTTCCAGGTCTCTCCAAGCTTCCAGGACTCGCCTATGGCTCGCCCTGGAAATGCTTGTCTCGACCTGAAAAACACTACTTTCCGGTCTTGTAACGTAAATTACTATTTTCGGCAAACATCCGAAAATAATCCACTTCCCGGACGCTTTTTCTTTAAGAAAGTAGTTTTTTTCCGGTCTAGTACAGGAAATACCAAGCGTTCGAGAAGTGGATAATTTCCGGACGTTTGTCGAAAAAATATTATGATACAGAAACCTAAAAGCCCGGAACCTGTTTTTTTGGATTCGCAGACTTGCCGGACACGTTTACGACTTGTTACGTATAGTACTACTATAGGTTTATAATTATATATAAAGTTTTTTTTATAAAATCTTGTCCCTCTCGTAGGTCAAAAATGCCAAAAAATGTATCAGCGATCACAAAAATACCTTGCAATACGCTCATACAATGCTATTTTGATCTGAATACCTACATATTTTCTGTTTTTGACTGTATCAGAAAATGCAATATTTTTTTTAGTCCACTTACAAAAATAAAAACTGATATCAAATGGCTGTGCCATAATAAAACATATCAAATAATAATACAGTGTGACCAGTAAAGTCCGCATCATATGGAACTTTTTTTTATTAATATAGCTTTATTCGAAATTTGACTTTGGCATCAAGTTCTGCTTCGATGCTTTTTCCAAAAAATAATTCAAAAGTGGGGTTATTTCTGAAAATATCGAAAAATGTTATTAGAAAAAGTTTTTTTTTCAAATGCAGTTTCTAACCACTAAAATTTATTTTCCACTTAATGAATACTTTACTGATGACACTGTGTTCTTTTTTGTCTTAATATTAAGGTGTATTACGTACAAACTACGTTTTCAAAAATACTTATTATATGAAGTTACCTTATACTGGTCAAAAACAAATAAACTTTGCATCACATGCGACCAAATTTTAATAGCCCAATTTTGATTTTGTAGAAAAACACATATTTAATATTGCGCTACTTTAATGTATCTGAAATAAAGCATTGTCAAAACTAAGAAGTTTTATGTAGGTTGCGTTGAGTCTTATTTTGCAAAAGTGGTGCAATTTACAAAATATGAGTAAACAATTAAAATTATCTTATGTAGGTAGCTAAAATTTGCATGTAAGCTAGAAACTGCATTTAAAAAAACTTTAAGTTTTTTCGATATTTTCAGAAATAACCCCATGCACTTTTGAATTTATTTTTTGAAAAAATTAAAATTTGACAGATAATGCGAATCACGTGACTATTATTTTTTTGCTTAATTTTTATCTCGATCGAAGCAGAACTCGATGCCAAAGTCAAATTTCGAATAAAGCTATTAATAAAAAAAATCCCATATGATGCGGTCTTTACTGGTTACATTGTATATAGTAATTTTTCTTTCCTTACTAGATGAAAATAAGTTGTTAACACGAAAAGTATAATCACAATGAAGCAGTTAAGCAAATAATAGTGTTTGTGTTAAGAATCAACTTATATAATTCCATAATAGCCATATTATATATAATATAATATATTATCTTTTATATAGACTAAAAAAAACATATTTTTACACCAATAAAGAAAACGTGTTCTTCTGTCCTCTAAATCTGCTCCAAATTTAAAATTACTTTGCAAAATTGCAAAACCTAATCTCGAAAGCCCCTAAATCTTCGCCAATATACGACTCAAGCGGTTTTTCTAAAAATTCGTGAGATAGCATGCCCAGGCCAGCAAGGCATGTCTTGCAATTTATTTTATTCCCGGAATCCATTCCAGCCGTAAGCACGTAGTTATCTCGACAGCGGAGAGTAAACCGTAAATTTCGTTTCGATAAAGGTTGGAATGGCTTGAGGCAGTAAATATTCTCTCAAGATATCTGAGATCAAGCTGGCTTTGAGCAGGAATGCACCGTTGTCGGATTTTTAATTTATAGAAGTTTAAAGAACAAAATAGTTTATCGGAAAACTGCATGTAAGCGCACAAGATCTTGCATATTTTTTACAAACAGCGAACGATTTGAATTTTAAGTTTACTAATCGGGACAAATACAGCAATATTAAAGGAGGGAAGCTTAAAACTTATAAACTAAATCCTTAAAAAACTGAGTGGCAAATGTTTCAGTTATTTTTATTTAATAAATAATTTTCGTTTTTACATCAGAATGAAAATGACAGTAGAAGCACGATAATATTCCTTTGTGATTAAAGGCCTATATTTTTACTTATACTTAGTACCTACCTATTCTTATTACAAGCGTCTACATTTCTGCCATTAACTTTGGAACCAACGAATCAGACATATATAAAAAGCAATAAAAATATATCAGTTACGAACCTAACCTTCCTTGTTAGTTGTTGTTTTATAAGCATTAATAATCATCATTTATTGTTAAAATGTTGATAAACGTTAAATTGTTGTAATAGTTGTCCTGCAAATTACGAGCATTTTAAATACCTTCGAAAACATGAGAAGCAGAAACATTCACTTCTTATTTTTTAAATGAAAAGAAATTTAAATGGTAAGAATTTAATAGGCAATTTAAAAATAAACAGAGTATCTTGAAACATGAAAGAAAAGTAAAGAATATTCACTATATTAAAATAACTCAAACACAATATAAATGCAATTTCTGTGAACCTACATTCTTTAAAAAATTACAGAAAATTACAATTTGAATGTTATGCAAATTCTTTACGTTCGGGAGTGTGAGGAGAAATTTTTGCAATGGATGTAATGAAAGAGTCATAAATTTAACATTACCAAACCAGCCCTGATAGGTATCTTTTTCTCACTCATATTTATTCCGAATTTTTATTTGCTGAGGGCACACTCCAACCACGAAAAAATTGCAATTCGTAAAAATGTACCTGCTAATAACCTAATGGAAAACCAATTAAGGCTAATTTGTACATAAAAGAAATTAAAGCAAAACGGCACAGTCATTGGAAAACCATCATCTGAAAAAAAATTTATTATTAATTAATTGTTACAAAACTTCTATTAGTACCTACAGTAAGCAATGCGTAGATGTATTTTAAAATATAAATATTTCAATTTGTATCTTGTTACAATATTGGTATCATGTGGTTGTAAATTTTACATTCACATTACATCAGTGGCGGCTCGTGGGGTAGAGCCACAGTGCCATGGCACTACCTGCCCTCCTGTCCAGCGTCCTGCCCTTTACAAATTACCAAAACCTATTAAAATTAATATTCTCCTTTTTAAAGCAATTAGCAAAATAATTTAAAAATGGAACACAGTCGTGTGCAAATTTCCATCTATTGAGGAAGCGATTATGCGTAAAACGGTAACGTAGCTTTCGCGCCAAAGCGACGAGGCACACGGGAGGCCGGAAGTTATGACATAATTGCCATAACACACCAATAAAAAACATTGGAAAATGACCTTGAATGCGAGCAGGAAAACATCTCCGTGTAGCCAGGCCCTTTGACCCCGTTTGACGTTAGACGTTTCAAATTCAAACAGTTGTTTGTCCGCGTCGTGTCGTGTAAGGTTGTTTGTTACCTAAATAATTTTCGTTCGGCCGGCTGATTTAATAGAAATATTTATGGAAAAAATACTTGGGTGTGCGGTTGTGATAAATCTAATAGAATATTTTGTTTTATGTGTGTTTTATTTGATGGGGGAGCAAACTTGGTCCCAAAAAGGTACAGATGATTTGGTCCATATCTGGGAAAAAATGAAGACACATGAAAAATCGAAGGTACATTTAAACAATATATTTAATTTCAGTATGCGTGGTAAAATTAACATTAAAACTCAATTAAATTCTGCATATCACAATGAAATAATGAAGAAAAACGAACAAATTGATAAAAACACATACATATTAAACCAAATTATAAACTGCGTTCGGTTTGTGGTTCTTTCGGTCTATATAGTACACTCTACCTACAGTATTTCTTTAAAATTCAAGATATGATTGTAAATTCATAAATTAAATTAGGTGCCTTTTTGCTTATTTTTCCTACTTCAAAAGCAAGAACTATTAACAAAAAAGGGCGTGGCACCCAACATTTTTTTGCTAAGGGTTTACCTGGCCCTACTTCACTAAAATGGCACGAGCCGCCACTGCATTACATACATTCTTACTTTTATAGTTTGTTTCCTAAACTGAAGCTTTACACATGTTTCTTTATATTTACCTATACTGACCTTATAAACCCCATCATTAAAGCCATTATAAGTAAAGTCGATTCACTCAGTAAACCTGCACGATGGCCGACATGTCATATGACAAAAGTCATTGAAAATGCAAAAATTTATTTTATTTAGCTGGAATATGACATTTGTCCTATGACATGTCGGCCATCTTGCAGGTTTACTGAGTGAATCGACTCTATAGTAAACGTTTTAAACAACTTTCGCAATCTCACGCCTTAGCGGCTGGTGCCAAAGTCATCAGCCGATATAATATTAGACGCATGTATTCTTATTCAGACGAGGTTTCATTTTAGTGTATAATGATATAATTTGCTCAGATGCGTCTTTTCGATTATGCTCAGGTGCTCTTTTCTAAGTGGGCAAATGTAGGTATATGTTTTTATTTAAACTATTCATCATGGCATAGGTATTATACCATAATAATTGTCAACTAAATCTTACATTCTTTTAGCCGAAATAATCAGCAATAATTTTTTTTGTGGGTTATCCCCTATATACTGTGTTCTTATTGCAGTCTTAAGGTCACAATGCATGGAGACAATTCTTGAAAACACGCTAATGATAGGTATAGTAAAACCTAAGATATCTCCGTATTATTATGACCAGACTCATAGTACCTACACTGTTTATAGACATATTATATTGTTGCTGTTCAGGACAATATGTTCTTTTTTACAGCGGAAGAAAAATAGTGTACTTAAGAAGCCAATCGTTTTGAGTAATTTGCGTTAAAAAGCCTACTGGCGTGATTACAAATGTCTTTAAATGGCGAGCAAAATCAAATAGGATATTGGATTTCGAAGTTATTGCTAACATCATGACTATTGTCAACCGCACTCTCTAACCGCTGTTGGTGTGACTTAAAAAATGTAGAATTTGTAGATATAATTAGAAAATCTATTTATCATTTGATAGTTAAGTTTTAAATTTAGTACCCAAGTAGGTACATATTATTATTATGCCAGAATCTTTATATTATAAAAAATATTATGAATCATTTACCTCTAACTCGTTCTTTTCTTTTAAAATAATATACTTATATTATTACAAATATTTTTGTAGGCGTGTTTGGGTTTGTTTGGTTAGTGTCTGCATGAAAAATAAAAAGAGATTTTAATGATCAGTGGTCGTGAGTAAGTTCTTTTCCCTTAAAAGCACCCTCCCCCCGCTTGAAATCGCGGGAGATTCTAAACTGTAAACCTACTGTTAACATAAAATTGAATAGGTTATAATATCCCAAGTTGATGGTGAGAGAATTTCGTCGAGTCCCCGTAGCGCAAATGGCAGGGCATTCGACTGGCAATCGAGAGATTCCTGATGGTTCAATTCTCGGCAAAGGCATAAAACTTTTAAAAAAATGCATTATTCCTTTATAAAGTTTAGCTATTTTATAAGTACCTACCTACTACATTCACAAAAAATATTACTAATATATATAAAACGTTATCGAAGACAATACCTAAACATTTTATGTCAAATAACTTGTTTGTTTTGTTAACTATCTTACTATTTAATACAAAATATTGGGTTAACTTAAAAAAATAGCTTTTACTTCAGAATAAACACCAAAAACATACTGCCTTTGTTGTTTCGAAGCTTTTTACGTTAATAAAACCAAAAAATCTGTTTGCAAAAACTACCTATATTGAAGATATTTACAAATAAAACAATCGATTTTTTAAAGAAAATTACGTAAAAATAAAAACGGCACCCAAAAGATTATCAGTACGCTAAAAAAAACGTGTATTTTCCTGCAAAAGAAATATGAAATAAGTATATTGGCAAAACATAGATATTTTACGATGTTACATTAAAGATGTGATAATCGTGTTTTTAAACACCTTCTATGGCCATTTAATGTGGTTGTAAAAAGCCACTAAAAAGAGTGTAAGAGATAACCAGGAAAAAAATTATTGCTTATTACTTATTTGAATATAAATTATACATTTAATAAGGGTGTACATATAATATTTTCGACAGTGTTACAAATAAAATCTGAAAATAAGCGGAAACTGGCAACAGCGTACAAAAACAGGCGGAGAAATTCCAAAAGTATCCCGCTGCGCTTCGAAGCAGCAGGGGACTAGATTGACCTGCCAATGTGGTGCGGCCAGACGTAAGCGGCCATCTTCGTTCGTTGCATGGAAACATTGGATCAATATAGCGTATCAGTGGCTCTCTGTTTAATACATTGTGTCGGTAAGAGAGGGACACATCGAGGAAAATATCAGCTTGGCTGCAATCCGGCTCAATACTCGCCAGGGTCTGAAACTGGCGCGCATGCGTTGACCTTCACACGCCCAAGGTTATTCGCGGTCGAAGCCGATACTCCGGTATTTTATTTTCCAGCATTTTACTTTTTTTATTAATTCTGATTGGAATTTTTTTCGTTCTGGTCAATTTAGTTGTCTTGACAATTATTATGCTGGTTATTTATGATAAGTGCTCCTCTTAAAACGAAATCAATTTAATCTATGGCGGAAATGCCGGGAATCCATTTCACAATTAAGAAGCCACCAAACTTCTTGAAATTAAAATTGTTTTTAAATTTTTGTCGATGTAGTTCGGTTCTTCCTTTATATTTTCTGGCTGATGTTATCTCATTATTTAATTTTAAACCAGCTGCGAGTTTTTGTTTTCGATAGCTACCTACCTAACTATAATAATATTATGTCGAAAGAGCTTAGATATTAGTATAGGTATAGCTATATATTAGATATAGCTTAGATTTTAGATATTAGTATTGATGGTTTGGAAAATAGAGTTAGGCTTTATTTTAATAAATTTTGAAAATTTTGAGTACGTTTTCTTAATGATAAAAAGGGTATTTCAACGAAAGCTGGATCGATTTCTTCAAGGATTTTTTTTAAATTTTGCTCCATAGTAGGTTTTTCTCAATTTCTAGTAGGTATTAGGTACCTAGATCTTAACGCCTTGAGTAAAAATGTCCGTGGCCATAATCCAATCCTAAAACTATAGTTTTTGAGTTATGGCCTTTTAAAGTTGACAATGTCTTACTTGGAGATTTTCTGCCTTGCCTGGAGTTTTTACTTGTTCCTTTTACTATTAGGTTTTTTTTCTTTATTGGTGGAAAATTAGGTCTTTAGTTTTCTTTAACTTAAGAAGAAATAAAATATTTATAGGATGTTGAATAAGTTAAGAGTTAAGGCTAATCAAATAATGAATAACATTTAGAAATTGTGAAAATTCCAAAAAAAAATAGTTAGATACTAATTATTATCTTATTTTGAAAAAAAAACGAATGGATTTTGTCCATATTTTAATATCCTGTAGTACCAAGGTATATAGAGGGAAAAAATGTGTAGGTATAGGTTGATGTAAAGTAAATTGACTGGCATTAAATTTTTATTTGTCAAAAAAAAATTTAATTATTGATATAATATTTTACTTTAACTTTAAAACAATAAAGAAATAAGAAAATAGATTTTATTATAACTCTAAGGTAGTCTAAACGCATCTAGTACCTAGAAGAGTCAATGTAAAAATTTTACCAAAAAAATATCTTGTAATTTAAGAATAAAATTTATTCATATTTGATAAAAGAAACAACTTTTTAATTTTGCAACTTTTGAAAGTTTTTACTTGTGTAAATCATTGTAACTGTCTATATTAGATTAGAATGTGTTAAAAAATAGTTATTGGCCAATAAAAATTTTACAGGTTGGATAATAATTATTAAATGTATCAATTACATAGAAATTAAAATTGTTCATTAAGTATTAAGGCAATTTTTTTTTGATAAATAATATTGCAATATACTCTACAGCTACAAATATATACCCACCTTTTTTCTTCTATACTTCTATACTACCAGGTATTAGAATATGAACAAAAGATGGGTAATTATGTGTTTTGGATTTTCATAATTTTAAAATAATTTGGATTATTGGATCCGCCTATAAATTATTCAATATTATGTGTATGTTGTATTTCTTTATACGTGAAAGAAAACTTAAAGCCCAATTTTCCACCAATAAAAGAAAGATAATTTTAAGAAACAAGTGAAAATTCCAGGCAAGTCTCAAAATAAGAAATTGCCAACTTTAAAAGGTCATAACTCAAAAACCAAGTATAAGGATTGGATTATAGATAGGGACACTTTTACTCAGGACGTTAAGATCTAGGAACAAAGTACTAAAAATTTATTAAAATTAGCCGGTGAGGGGTTCTTTCCTTATCAATCGTCGAATTCCTTTTATTAAAACAGATACTGATGCCGGAAATTTTGCCAATATAGTTGTAGCGCATAAAGTAGGCACGAGGGTTTTTTTCTCGTTACTATAATTTTATTATTTCTGATATTATTTATTATAACAGATAGCGAGAAGAGAAGAGAAATGTAAAATTACTTAGCAAAAACTAACATTGGATAAGAATATAGCATAAAAGTAGGTATGATTATTTAAATTAAATTTTTTGCTGGAAATTGAAACACTTTTTCCTGTACCTTCGACTTAATTTTGTGCTTATTTTACACTGAATAAACCGTCAGAAGCTGTCTTCGTGAACCGTATTTTTTTAAGAAGAAAAAAGCTTACCCATTTTTTTCCAAACAATAAACTTTTTGGTTCGTTTATCCTATTATAACGTCTATTCGTGAAGTTTATAGCCATTGTTACTCTGAATTCTCACAGTAATTATCAAGTTCTATTGGGGGTGTAATCTAGTATTAGGGGAAGGTTGCCTATATTGAACCGGTACCTAAATTGGACCACAGTACATTTCTCCGAAACTAAACAAGTGCCATATCATCTAGCAACACTGTAATATACTTCCATCCAGAACCTTTGATCGGCAACAAACTCAACTAGTTGGCCGTTAGTGCTTGGCGTGTACAGAGCAAAACGTAATTTACACAATTTTAATGTAATATTTTTAGGATTTTCCTAAGAATTTACCTTAGAACCATAAAACTCTAAGCAAAATCTTTTTTATGGAAGTTATCAAGTAAGTTTTTCTCTTTCTATTTCTCCTATTACCATGCCATATTTGCCTTTTCTTGTTTTTTTTCCTGGGTGGTTTTGTAAAATACGTGGTAGTTGCTTAAATTGGACCACTGGGTGATTGCCAAAATTGAACCGGTCCAATTTACGCAATTTTTCCAAATTGTGCAAAAATAATTTTTCTTTTTAAATAAGTTAATGTCATGAACTAACACCATTTCAATATTGCTAAAACCATTTTTCTTTGAGTTAAAAAAATGAAACTATGACTTGTCCAATATAGAAAACTAATAGGTACTTTTTTTTGCATTAGGATGTCTTCTACCTAAATTTTGATTGTACATTTAATGTTTTTTTGAAATATAAGTATAAATCTTCCTATACCAACAATTTTATTTTTTATGTATTTATTTAACACCTAAGCTTCCGATTTAAATCATGTGATCCAATTTTAGAACCCCCAGGTGCAATTTAGGCAACCGGTTTCCTATATTGAACCACTTGCAGAGGTTTTTTTATAGCCTGGTATATCATAGATACTTTGAAATAAAATTCTGCAAAAAATCCTGCAGTTGAACAACACACTAAAGTATACTAAGGTATTGCTTCAAGATCGATTTTGCGTTATTATCAGGATCTATGATAAGAAATCTGGAAATTGGTCCAATATGGGCAACCTTCCCCTATATACTGTACTAGTTCCGACTGGCAGTTGTAATAAAACTTGATATTAATCATAATAATATTTGCTTGCTACTGTTAATAAAGCATATACTTACAACTAATAATCAGTACGATAGTTCCCAAAAATTTAAATCTAGTGTGATATTCATCTTGTCGCTTAACATTGCATATGATTATCTATTATGCAACATAGTTTACTGAGGGGGTAAAATTCGTCCATAGATTATAAAGTCCAATACTAATGATGGGTTGTGCGAAATAAGAATCTTCTATTGCTTTATCTGACATGCAAAGTTTAAAAAAACCTAAACACAGAGTAAAAAATAAGGGAATTTAAACAAGTATTGGTACGATCAATAAAATTCAAATTCAGACAGGACAGCTAGAAGACTCCGAACAACAATGTGACCTGCGCAACAAATACGTGAAAACTAATATCTACTATACAACGCGCGGCGATTGCCGATCACTACGAACCCCCACTAACGGCTTGTGGATTATAGGCTCTAACGGATACAATTTGTTTTTAGGGACGCTATTCTGCTTTCTTAATTGTAGAGAAAGCGCTTTACTGGGAACAAAATGCGTCGCATTGAGAAGATACAATTCATTTCTTAACAAAATTGCTGGATTAAAGGGGGTTCATTATTCAAGAAGACTGTGCTGCTAATGGAACTGGTTACTACCAATAAAAGCACTGTTCTAGCAAATCTGGAATTGCTATAACCAAGGGCGTCCATAGAGCGTTTTTCAGGGGGGGCAAAAACTTAAATAATACTTTTTATATACAGTGTCACCAGTAAAGTCCGTATCATATGGGATTTTTTTATTAATAGCTTTATTTGACTTTGGCTTCTGCTTCGATCGAGATGAAAATTAAGCAAAAAAATAGTAGTAACGTGATTCGCATTATCTGTCAAATTTTAATTTTTTTCAAAAAATAATTCAAAACTGGGGTTATTTCTGAAAATATCAAAAAAAAGTTATAGGGAAAAGTTTTTTTAAATGCAGTTTCTAGCCCACTGCAAAATTTCAGCTGGATAAGATAATTTTTATTTTTTACCCATATTTTCTAAGTTGCACCACTTTTGCAAAATAACACTCAACGTAACCTACATAAAACTTCTTAGATTTGACAATGCTTTATGTCAGATACATTTTTTTAAAAGTAGCTTTATATTAAATGTGTGTTTTTCTACGAAATAAAAATTGGGCTATTAAAATTTGGTCGCATGTGATGCAAAGTTCATTTGTTATTAACCCTGTATAAGGTAACCTCATAAAATAAGTATTTTTGAAAACATAGTTTGTGTCTGAAAGTAATACACCCAACGGAATTCAACGATTTAATTTAAAATATTTTCTCTTTTATTTTTTATTTTTTACTTTCAGTCACAAAGTACGTTTTCAAAAATACGCATTTTATGAAGTTACCTTATACAGGGTCAAAAACAAATGAACTTTGCATCACATGCGACCAAATTTTAATAGCCCAATTTTGATTTTGTAGAAAAACACACATTTAATATGACGCTAGTTTAAAGAAAATGTATCTAAAATAAAGCATTGTCAAAACTAAGAAATTTTATTTATAGGTTGTGTTGAGTCTTATTTTGCAAAAGTGGTGCAATTTACAAAATATAGGTAAAAAACCAAAATTATCTTATCCAGCTGAAATTTTGCATGTGGGCTAGAAACTGCATTTAAAAAAATTATAACTTTTTTCGAGATTTTCAGAAATAACCCCACTTTTGAATTATTTTTTGAAAAAAATTTAAAATTTGACAGATAATGCGAATCACGTGACTACTATTTATTTGCCTAATTTTCATCTCGATCGATGCAGAACTTGATGCCAAAGTCAAATTTTGAATAAAGATATTAATAAAAAAATCTCATATGATGCGGACTTTACTGGTGACACTGTATAAGACTATTTATTTAACTTATGCCTAATGTATTAATTTATTGATATGTTTTTTATATATAATTGTTCAGTTTAGTGATTTGTTGGTCTACTAACTAACTACTGTACTATTCAATATTTATACTGAATTATGAATAAAATAGTAATGTGGGCGCCTAGAGGGGGGGGGGGGGCAAGTGCCCGTTTTGCCCCCCTATGGACGCCCTTGGCTATAACACTAAAGCCGGTTTGATACACTAGCAATTAATTTAATATGTGTTAATAAAATATAGTGGGCTATAAACACACTGTTGCATTAGATCATTTTCCTCAATGTATGTTCAATATATTATTTATTTCAAACCTTACATATTTATTCCTTTCTATTTGTTTTTGACAAAATGACAACATTTCAGTAATTAGGTATTTTTGTCTGATGCTTGTCTTCTGTCAGTGGTATCCTTAAAATGCTGCCTTAATTATTTTGGCCTTTACCTTCACAAAAACACTGAAGAAATAAAAACTCACAATTAAAAATTACATTTTTTGGACAAGTACACCATCACTTTACAATAAAATCAACTGAACCATCCGTCTTTAAGATTGAGCTGCTACCTACTTCAAGAAAATACATCATTTCAAGAAAGGCGTGCTCTTGACACGCTTACTGCTTTCACCACCGACTTTCTTTTAAATTGCCATTATGACCCTTTTCAACAAGTACTAAATATAAACTGGTAATATTTTGACTTTCTAAACCCAAATTGGGTCAAAATATTATGGTACCTTATTTGTCCTTTAACGGAGATTATAAGATTTTTTTGTGGCTATATTTTCCTACCTTTATAATGGTTGTTTAGGGTGGTATAAAATAATTCGTTTGGGTACTTTCAACATAATAATTATCTCCTTCCTAGTAGTAAAGTTTGAATATACCTACCTAATATAAAAAATGTATCAGCAATTATTAAACATTTTGTAGGCATAGGAAAACAACTGCCGTTGATAGAAAGATGGATATTATAACAACAAGAATAAATATGACGCGCGTGCAGTTCTATATAGTAATAGGTACATTCTTATACGGGGAATACGCCTTTTTTCCTCGTCACCCATAATGAAATACCCTGTAGAAAAATTAAGCTTTTCTGAATTTATACAAGATTAACCTAAATTTTTTTGTTAATATCTTAATACTTATATTCGTCCCATGCATTTTAAAAATTTGTCAATTTGCCACTCCAAGATATCTAGTGCTCGTCACTTCTTTGATGATAATGTCATTTTCTTGTTGTTTTACTGTTATTTCTTTAAAGTGTGGAGCTGTTTTTAACACGCTTTCATTAGCTTCACCTGTATGTTTGTATGTATGCATGTATGTATGTATGTTTGTAACCGACTTCTTTGAACCCGATTTTGACCCACTTTAAACGGCCAGATTTAATTTAAATTTTGTAGACTTATCAAGAACCGCTGACAATACACTAATCTAGCTCAATCTACACAATTTTTTTTTTCTTAACAATAACTCAAACTAAAAAATGAAAAATAAATATAGTTTAAAAAAACTAAAAAGCACGCTTTAATAATTAATCAAACTAAAAAGCGGAAAATAAATATAGTTTAAAATAATTTAAAATTCTTAATATAGGCAGAAAATAATAATGAACGATAAACATTAGTATTATTGTAAAAAAAGCGTGGGTCGCTTTGTGCTATATTTTTCGTATATCGAGCACCCCACGCTTTTTTCACAATAATACTATTGTTTAACAAAAGAAATATAGAATTTCAGTAACCTTATCATACTAGCATTTATTTGACAACTTATATGGGCATATATATTAGAAAATTGCCCTTTTTAACACGCTTTTATTAGCTTCACCTGTATGTTTGTTTGTATGTATGTATGTTTGTAACCGACTTCTTTGAACCCGATTTTGACCCACTTTAAACGGTCAGATTTAATTTAAATTTTGTAGACTTATCAAGAACCGCTGATAATACACTAATCTAGCTCAAGCTACTCAACTAATTATTAACAATTAACAATAGCTCAAACAAAAAAATTAAAAATAAATATAGTTTAAAAAAACTAAAACGCACGCTTTAATAATTAATCAAACCAAAAAGCGGAAAATAAATATAGTTTAAAATAATTTGAAATTCTTAATATAGGCAGAAAATAATAATGAACGATAAACATTAGTATTATTGTAAAAAAAGCGTGGGTCGCTTTGTGCTATATTTTTCGTATATCGAGCACCCCACGCTGTTTTCACAATAATACTATTGTTTAACGTTCATAATTATTTTCTGCCTATATTAAGATTTTCAAATTATTTTAAACATATTTATTTTTCGCTTTTTAGTTTGATTAATTATTAAAGCGTGCTTTTTAGTTTTTTTAAACTATATTTATTTTGGTACAACTGAAAGAGATATAGTTTGTTTTGTTGAAATTTATTGTAAGGTACATACTGTCGAACCAATTTTTTAGTAATACCAAATAATTTTCTGTATATACACTCTTTAACTTCTTTCCATGTAGTTCCAGTATATAAGACCACTGTTTCATCCGCAAAAGATGAAATAGAACCAGTACTCCTCAAACCAAATAACTCATTAATATATACTGTAAACAGAACTGGCCCCAAAACCGTTCCCTGCGGAACACCGTACTCTACTTTTCCTTTATCGCTAAACAAATCGGTTAATTGGACATACTGCAGTCGGTCTTTTAAATAGGTAACTTTGCATTAAATTCAGAGCTATGCCTCTAAATGTTAAGCTGTTTAATAGCTTTAATAAAATCTTATGATCGACTGTATCGAAGGCTTTTGCCAGATCTAGAAAAATTCCTATCACAGCCTTGTTTTCATCCAGATATCAGTATATATTATTTGTTAGGTAAATAAGCGCATTCTCTGTGGAATATCCTTTTTTAATCCAAAATTGTTTGTTAGAAAGTAATTTAAATCTTTTTAGGTAATTTATCTTTTTTTATTATTTACTTTGTATTTACAATATGAATGACTGCACAAAATGATATCTATTATCTAAAATGGAAGCAATAAATAAAATTAAATAAAAATTGGCATTGGACCACAGACAGAAACAATAAAATGATTAAGTGGATTATCAATCAAGTTAACCGTCAAAAATCGTTGAACTCATCGTGTCATTGCTTTTATTGATATAAACAAAAATAATTCCGTCTGCTATAGATAACTGTCTTTAAATGTAAAATTTATGAGAACAGTAAATTCCCGAAGACCTAAATAAAACAGTTTTATTTTTAACCAATACAATCTTTAATAAATATTGATGTAACAGGAGTAAGTGTACGGTGGCAGAATCGTTAGTTAGTTATATATTTGGACAATTATATAAAACTAATCTTATTTCGTAGAGTTTTTGTAACTAACAATTAAACACAGGCATGTACAAGAATTTCAAGCTTTCTGGCTAGGCGTAGTTGCGGAATACCTACTTTTACCTGTGACCTTTCTACCATAAATTTAAGTTTTTAAACTCTTGATTAAATTATTTTTTTAAATAAATAAATAGGCATCATAATTTAAACGGTATTTTGTAAGTTGTACTCTGTAAAATCCGCTTGTACCTAATGTGTATAGGTAATTACATAACTTTCTGGTTTACTAAAACGCATATCTTCAAGGAATGATTATGTTTTTTTCTGTATACCTACATGCATACAGTGGATCCGCCTAAGTTCTCTACAAATGGGAAACTTTTTTATTATTAATTTTACGAAAAACATTTATTCTTTATAAAAAATTCTGTTTGCTGAAAAAATAATAATAGACTAGAAAAAGTTTAAAAAGCACTTACAGGGTGGTCAAAAAATGAAGAAATTGGTAATTAACCCAATAAAAGAGAAGTAGGTACTTTTAATTTTTATTTTAGAGAATGAAATGTAACTTAGAACTAAATATTATATCTAAGCAAGTTTAAATCCACTGCCTTCTATTAAAAAAATCTTGATAGGGAGTTCTAAAATAAATCTTTTAAATAACTAAAAAATACATTTAAATATGCAACTTAAGCTAATAATCATTTATCAAACATTATTACATTGTTATTTTTTTATTTAAGTATGTATTTAAATAATTCGTAAAAACATGTTTGTTTATTTTCCAAAGTAATATTCAATAATTATTATATTAGCTTCGTTCGCGGTAAGGATTCTGAACCGATTCGGGACTTTTCGCATTCCTAGTTCAAATAATGACGTTCGCGGATTACAAAATTCTAAGTTTCTAGTTACAGTTCCGTGTTCGCGGAAAAGTAACATTTGGTTCCAGATCGGTTCTGAACTGATTCTTGCGGTTTTGCGGATTTAACAAGAACTTTTAGTTCGGACACGCCCCCTTTCAAATTTAATTGTCACAATAGTTTGGTTAGGTTTGATGTTTTGTTTTGAATTTTAGTGATGATTCTTCCGAAATCGTTTTCGGTAAAAACAAATTCAGAACTGGTTAGTTATTAAGCAAGCGTACTATGACAATTCTGAATTAATTTAGTATACTCGTTCTGAATCGGTTTCCAATCCTTACCGCGAATATGACATTAACAAACATTATATGTAAGCAATTTAAATAAAAATACATATATATTTATATGCATCGACTTTTCCCTCACTGTCTATTTGCCTCGACAGACCCACCACCTCTTTCCATAATACAGGTAGCCGTTCTTTTGGAAAGTTTTTGTAATACACTTCCAATATTGTTGGAAATTATTTCCTTAATTTGTTCTCTTACCTATTTCCCTCTCCAAATGGTCAACATCTTGAAATGGCCTTCGTAAATATACTTTCTGTTATAAGTAGCCCCATAAAAAATAGTCCTGAGGGCTCAGATCCGGAGACCAAGCAGGCCAGAAAATAGCCGAATGTCTGTCGATAACTTTTCCATTCAAAATTTTATTTGGATATTTTTACATCCCTCGTACTGTAACATGGTGCACCATCCTGTTATTACCATGCATGTAGCTTTTCATGTATGGGTAGTCCATGAAGAAAATTGTACAAGTCAGTATTCAAAAAATTTAAATAACATTGCCCATTTAAATTCTGGTGGACAAGAAGGTCTAATTATTCTATCCTTATAAATTTCACACCACAGATTGGTTTTGAAAGAGTGCTGATCTCGAGTCTTTACATTAAAATTAGAATTAACGTTATTCAACCAACGATGGTCTCGCGAACTTATTGTATCATTGGGAATAAACGTTGCTTCGTCGGTAAAAATAATATTTCGTGTCATAAAAGTTTTCTAGCTCTTCTTGAATTACAGCACAAAATTCGAAGCGTCGTTAAAAGCCTTTTGGGTTCAAGGTATGAATACATTTTGGTTTGTAAGGAAGGAATTGGTTTTCTTCTAATAATTTTAAAACTGTAGTTTAACATGCTTCATTTGCTGACCATTTGCGCAGGGATATTTTATGTTCTTCTACCACAGACGACATTACTTCCATTGCAGTTTCTTTATTTGCAGTCACTAATGGACGTTTGTTGTTAAATTTGTTTTCTACATTTGCAAAACTTCTGAATTTATTTAGTATATTCACGGTTGTAAAATGTAAATTTTTTTAAGGATGTCTGTTGTTGAAAATGTCTGCAGCTACTCGGTACTTTTTATAAATATCTATAACTATCTAACATTTAAAGTTATTTCGATTTTATCTTCGAGCCTTAATTTTACTCGCATAATTTCTAACAAGATAATCAAAGTTATCTTTTTCTGACACTCATAACGCTATAATTAATTATTGACTAATAATTTTGCTGGTGAATAATAAAATTAATATTTATATTTTAAAAATAATTTCCTAATAAAAGGCGGTGGATTTAAACATAGCTACATATAACATTTAATTCAAAGTAAAATTATCTTTATTTCATTTTGCTATAAAATGAAAATTTAAGTGTACTTCTCTCTTGAATCATTTAACAATTTCTTCCATTTTTGACCACCCTGCACATGATATTTTAAGTTTTGATAGTCTAATATTATTTTTTCAGAAAGCAGCATTTTTATAAAGAGTAACATTTTTTCGTACAAAGAGGAAACCTGCGGTATATCGAAAAATAGGGATGCCAATTGCACACAACTATTCAGTGTACTTTTCCATGAAATAAAAGGGACTATGCCAAGAGTACACAAATTTTTTTTTTAATTTTCGCAAAAATTTTTTTGAGTATGCCTACCATAAAATATGTAAATTTACATAAACCTAAAGCTATTAGTAGATACGTATATGTTAATTATAATTAAAATACATTACGAACATGAACTTTAATACTTAAATTACCGTGCTTTTATACCATTAGTTCTAACAACCTAATAGGTACCATTTGGTATTTTTTCTTAAAGCTTTAAAGTGAAATATTACCCACTATCAAGCAACGACATGAAATAATTTTACAATATATAGGGTTTATGATTATTATTTGGATTTTTCAACTGCCTCCTTACAGTCATCATATTACCCCCCTTTTATTTGCCAGTCTAGCTTCTAGATGCTATATTTGTTTCGGCTACTTAAATAGAAAAGGATGGTTTAGAAACTGGACAGTAGGAGCGCTTCGGGCACTGGCCGAGGCGGCTCTTATGTGGGTCAGTGTTTTCACGTATTTTTATGAAATTTAATTATTTTCTCAGTAAATAATTTAAAATTTTCAAAACAAACCCGAAACTGTAGAAAGTTTTATTTTTCTTCCTTTATGAAGCAGGGTCAAAATCAAAATAAAAATTTAGTAGAAAGTCTCATTATCAATAAAATAATTATACCTATTGGAAATATCAGAGCATCGTATTTCTTGGTTTTTGAGAAAATATGTGTGTTTTTATGTCCTTATAGTTTAATATTATGTCGGACAGTTTTCAATATTTCTTATAAATATGTACTAAAAAAAAAAACCAAAAGTTTAGCACTCTGTATGGGTATCGAAAACCAAGCAAGGTATCGAAATTTGTATCAGAATATTCAATGTCTACGTAACAGAACATAGTGCCAAGTGTGTTCTTTTAATATTTCTCTTACTTTTTATTGGTTGTGTGTTTGTAAGAGTCTTGAAATAAATAAATATTTCTTCGATTCAAAAAATTCTATAACAAATTTGGAAATATTTTGTGCCAGTAGTGGGCAAACATATTATAGCCATTATAAATTTTAAGTGGTGCTAAAAAAATTATAGCTTTCCGAATAGAAACACTGACTGCAATGATAATTCCAACAAAGTTCTCGCTGAGGCAGGAACGTTACATTAGGGGTTAGGGGGAATGGGTGTGCTAAGCTCCCCTGAAATAATAATTAGCCCCCCAAACCACTGGTGATGTTTACCTCTAACCAAAAGCGTTACTTTATCGTGCTACCGTGAGGGAAGAGGAAAGGGGTTATTGAGTTATATTTATTAACTTATTATGAATTAAAAGGGAAAGAAATAAGACACTTTAAGTGTTCCTCCACTGGTATATTAAAATAGTTTTAAGGTTTATTAAAGGGTAAATTCTCTACATGTTTCGAATGTATATACATTCATCATCAGGAGCATAGAACAAGGAATATAAGAAATACAATAGGTGCAAACAGTCCTAACGGAGCTACGATATGATGGAAAGAACAAGCAAAGTATTGGAAAAACTTCCAACGTAATGATAGATTTAACGCCTAGGCCATTCGTGAATTATTGGCAGAAAATAAGTTACTTTACTTTACTTTTTCGTGTCCGGATCCGTAGGTTAAAACTTTTTGGCCCAATATCGGGCCGCATCAATAGCATTGTCGTTGTCAGTCCATAAATCTTCAAGGGTGCAGGTGTTTGGGCAGAGTGTGCACGCAGTTAGATGCTCCATGCTCTGGGTTTCTCCGCAATCGCAGAAGGACGGTGTCCTGTGGGTCTATTTGTCCCCATTTAACTTTGTTGGTCTTCACAGGAGCGACCCCGGTTCTGATGCGGTTGAGGGTCTTCCAGGTGTTCCACTCCAGGTGGTGACCGGTTGGGTTGTTTTGACGGGGTGGGTAGTCATCTGGTGGTTCGTCGTCAACCACTTTCAGGAAACCCTTACGAGATTGAAGTATATTTGTGAGTTGGGGTTCCCCATAAAGGGGGTGCCTATCGTCAATGGTTTGCTTAAACTTTTCTGTATACTCGAATGCTCCTCGTCGTATGTGGGGTGCGGCAAAACCTGATGATTTATATAGTGCAGGGAGAGGTATTGCTTTCATACATCCTGTTATTAGTCGGCATGTCTCATTGAGGGCAACATCCACCTATTTTGCATGGCTTGATCTGTTCCATACTGGGCATGCGTATTCCCCCGTTGAAAAACATAGTGCCTCAGCTGTAGTCTTCAGGATTGGAGGTCATTTACTTCCGACCAGCTTTCTTACGAGGTTGTTCCTAGTGGAGACCTTTTGTCTTGTTTTGTTGCAGTGTTGTCTGTACGATAGTGTTCGATCGAGTATGACTCCAAGATACTTCGGCTGTTCTGTGTGTTCCAGAAGGGTTCCCCCCAGGCAACTGTAAGTTGGCCTCTTGCGTCTTTATGTCGCAGGTGGAAGGCGCTTATTTGGGTCTTTGTTGGGTTTGGTCGCAGGGAGTTTTGGTCGTAGTAGTCAGGCATAGTTGCCAATGCGCTCTCGAGTTTGCGCTCAACGCTTTGGGAATCTTCGTCCTGTACAGCAAAAGCCAAGTCATCGGCGTAGAGAAAGTGTCTTGAGTATGTGAGGATAGGCCGGTCGTTGGTATATATGTTGAATAGCATTGGGGCCAGCACACTTCTCTGGGGTAGCCCGTTCTTTTGGTCTCTCCACCTACTTCCCACTTCTTCCCATTCAGTGTCACGAAAAACCGTCTATTCTGCAGGATGGACCCAATAACCCTAGTTAGGTTGTAGTATTTTGTCATCGCGTATATTTTTGCAATGAGGGATCTGTGGTTAACAGTGTCGTATGCAGCCGACAGGTCAACCAGAGCGACTCCAGTGATTGCTTTATTCTCGTAACCCCTCTCTATGTGTACCTGCTTGTTGTTGTATGCGGTTCTTTTCGACTATTTGTTCCATATGCGCCGTAGCGTCAACCGTTCGTATAATTTGAAAAGGTGGCACAACAGTGATATATTATATGGGTCTGTAGCTGCTGGCCGTTTCTGGGTCCTTGCCTGGTTTGAGCAGGGCTATCACTTTCGACTTCCTCTATGATTTTGGGATCTTGTGGTCTTTGGTACAGTTGTTGAATAGGGCTAGTAACCAGTTTTTAGCTACTGGCCCAAGATGCTTAATTTGCTCCGTGCACATGTCATCGATTCCCGCTGCTTTGCCGTTTCTCACGGTGTTTATGCCGTTGTTTAGTTCTTGCATGGTGTACGGTTTTTCGAGGAGATTTGTTTTATGGAGGTAGTCTCTTTGCAGTGGCTGGACCTTTGTTTTTTTCTCCATTTTTCCGTTCTTTAGCAGTTGGTGAGCGATTTGGTCTGGTGTTATGGAGCTGGAATCGGGCTTCTTAGTTTGGTCTCCGCTGAGTTTTTTGATGAAGTTCCATGCAATCTTGCTGCTATGGGCCATGTCCAGCTGTTCCAGCTTCTCAGTCCATCTCTCCTGTCTTACTTGTTCTATTTCCCGAAGCAACGCCGAACCGCACTTTACTGTTTCCTCGCTGAAGGGGTCTCTTTCATACAGCTCTCCATATCGTTCCAGTAGGTTCTTAGTTTTATGTAAAAGGCCAGGGATATACTGGTGTCTGCATCCTCTTGGAAAAAATAAGTTATAAAGTAAACATAGCAGTAAGCTAAGTGTCATAGTAGTGAGACAGCACCATAAGTGTGAGGAGAGAAGAATATTTAAGTTGGAATGGTAGATGATGCAAAAAGTTTTACCATTCCAATTTAAATATTTTTATCACCTCACACTTATAGTGCTGACTCACTACTATGACACTTAGCTTACTGCTATGTTACCTTTATAACTTATTTTTTTCCAATATTTCACGAATTGCCTCTCGTTAAGTCTATCATTAGGTTGGACGTTTCTCCAAATACTTTACTTGTTTTTTCCATCATCCTGTAGCTCCGTTTGAACTGCTCACACCTATTGTATTTCTTATATTCCTTATTCTATTCTCCTGACGATAAACATGTAAAGAATTTATAGTTTAATAAACCTTCAAAAATTATTTTAATATAGATACCAGTGGAGGTAGACTTAAAGTGTCTTATTTCGTTCCCTTTTAAACATACACTCCACTTAAAGTATGAACTATTTCTTCAAGTTATTATGAATTGCTTGACAGTATTTTTTATTCGTTAAACGTGTATTCTATTGGAACGACCAAAATAAATTATTTGCCGACTATAGCTAAAAGATGTCCAGATTATCTGGTATTTTACCGGATAGTTCGATATTTTGACTTCGTATAAATAAGAAATATGTCACAAATGCTAAGTTTTATTATGATTATTATCCTTCACAAAACCAGGATATTTGTCTAAAAAGCTCAAATAGGTACACCAGTTTTGACAAAATGTTGAATGCACCTTCAAAATTGCTTTACATTACTTTCCATTTGCAAGCCACTCGCGAAAATAAGGTTTATAAAGGGTTTTCCAATAAGAACGATATGATTTCAAAATCAAATAAAATTAAAATAATTTCAGATACAACAAAACGTTTTATATTATCTTAAAGTATAGTCGATAACATTTATGTTTTGAATAACACATCGTTTAAATGTCCTCCGCGACTTCGTGTACACGAGCGAAGTCGACGAACCGAATTTTCGATGACTTTATGCAATAAATCGGGCGTGATCTGACGAATGCAGGGTTCAATGTTCAACCTTAATCCATCAAGTGTTTGTGGTCCGTTTTCATAAACCTTAGATTTTAAATAGCCCCACAAGAAGTAATCTAAAGGAGTTAAATCACAGCTTCTTGGAGGCCACTGAACAGTAGCATTCCTTGAAATTATCCTTTCGTCAAACTTTTCTTGCAGTATATCGATAGTTTCATGAGCAGTGTGACATGTGGTACCGTCTTGCTGGAACCACATATCCTCCAAATCAAGTGCATCTAAATTTGGCCACAAAAAATTTCTTAACATCTGTCGATATCGTTCACCATTCACTGTAACTGCATCTCCTGCCTCATTTTGGAAAAAAATGGTCCGATGATGCCACCATACCATAAACCACACCATACAGTTACCTTTAGCGGATACAAAGGCTTCTCATTAATCTGTTGTGGATTGTTTTTACACCAAAAACGGCAATTTTGCTTGTTAACGTATCCACTTAACCAAAAATTAACTTCATCTGAAAAGATCATTTTTTTGGTAAAATTAGGATCCCTTTCAAGTTGTTCTAAACTCCAAGCAGAAAATTCTCTGCGCCGACGATGGTCCAGTGGCTTAAGTTCTTGGGTCAAACCAATCTTATACGGGTGTAAATTCAAATCTTCTTTCAAAATAAGCCAAGTTGTCGTTTTTTTAATCCTTAACTCTTGAGCACGACGAGGAATCGATAAATTTAGATCCACTGCAACACTAGCTCTTACAGCAGCAATATTCTCAACAGTTCTTGCGTTTCGATGTCTTCTTGGTGTTTTTACATCGTGAAGAGTAAAATTATTTTCAAATTTCTCAACGATGCGACGAATGGCAAGCAAAGGAGGACGATTATTTACACCAAAGTTTTCGCGAAGTGCGCGATAAGTGTTCACAAAAGATCGTCTATTTTCATAAAATTTTTGGATAATAACCAAACGTTCTTGAAGCGCGTATTTAGCCATAATAAATTGTTATAGTTTACTGACAATAACTGACGACTGGTGACAGGCATAACTTTATTACCATGGTTACCATATCGTTTCAAAATCACATCGTTCTTATTGGAAAACCCTTTAGTTAAGTACCCGTGCTGAGAATTTCTTCGTTTGACTGTTACCTACTACGGCTTTGATGTTTTAATACCTTATAACAAAATTTGACAATGGGTTGGTCCCAATAAGTGTTAAAACATCAGAATCTATTTATTTTATGAAACATGCTCTGGCAACTTTGTTTACGGCCATTATCCGATAAAATATAGGCATTTTATTTCACCTTGGCCCAAGTGTTACTTGTACAAAAATCAGCTTGAAAGCTGTTAAAGGCGAGGGCGGCACGGGTATCAAACGAAAACGAGAAAACGGCACATAAACTTAACGATATTATTGCCATGAGCCTGACAACTAATATCTCTCTGTACACGCGGAGGGAAAGGCGTAAAATGTTCGACAAGAATACAGATTATCTTACTTAGATCGTAAGTGTAGGTTTTATGGAAGATCTGGGCGTGACTGGTTTGTAAGCAGGTTTTGGTTCATGATGAGTGATTTATCAAGACTTGGGATATGGTCACTGATATAAAAAAAAATCACAAAAAATGGCGGTTGTATCCTAAGCTATTAAAAATTATAAAGGTATGTATACACACAGGGACAACATAATATTACGATTTATCGAAAACTTTCGATTACATTTCTCATTATGTACTTTTCAAGAAGCTTAGGTTTTATGGCTTGGACGAGGGTAGTATCGCCCTGATGCCTTGATGATACCTTTCGGAACGGGGTGCCTCGTGGCTCGATCCTGGGGCCCTTGAGCCTAGTTCGCACTAGGCTAGTAATTTAGTCGAGTGGCGAGTAATTTAGTAACTAAAATAAGTAAAAATCGCCGAGAAGTGTTCACATTAAGACGAGTACAGTGGACAGTGGTGGTGTCAAAATAAACAGACTAAAACGCAAAAAACAAAAAGTAATAAATAGGATGATAATACTCGCTGCAATGACGATTTTGGAAGAGCTGGAGGAAGAAATTAGTCAGATGAATGTAAAGAAACTATATGGGTACGAAAATGGATTAATAGAAGAGATGTACTTGGAGCTATGAATTCCTTGATCAAAGAAATAGCATTGGAGTATCCCAAAGAATATTTCGCAACGTTGAGAATGGCCGAAAGTTGTTTTAATTTTCTGTTAATGAAAACGCAGTTAAAAATTTAAAGCAAAGATACTAAATTAAGATATGCAATTCCCGCAGAAACAAAATTACAGGCAACACTCTACTTTCTTGTTACCGGATATAGTTTAAGGACACTCACACATCCCTTTCGAGTTGGAAAATCAACTGTTTCAGAATTCCTTAGAGAAGTTTGCGATGTTATATATGAAACATTGAAGGAATGTATATCAAGGTAAGGTTAGGTGCATAAAGGTACAATAGGTACAATATAAAGCGAAGATTTAATGTTCCAGAGACACTCGTGTTGTAAATATTGCGTAACAAATTTTACAGTCGTATCTTCGCTCCAACGAGACATTGTGGGGCGAACTATAATGGACTCGGCTAAAACACGGTGTTCGGACTTGAATTTAGTAAACAGTGAAGCGTGGTGGAAGGTGCTACTCGCCCGAAAAAATAGAATAAAATGGATTAAATCGACTAAATTACTTACTACACTTCTCGACTAAATTTTCGCAGTTCATACAGATTTAGTTACTAAATTAATTGCCACTCAACTAAATTACTAGCCTAAGGCGAACTAGGCTTTAGCGCTCCTCGTGTATGTCAATGGCTTGCCAGCGGCGCTGAGCGTAGGTAGATTGATTGTATTCGCGGACGATACAACAGCTACTGACGCGGACTCTGACGTTGCTGCACTGTTGCTGAAATGGACGCAACTCTCTGAATGATTGGTTCACAGCAAACCGAATGAGTCTAAACGCTGACAAGACCGAAGCCATGGTGTCTCGTCTAGGACCACATGATATCATGATATAGAGAATCCTGCGGCAGGGAAATTTGTGGGTGTTCATATGGACCCGACATTAAAATTTTACATCCACATCGACTCGGTCTGTTCTAGGGTGTCGAGGGCGGTCCATACCCGAGTCAAGATAGTTCAAATTTGGGGTAAACCTAGACAAAAATAATATAAAGCTAATTTTTGGTACATATCATAATTGAGGGCTAAATAGTAATATACTAAAAGTCCTGGAGAATCCTCCTTCCGCAACCCCCTTTTTTCGCCCCCCCAAACCCCCCCTTTTAATAGTTTGGTAATTTTTTCAAAAACTATCCACTTTAAGAAAAAATGTCAAGTAAGCATTTTTGAAGCTGACAAAATTTCCTTTCCAGCGACGTATTGCGAGTGCATATAGTACCACGTGGTACACACCAGTGGTGTATCAAAAGAAAGTCCGCCCGAGATTAACTGACATTTTTTGAAGGACACGTCGAATTTACTCCAATGCTCGAAAATTTTAACCAAAAACTATAAGCTTGGCGGAAAATATCGTGTTGTTCGATACATCAATGGATTTGAAATTTTATCACCTACAAAAAAATAGGTAACGATATTTCGGAACAACCCCTTAGAACCAAAAATATTGAAACTGTTGTTTAATTTATTTTTTATTTAGTTTCAAAACAACATTTTAAACATCTTTCTTAAGAGTAGAATCTTGTGTAACGGTTTCCACAATATTATTGCATGTTTCGCCATTGCAAGGGGAACAAAATGTGCTACACTTTTGGCCTGAGTGTCTACATGAACATCTACCAGCACAATTGGTTTTGCAGTGGCAGTAAACCAGAGAGAGAAGTGTGCGGGAGTTTTGACAGGCAACAATTGGCCTTCGACTAACTTCCAGCCCCATTCAGTAGGCGGTAAACGGGTTCACAACCGCTCTTGTACCTTAAAAACCAATAGAAATATAAAGACACAGATTAATTTTTATTTATTTGTTGCTCACCTGCAGGTATACTCTCAGTGAATATTGGGCACAGGTTGCTTTTGTGGGCGGCAAACTGGATAGCTCTAGGAGTGCAGAAGGTGATTGTCTTGCTATTGCTTTATTATTAAGATGATGGCGAAGGTCATTAATATCTCCAAATTTTAGGCCATCAGTATAAAGAGATCTGATAAACTCCTCCCCACACCGAATCACATTTTCTTGTAATTGATTAGGTACATTAAATATCTTGCAAACTTTATTCCTTAAATTGGGATTTTTCTGTAACTGCAGGTATATTAATTTTTTCCCTTTTCTGTATAAGGCAGATGTTTTATCGCAGCCAGAAACTGCATGAGCAAAGAGATTAACTTCTTTCATAATATCTTCTATTGCGGTTTGTACCTCAGTATTGTATATACTTTTCCAGCCGTTCGGCTCGTGGCTGAATGAAGTACACTTATGCTATTATTTTGTGGTGCTCTACCAATGAGCATTGCAAGAATGTCTGTATCCGTAGCTACAACCATTACATTTTTATTGCTGCTATTTAATTTGAGAGCTGTACAGACAATTAGTTCATCTGCATCATCTACAGCTTGAATGACGTTGACCCCCGCATCTTTCAAATATGCGTCTAACACAGATATAAGGCGGGCCCTTGTTCTCGTTATTTGAAAGACATTCTTCTTGAGCAGTATTTATAATAGTGTTTTCGTTAAATATAATATTTGGACTACACTTATTTTTTCCACGTCTTCTCTGCTCTTCCGATTTTGTGGTTGCTCCCTCTGTGTACCCGTCGAAAACAGCAATTGATTTTTGATAATGTTTGACCACATATCGGACGTATGCATTAAAAACATCCTTGAAGTTGCCAAGCTTTGGCCAGACTACAATATACAGCAGAAAGCCACCGTCAATCACAAAATCCATTGATTGATTCAGATCAATAATATCACCTGTTTTTTCGGGAAAAAATAAAGTTAGAACAGACTTTTGTGTTTTTCTCATACAGATCCCATGAAATAGAGAAAGTGGTTCTGATGATAACTCATATCTGAAATATTCGGATTTGTCGCTTTCTGATTTTAAAACACAAAATAGACGTAGGAATATTTGGGGAGTCGAAACCGGGACGATTGCATTTTGAATTCTTACTGTGCCACTTATAAACGACAAGGATCTTGCAAATTAATAATCTTGGGGCAGACTTGGAAATTCTATATTATAGGAGTAAAACGGGGGTTAGAGTGACTTTTAATATTTTGCTAAGCATACATTGTATACATAGAAAATTGAATATCAGACCGAAAAAGGTTTTATATTGGTAGTAAAAATTAATTTGCTCCAGATTTACGTAAAGCTGAGAAGTCTCGGATAAACTTTTATTTTTTTTTGGCTGAAGTAATTTCGATGAACTTCTAAAAGATTTGCAAGTATACAACCTTTTAATGGGTGTTTAGAGAAAAATGTGTTTCTTCTAAAAAAATTATGCTTAGATCAAAAAAACTTAGAATAAATAGCAAAAAGTATATTTTTTAAAAGTAACCTTTCATTTGATACGCCACTGGTGGGTGCCATGTGCTACTTAATATAGATTGCGATACGACATTGAAAGAGGAATTTTATCAGCTTCAAAAATGCTTACTTGACATTTTTCCGTAAAGTTGATAGTTTTCAAAAAAATCACCAAAATATTAAAAAAAGGGGGGGTTGGGGGGCGAAAAAAGGGGGTTGCGGAAGGAGAATTCCCCAGGACTTTTAGTATATTGCAATTTAGCCCTCAGGCATGATCTCTACCAAAAATCAGCTTTATATTATTTTTGTCTAGGTCAAATGCTATCTTGACTCGGGTACCACTTGCTGAAGCAGCTTTCGAAGGTGATATACCCTAGTGTGTGTTTGATAGATTTCCATGCTCTCGTGCTATGTTTTGCTGACGTGGGAGTATTTATGCTTCAGCTCAGAGCGGTAAGAATTCTTGCTATGCTTGACTACCGTGCTGATGCCAGAAACGCGTACCGAGATCTCGGGATACTAACCATTCCGCTCGGCTAACTACCAGCCGGTTGGTGACGGCTATACAGTGTCACCAGTAAAGTCCGCATCATATGAGATCTCTTTTTATTAATAGCTTTATTCAAAATTTGACTTTGGCATCAAGTTCTGCTTCTATGGAGATGAAAATTAAGCAAAAAAATAGTAGTTGCGTGATTCGCATTATCTTTCCAAAAAATAATTCAAAAGTGGGGTTATTTCTGAAAATATCGAAAAAAGTTATTAGAAAAAGATTTTTAAAATGCAGTTTCTAGCCCACATGCAAAATTTCAGCTGGATAAGATAATTTAGATTTTTTACCTATATTTTGTAAATTGTATCTGAAATAAAGCATTGTCAAAACTGAGAAGTTTTATGTAGGTTGCGTTGAGTCTTATTTTGCAAAAGTGGTGCAATTTACAAAATATATATAGGTAAAAATCAAAATTATCTTATGCAGCTGAAATTTTGCATGTGGGCTAGAAACTGCATTTAAAAAATCTTTTTCTAATAACTTTTTCGATATTTTCAGAAATAACCCCACTTTTAAATTATTGTTTGGAAAAAAATATAATTTGACAGATAATGCGAATCACGTGACTACTATTTTCTTGCTTAATTTTCATCTTGATCGAAGCAGAACTCGATGCCAAAGTCAAATTTCGAATAAAGCTATTAATTTAAAAAAATCCCATATACCTATGATGCGGACTTTACTGGTGACACTGTACCTATATGAATACAACACACATAGTAGAGATAATCCACATATTGATTTCGTGCGATTGAAGAACTCGTGGAAAGCGACTCTGTACTATGTTCCGACCTTCTTTAACAAGGTTCCAATTTCTAACAGAAACCTAGAGATGAATATCTACTGTTAAACCCGTTGTAAAAGCAACAAAAAATTATACAGCTTGGTTTATACCTACAATTTTAACGTTTGTATTTACTCAACGCCTTTTGTTGCTTCAGGAGCTAGTTAATAGAGCTTTACAAACATCTATTCAATTTTCCAAATTCAAGAAACTCAAATAGCTATAAACATATTTTAGTCAATACGTCGTTCTGATTCAGGATAAACAATCATTCGATTCTCTGAAATACAGATTTTTAGGATGTTTGCATTTAAAAGATAGGTGTAATCGTTTCCAAAAAGTCTTAAATATCCAGTTGAAAACGTTTAAACTATAGCAGCTGTTACGGGCTTGCAAATAAATCTATGGATTGACTGATGACTTCCCAGTCTGAAACTGAAATTAAATTTAAATGTCCATTAGCTTTGGAACTTTTAATTTAATAAACAAATTGTAAAGTTATCAGGATGTCCGTAGTAATTCTCAGTGACGGCTCGTGCTCATTTTAAATGGGAAACCATTTTGTACTATGGGCAAACACAAAAAGCGCCGCTGCCACGCCCACAATAGCCTTTTTTGGCGATCCACAAAATTTATCACAGTCTATGGATAATTCTGTTTAAAGTGTAGCGATTTGTCTTAACATTTTTATTTAAATCTTTTATAGATTGTTTAAAATATACTGTCCAATTGCAAGCGAATATCAACAATTCGACCGGGCGATAGATAGTACAGAAGTTCACTAAACATTTGATGTCTTCTGCTAATTGTGAATATTTTTTAATTTTCTTTTTAATGTTTTAAATTACTTATACCAGTCATACAACAAATCGTTGGTTGACGTATCTTTTTAAATCTTAAATTTAATATTTTGCACAACCAACAGTTTATTACATGCAACTACTGTTAACACAACACTCTACTTAATACACACTAGTGCTTTAAAATGTAAAAAAATACATAAATTTGATAATTAAAAATCGAAAAAATTAAAACAATGACATAACGACAATAAATAGATACCTATTTGAATAATTGTTAAACAACCTTCCTGACTGCACAAATCGGTTGACTATAAATTTTCCTAGAAAATAAACCAGTAACTGCTCCGCAACGTAACTCAACTTCTTCCCATAAGTTTCTAAAAAATACAACGTTCTCAAGAATCTCAAGCGGAATATTTTATTTGGCTTCTAACCAGAAAACCTTTTCTTTCTTCGTCTTTCCTTGAAGTGACAGCATGCGTTTATTTCTCTTTTGCTTACGGAATTATTACTCGCATTAATATTTGTCTTGAAAAGGAAATTAGTCTGCGGCCTGATGTGGCTTGGCCCCAAAATGCAGGGGACGCACAAAAAGTATCGATAAACTTTACTGATTCCTGGCTGTGCGCAAAAAAATTACGTAAAATACTAGGGATATTTTAGAAGTAGTAGTAATAATATTACACGAAACTAGAAGTATGGCTGATAGTATAAGATGAAATTTATACTTAATTTAAACTTAATAAATATTTAGATAGATAGATACATGAGAAAAATATTATTGAGGGAGGTCATTGACCAAATAATCTTATGTCAGAGCCTTCACTGGTAATTCCTGAACTATAATAATAAAATAATCTAAAATCCTACAGCGATTAAATCTTTTAGGGACCTATAGTAGTATTTTGGGTACTTTGTGATATGATGCATATATCTATACTCCGGAGTCATAAGACACTATGTCCAATTTTTACAAAAATTAGGTAACAATGTAGTTTTAGTCAGAAAATTAAACTCTTTTTTGGGGCATACAACACCAAGTCCAATTAGTTAAGGTAGCTGAGAAACATCAGGGTAGACTTTCAATACTATGTGCATTTTTATTCAGAGGCCTAAGACACCAAGGAAATAATATCTGTATGCCTCGGATCTTTAGTAATATCTTTAGCAACACATTTAGCGGCATAGAGCACTATATAATCACTTGGTGTTATATGCCTCTAACTAGATCTATATAATAGTAGGTGGGGATTACACGTAATGTTAAACGCCAGCTGACTATCGGCATTTAGTCGGCCATAAGTTTTTATTTGGTCTATTATTACTTTTCTTTTTACCAAAATACATACCATTTCCATTTAGTATACCTACTCATTTTTTGTAAAAATTGGACATAGTGTCGTATGCCTACCGAGTACAGTATTATGGCTTATAATTTTTCACAGGTATAGAACACTATGTCCATCAAAATACAAATAATTTGTATTATTGTAATTATTATGATAATTAAAATTAAAAAAAAAATTATTTTACAAAGAAACACTAAATAATTAATACTTTGTGTATAGCCCAGTACGTGGGGGTTTTTTGAATGCAAAAGGTGGTGTAGTAGCGATTTTTTAGTATGTTGTTAGGCTTGGGGCCCTAATGAAAAATCCAAGTTTTCGACCTCGAGGCGCATGCGCTCGAGCTGCCATCTTGGATTTTAGGTACAAAAATTTGATTTTTTGACAATAACTCAAAAACGGTGGCATTTACGACAAAAGATATTCTATACAAAGTTAAAAAGGACAAACTCCTCGGGAAATAAGGGAATTAAAATAGTGATGTCCTCTTTTTTTTTGTTTATTTAAAAAGTTCGGTGTAATTTCTTCAGTCCAGAGAAAACACTGTGCACTGTGCTTTAAAATTAAAAGTCGGTATACTACATCTGCGGGATGTCGACGCTACTTTAGGTTCGTTTTTTTTTTACGACAATACGCGGCGATCAGTTTTTCATTATTATATTTTTTCTGACATGCGCCATGTACAGTTACCGAAGATAGTGTTCTCAAAATGCGCGTATGTGCGCGATTACCTCGTAACTCACTCGATTTTAAAAGGGTCTTTACACCTCTTTCCTTTACAACGACAACGTCACTTTCACTTAAAGTTTTCTCACAAATAAAGCACAAATCAACTTGGAAATTTTCCATTATAACAGCGTAACCTTCTGCAAGCTAGACATGACACATGACACATGACACACTGACGCATACAGACTCGATGCACGGAAGGTTATTTATGACTCTCTCTCAATAGAGTATCTTTAAAAATTATTTCAATATGATTTGTATTTGTTTAAATTATTTATATTCTTTCACAAAATTTTGTGGAGGAAGACTTTTAGTTCTTTCTTACTTTTCTATACTTTCAACTCCACATTAAGCATGGACTTCTTCTTCAAATTATTTATTTTAGTTATTAAAAGCCAATTTTTTTTTTTTATTTTTTTTTTCAAATAGTGTAACTTCACGGAGCTGTAACTCCTAACATAGATCTGCTAAAAAAAAATTTTTCTCTAAAAATGTTGGTAATTTTGTCCTCTTTAACTTTGTAGAGAATATCTTTTGTCGTAAAAGCCACCGTTTTTGAGTTATTGTCAAAAAATAAAATTTTTGTACCTAAAATCCAAGATGGCGGCTCGAGCGCATGCGCCTAGAAGTCGAAAACTTGGATTTTTCATTAGGGCCCCAAGCCTAACAACATACTAAAAAATCGCTACTACACCACCTTTTGCATTCAAACACCCCTTTTTGATACCCACGTACTGGGCTAGTAGTGAAAGTAAGATAATACATTCATAAATCAACACTAACCTCAAAATTATGTTAAACTTAATTGTTTTTACTAAATATCCACAAATCAAGCTGATGGCACATATAGTGTCGTATGCCTCCCGAGTACAGATATAATTTAGTACATACACACAAACCATATCTCTTGAGGTCAAATTTATATCCCTAACAAAAACGCTGTTTTATATAGTTTCTAACTATGCGCTTGTAGTTAAAATTCCACATTCTTCAACTCATCACGTATCGATTACCGCAATCCAGTTAACCCGCTTCCCCATTATTTTTAATCTCAATTTGACATTTATACTCATAAGTTAGTTTGCTCATAATACTTTTATCATTGGTTATTTTATTTGAATAATAAAACTTTGTAAATCCTTCATCATGTAGAGCAGGAGATAATCTTTATATATACAATTTTAAACAAACTTGTTGACCAATAAATCTTTTTAATGTCTTATTTTCAAGTTATCTGCTGGTTACGAATTTTAGCTGGGACACATTTAATGAACTTGTGAGGTCTAGAGTTTATGTGGTATTTATGGACTGACAACTTTAAAATCAGTAATAAATTTAATTACTTTACTAATTAATGAGCATATTATGGGCTCGTTCTTAGTGCCAGGTAGGAACCATTATTAAATATTTTAATAACATTTATTCATAATAGAGTCCTTTTTGTATTATGGGTTAAGGATTATCCTAACCCATTGTCTTAAGTTTGGTATTTAGGTATATGAAATATGACCGATGCATTTCGTATCCAATCTAACGTTGATTTGAAATTTAGGGACTGTTCATCTATACGACTATACCCATCAGGTTTCTCGGAAAACGAAGGGGGGTGGGGACTGGTGTTTCTGAGAGCTCGGATCAGGTTCAGTGTTTTTGTAATCCGAGCCAGGCTATCGTATACTAATGGAATATAGGTATTAATCTGAATTTGTGGAGTAGTAGTAAATTTTATGCGGGATTTTTGTTTCTTATCGTAGAGTTTTAGAACTAATTTGTTGGAAAAACCTGATAAACTTCTTTAGGATCTGTTTAAGCTTAAGCCGGTTCTGATCTGTTCTTTTAAATGTTTCTCCCTTGCTATCCGATATCCTATTGAATTGTGCAGTGGATTAATTTTTTTTTATTTACTTAGATATAACTTCAAAAATATGCATATGTAAGAAAGTAAAATTAATTGTTACCTTCCTATATCATTCACATTGGCTGCTCATAAATACGTGTCCTGTAGTTTTTTTCTGTATACAGATATTTCTATAGAAGCGTTGGTCTTCTTATTAGGTTTGTTCACGTGGAAGTCGTTGTTGTATCATTTCTTTCCTCTATCGGTTTCATTATCCAATTATGTGCCATTGCGGCCAAAAAATACTGGGACAAAGGAACTTGCTGTCAAGTTACTGATAGGTTAGTTCAGAGTTCTGATTTGTTGACATCAACTAATTGACAAATAATAGGTATACTATTATTTACTAGATTTTAACTTTAATGCCAGCATTACTTAATTGCAGAACAAAAAGATATAATTCACACCAGATTGAGAGACAGGCAAGGGCGGGTCCAGAAATTAATTCTGGGGGGGTCAAACAGCGCCGAAGGCGCAAAAATAGCTCCGCAGAGCTTTTAGAGGTTTTTAAAGAAAGAAGATGAAACAATTAAAAATATGATAAACCTTATTTGTGCCGAAGCTGAAATGATCCTTCATCATGTAGAGCAGGAGATAATCTTTATATATACAATTTTAAACAAACTTGTTGACCAATAAATCTTTTTAATGTCTTATTTTCAAGTTATTTGCTGGTTACGAATTTTAGCTGGGACACATTTAATGAACTTGTGAGGTCTAGAGTTTATGTGGTATTTATGGACTGACAACTTTAAAATCAGTAATAAATTTAATTACTTTACTAATTAATGAGCATATTATAGGGTCGTTCTTAGTGCCAGGTAGGAACCATTTTAAAATATTTTAATAACATTTATTCATAATAGAGTCCTTTTTGTATTATGGGTTAAGGATTATCCTAACCCATTGTCTTAAGTTTGGTATTTAGGTATATGAAAGGTGTTTTCTTGTTTCGTACACTCGCGTTTCGTACACCTCGAAAATTTACCTGAAAAATTCTCGTTTCGTACACCAAATAAATTAATCCACTATCGGCTTCTCGTTTCGTACACCGACCATTGTGACGGCCTGGTTACCTGTAGGTACCTAATACCAAAATAATTATACGCTTTGTTGCTTTGGATTTGTATTTTTTTTAGATGTTTTATTATATTACATTATTACATTAATATAAGTTATATAGGTAAGCTACCTAATCAAATTTTACAATATATATTAAACGATTTAATGTCTCACGAATTTCAATTTTTTGAAGTAAATATTCACTTAATATTTTGCTTAAGCGGCTGTCCAAATCACTGTATTTCTTTGAACGTTTCGGCGTAGAGATGTGTAGGTCGCACCGCTGCTGTACGATGTCATAGTAATGCATTTCTTCTGTAAGTACGTTGAAGAGCTCAAATATATTAGGGTGACACTTGCCAATGCGTCTGTTCAGTCTATTATGCCAGCCTTCGACGGAGTTTGTAGTACGGTGTCGCTCATTATAGCATATCCATAACAACTCGTTTTCCAGCCATTGTTCGACAAAATAATCGTTGAATTTAACAACAGCTTCCTCGTTTGGTGCGTTCTCCATTATGTTTAGCCAAGCGTCGCCGATATGATCTTCTGGTAGGTATGCCAACGCGGCACACATACGTATGTGATCTCGAACTTTTTTATTTTCTTTGTATTGTGGGACCAATCCAAGTTCTTGTACTTTTCTCCAGATTGCTTGGTTGAAATGGAAATTGCATCCTTTGATAACAACTTCGGGGAAAGCATCTCTTAGTGCGTTTATTGCGGCACGCTCAAAGTCAATGTGTACCTTTTTTGGAATGAAATTAGGTACCTTATCTTGTAGTAACTTAAAAAGCCTCTTATAGGTCGTTTCTCTGCGGTTTGGCAATAGCGCGTAAACAGCAGGAATGATACGTGTTGCATCTGGAGTACTTCCCAAGTCTACGTGTATGGTGTAGAGTTGATCGAAAAGAGGGCAACAACTTTTAAATGTCCCGTCCACGAAGAATTCTGATGAGTTTGCAAGCAAGTGTCCTCCATTGCTCGCAAAAATTAGTATTCTGTCTTCTTGGCCATCGTCTACTAATAAATAAGACTTCATGGTTTCAGTCAAGGTAAGGTCTTCTCGTTTTTTTGGCAGAACATCTATGCCTAGAGCCCTGTGCCGTTCTCTGTAGAATCGATCTTTAACGCAGGAAAATTCAGGAATATTAACTACAAAGTCTAGCCCAGCGTCTTTTGCAACCATCATTTCTTGCCTGTAGATCTGTGGTATTGGAAGTAGTTCTTCTCGAGCACGTTTCTTGACCTTTTGCAAGCATAAGTCAACTTCATTTTTCGCTATGTCAGGAACACATGTATGGCTTGATTTTGTTTGACTCAACTTGTAGTCCTTGAAGGTTGTCAACGTCCCAGGGCATGGTCTCTTGGTGCACATCCACAGTATGATGTTGGTATATGTACGTTTCATAGTATAACGATGTCCTGAATGCAAAATAGCTGGCTTCCCTCTTTTCGTTTCAATAACTTGAATATCCATGATAAAAAATATCAGCGTCGCAGTAAGTAATCTTTTACAATAATATTAGAAGCAAATTCAACACCCTTTATATACACCATATCGATTATTGTATCCTTTAATGAAATTATTATGAGAAGTTTTTGTTCCCTAATTACTTAAGTTAGTACCTGTCACCTGTAAATTCCAGTAACCCTCAATACGAAAAAAATTATATTTTGTGGCAATAATCTGTTAATGACAGCGGAATTTGCGTACATCTATTATTGTTAAATTATTTTATTACCATTATTAAATAATTATTATGAAAGTGTCTACCCATTAAGGGGTAGGTATGGTCATCACAATGGTCGGTGTACGAAACGAGAAGCCAATAGTGGATTAATTTATTTGGTGTACGAAACGAGAATTTTTCAGGTAAATTTTCGAGGTGTACGAAACGCGAGTGTACGAAACAAGAATAAATCATATGAAATATGACCGATGCATTTCGTATCCAATCTAACGTTAATTTGAAATTTAGGGACTGTCCATCTATACGACTATATATACCCATCAGGTCTTTCGGAAAACGAAGGGGGGTGGGGACTGGTGTTTCTGAGAGCTCGGATCAGGTTCAGTGTTTTTGTAATCCGAGCCAGGCTATCGTATACTAATGGAATATAGGTATTAATCTGAATTTGTGGAGCAGTAGTAAATTTTATGCGGGATTTTTATATCTTATCGTCGAGTTTTAGAACTAATTTGTTGGAAAAACCTGATAAACTTCTTTAGGATCTGTTTAAGCTTAAGCCGGTTCTGATTTGTTCTTTTAAATGTTTCTTCCTTGCTATCCTATATCCTATTGAATTGTGCAGTGGATTAATTTTTTTTTTATTTACTTAGATATACCTCTAAAAATATGAATATGTAAGAAAGTAAAATTAATTGTTACCTCCCTATATTATTCACATTGGCTGCTCATAAATACGTGTCCTGTAGTTTTTTTCTGTATACAGATATTTCTATAGAAGCGTTGGTCTTCTTATTAGGTTTGTTCACGTGGAAGTCGTTGCTGTATCATTTCTTTCCTCTATCGGTTTCATTATCCAATTATGTGCCATTGCGGCCAAAAAATACTGGGACAAAGGAACTTGCTGTCAAGTTACTGATAGGTTAGTTCTGAGTTCTGATTTGTTGACATCAACTAATTGACAAATAATAGGTATAATATTATTTACTAGATTTTAACTTTAATGCCAGCACTACTTAATTGCAGAACAAAAAGATATAATTCACACCAGATTGAGAGACAGGCAAGGGCGGATCCAGAAATTAATTCTGGGGGGGTCAAACAGCGCCGAAGGCGCAAAAATAGCTCCGCAGAGCTTTTAGAGGTTTTTAGAGGAAGAAGATGAAACAATTAAAAATATGATAAACCTTATTTGTGCCGAAGCTAAAATGATATCCACAGGCCGACCATTAGTTGAGAATCTCTTCGGTTCAGCGGAAGTGTCCAATTTTGCGACATCCGTATGTGATTGCTGGCCTTTAATTCAAGAAATTTCAGACATTGATACTCCCGAGGAAGGCACCAGACTTGCTAATAAATTAAGAAAACTTATAGTTTGCACTAAGGATATATTACAAAAGCTTTTAGTCTCGTTATTGCTAATAAGTCCTCATTCAATGACTACTGAGAGGATTATTTCCCATTACAACAAATTAAAAACGCCAGGAAGAATTTTATTAAATGAAGATACAATGAATGATCGCCTCTTAGTGTCATTGAATGGAGTTTGAACAGCCCATTTTGATCCAAGACCGACAGTCGCCGAGTTTTAAATGAAAAAATAACGTAGGTTTGGAGAACCAACTCCTGAAATATACAAAACTAGAGATTTTATTAGTACATTTTTTAAAGATAATCCTAAATTATAATTTTATTAATGAAGTTCCTTTTACAATGAAAATGAGTAGGTAACGAGTTCCTTTTTGCACGACGCCGTAAAATAACAGAGTTTGCAATTTGTAGAAAAAATGTGCACTGGGTTATGAACTTACTCTTTTTGACTCCACAATAGTTTTTACGTATGTTGCAATGTAAACCGCCCAGGGGGGGTGAACAAACCCCCATGACCCCTCCCTGGATCCGCCCTTGGAGACAGGATACTTGTAAGAGATATTCCGGCGAATTCGAAAGTTAACAAGAATACAGTGATATCCCACAAGAGAAAAATTGAAGAATACGATGAAATTAAGGGAAAATCAGGTTCCGGTAAGAGGAAGATCTCGTTGAAACATAAAGATACCGAATTTGTTAACTTTCTCAGAGGACATCCTTTCAAGACACCCTTAACAGCTAGACGTCAGCTGGAAGCATCAGATATAAACAACCGAGGTGCTGCTAAAACATTTTTTGTCTAATGAAAACAAATAGAGAAGAATAGAATTTTCTACCAGAATAATTTATGTTAAAGAGTAAAATTTGTAAAAGAAAAACATTTAAATCATGCAACAACGGCAAAACTTGTGTGTATTGACCCAGAAACCTAGGGTTTGACGAGACATATTATAGGCAGACCTGGATTTAGGGGGGTTTTTAGGGTGCTATAGTACCCAGCCTCAAGATCAAAAGGGGCCCCGCAAGGGCGGTGATAAATAGAAAGTTGGCCCATTCTATAACAATATTTACGATAAATAATGTTACAAATTCTATAGTCTTTTGATAGCTTTTTAATTTAAAAATTATTGTCGGAAATTATATTTAAAAAAAAAATGTTTTTATTGGGCCCCTGTGGTATTATTATGTAAACTCTACTAAAAATACAGTACTTGTAGTTTGGAAAATAACGTTACGGGGCATTAAGAAAATTTCGAATAAAAAGCCAAAACGTTAAGTTCTTTTGTAGAATACAAATATACATGATATTATATAAAAGAGCAGATATGAAGAAAAAATGTCCTAACGGCAGCTCGTTGCTACTTGAAGGCACAAAAAAATTCAAAGTAGAATTTCTCTACTTTGCAGTGGATAAACTAGTCCAAGAACTAGAAAAAGAAAAGCGCCGTGAGTCCTACAGTTATTTACGGATCTTTTTGGATTTATATATACCTATTATTACAAAAATTGGAAGAGAATAATTAGTAAAAAGCGCCAAAAAATTAGTATCAACCTATGAAGAAGACCTCGACTTGACGTTTGCTGACGAAATCATAATATACATATCGCGATTATTTAGTATCCCAGATTTTAAAAAATCTGTGACAAACGATAAAGACAAAGATTCTATAGATAACCCTAAAGATGCTGATTATGTATTTAGCGCTAAAGAAATGTTAGAGATTATAATAAGAAATTATATAGTTTCCGTGTTTCCAAATACCTATGTAGCATTAAGAATCTATTTAACTATTCCCATTGCAAACTACGAATCTGAAAGATCATTTTCAAAATTAAGTTTTATAAAAAATAGGTTAAAATCGACAATGGGAGAAGGCAGATTAGTAGTCTTATCGTTATGCTCGATTGAAAGTAAAGTGTTGCGGGATATTAATTTTGACACTTATAAAAGCATTTGTTAAAAAAAACAACGTAAAAAAGCTTTGTAAACTATTATTTTTATTGGTTCTTTTGTATAAGAATAAGAATGTTCCCTTTTTTTAAATTAAACAAACTGTTTTTATGTGTTTATACCTGATGTTTTATTTTGTTTATGCTTGTTGGTATTTTTGTTCAGTTTAAGTTGAACAAAAAATGAGGGCCCCACAAGTACAGTTAGCACCCGGCCCCACGAAGCTTAAATCCGGCCCTGATTATTGGTACCCTTAAAACTAATCGAAGCGGACGTTTTTTGATTAATATTTGGTTCTAGATTATAGTGCAAGGGTTCAAGGAGTTTTGGAAATTGTTCAGGAAAGACTGACGATTGCTGTTTATCTAGATCTTCTTCGAGTCACCAATTTGATAGTAAAACGTTTTACTATCAAATTGGTGCTGACAGTTCGGATATGTACAGGTATCCAATGTGCGTGTTCGAGAAAACGTGTTGTCATATTCTACAGTATGAATATACAGGCTTAAAGATCTTTTTATTGACCCTTAATAAAGTTTTAGTATAAAACGAAACGTTGGGAGAAATACAATTGTGTCATTTCATTGCCTGCCCTCATTCCCGCTATACTTATTCGAATCTACTAGTAAGGGCGCTATACTTACTTAACTAAAGTACAAAGTTATTTAGATTGCAATATTGGCTAATTATTTTTATATTTATAATATCATATTAGATAAGTAGGTATATCTACTAATTTTGTTCTATTTAAGAAAACGGCCATTTAGACAATATATTACATTCTTAACTTATTTTTAGTTTTCAGAAAACGAGAAAATGGTCTAAAATCAAAAGGATCTTTCCTGGCCAGCTTTTTAAGTAGCCATTTCAGGTGAGTTCCTATTATTTTTTTTTTATTTGGCTTAAACTATTAAACCATTATGATTACTAAAGAGCGGATATTAAGTAGTGAAAGGACCTTTGAACCAGAGTTCGCATAAGAACTAAATGAAAAATATTTTTTATTATTATTAAAGACTGCTCCTAATTTAATGCCAATAATAAAAAGCGATATCTCAAAAACGGTAACTCGCAGAAAGCTGAAATTTTGGAGACATTTTTTTGTTGGATTGCATAAAGGTAACTTTGACTGTGACATTGACAAACATAATTTACTCACAATTTGTGATTAGGCATTAGGCTCGGTTAGCTTTTGTGCAAGTCGTGTATAGGTAACTTTGTATAAGTTTGTACAAGATTTTACAAGTTTGCACACGTTTGATCATATCTGTATAAACTTGTACAAACCTGTAAACGTGCGTAGAAACCTGTTCAGACTTGTACAAATGGGTACAGCCTTGTATAAACTTCTACAAACTTGTATAAACTGATATATGCTTGCTCAAACTTGTACACACTTGTACATACTTGTTGTTATGTGTTTAAGTGCGTACAAATTTTTCCAAACTTCCACAAAACTTATTTAACAGCTATCCGAGCCACTTTAATTATAATTAAATTCTGTTTGTTCGGGTTGTCAATCAGTCAAAGTTGCCTGATTAGTTAATTATTTGTAAAGACCTTTGTGCAATGCAACATTATTGTTTTTGAAATTTCAGCTTTCTGGGCTGTACCGTTTTTATAAGATTTCACTCTTTATTATTGGTATTACATTTAGGGGCTTCTTCCCGCCAGGTAGGGTTGCCAGATTTCAGAAAACAAGAAGCGGTAGGTGCCGATATAATTTTTGCGCTTTCGCCATAGGTACCTATCATAAAAATAATTATTGTTTAAAATTGGCATATATTTTTTGTTCCATTAATAAGTAGGATTTTGTTTTGTAACACTAATTTTAAGTCTATTTTTTTTCCAAGATAGACATGTAATTATTTTTCGGACTTTAATATGTAGATATCTTTCTGAGCTAGAAGTATAAAAAAAATGAAAAACGGGAGTTTTAATATGTTAGTCGGGAGGCGGGAGATTTATTCAAAAATCGGGAGCCTCCTGCCTAAATCGAGAGGGTTGGCAACCCTACCGCCAGGGCAGAAATGGAGCGCCGTCAATGTATATATTTGTCTTTTGTGGTAAGTAATAATTGCCTGTAAAATTTTAGTCCCTTTTAAATAATAATTAATAATATTTTTCATCACTACCTGATATGCGCACCCTAATGATTACTTTATACTTAATAATATATAGACTATAGAGGATGCGAGAAACATTTCACATCCACAAAAAGTTGACAACCTGTTAAAATTGAAGATATTTTCAAGAATAAGGTGCCTAATTTGCAGAAATTTGGAATACTTTTATAAGGAAAAGTTGTCTGTTTTATATTCTTTCTAGGTATAGACTACAAAATTTTGAGATTCTTTTTTTTTATTAAATTCAAACATATCTCAAGATTTTTAGTACCTATAGAAACCAATACATATACGCTGTAGAAAATTTAACAAAGGAATACATGAACCCACCAATGCTAATTTTCACGAACGTGTTATAAGTTTGTCAAACACTGAGTTTATAAAAGAAGAAATTAAGATAGGTACTAGAAAATGGTTCAAAATATAATCCAAATACTAACATAAAATGCACCATAGAAACATTAATAATGTGAGGTAGAAATATCACTTAACCAGATATTTGATTCAAATTTAACGGAAGAAAAAGTAAAAAAAGCCCTACAAAACACACCCATACTTATCTACCAGTGTCACCAGTAAAGTCCGCATCATATGGGATTTTTTTAAATTAATATTTATAGCTTTATTCAAAATTTGACTTTGGCATCAAGTTCTGCTTCGATCGAGATGAAAATTAAGCAAAAAAATAGTAGTCACGTGATTCGCATTATCTGTCAAATTTTAATTTTTTTCAAAAAATAATTCAAAAATGAGGTTATTTCTGAAAATAACGAAAAAAGTTATAGGAAAAAGTTTTTTTAAATGCAGTTTCTAGCCCACATGCAAAATTTCAGCTGGATAAGATAATTTTGACTTTTTAATAAATACGTATTTTTGAAAACGTAGATTGTGTCTGAAAGTAAAAAAATAAAAAAAATAAAAAAGGGGTCTTAAATTAAATCGTTGAAAATAGATAAACTTTACGTTAAGTTAAGCTAAAATTTATTTTCCACTTAATAAACACTTTACTGATGACACTGTGTTCTTTTTTGTCTTAATATTAAGGTACAGGGTGGCCTTTTAGTGTGGCAAAGTACAATAGCTCCGTTACTATTTCAAATACATTAAAAATGTTGATACAAAAGTTGAAGGGCAGTTAGTGACTTATAACGTAAAATTATTTTTAACTCTATAGGGTGGCTCAAAAAAGCGGAACAATAAAAAATGTACTTTTTTTAAATGGAACACCCTGTATATTTTTTCATTTTTAAATTCTAGATAAAATTATAATTATTTTTTATTAAATACATTATTAGTCTATACTTTATAGTTTCCGAGATATTGACTCTTGAAAAGTGACATTTTTGAACTTTGACAGCTTCTAACTTTCTAACAGTACGTCTTAGAGCAAAACGGCTTACATGTCTCTATCTTCAATTTTTATTATCTTCCCAAAAAAATCAACTTCCGGTTAAACCGGATGTTACTCGAAAGCAGGAAATATAGTTGTTCCGGTTTAACTGGAAGTTGATTTTTTTGGGAAGATAATAAAAATTGAAGATAGGGACATGTAAGCCGTTTTGCTCTAAGACGTACTGTTAGAAAGTTAGAAGCTGTCAAAGTTCAAAAATGTCACTTTTCAAGAGTCAATATCTCGGAAACTATAAAGTATAGACTAATAATGTATTTGATAAAAAATAATTGTAATTTTATGTGGAATTTAAAAATGTAAAAATATACAGGGTGTTCCATTTGAAAAAAGTACATTTTTTCTTGTTCCGCTTTTTTGAGCCACCCTATAGAGTTAAAAATAATTTTACGTTATAAGTCACTTACTGCCCTTCAACTTTTGTATTAATATTTTTAATGTATTTGAAATAGTAACGGAGCTATTGTACTTTGCCACACTAAAGGGCCACCCTGTATATTACTTTCAGACACAAACTTCAAAAATACTTATTTTATGAAGTTATCTTATACAGGGTCAAAAACAAATGAACTTTGCATCACATGCGACCAAATTTTAATAGCCCAATTTTGATTTTGTAGAAAAACACACATTTAATATGACGCTTATTTAAAGAAAATGTATCTGAAATAAAGCATTGTTAAAACTAAGAAGTTTTATGTAGGTTGCGTTGAGTCTTATTTTGCAACAGTGGTGCAATTTACAAAATACATATAGGTATAGGTAAAAAATCAAAATTATCCTATGCAGCTGAAATTTTGCATGTGGGCTAGAAACTGCATTTAATAAATATTTTTCTAATAACTTTTTTCGATATTTTCAGAAATAACTCCACTTTTGAATAATTTTTTGAAAAAAATTTAAATTTGACAGATAATGCGAATCACGTGACTACTATTTTTTTTGCTTAATTTTCATCTCGATCGAAGCAGAACTGGATGCCAAAGTCAAATTTCGAATAAAGATACCTATTAATAAAAAAAAATCCCATATGATGCGGACTGGTGATACTGTATACACAACCACACAGAAAAATCACTAAGAAAAAGGATCCAATAAAAAAAATGATAACGATTTAATAATGAAAAAGGTAACTCAATTATTGTTATTTTGGACAAAGGAAAATATCAAGACAAAATAAACACTTTTTTAGAAAAAGAAGACCCCATACTACTTAAACAAGATCCCACCTCAAAAATACAAAAAATATAAAAACAAATTTATTTTCAATCGTTTATAACTTGCCTAATGGAGACAAATCTTTCAAATTTAATTTTCTAAATTATGTTTTCGAAGATTGGTAATATTTTATCTATATTATACCCTTTTCGCCGCTCCTGGCGTCCGCCATTAAACCAAGGGCGGAGTTGACATGTTTATCTGATTCAGGCAAGGCAAGCCAGGCCAGCCAGTTTATCAGACACGTTTTTGGTTTCAGAGTCATTTAACTGTCAAGCCGCCATCATTAAGTCCGGTATCTAATGTGTTCTTCGTTTAGGCGGGCCGGGTACATTTTTTTCTTAACTCACGTCTGGATTCCTTCGAACTGAAACATTTTAATTAATGACTGGTAAAGCTAGGGGGGCTACGGTACTAATTATAGGTAGTATTTTTATGTTTTTTTATACCTATTATGCAAAGGTATACAGTGTCACCAGTAAAGTCCGCATCATATGGAATTTTTTTTTATTAATAGCTTTATTCGAAATTTGACTTTGGCATCAAGATCTGATGGCTTCAATCGAGATGAAAATTAAGCAAAAAAATAGTAGTCACGTAATTTGCATTATCTGTCAAATTTTAATTTTTTTCCAAAAAATAATTCAAAAGTGGGGTTATTTCTAATAATATCGAAAAAATGTATTAGAAAAAGTTTTTTAAAATGCAGTTTCTAGCCCACATGCAAAAATTTCAGCTGCATAAGATAATTTTGCTTTTTACCTATATTTTATTAATTGAACCACTTTTGCAAAATAAGACTCGACGCAATCTACATATCGACTCATTCAACGAAAACTGCAGTAAGTCAGTTTAGGCTAAATTGAGAAAAATCCATTTTAATGTAAGTTTAAGGTTATCAGTTATTCATAACGCATCTTACATCAAACGCATAATAACCAAAATTATTTTATGAATTAAAGGGCAGAATAGAAAGTGGATTATTACTAAAAGATATATTTTTTCTTAAGTTTTCCCCATTATGTAATGATATACTACAGTTTTCGTTGGAAATATTTAACAAAAAAATAAGATACGATAGTTTTCGCTTAATATTTAATTACAAAATAATAAAAGGTAGGTACATTAATAATGTTTCTTAATCTGAGTCACTGTTGGTAACTTCAGTATCTTCTTCCATTACTAGGGTTTTACCTTTTTTGGACACTGGCCCCTCTTTTGATTTCAATGAAAAATAAAAGTTATGATACACCGGGGGTATAGCGGGCTCATTGCCTCCGCAAAATTCTAACAATCCTTTCAATTACTTTTGAGTCGATAGACAGCGGTCGTTATAAAGTCTAGGTAGGGGCTAACGATATACCTGAAGTTGACTACGTCTAGCTTTCTTCAAATTTAAAACTCTCGGGTTTTCTTCAAACTCATATTTGAAGAAAACAAGATTAGGGGAGTCGTGTGACCAAGACAATTCTCGAATTTTACTTATTCTTACCTGCTCACCGTTTTCATCGGTTTTCCAATTTTGATTATTAACCATATTGGAAAAACTAAAAAAATCTCCCTGGGACATTTCTTTTACATTATAAGGTTTACCTGTTACTTTCGCCATTCTAATTAGGGTAATCCATTGACCGGGGTGTAGATTGCACTTTCTCGTTTTTTTGCATTCTCGATTACAGCATGCATGATGTTCCCCTCATTTTGAGTCTGCCCTTTTTCTAAGAATCGATGTGTTATCTTCAATTCAAGAACATTGGCAGCATACGCAAACATGGCGAAAATAAAACGGTTCCTGTTTTGCCCCCCACAGTTGTCAGAATACAGGTTAACAGTTTTCACACCTTTCTCTTTTTGTTTTTTTAAAAACTCCAACACGCAGCTACCTATTTAGCTTGGACCTCGTTTCGCCACTTCTTCGTGCCAAACATAGCAATAGCCATCATTGTTGCCCATATCATAAACAGTAAAATTATAGGTTGCAATTTTACTTTTATAAAAAAAACGAACTTACTTCTGACTGCGGTGTAACCAATACATACAGTTTTATCTTCAATGGCCGAATCTTTGTCTTGCATGATCTTTTAAATGTCGAGCTGTTCCTTTATCGGCTAAGTGTTTACTGTATTTTTCCTGCAAGCTAGATTTTGCATCCACATCGGCATCTTTGTAAACAGTATAAGTATAGAAGACACTGATCTTTTTTCGGCTTAAAAAAGAATATGTTGAATTCTGAATTTAAAACTTCATGATATATACTGCCTCTCAGTGGCAAAATTTTGTTCAGAAGTTGTTTTTTTTGGTTGCCTATATTATACTTTGGAGTTACGATAGTTTTCTAGGCGAAAATTCTGTACTTGGTGATAATGAAAACAGTATTAACTCGATTCGGCTAAAAAGTGAGTTACTACAGTCTTCGTTGTAGGAGTCGATATAAAACCTGTCATAATACTATGGCTATGTCATAATAACGTTAACGTTCAGACACAAACTACTTTTCAAAAATACTTATTTTATGAAGTTACCTTCAAGGTCAAAAACAAATAAACTTTGCATCACATGCGACCAAATTTTCATAGCCCAATTTTGATTTTGGACATAAACACACATTTAATATGGCGCTACTAATGCCTTGTCAAAACTGACAGGTTTTATATTATTATGTAGATTGCGTTGAGTCTTATTTTGCAAAAGTGGTGCAATTTACAAAATATATGTAAAAAATCAAAATTATCTTATGCAGCTGAAATTTTGCATGTTGGCTAAAAACTGCATTAAAAAAAACTTTTTTCAATCACTTTTTTCGATATTTTCAGAAATTAGCCCATTTTTGAAATATTTTTAACTTATCACTTTCTTTGGACAACCTAGCAAAGTCATTGGCAATTTTATTAACAAACTTGATATAAATTTGTGTTAGAAAACTAATAACTCTAAGTAAATTTATCAAAAACAATAAAACTAAAAGCGATAAAAACAAAAAATCAGGCGTCAATGAATTAAAATGCAAAGATTGTCCTAAAACATACATTGGTCAAACGGGTAGACATTTTAACAAAAGAATACAGGAACAGTTTTTCAAATAAACAAAACAGGCTGAAACTATGCTAACCATTTACTTGATTATCAACATAATTTCGATCCTTCCTTGAAATTCTTACATACAGAAAACAAAGGCTTAAAACTAAATTTGTTAGAATCTATGAAAATAAATAAACTTAAAAATACGGACCTGTTACTTAATAACCAATCAGATTTAAATAATTCACCTTTGTTAAATTTATTCTGTTGACCATATACTTAAGATTTCGTAAATTACCCATATTATACCTTACTTAATTTTTAAACCCTCTGTTGGATTTTCCCGCTATTGTAACCCTTCCATTGTTTTATTTACAACTTTAATAATTTTATTTTATTTTCACCTTTTATTAAATCATTGTCATCTGACGAAGCTATAGTGTTAGCGAAATATGTCATTTTCTTGTTAATATCCTAGTGGAAATTTACAAGTTCAACTTTGTTTTACTGTATCCCATAATACTATACTAAAAATGCCTGTTGTACATTTTGTACGCCTTGTGGAGAAATTTCTCGTTTTACTCGTCAAATTAACTCCTTAAGCGTATCTATCTAGGTGCACGATGGCTAATTTTTGCTTAGCCCCACAAAAAGGTCCAGTGAGTTAAGATCGGGCGATCTGTGTGACCACTCTATTGACTCCCGTCTACCCATTCATCGCACCGGGAAAATTGTATTTAAGTACTTCCTTACATGAGCAGCATAATGCGGGGAGGGGAGCACCATCCCGTTGAAATCATGAGTTTAAACTTGGTAAATCAGGATCATTATCATCTGAAAATACAGTGGCAAGAGCTGGAACCAGATCAATTCAAAGGAAACTTAGATATCCTTGCTCCAAAGAGAAATGGCCCGATTACCCTATTTTTATACCCGCACAGCCCTTTCATTATACTGGGTGAGCTATAAACCAGTGAGGATTTTCCTTTATATGCCTAGTATCTGTAGTTTTGTCCATTATCCTGGTCATTTAAAGAAAAAGTAGCTTTATCTGACAAACAAATTGTTTGGATGATTCGTGCCTATACGTAGGTATACCTGTTAACTCAATTATTATTTTATAAAATTGCTCTCGCTTATCAGAATCATAGTCCAATAACCCTTGTTCAATTACTGGTTTGTGAGGATACTGGGGATGAAACTGAAATTTAGTTTATTAATCTAAACTCGACTCCACAGATAGGCTTAAGGAGTTCATTCGACGAGTAATACGAGAAATTTTTCCACAGGTAGTACAAAATGTACAATAGGCTTTTTTTTGATCGATTGATCTACTGCTGAACAGTTGGTGGAAGACATTGTTAACGTCTTTTCATACTTTGTAGTTGGTCTATTTTATTTTAGAAGTTAATATTTCGTAAATGGTTGAAAATAGGTATAGAGCATGATTTATAAAAAAGGTTTAGAATTTATTGTAGAATGTAAAGATGCAAAAATGTACAATATATATCGTTAAAAAAAATTAAAATTGATACACATATTATATTATCCGGGTCCGTGCGATTCTGGATTAAGTATGAGGCGATTTATATAACAAGTTGATCAGTTTCTTTAGATCAGAAGGCTATATCTTGTTTAAAAAAAAGGATGACAGTGAAATTTTTATTGGTCGGTCTACATTAATTATGATTATTAAAATTTTATTAATCTCTACCAGTAGAGAGTATCTTATTTCTTTCCCATTTAAATTACACTAGCCGTCAATTATAGGTACCTACCTACTATTTCTTTAAATTTAAGCTATGATAGTTAAGCCTTAAAATAGTATACCTACCTACCTACCTACATTTTATCGGCGAGCCCTAGAAGAAAAATGCCTAATTCCTTTTGCATTAATATAGGTTCATCTGAATGATATAAATTTTTATTGTGGGAGTTGTTCTGATTTACTTTAATGTCTTCTTGTGTTTGACCAAAGTAGCTAGAAATAAGAAATAAAAGTGACAAAGAACCTTAAAATTTAAATCCTGGGAATCCAAATGCTATTTTTAATGAAAAGTCTGATGCATACATTTAAAAAATATTTTAAAATAAAATAATTTCATCGGGTATGAAATAAATTGCAAATAAATGCCGGAATATTTTTTAATTTTTAATTTTAATTACACTTTCTTTCTTAGACGATGCAATAATTGTATGTAAAAATATTTAAAAAAGCATGTGTGAAAATGCCCTGTGTCTTCCAAGCTATTTAACATGTAAATAATTAGTAAAGGATATACTCTGTTGGTTCTCAACAGATGTTTTAAATTATAAATTTTAATATGTTAACTAAAATATTACCTCTTCCAAAAAAGCGTAGAGCTAGCTACGTTGCAAAACCGAATATTTGAAGGCCAATGTCCACCAGCAGCTAGTTCTTGTTGTGTTCTTGTTGTTATACCTGTATATGGAATTTTCAAGATTGATTTCGGAAAAACCGTAGGGATGATCTGGCCAGAATTAGGTCGCTATACTAAGGAAACTGATCTAATACAACAGGTTTGCTAAGACATAGTTTGTGTTGATAGCTTATTTTTTATGAACTCATATGAAATAAATTGCTAGTGTATCAAACCCGCTTTAGTGTTATATCAATTCCAGGTTTGCTAGAACAGTGTTTTTATTGGTAGTAATCAGTTCCAATAGCAACACAGTCTTGTTGAAAAATTAACTACTTTTAATACAGCAAATTTATTAAGAAATAAGTTGTATCTTTTCAATGCGACGCATTCTATTCGCATTAAAGCGCTGTATCTACAATTAAGAAAGCAGAACAGTGTCCCCAAAAACGAATTGTATCCGTAAGAACCTAAAATCCACAAGACGTTGGTGGGGGATCGTAGCGATCGGTAATCGCCGCCCGCCGTAGTACTAGTTTTAACGTATCTTCTAGCTGTCCTGTCTGAATTTGAATTTTATTGATCGTACCAATGCCTGTTTCAATAAATTTATTTTTACTTTGTAGTTAAGTTTTTTTAAACTTTGCATGTCAGATAAAGCAAAGAAGATTCTTATTTTGCACAATCCATCAATAATATTGGACTTTATAATCTATGGACGAATTTTACCATCTCAGGAAACCATGTTGCATAATAGATAATCATACGCAATGTTAAACGGCAAGAACAATATCACACTAGAAGCTATTTAAATTTTTGAGTATTTTACGGTAGGTACTGATTTTTAGTGGTAAGTTTAATATGCTTTACTAAACTAACCGTAGCAAGCAAATACTATTACGACTGCCAGTCGGAACTAATACAGTATATAAAACCAGATTATACCCCCAACGGAATTTGATAATTACTGTGAGTATTCAGAGAAATAATGCCTATAAACCATTCTATGGTAGCATTAACTCCTCTTTCCTATTGGATAAATTACCGTGATATTATCACTACACAACGGTCTTAGCAATTTTCGTTGTCTTAGGTACAGCAGGAAAGCGCGTTGCTGACATGTAGTATTAAACAGTTGTATAAAGAGTCTGTCTTCCTTATAAAAGGAATAGAATTGAAGGTTTTTGTCTCAGTATAATAGGGTAAATATGGGTAAGATGCCGCAGTGGGAGAGATGCCGCGGTGTACATTTCGCAACACAGCCACTTTGTAAAACGACTCTTGTGCTGACATTACGATTAGTTGATGGTTAACCTTGACAAAAGTCTATCACACCGGTAGAAAATTACGATTTTTCTAAGAAATATTTCAAGTGTTTGTTTGAATAACGTTAAAGTAAGTTACAAAATATATACAGTGTTTTTATATACCTAATTAAAATATTACGTTGGTTTGCGCTCTACTTGTGGGAGATTTAGGGAAAGTAAGGTTATGTTACCACAGGTTTTTAATTTCTGGGATTATAAGTATCAGAAAAAAATGTACTGCGGCATCTCTCCCATACATTTAGGATAGACGCCGCAAGAAATTGTGGTAGAGATGACGCATTAATAAATGCAAACATAAACAAAAAAAGATTTATCATCGTCTTCTGAGTCTGAGGAAGAAATGTCAATTTGTTCTTCAACTGACGAGGCCAGCGATATTAACGCAAATGAATGTGTCGAGTGTTTTGAACAATACTTTTTAACCAAATCAAGTGCTGATTGGATTCAGTGTGTTCGATGTGGATATTGGCTACATGAGACCTGCTCAGTATACAAAACCACTTGTAATCGATGTGGAAGGCATTTAGCAAAAGCCGAACAGGTTAAAAGAAAGGTATAACGTTATTTTTCATAAGCCATCTCTCCCATGTACCATGCGGCGACTCACCCACGTTGTGTGGGAGAAATTACCAAATACAAGGGTTTAGAAAACATATTAGGCTTCAATACTGTTTTGTAAAATCACTTTTGTTACAAATTTATTTTGAAGTAAACGTCCTAAGAGTATACCTGTATTTTTATTTCCATGTTATCTCGATAGGTATAGAAGTTATGACAATCTTAAAAAATATGCGGCATCTCTCCCACATTTACCCTAATGAAAAAAGTATAATAACAAAATTATTTAATACTGATTTGATTTTTATACCTATTTGGGTTTGTAATACTTCTACGGATTCACGATACATGGTGTTCGAAACGGTATGGTCAATAATCAGGAATTAGGTAGATTCGAGCGAAACAAGGTTATAGAACTTTACCTATATAATATTGTGTCCTGTGTCCCCTCATCACCGATCTACAACCTCCTGAAGGGGCTACTCTGAAGATGGTTTTTCCTGAATATTTTCGAAAGTATCAACGATAAAAATCTGATATTTGAGTTTTGGTAAACTTGTGTGCTGAGTCGATCTATTTTCTAAAAATACCGGAATTTAAAAAATTGCTTCCAAAGGAGAGGAGTAAAAATAGGCATAACTTATTTGTAAAATTGAGTTTTGTACCTTTTTTTTCTAAGCTGTAAAAATTCAATACATTTTACGAAAAAAGGTATTCTTAGTTAGATACGATTAAATATTCATATATAAATCGATTTGAAAATTGCCTTGCATCAAAAAAAAAAGAAAATCATAATATTAAAAAAACAATACTTTATTTAAAGTCCGTTTTTTTAAAGGTAATTCCATTTTATGTATTGAAATTTGGGATTGTCTTCATAAAGAAATTAATTACAATTATTTAGGCGCCTTTAAAAAATTAACGAAATAAAAATAATAATTTTTTATACAACTTATAAATTAAAAACTAAATATTCTATTAACTTATTCTAGTAAATAAAATAAAGTGGAAAAAATAGTAATGGGGGTTAATTATGAAATGTACTTGTGTGTGTGTGAACGTGTTATTAACACTGACTAGGTGTGATACGTCGTTGAATTTGGAATGAGGAAGAGAATTTAAAAATAATAAAATAAAATTTTCGGACTATTTAAAGGTTGTGAGAAAACGAAACATCGGATTTAACATCTAATTACATCAACTTGTAAATGAGAAAAATGGCAATGAGAATATAACCTTTATTTTTACACATGTCTTCAAATAGAGTCAGAAAAAAATAAAAACTAAATCGGGTCAAATTCGGTTCTACCCAAATATTTCGGATTCGGAACTTTTTAAATTTAAAAACACATCATTGCAGAATTTACTAGGGCGCAACATTTTTCTAATTTAACCATCTCTGCAGTGGCGTAGCTAGCATGGGTGACACCCGGGGCGGAATTCGTGGTGTCACCCCAAAAATGAAAACTGATTCTTATTTTTTTCTAATTAAAATATAAATGAGTAAACAAAAATATGTAAGTACCTTAAAAGCTCTTTTTTCTAGATTTAACAGCTGCAAACTCACTAATTACGTCCTCAAAATTTATTTTTTGCGTTGCCTCGTGTTCTATTGTTAACATGCTTAGACTGTTGAGTCTTCTTTCGCTCATTGTAGCCCTCAAATAGTTTTTTATTAATTTGAGTTTGCTGAAACTTCTACCGATACGCAAATTGTTACAAATAGTTTGAGAGCGACCACAAGATTTGGCACAGATTCTATAAAATCCCATTGCACAATAAACTTTAAAAAGTCTAGAGACAACCAATTAGACACTGATATATTGGCCGCTTGAATATGTCGGCGGAGTCTTGGTATCTCCAAGAGGAGTTCGGCTTCCGATACTTCATCGTCATAAAAATTACAAAATTTTGATACAGCCAATTTCAATTCATCAGTATTTGCAGAAAGCAAAGTATTTGGCTGTACAACCTCAAACAATGAAGCTACTTCTCGAACAGACTGCAATCTTGTTTGAAGTTCTACGCTGAATCGATCAATGCATTCAAACATATCTTTTTGCACTTCAGCTCTCAGGGTGAGTCCTGCATCGGTGGCCAACTCACCGGCCACTCGTTTTTTACGACGAATTCGTCTTTCGATTGGAATGTCGTACTTCTCCGATTTTTTTAAAGCAAAATCTATGGCGTTTTTTACAACTTTATTTCGTTGCTCCTCAGTATAAAGACGAAGAGCTTCTATTTTTATAACCAATTGATCAATACTCAACCCTTTACTTTGTAATGCAATCTGAGTACAATTTATTTCCTTCAGTACGTCATTCCAAAAGAAAAGATAGCATGTTGTTAAACTAAGACAATTATTTTGAATAATTTAATAACAAGAGAGATGATAGAAGTAAGAAGATTCTTAGATCTTAAAATATAAAAGCAATTTTTGTGTTTATTTTTATAAAATAAAATTGTGATTTGTAAAGTAAAATGAGCCGCATATAAGTAAATAACACATTTTGTATGTATGTTAATAACCACTGAATGATCTTAAAAAAAAAATAAAAGTTGCTTTACTCAGTGATTATTATTGTTGATAAAAATTGTCATAATTATGATTTGTGTATTTTTTTCATCACTGTCGGGTTATCGGGTGGGTCGGGTGTCACCCCTAAAAGGGTGACACCCGGGGCGTCCGCCCCCCCCGCCCCCCTCTAGCTACGCCACTGCATCTCTGTTAGTGTGTAGACTGCATTCTTAGGGTGATTCCTCATGCATACGTCATCCGGCGGTAGAACGATCCAAATTGCTCCTATTGGTGGAAATATTATAACGCCAAATATAACCCGAATAATTTTTAAAATTATCCGACGTCGGACAAAGTCATAATGATTTTAACTTTTTCCCATATCATGTTTTCTAGCGGACTTTTAGGTTTTTTGAGACTTATTACCAGTACTATATTTTCTTTGCTTATTACGATGAATACTATAAATGTATGTAAACTATAAATACGTAAACTGGTAAAAATAGCATATTGCTTCTGTATGACAGTTGGTAGAATGTAGTTTAAAATATTATATTTTATGTAATTTTCAGGTTTTATCTTTAAAAAGCTAAATTACACGCAATTTTTGATACTCTTTTTTTGACTAATAATCTTTATTTATTCACAAATTTTGGTACGATATTCGGACATTTATGTAAATTGCAAAATTTTGACGTATACGATTTTTAAAATTTCGGACATCGTACCGTCGGTAACGGATGCATGAGAACTCAACTTTATCCGTGATACCCGGTATAAGTTTTTTAAATAATTCAATATCCCAATCTTCTTTGCTTTGAAAAGTTTATTGCAGTCATGCAGTCTATCCATAAGTTGTTTATATTAATATTAAATCTTACATTTTATGTTCCTATAATAAATGATATAGGTCTCAATTATTTTAATAAAGATACCAGAAAATATTTTGATAATTTTGTCAGAAAAGTTTGACCAGTTTAATTTTTCAACAGTTATGTCCGTCAATCTGAGTTCCTTTAAGGTTGAATTCTCAGCGTCGCGTCGTTCAATTTATTGCCAACCTATAACCTATTTCGCTTTGTTTTTTCAAGTTTATTATTTTGTAAACTAACATTTAAATAAAATAAGTATCGTCGGCACATTACTTAGGTAATATCTGATTACAAAAATATCAATTTATTTTATTGCTAATTTTAGGAGAAAGAACAATGACATAATAATGTTAAAAAAAATCTTACCCGATATTTTTCGCTATACAATTCTCCTAAAATAAGGTAGAAAATTCCTTGATATTTATTAAATATGTTAATTATTACCTATAGAATATCAAGTCGATACTGATTTTCTCTAAATTTTGTGTAAAAGCTAGAAAACATAAACAAATCTATGCGAAATAGGTTATAGGTTGGCAAGCATGTTGATACTCCCACCTTAAAAGTTTGTTTAGTCCATTTACTTGTTCACCGATTCTAGGTGCTAAGACAACGATTGTTGAGTCATCAGCATTTAAAAATAATGGTCCGTAGTTTATGTGGTCTGAAAGGTCGTTAATATACAAAATGAACACGCTTCCCTGTGGTATACCCTAATTAATATTGTAATAATCAGAAAATGTTCCGTTAATTTTTGTGATTATTGGTTAAGACCAAACATTAATGGCGCATTCCCCATTTCATCTTCTTATGGATATCTCGTTGATTTTTGTTTTCTCCAAAGTGCGGCCAAATATCCATCTTTGGGTAACAATTACCTACACTGATAGAAAACTCTATTAGCCGTAGCTAGAAATCTAGTAGTAATAGCAAAAAATCTGCATTAAATAGGCGCAGAAAAAACAACTTTGTTGTAGCTACACTGTTAAAAGAAAAGAATCAAATTTAACTTTTTTTTTATGTCCCAGAAAGTCCACTACCGTTTTTTTTGTCAATTTAACTAAAACCGCTTCACTCAATCAGTAACTCCTAAAATATGTTATTACTATTTTGACATTAATCTGATTTTATTGTGCAGTAAAAATTACAACTTAATTAGTTAATTTGACACATTTTTTATGTTAGTATTAACTTATTTTAAAATTTTAACTAAAAAATATATTGATAATGATTATAAACTTTATCAAAGTTACTAGTATTTGATTCATTTGAACCGTAAAAGAATTGCATGTTAATTTTAGTTAGCTGTTATGTTAAAACGACTTCCAGAAAAGTTAGTTCTTAAAATCTGATTTTTACTAAACACAAAAGAGTTAAAATAACTATACATTTTAAGTTAAATTTGATTTATTTTAATTGATTATAACTTTTTTTGATTCTCACGTCCAGGATTTCTAACAGTGTAGAGGAAAGTCTCCTAATATGGGGTACTTTTTTTTTAAAACACTATAATAAAAAAAAGAATTGAATTTTAGAAACTATTTCCAAATTTTACGTTTCCTTGGACGCTTTTTAAGCATTTAATAAGAAGAAACAGGTTTTAAAAAAAAATGTTGAAGAAAATATGCAGCATTGAAAAAAAGTTTACCTACCCCATATTAGGGGCATATGGTATCCTAATAGGGGGATTACAAATTTAATACGTAAAATTTTAAAATATGTATCTAAAACTCTTTTAGGTTGGTATAAAAACTATTTATTTTTAAAATGGGAATATAAAAACTATATCTTATAAAAAACGACATTCTAACCTAACCAAAAAATGTTAGGTATTCTAACCTAACCAAAAAATTGATTTTCTAGCCTAACCAAAAAATGTAACTATTTTTGGTCCTAAAGAAGAATTTATAATGTCTTCAGGATTTCCATTCATTTTTACATATCTCTCTAAAGTCGTTTGGGGCACATTGTGAATTCGCGCACTCTTCATATAGCCCATTTCTCCATGCCGAACAGCTAAAATTGCGGAAATCATTTCTTCCTTACCCCAAACTTTTCGTTTTTTAGGCATCTAGCCTAAAGAAAATATTTTCGTATTACCTACACAAAAATAAAAAACAAAAATTTTAATTAAAATTATAATCCTAATATGGGGTACCCCAAATTAGGAATTGATTGGTACCCCATATTAGGAGCGAATTATATTATTGAGAGGGGCGACTTTTTGCAAAAAATGTGGTGTGTTTTAGAAAAACAAAACCATTTTCATAAACTACGCATGATGTTGTATAGAATTATATTAGTAAAACTTTTAAAGCTTACCTTTAAGTCTCCTTAATCGGGCCAAATCTATAGCTACCACTGAAAAAACTTTCAACACAGGACAAAATTATTATAACCTCAAACGCCAAAACCGAACATGTTGGCGTCAAAAAAATAATGGTCGCTTTCTGGTAAGTCATGTTTTAGTACGAAATAGACACAACAGATGTCGGAACTAGTACTGGCTCAAAAGTGAACTACCCCATATTAGGCGCTACCCCCATATTAGGAGACTTTCCTCTACTGATGGGTTTATTTTTTTGAAATGAGTTTTTAGCCTCAATATAGTCGCTTTTTAAATATTATTTTTTGCTGCTAAAAGACAACTCTATTGCCCCAAAAAAATATATGATGCCGTGGTAAAAAATATCTTTTATTTATAAAAAAATATGATTTTGTTATTAATTTGAGGTCATGTACTTAGTTAAAAAGGTATTGCTTTTTAATCCTAAAAATTATTTGCTAGCTATAAAAAAAATAATTATTATTATCGGTAGTCTACCTAGCTACTACTAAATTACCTTTTTCTTAGCTCCTATCCTTTTTTTTAGGATTGGCACTCAGTGACGTATTTTATTTAATTTTTTATTAGGTTTCTTTACTTTTCTTTAGCCAAAATAAATCTCAGTAGTGACAGTGACATTTTGAGCCAATTAGGGGAGATAGGGGCAGGTTGTTACATTTTTGTATTTATATTTTTTTTATAGGATAAGTGAATCTGATAAAGACTGTTTATTTATTTTATTACAGTACAAACATTAAACAGTTAAAATTAACACACAAATAGCATCTAAAACATACAAGTGGATACAGAAAAAAAAATCTTTTAATGCATATTGTAATAATGTGCCCCGCCTACGGGGTAGGTTGATACACTATGCGGGGTAAGTTGTTATATGTAAAGTTAAATGTAAAAGCATAAAAATACATTTTTTTCTTTAATCGCTATCAGACAAACAATGGATACACACATAATACCTAGTTATTATCTTGGCCACAAGACACATGGACCCATCTCTTGCATGATGTGCATTGGATCCACTGCTCATTATTTTTGGTAGTAGTATTTACCCTATATATTGTTACATGTAACAATGTTACCCATACGTATGTGTAACGACATGCCCATTTGACAAATTTCAGGTTATAATTTATTTTATGGAAGTAGATAAATCTAATTAAAACAATATATAGTTAAATATGTAGTATTTTATATGTACAATAAAGTGTATATAGGGTAAATACTCGATGACTTACCGTATTCAAAATATTGTCAGATCACTCGACTATCAAAAAATTTCTTTCGGTACCCTCAAACACATGCGTCTAACTAATTTGATTAATTTTGAAACGTGCACCTCTAAAGTCCGTTGGTGGATGGCGCGATATGTTCTGATGCGTATTTTAAACTTTTAAATATTTGAAGTGAACAAGAGTTATTATTAATCATTTTGTAACAGCCTGCCCCGTATAACAACCTGCCCCCTTCTCCCCTACCTAGGTATAGGTACCTAATTTTAAAGAATAAAAGGAATAATTAATATGGCCTTATTTTATATACAGTGTGACCAGTAAAGTCCGCATCATATGGGATTTTCTTTTATTAATAACTTTATATTCAAATATGACTTTAGCATCAAGTTCTGCTTCGACCGAGATGAAAATGAAGCAAAAAAATAGTAGTCACGTGATTCGCATTATCTGTCTTTGTCATTTTAATTATTTCCAAAAAATAATTCAAAAGTGAGGTTATTTCTGAAAGTATCGAAAAAAGGTCATTTTTAATGCAGTTTCTAGCCCACATGCAAAATTTTAGCTGCATGAGATAATTTTGATTTTTTACAAATATTTTGTAAATTACACTACTTTTGCAAAATAAGACTCAACGCAACCTAGATAAAACGTCTTAGTTTTGACAATGCTTTATTTCAGATACATTTTCTTTAAAGTAGCGCCATATTGTGTGTTTTTCTACAAAATCAAAATTGGGCTATTAAAATTTGGTCGCATTTGATGTAAAGTTTATTTGTTTTTGACCCTGTATAAGGTAACTTCATAAAATAAGTATTTTTGAAAACTTAGTTTCAGTGGCGTAGCGTGGTTGAAGGGGCGGAGGGGGCGGAAACTTCAAAGGTAAGGGCGTAGTTTTCTTTGGTAAAAGAGGTCGAAAAAAAACGCGCAAAATTTTTTGGGTGCATGAAGTTGCCTGATTTTTAAGTAGGAAAAATATAAAATACACAAGATCCTCAAGAAAATCACAAAAAAATTAATCAAGTAAAAAAAAGGTGCTTCGTTTTCATGGCTCATTATGGGTCCTGGGGGGGGGGGGGGGGTAATTACCCCCTTATCTACGCCCTTGTTGAAAGGGCTCCTCACTGCTAATACATAATTTCGTTTGTTTAGTATATTTTGGCCTGAGAAATAAAGTTTTTGTTTCGTCATGTCTAAAATGCTTACATGAAAACAGAATATGAACACGGCAAAGGGAATTTTGTTAAAACTCTATAAAATATTTTATGCATACTTATTACATAATAATATGAGCATATTCTCATTGGCGACAATAACACACTTTTAAAAAGAGTAAATCAGAGATTTTAAGAAAATTTTAATTGTTACAGCAAAATAACTGGAAGAATACAAATTATTGGTCGTGGCAAAATATTTTTATTATAAATTAAATCAAGTAGTAAAAATAAAATAGAACCTCGAAATAGGTAATAACCTAATTAAAACCTGGAACTGGGAACTACTGGGAAAGTGGGAAAGTGGGAAGGGGGCGCTGTTTGGGAAAGGGCTCAAAGAGCGAGGGGGCGGTCGCCCCCCTGGCCCCCTGCACGCTACGCCACTGCTTAGTTTGTGTCTGAAAGTAGTACATACACCTTAATATTAAGACAAAATAGAATATAGTGTCATCAGTAAAGTGTTCATTAAGTGAAAATAAATTTTAGTGGTGGGTAAAAATCAAAATTATCTTATGCAGCTAAAATTTTGCATATGGGCTAGAAACTGTATTTAAAAAAACTTTTTCTAATACCTTTTTTCGATATTTTCAGAAATAACCCTATTGAATTATTTTTTAGAAAAAATTAAAATTTGACAGATAATGCGAATCACTTGACTACTATTTTTTGCTTAATTTTTATCTATTTAAGCAGAACTTAATACCAAAGTCAAATTTCGAATAAAGCTATAATTAAAAAAATCCCATATGATGCGGAGTCGACTAGTCACACTGTATAATACTTTTTAATCTATAGGTATTTAGCCCTAGACTATCACCAGTGATGTTTATTTTGAGAAAATAAAGTAAAGAAATTATAATAAAAAATAAAATGGCGTAGAAGTTCTTACCACAAGAAACATATCAGTTGGAATAAGGCTTAATAAAGAACAAAAATTAACGACAATGTTTTTTTATATGAAAATATTTATTTTTTCAACCATAGATATAATATTATATAACCCAAAGGAATTAGCTTTTATTTATTATAAACTATGTTGATAACAACAAAGGATCAAGATCGTATATTAGTTACTTAATAGTTCAGATCAGGTGAAAAAGTGGTAGGATATCCCTGAGTTAAACTTTTTAATTTTTAAAAAAGCAGAAAAATTGTTATTTTACATATTACTTGTTCAATAATATGAAAGTTCTTCTTTCTTCTATACTAAGTTTGGAAAAATCTCGCCCTAATTAAAAGAAAATAAAGTAATGATGATTTTAAAATATTGTATACTATATAAAGGGCGAATCTCCAGTATTGTTATTTTCAGAGATGCCAAAGTATTTGTTAGATAAGGTCGAAATGTTTTACCGAACCATTCTTGTTTATCTTTGTTATTTACAACTTAACAACTACCCATGTTACGCAAACAAACAACACTGTCAAAGAGCTATGAGGGCAATTTAAATACTCACCCTTTTGCATAATTTTGGTCTCAGTGTGTCTAAATTCAACCTTTGAAAATAAAATAAACCATTGCCTGCCATAAAACTTGCTGCACGAGGATCTACAAAAGGGCCGCTTTAGGTACGCTTGGACTTTTTGCAAAATATTGCCCTGAATAAACCCTTTTACTTTCAAGGAATTTGAATATTTTTTGTGAGAGGTTTTAACTCAGTTTCCTTGAGCTAGAATAATAAAACACATATACGGGTGGTTTTCAGTATCTTTTAAGATCCTGACTTAATTTTGAAAAAAGATAAAAAATTCGGCTTTAGTTCAACTGACTTTTTCTTTTAGGTAACTGAGTGAAATATGCCAAAATGGTTAAGAAAGTGCTCGACTGTCATGAAAATAAAAGTTAAAAGGGTTGTATATAGAAAATAAAAAAATTTTTAACATGACCGTCCCATACTTTTTTTTTAAGTGCTAGCTTTGATTTAATGTCGGTTTCGACCTGTAATTTCATTTAATACACTTTATACTGCCATATTGTGAATTTAAGAAGCAGTAATAAGAATATAGTAATAAAAATAAAGTAATTAGGCGTAAGATAATGCCACCATAAGGCAAATTTATTAGTAATTTTTAGACCCCTCTATGATATTGTACCATGACCAATAAGATAAATTTAAAAAGTCCGAAAACAGATTTTTGGTTAGTGCAATATGGTAACTCTTTAATAAACTACCAAAATGTGCCAGATTTTACAAATTTGGAAGTAAGGAGGTACGAAAAAAGTATGCGACGGCAATGATTTGTTACGACGGTCATGTTTTTGTTGCGACGGTTATGTTTTTCATGCGACGGTCATGAGATCGACGGTCATGTGATTTCACTCATTTTTATTTACTTAAAATTAAGCCTATCCCCATGTTGAGAATTTTAGGTTATAATTTCCACCGGTAAATAACCAACAACAAAAAACCAAAGCGAGCAACTTTATAACTATATTATGTTGTTTTTCATCACTATAGACGGTCACGTTAATAGAAAAAATACGAAAAACTTAAACTCACCTATTTTATGTCAAAATACACGACAAGAACTGTAAATAATATCGCAAACTGAACTGCACAAGTAACTATCGCCATTTGCAATAATAAAATATTTTAATTTACACATTCAGTATCATCAAGCATCGAAAAAACAACCTAAAAATTCCTTCTACGGTCATGTGAAGAAAACGTCGGGACAGCGTTTAATAATTATTTTTAGCCCAAACATTAACAATAATGGCTATTCAGGACAATTTTATAACACAAAAAACCCAACATTTGTTAAATATCATTACTTTAGCAACTTAAAAGTTAAAATATATTTTTTGAAGTTCGCAACTATTGGATTTTGCTCCAGGGACATACGAGGCATGTAAAATAGGAGTTTCAAACCCCAAATTAAAATATAAATTCATAAGATATTGCACTTTTAGTATTAATAAATCGATAAAATATGCGTTTCTAGTCAAATATAAAAAAAATTATTGCTAAAAAAAAGGATTGAGTTTTAAGACCCCAGGGACATGGTATCTTAAAAGTTACTGAAAACCACCCATACAGGGTCCGGCACCTCACGTCCCATCTTTCATAGCTCATTTAGTAATTAAGTTAGGATTTCGATATTTTGCAGACCTTAGTTGTATTTTGGGGCACATTTCAGGGAAATATTTTTTTCATACAGGGTGTTCCAAAAAAGTGTGGCATCATTTTATTGATGTATTTTTTTAGATTACATGCCATATATATTCTTACTTATTTGGATGCCTCCTATAGGTACCTACATAACCCTAAAATTTTATTGAAATCAATTCAGTATTATAGGCAAAAAAAAATAAAAACTGAAAAATATCTGTTTTGCACCACTGGTTTTAAAAATTAATAAAAAATAAAAGTAATGTCTCGTTAATAAAATTACACGAAGGTACTTATTAAATAAAGTATAACTCTGGTTAACCAAGTTTGATTATTTACATTATTATTATACAGGGTGTCCAAAGTTTAGTGTCAAACTTTGCAAACTTTAAAGAAATTTATTTTTCTTATTTCAAATGGGAACCCCTGTATTTATGTCATTCGATGCAGAATTAAAAATCAAACATTTGTCCTAATTACAACCCTATCGCAATTTCTAACGCATCCAGACTTATATGCAGAAAATTATATTTTGCTGAGGATGTTTATCATTGTCTGAAAAGAACCGTGGCTGTGTTTAGGGAAACAGGTTCTATACAACACAAAAAAGGAGCAGGAAGACCATCTGTAAGAACAGAAGAACTTGTTGCAAACGTTCGTGAAATAATGCAAAATACGCCAACAAATTGTATAAGACGCATGTCCCAAGAAGTGGGAAGATCTTATGGAACATGCCGGACTATTCTTAAGAAGCAGCTAAATTTATTTCCTTATAAAGTGCAAGTATTCCAAGAAATACAAGCCGCAGATTTTGAAAGGCGCAGGAATTACTACCCAAAATTTATTGGAAACACATGATTTATTAGACCTAAGATTTTTTTTGGATAAAGCTTGGTTCTACCTCTCCGGTTATGTGAATTCTCAGAATACACGCATGTGGAGTAGTGAAAATTTCCATTTTTTTGTAGAGTCCACATTGCACCCTCAAAAAATTGGTGTCTGGTTAGCTGTTTTCCGAAGATAGACCAAAAGAATGTTAAAAAATTAAAAAACAGCCTAAAATTATTCATTAAAACTAATTATTTACGGTTTACTTAATAGGAAATTTAATAAGTTATTTTAAATTCTAATAAGCTGCGGCCATCTAATGGAGACTCCTCTGTCATAAATTTTGAACTTGGGGAATAATCTCACTCTTCTTTTGATTTATTCATTACTAGAGAAACTTGATAACTTCGATATACAAAACATCTCACTTTAGTTTTTACCCAGTTCTATTTCATCTTTCTGCTTTATACGATAAAAAAATGGCTATTCTGGCAAGAATTCTACTATGGGACATAGATTTAGGGTTTCTGTTTGTCGTGCAAGCATATTGATTTTGTCGCAGGCTATTTAGTTTGGACATTTTTGTACAGATGGCATTTGTAGCTAATATTTGTGTCTTTTGATGCTGACGACATAGTTTAGGAAGTCTGAATAATTATTTTGTAAAAATAAAAGTATTTTAATTTATTTACTGCAGACTGCAAGGACTAGTTGTGTAATTTCGCCAACACAATGGGCTGTTCGTTGTAAAGTCAGCTTTCTGAGAAAAAAATAGATTTTCTGGAATAACTTCTCTATATTACAAGGAATTTTGGGTTGTGCCGGTAGTAAGATAGTAGGTAACAAATCGAACAAAATGAAATTAATTCTAAATGTTAACAACAATAATAGTGGGAACAGGGACTCGCAGAAGTATCAGATGATTTTTTAATAAAGTTATTAAAAAGAGAAATACCTCTCCTTATCTCCAATTATTAGAAAAACAGCTGACGAATTACGTACGATCGATAATACAGGGTGCCCGAAATTGGCGCTGACAGTTGACAGTATATTGCGATCTCGAGAACTATAGCAAATAGAAAGATGGGAAAAGTTGTAAGCAATTATGTTAGCAGCCTTTGGTGCTTGCGGTTTGATACTGGTTCCCTTGGTTTTTGAGATATTTGGAATAAACTATAAATGTCGACCATTTTTTTTTCAATACATTGTTGATATTTTTTTCGGCACATCTGGATACATGCATGATGGCAGTGGCGGCTCGTGCCATTTTAGTGAAGTAGGGCCAGGTAAACCCTTAGCGCCGCAAGCAAAAAGAATTTGGATGCCACGCCCTTTTTTGTTAATAGTTCTTGCTTTTAAAGTAGGAAAAATAAGCAAAAAGGCACCTAATTTAATTTATGAATTTACAATCATATCTTGAATATACCTAAATACGATAACAAGTTGAAACACACAAGCAATGTCAGTGGTTTCATCTGCGATAACAGCGATAAACGGAGAGTCCTTTATTTCTTTTATGACTTCATCATGATACACATCTAACATACAGTCCAGAAGTTCATTTTGTAGGGGTTTTGATGTTCCTTTAAATACTTTCGATTTTTCAATATGATCTTTAAGAGTTTTGTCTAATTCTGAGCTGAAATTTATTAATTCACGAAATATGCCCCTATTTTCCGACGTCTCTTTTTCGTCATGACCTCTCAAAGCCGACTCAAATGCACCACAAAACCGAACGCAGTTTATAATTTGGTTTAATATGTATCTGTTTTTATCAATTTGTTCGTTTTTCTTCATTATTTCATTGTGATATGCAGAATTTAATTGAGTTTTAATGTTAATTTTACCAAGCATACTGAAATTAAATATATTGTTTAAATGTACCTTCGATTTTTCATGTGTCTTCATTTTGTCCCAGAAATGGACCAAATCATCTGTACCTTTTTGGGACCAAGTTTGCTTCCCACCAAATAAAACACACATAAAACAAAATAGTCTATTAGATTCATCACAACCGCACACCCAAGTATTTTTTCCATAAAGTTTCCTTTAAAAATCTAATAGTATTCATAACTTATGTATTTCTAAAATAAAAAGTTCGTTAACCCTACATTAAATCAGCCGCCGGCCGAACGAAAACAAATCGGGACGCGACGCGAACATCAGCTGTTTGAAACGTCTAACATCAAACGGTCAAACGAAGAGAGCCTGGCTACGTCGGTCGAGATTTTTGCCTGCTTGCATTCAAGGTCATTTTTCAACGTTTTTTATTGAGGTGATGGCGTTTCGTCACCTCCCGTGTGCCTCGTCGCGCTTGGCGCGGAAGCTACATTACCGTTTTACGCGTAATCGCTTCCTTTTAGATGGAAATTTGCACCCGACTGTGTTCCATTTTTAAATTATTTTGCTAATTGCTTTAAAAACGAGAATATTAATTTTAATAGGTTTTGGTAATTTGTAAAGGGCAGGACGCTAGACAGGAGGGCAGGTAGTGCCATGGCACTGTGGCTCTACCCCACGAGCCGCCACTGCATGATGGTACAATTAATATTACTAAATATATCCGAGTTCGTTGCTTAAGAACTTGGCGGGTTTCAAGGGATTAAATTCGTATAACTACCTAATTTTTGGCAAATCCCCATAAATAAAATTCTAATGGGGTAAGATCCGAGGACCTAGCGGGCCAGCGTTCGGTGCGTCCGGTAGATATTTACCTTTTCACAGAAAGTATCCGCTAAAAATGTTTGTTCTTGTCTGGAATTATGCGCGGGACAACCAGCTTGATGAAACTACACGTTATTAAATTGACCATTTGTTAAATAGTTATCACATTTTTACCCTAATTAGGAATAGTATAAAAATACCGTGCGACCAAAAATTATTTGCATCAAAGAGAGCCTTGCATCTAATGACGTAATGCTTATCAGTAGAGCTTAATACCTGAATTAACAATCAATCAGTTATTCCGTCATCTTTGACAGTCGTTAAAAGTAATTTGATTCATCGCTAATTTTTGCAATTTCTTGAACAATTCACACAATGGGCTTTACGGAACAGCACAAAACATTCATGGTTGAATCGTATTTTCGAAACGGGGTTAGAGTAAATGGTGAGTGGCAATACAATCCGGGTTTGTGCATGGACGATTTTCTCGAACATTTTTCTAACGTTGCTTTTATTGCTGGGGGTTTTTATCGTTGCTTGAAAAGAACCGTGGCTGTGTTTAGGAAAACAGTTTCTATACAACACAAAAAAGGAGCAGGAAGACCATCTGTAAGAACAGAAGAACTTGTTGGAAACGTTCGTGAAATAATGCAAAATACGCCAACAAATTGTATAAGACGCCTGTCCCAAGAAGTGGGAAGATCTTATGGAACACGCGGGCTATTCTTAAGATGCAGCTAAATTTATTTCCTTATAAAGTGCAAGTATTCTTACTTTGTTAATTTTGTAAATAACAAAAATAAATTTGTATTTGTCTACTTATTTTATTACTCATTAGTTTGGCATATCATGAATTTGACAAAATTTTAACCTATATTTGGTTAGATATATCGTCCCCATATCATTGTGATCTAAACCAATCCCTACGTTTTTTAATCCAAGCCCTCTTTGATGCAAATAATTTTTGCTCGCACGGTATATTGTTATTAAGTTAATTTTACTCTTAAGTAAAAGTGTGTGTGTCGGTGTGGCCAAATATGTTCGAATTTTCCCCAAAATGTTATTTTCAGTTATTTTGAGGTTATACATTTTTGATTTATTATGGTGTTTAGTATCATATTATTATTATTATCATGGGAAAATTAATTATTTTTCCATAAATAAAAAATCCCATATGGCGGTCATAAGAAAAAAGAAAATTGATAATGGTTCCAGGAAACCATAATGTTGTAACTAAATATGACCAAGTAGGCATGTTCTATGTAAAAAGTTCCTATAAAAATGTGTTTACAGATTTCAAAAATATTGGAAAATAACATAGTTACAAGCGATCTAAGGAAATATAACATTTTAGTTTATTATTCAAAATATCTCAAAAGCCACAAGAACCAGAATCGATTCGCAAGTACCAATAAACTGCTAACATAATTACCTAAAACTTTTCCGATTTAACCGTCTTTCCATCTCTTATAGATCGCAATACTTTCAACACCAATTTCGGGCACCCTGTATTTTATAATAATAGCGTTTTTACTTGTCAAGATGTCGATTCCATTAAGTTCTCATAATTACCTTTAATTTTTCCCACCATCAATATAATGCCGATGATAATAACGATGTTGTTATTCTCATTTCCCCATACTTTAAAAAGTATACCTATTTATAAAAATTATGCAAATTTTTTTAAGATATTTTTTTTTTGACAAAATTTAAACTTATTATTATCTAGACCAGGGTTTCCCAAACTATGGGTCGCGAGCGAATATTGGGCGGGCCACTACACACCAACCGACCATGCAGCGGATAGTTTTTCGAAGTTAAATGCACTCAATTTGTATTTGCAAGGTGCAAACGGATCAGACATTTTTGCAGTTTACGATCAAATTCGCGCGTTCATGAAAAAGCTTTTGCTGTGGAAGAGTTGTATTGAGGATGGGAAGTATGACTGTTTTAAAACACTTAAAACTTTTTATGTTGAACCAAAGATGAACGTAGTGTCTGCAATTTCCACCCATTTATCATTGTTAAAAAAAACTTTGACGTCTTTGTCGACTATTTCGGTGAGGAGATGAAAAAGCTCGGCTTGTTGAATTAGATTTGAAATCCATTTCTAGACCACCTACAAACTGGTATGTTAACAAAAGCAAGTGAAGAACTAAATGATTTATCAGAAGATTCGTCACTAAAAAATAGTTTCAATCGTAAGCAATTAACGAAATTCTGGCTCTCGGTTGCTGGTAACTATCCATGTCTGTTTGATGAAGCTATGAAAGTGATCCTCCCTTAAACTGCCTCATACCTATGTGAGGCCGGATTTTCTAATATGGTGAACAGTAAAACTAAATACTGAAATAAATTGGACTTATCAAACTCACTGCAATTAAAACTGACTTGAGTTAAAGTTGATGTCAAAACTGTAATGGCGAAACATAGAAAACAATTTCATCCTTCACATTGAAATAACTTTTTTGATATAGTTATTTAATTAAGTAATAAACATTTTTTTTAAACTTTGTTATTTGAAAAGTCCTTTATTCATATTGGTAACGGTTAAATTTCCTAGAGGTGGGTCCCGAGTTTGTAAACTTGTATTAGATGGGACGTAGCCCAGACAACTTTGGGAACCACTGATCTAGACGCGAATTCGTACCTTCGACTTTTCGAATGGACAAATATATCGATCGTCGGTGGTTCCACTGCTGGGATTAGCAAGCAGTTTTAAATAGCAGCCAGACTACGTACTTGTTGGAAGCTTTGTACGAAGAGCAAGTCGACGAAGGAAATGACGATGGGATACTTCAGTTTTGTTCACGAGTTCAACAAAAAGCTACGTAATTATAAAGCCAATATATTTATGTCCAGTGGTTTCGGCATTACCCATAAAATCAAAAAAGAAAGTGATGAAGTGCGTGAAGAACTGGCTTCAGAAGAAAAAACAGTTTTCCCATATTAACCTGAAACGGGGAGATTTAATTTTCAATTAACACGGAAGACGACGATAGGTACCTACGCTTCTATAAAATCTAATAAATACTTTCTACTCATCTGGCGATCATTCGTCATGTTTAAACAATTCGTTGGGGAATACAAACTAGTCAAAACTTGTTCCTCGAGTCTGTCTCGAATCTAGAAGTTAGATAGAATTTGATAGACGGCTTTGGAATTTTTTTTCTATTTTCTGCTTGGTTTAAATTAAATGCGCTGTCAAAATTAGGCAAAATTGGTGTATTTCGTCTTCAATTAAAGTTATTTTAACGTTTTGAACTTAAAATTTGTGCGAAATAAATTATCTATGAGACCTTAAGTTTCATTTTGACCAAAAAAACAGGATAATAGGTATATCCGATTTGTATTTGAATTTTCAATTTTAATTGGTACCGACCTTTCCAATTTTCTAACCTGTGACAATTTGTTGAAATGGTGCTTTGCCCAAAGCGAAAGATGAAAATAATTATATATTATTATGTGTCAAAATAAGGTAAAAATTGCTTTAGTCGTAAAAATTTTAATGACTTTTTAGCGGTTTCGTACTTTGAGTTTCCCTTTTATTGAAAATTGGAAACATCAACTTTCAAGTGTGAAGAAGTATGATAAGGAGGATTTATTTACAAAATAATTTATTGTTGTTCCTAGTATCTTAGTTGATGTCCTTTAATTTAAAAACGAAAGATACATTATTTTCTGTTATATTTTGACAATTTAAGCGATAAATTTCCTAATCACAGTACGCATGAATATGATACAACGAAAGCTATAGTATATACAGGGTGTCCCGCTTTTCATGAATACACCCTGATATCTCAGTTATTAATAATGCGATTTTCTTCAAATTTTGGTGGTGATTGTATGTTAGAAAAATGAAGTATTTTTTTTTTTTATTATTTTAGCAGTAACAAAATTATTTTTTAATTTGGTACTTTTTTTTTTAATAGGTTGTTAATTGCTAACTTTTTGGTTTTAATGTCCTGATCTTATTACGTTTCAAACGCCTCCATGTCATTTCGTTGAATTCAGTATCCTCGCAACTACTATGATTAAGTGTTTTTTTTTTCGAAATTTTGATAAGAAATCACTCCCCAAACTTTAAGAAAAGTGAATTTACGTTTAAAAAGAATTGTTGAAAAGTGTATTGTTTTAGAGGGTGGTTATGTTGAAAATACAGAAATCTAAAATAATATAATTTGTAATTTTGATATCACAGTTTCAAATAAAGGAGTTATTAAAACAGTGCCAAATTAAAAAATATTTTTTTTACTGCCAGAATCAGCTCTTGAGATTTTGAAAATATTAATTAAGGGGTTTTTTGGGATGCTAATTCTAAATCTGATAAAAAAAATTATTTAAAATAAGCCCTAATATACTTTTCTAAAAATATCAACCCTTTTTTATCCCCCAAGACCGCACGCCTATGATGCATAAAACTGTTCACTTTGCCAAATACTTCATTTTTGTAACATACAATCACCACCAAAATTTGAAGAAAATCGCATTATTAATAACTGAGATATCAGGGTCTATTCATGAAAAGCGGGACACACTGTATATAATATATATAATATATATACACACTGTATATAATATATATAGTATATATAAAAAGTATGTTATATACCTGACAATTAATGATAACTAATAATATAGTATCATAAAATATTAGATTGCCTTGGGTAGACTTCTTGATTTATAAAATACCTTCACCATGCTGTCACGAATCGTCCTTCTGTTTGGCCATTAAAATTACGAAACTCTATGTACATGAAAACCATAGAAACCTTTATTAATTATGGTAATTTGTAAAACTCTCTTATGAAAAACGTTTTTAGTCATAGAATGTCTGGAATCAATATAAAATAGGTAGTCGTTTAATATATGATTATAACTTACAATTATGTCTGTTTTCCGCCAATGCAATTCTAATTTACTGCAATAGGTAATTCAGTAAGTTTATTTATTTTTGTCTTAAAGTATCACAATAAAGGTGGGGCCGCTTTTTGGAGAAAAACGAAATATTGATAATAAAATGAAATGGTGAATGCATCACTAGTGTTTGCTCTTAAATTATATTGGCCATAAATACCCCTTAAATACCCATAAATACCCCATAAATTCCCATAAATACCCATAAACTCCCATAAATACCCATAAATTCCCATAAATTCCCATAAATACCCCTTAAATACCCATAAATACCCCTTAAATGACCATAAATACATTAATTTTCCATTAAATTCCCTACATTGTACACCAAAATTCCTAGGTGAAATCCCCCTCGCCTATATATGTATAAAACATATTATTGGCATTTCATTTTTCTACAAAAATAATATGCTTCTGCATAATTTAATAAAACTAATTAATTTTAAAATTCTAAATCATGAATTACAAAATAAATTGAGTAAGATTTTTAAGTTTCACAGCAACTGTTGACTAAGTTGATATTGGTTGCAAATACTTTGGTCTGCCATCGCTTTTGTGGATTCTCGACCATCGACTTGGATTTAAACGATTTACTTAAAACCCTGTAAACCCGTAAAAATTTTGTATCTTTAACTATGTACTATTAACGAACTCAAAGATACCTTTTTTTAAATAGCTGCAGGCGTTCGACTGTGACTAAATATCACCAGTCAAATTTAATTAACGAGGTATAAATTTAATATCACTGAATAGGTAAATATTCAAACGTTGTTTGCTTGGTTTTTAATTTATATACGGGTTTCAGTGAGAGAAAAAACTTCTTAGGAAGGCCAATTTTACTAGCATAAATCACTGTATATTTAAAAAAATTAAAGTTATTCAAATTAAATATCTATCAGCTAAAGTAATTCGTATTCGTAGCAGTGGCGGCAAAAAAAATAGTTTATTAATATATAAATACTTGGTTTGATGAAAAAAGTATTTACTTCTATACACTGAGGAAAATCACTCAATACAAGTATTTTTTTAAATATATGTGTATTACCACAAGAAAAAATCAATTTATCCCTAAAATATTTCGTTTAGTCGCAATCAAGGACGTTTTTTTGACAACAATATTGTTACGTGTGCTCAATGCTTTTTTATGGTAACAGAATATCATATAACCATAACAATATGTATCCAATAAAGTGTTTTTAAAAAGTATTTTTTTAATTTCTATAAGGTTATCTTATTACCACAAAAATAAAAATAAAAACTAACCAATCTTTTATACCTATCTAAAATATACCTTTTAGGAACTAAACAGTTGCTTTTTTAAAACATGGTGAAATCGTTTTGGTTCATTTTATTGCCATTTGCAGTGTTGTTAGTTTGTTTAGTGGTTGGTGGATTATAGTTTATAGTGGATATTTGATGCCCATTGATTTGCTACATTTTTTATATTTTAATAATTTCATATAGGGTGGTGTACTTTTAGTGCAACGTTATATAATAGGTGTTGTGGCGGTGAGTCCCCAAATTCAGGTAGGTACAATTATTTTACCAATAATTATATTTATTGCTTAATAAGTAACTCATGTTTATCACATTACTCTACTTAGGTACCTACAAAAAATCGTTGACTTAGGTGAGTCTTTAAATTTTGTTAGGTGAGAAATTAATTTTTTCAGAAATACAATACAAATTTAGGGGATAGAATCGGAAAACAATGAGTTTTTGAGATATTTCTTCCCCGTTTTAAATTTTGCAATGCAAAATCGCATTTGTTAGGTTTTCTGATACCTAATAATAAAAAAAATTGCCAAAAAGGGCCATGTTCCTAGCAGTTTGTTACTTTCAGATCAGTCAGATCCCCCGTTATTAAACAAAGTTTAACATACAATTTTTATCAAAAATACTGCCCTAATAAGTGCAGAACGGAAACTTAATGGCGGCCATGATCGGAATGAATTAAAAAATATAAGTAATAAATATAATTATTGGTAAAATAATTGTACCTACCTGAATTAGGTGACACACCGCCACAACACTTATTGTATAACGTTGCACTAAAAGTACACCACCCTATATAGAATTATTAAAATATAAAAATTTTATCAAATCAATAGCCAAAAACATCCACTAGATACTAATCCACCAACCACAGCCATTTTGGCGAAGGAGCTAAAAAAAGGAATTTAGTAGTAGCTAGGTGAACTAGCTACAATAAAAATAAAATTATTTTATAGCTGGCTGATTATTTTTAGGAGCAAAAACCGATACTTTTCTAACTACACGACCTCAATTAATCACTAAATCATTTTTGTTTTCCACTGCATTTTATATTTTTTATGGCAATAGAGTTGTCTTTTAATAGCAAAAGAATAATATTTAAAAAACGACCATGTAGAGGTTAAAAAGTCATTTCAAAAAAAAGAACCTTGTAGCGACAACAGAGTTGTTTTTTCGGCGCCTATTTAATGCAGATTTCTTGCTACTGCGAATGGATTTCTAGCTACGGCTAATAGAGTTTTCTTTCAGTGTAGGAACTGCATGTTGACAGCATTGCGTTGAGTTTCGGAGATTTTTAGTTATTAAAAATATAGGAAACTCTATAATTTGCGAAAACTGCTTAGTATGTAGTAAACCGAACTACTACATTTTCTAGAAGGAGAGAGATGCTAATGGTCCTATAACTCCCCTCTACTCCGGCGAGATTAACAGCAACAAAAAAAATTATGTGTGGGTAAGCATATAAAAGGAGACATTCTTGATTGCCCTCATTCAATAAATAGCTCAAACACGTTTGTTAATTTCAATATTTATTTTCTACGAATTAAACATTATTTGTGTAAATTATTTGTTCTTCAAAAGTTGATATTTAGTTAATAATTGATGAAGAACCTTAAGCTTTGGCATACATCTTAACTTTACAAAGAAATCCAAATAATAATATCTTAGTTAAATGTTAGGAATGTAATTTTATAATGGATTGATTAAAAATTACTTTTTATTCTATATAAAAATAATAATTATTTTTACAATCAAAATATTACCAGTAGAGGTGATCCTAAATATTAAGTAAATTTTTTTTGTCAATCTTAAAAAATACTGCACGTTTATGTCTGCATAGAAATCAAGTAAAAGTAGCCTTAAAAACTAGAAATTTACATTCCATATTTAGCTCGGTAGATTAAATCTAAGGAAATGTAATTACCACTGAGAAATTCTTTAATTTACCATACTAATAAAGTAAATATAAAGCAGCTTACTATCTAGTTATTTGTGGCAATTATAAACTTAATTGCTCAAATTAGTTTCATATTTTATTACAAGGTTCTTATTAAATTTATTTAACTTTGTAGACTATAATATAATTATTTTTAAAATTTTAATTGCTCGGTTTGTTACTATTTCCAGTAATAACTTACTTCTATAGGCATTTACGACTATATATATTTTTAAAAGATATACTAATGCAATACTATAGATTTTGCAGACCTAATAAAATTTTAAATTGGCTTTAAAATGCCGTCCAACGAAGTTCCTTTTTGAAGCTTGCCTATTCTGAACTGGCAAATGGAACGATTAGGCCCAAGATCGAAAATTAACCATTTTGCAAACTTATTTAAAAGTAAATATTTTAAAATTTTGATAGTGTTATGTACCGGGCGTACAACTAAAAAGAGATTCCGGCTGTATCTTGGAAACCGTTTACCTTACAGCTTGCGAAAAAAAAATTATTTCAAAACTTACTAAAAGAACTTGCTGGAAATCATTTTTAAGTTTCTAGGTTGGCCGCTAGGGTTCGTAACAATAATGACTAAACAAAAAGTGGGATTTTCTCGAAAATCCTCAGTATATAGTTAATAGGTACCGTGCGAGAAAAAATTATTTGCAACAAAGAGGGCTTGGATTAAAAAACGTAGGGCTTGGTTTAGATCACAATGATATTGGGACAAAATATCTAACCAAATCTAGATTAAAATTTTGTCAAATTCGTATTATGACATGATATGCCAAACTAATGAGTGATAAAATAAGTAGACAAATACAAATTTATTTTTGTTGTTTACAAAATTAGAATACTTGCACTTTATAAGGAAATAAATCTAGCTTCTTCTTAAGAATAGTCCTGCATGTTCCATAAGATCTTCCCACTTCTTGGGACAGGCGTGTTATACAATTTTTTGGCGTATTTTGCATTATTTCACGAACGTTTTCAACAAGTTCTTCTGTTCTTACAGATGGTCATCCTGCTCCATTTTTGTGTTATATAGGAACCTGTTTCCCTAAACACAGCCACGGTTCTTTTCAGGCAATGATAAAAATCCCCAGCAATAAAAACAACGTTATTAGGAAAATGTTCGTGAAAATCGTCCATGCACAAACACGGATTGTATTGCCACTCACCATTTACTCTAACCCCGTTTCGAAAATTCACTTCAATCATTAATGTTTTGTGCTGTTCCGTAAAGCCCATTGTGTGAATTGTTTAAGAAATTGGAAAAATTAGAGATGAATCAAATTAATTGTAACGATTGTCAAAGATGACGGAATAATTGATTGATTGTTAATTTAGATAGTTACTGACACCCAACAGGTATTAAGCTCTACGCCTAAGCATTACGTCCTTATATGCAAGGCCCTCTTTGATGCAAATAATTTTTGCTCGCACGCTATATACCAAAGGTAGGATTTTCTCAATTTAATAAAAATCTGGATAACTTGTTTTATACTTTTTTCTCTACCTTCTTGCTAAAGGGGGGTTGGAGGGAACTAATATTGCTATTCAAAAATATTGACAACTTGGGATTGGCTTATATCGGAATTTGACAAATTTGAACTTGCTAAATAGGGATTCTTTTATTTTATCAATTTTATCCTTTATCTCAAAAAATTAAAATGCAACGATTATTTTTTTTTTATTTTACGGAAGTAGGTAGTCCATTATCTCAAAGTGGAGCTGTTTGGATATGGGCGACTCACAGTCGTCTCCACAAATATATTAAAAGTCAATTTACTGGGGGGGTTGTACATTTTTTAAGTTAGGCAAAAAGAAAAATAAATAAAAAGAAAATCTGTAAAAACCGCAAACCAATAACTTTTTTTTAATCCGGAAATATGGAAAATATCATATAAAATTAATGAGTTAAATTTTGATGTTATTCTTTAAAATTTGGGGCTTAAAGTGCTTGAAAATTTAGGGAAATGAATCAAAATTTAACCCATTTAATCTTGACATGTATTATTTTATCATTTAAATCAAAGCCTTCTTGCATTTTGGTTTTGTTTCACCGCCCACTTTTTTTTCCAGCAATTTGTTTCATTAATGCAACCATCCTCTATTATTTTTTTGAAAATAATTTTAATTTACAGAACAGTAATTACCTATTGAAAGAAGTATTGTATTGATTAGGGCTTTGAAGAAGATACAACAGTTTAACAGTAGGTACAACAATATGATATATAATATATCGTCGCTGTTATAACGTAAAGGCGTATCTCAAATTTTGGCGAAATTGAGTTAGACCCGGCATTAAACATGTCCATATGTATTATATTATTATGTTGTGACGAAAAGGCGTATCTAAATCTAATACCGCTTCCATAAAATTAAACTTTTCCTCTTTGGCCTATCTTAAAAATTCGATGAACATATTTTTACGTATAAGCGTATATCTTGAGATACGCCACAAAATAATATATATTTTGATCGCCTTAACGGCGAATCTTGACTTACGCCTTTTTATTACTATTTAATTTTAAGAAAATACTTAAATATAAGGCCTATCTCAAATTTTGCTTGCTTATGCCTGTCGGTGCAAGACAATGTGTTATGTTTGTTTACTGTTTTGTTTTCTTTCTCCGGTTTTTAAAATGTTATTATTTCGTTTTGGTCTCAATAAAGGGATTCCGAAGACCGCATTAAAATTTATTGTAATCTGTCATTGCTTTTCCCTTATAAAATAAATTATTATAATAAAAACCTGCTTCTCCTGATTATTTTCCATCAAAATTTTAAATTAAATCGTTTTGCATCTTAATTTAAACAGGCGTATCTCAATAAATCAGTGACCAACAATTTGTTACTAGCAAAACGTAAAGGCGTATCTCCAACAAAAGTGGATATATATATTTATATATAGGGGAAAGGCGGATAAGATGGCGAATCGGGTAAGATGACGAATTGGAAAATTCTGATTATTGTAATTAGATAGCGCCACTTGGTTGATTGCCCAGTGTTGCAGGTGTGCTTCGTAAGTTGCCTATGTATGAACATCCAAATCTGACTTTCTTTGGTCACGATATTTCGCCATTTGTGTTTAATGGTTATGTCATTATAATGTCAGTGCAAGACGAAATAAGCTTTATATCATTTGTGTTAAATCTTATCTTGAATCGGTAAGTATTTTCTTCAATGTTATGGTATTGTTTATCTATAGCCCATTAAGTTTTCGTGAAATAATATATCTTTGTTGGTTAATACAAAATTTGATTCAAAATGTCGTGGTCGGCTAAGATGACGAATTCGCTAAGTGGGCAAGATGGCGAATTCGTCATCTTACCCGACCTGCTTGTATATAATTATATAGCAATGATTTATTTACTTTCAGGAAATAAGGATGGGCAAAACTTATGAATGCCAATGCCACTCTCTTTCAGCAAATATGGTCACTGCAGTAAAAGGAACATCTCAAAACACTACCTCTGATGTCTTAGATATTTCACTACCAGGGCCATCTAATGCAGAATCATTGAATTGTCTACCTCAGTTGCCTATTGCTGCTTATAAAGAAAAGAGACAGAAGAAGAAGCTACCTACTCTGCATATAACGAGTACCCCTGTTAAAAGTGTATTAGAAAAAAAATAGACTGACAGAAAAAAAAGGAGGAGAAATGAATCGAAGAAGGAGAGAAGAGAATTAAAGGAAAAAAGCTAAAATGCAGAAAAATCAGATCAAAAAAGGCAAACACGTTAGAAAAGTAAGGTTTGACGATAATGATCATGGGGAATCCTCTGACTCCTCCATATTAGTAAATTACATGGAAGAAGATGACGATAATGTGAAGGAACAAGAAGAAATTTGTTTAATTTGTAACGATTCTGGAAAAAATTAAATTTGGTACGCCTGTTCCCTCTGTCGTAAATGGGTTCATGCGGCATGCTCAGGACTAACATCCGCAGAAGCGAAGCGCAAAGATATATTTGCGACTTTTGTGACAATAATTAATATATCTGTCTAATTACGTACTGTTTTTCTTTTATTTATTAAACCTCGTCATCTTACCCGCATGCTATCGTCATCTTACCCATACATGAGGACAAGATAACGAAATTGTCATAAAATTTTGAACTTAAGAAAAAAAAAATTGACAGTAAAGATAGCATGATATAAAGCAAACTGTTGGGAACTAAAGCTGTCCTGAATGCTCCAAAACACGAAACAAAGTTTTAAGGCGACATATGACGAAGAAAATAAAAAAATATGCTTACTGTCGTCATCTTGCCCTCCTTTCCCCTATGTAATAGTAAATTTACAAACTTTCGTTATGGCCTATGGTGTTTAATAGGTACCTATTGCTTAAAATTAAAGTGAAAAAGGAAGTATAATAGATCTAATCACTTATGTTTTATGAAGAAAATGGTGATAATACTTTTCTTTAAATTGCTTTACTGAAAACTTGTAAACATCGAGATACGCCTTTACGGCTTTTCGACGACGATATGTGTAAATTCTTGCGTACAAATACCTACCGTATTAAACCGTCAGTTTATTCGTATGGAGCTCATTTTTATATAATATAAAGATATTGGCTTGCGCTAAAGGCTGAAGGACCACGGTCGATGGCCATTTAAGCTGTATGTTTTGAATTGTGTATTTTAACTTACAGTTTAATAAAGAACATTGAGTAGTAGTTGGCTTGCGCTTGCGGTTAAGACAGATATTCTTAATTATTTATCTTTTTGCATAACTTAAAAAACATATTATATTGTTGTATTCAAAAATTTTCAAAAAAATGAAGAAATTGTGGATTCTGCTAGACAGCGCCCTTAACGGAATTTGTAACGAATTATTTTTTTATAAAATAGATAAAACAAAAGAATCCCTGTTTAGCGAGTTCAAATTTGTCAAATTCCGATAAGCGAAACCAAAGTTGTGCTTATTTTTGTATAGCAACATCTATTCCCCTACCTATATAGGGGAGGATGGGCCACCTTGAGACGCGTGTACCATGAGACAACCGTTACAGTTTTTGAAATACGCGCCAATTAAATATAGTACTTCCGCAGCGCGTTGGGCAAACAGCGATCAGTCTCTCTCGTGCTATCGTGGTGGTTGTTTGTGTGCGAATAAAATTTTTATCGTGAGTAGTGTGTATTTCGACAGGTAAAGTTTATTTTATTACTTACTTTTGACGATTGTTTTAAAAAAAAATAGAGCAAATGGATTATTCTGTTTTTGCTTATGACCAATTAAATATATGGTGTTTTTATTATTTCAAGGTCTTAAGGGTCCTATGTTCAGGATTTTGACTTTAGTACATTTCTTATTTTCAGGTGCATAATGGGCTACCTTGAGACAACTTTTATGGGCCACAATGAGATATGTCTCAAGGTAGCCTAATAAGTTTAAAAGTCCAGAACAACTATTCGGATATCCCAAAGCTCAAGCAAGAAAGTTAAAACAATCAAGACATAGGGGTAGGAGTAAAGTTGTAACCGATACACCAGAGAAATTAGAAATAGAAGAAAAAGACAATGAGAAGAAACGAAAAAAATCACTACAATTATCAAAAGGAACAAAAAGACAATTAGGTTTAGCCAAAAAGTCGAATAGAACAGCTACAGTCTCATCATCATCTTCTGACACTGAGGAAAATAATTCATTTATTTCAGACTCCTCTGACCCAGAATCTTTTAGTGAATTGGAATTCGAAAAATTTAAAGATAAGCCACAAATAAACTCTTACGTTTTGGTTGAATTCCATAATAAAAAGTATGTATTCTATATTGCCAAAATTATTGCCATAAAAGATTCTGACATTGAAGTGACTTATTTGCGCCACAGTAATAAAATTAAAAATGCATTTATATTTCCCCAAGTCGAAGAATTGCTAGAATAAAAGACAGTGACATCAAATGTGTTTTGCCGCCTAACTGTGAAGGTGCCAGGAGGCAGCAGGCTTACGTAACATTTGGTATTAAATTTGACAGTATTGATATTCGCTAATTTTGTCTTTTTTACTGATGTAACTTGTTTATGTATTCTTGTAACCAGCAAATAATAATAAACCATATTAAACTAAATTTGTAACAATATTCTTATGTGTGTCTCATGGTAGACCTTCCATGTCTTAAGGTGGCCCGGTTTGGGGACACCTTAAGACAGATGTAATTATACATGTTTCAATGTGTTTAACAATGAATACTGGGTATTTTGACTGCTAAACAATTTATTTTAGTAGGCAACACTGAGAAGCATCATTTTAGTGTGCAAGATGTCAAAAATATTTCAAAGGGATGGGTTTAAAAATACAAATGTAAAAATCGCCTCAACGTGGCCCACCCTCCCCTACCCCATCGTGCTAGCAAAATCGCGAGTGTTTTAAAGACCTTATTATCCACTTATACTTTAATATACTATATACCTATACAAAACACACACATTTTTAAATACCGTTTCGTCTTTATTTCAGGCATATTGTATATTATTATTACCTTTTCCTCTTTTTAAAGATATGAAGCAAATCGCTGTTTTTTAATTAACGAAAAAATCCATACCGAATCCAACCAATCTAATTTTCGTCACGTCATGGATATGGATAGCTCTCCTGGGATCGCCACATTTATAATTAAATTTGAAACCGATGGTCGCGTGCTTTTCGAAGTTGTTTTCGGCACTCGAAGTTTTTGGATTACAAAAATGTCTTGATGCCAAGTTATTGCTATTATCGTCGTTGCCAATTAAAGTTTTTATATTAATTTTTGCTAGTCGTGAATATTTAAAAAAATAGCTTGTCCAGACTGACAAGAAATGGCTTGATTTTTATTAAAAATGTCTTTGTTTTTAATAAATAAGTCCCATACCAAAAGTATTGGCAGATAGGCCTTTAATAGAGTAATTTACTTGGCTAAAACAAAACTTTTAAAAAAATTACAGTATACTTAATATTAACTGCATTTAAAAACACAACAAATTTAAAATGTTGCCAAACTCAATCTAAAATGTGTGGGGCATATTGTAAACTGAGTTTATCAATGTGCTAAGTCAAGTATTTAGTTTTAAGCTGTGGCTAACTCTTCACTTTTGTTAGTTTAAATGAAATTTTAATTATATAAGTATATGCCTAAACCATAAAAAAAAAACTCATAAGTGAATTATTTTTCCTTAATAACCCCCTCCCCGGTTTGAAGTCACATGCAGCATAGGTATTTCAAACTGTTTATACAAACATTAAAAATGCCTAAAGTTATATTGCCGAAGTCGGTGAGAGAGTCGCAATGTATCCTCTGTGGCGCAATTGGTAAACTCTTTCGACTGGTAATCGAGAGGTTCTGGGTTCAAATCCCAGCGGTGGTGCAAAACCTTTATTTAATTTAAAAAACTTTGTCTGCACGCTGATTCACATTTTGTAATTATAATGTATCTAATATAATTTTTTTTTATATTTCAAATTAAATTTTTTTTTTAAATCGATTACTTGACAGGACCGGCTTTAAGCTATGAACGCATTACTAACACGTGACGTGTTAATATGTACAAAAAATTAACGAAATATTGATTTAAAAAAAATGAAATGGTGAATGGTCCCTAGTGTTTGCTCTTAAGGTGGAATTCTCAACGTAATTCAATCTATTGCCAACCTATAACCTATTTCGCGTTGTTTTTTTTTAGTTTATTATTTTATTAACTTCTTATTAAATTTTTGAAAAATATGAAGAATTTGTTGATACTGCTATATAGCACCCTCTAGCTGTCGCATCGGAATTCAGAACGGCTTCGTTTTTTAATAAAATTGATAAAACAAACGAACCCCTGAGTAGCGAGTTCAAATTTGTCAAATTCCGATAAGCCAAACTAAAATTGTGAATATTTTTGCATAGGCTTTTTGTTTGACACTATAGTTCCTCCCCTAGCGGCCAACCTAAAAACAACGATAGTTTCCAGCAATTTCTCTTAGTCACTTTATAATAAATTTTTTTTTCTGCAAGCCCTACGGTACCTAAACGGTTTCCAAGATACAGCCGGAGTCCCTTCTTTTTAGTTATAAACCCGGTACCAGCTAGAAAATATAAACAAATCTACGCGAAATCGGTAATAGGTTGAGAACAATGATCTGCTTAGCTAGCAGATCATTGGTTGAGAAGCATGTAGGTAGATACTCCTACCTTAAGCCGAAATATAAGTAAAAGTAAGATCTTTAATAATAAACAAAACTATTTTTTTTTTTACAAAATTAAAATTTTCATCTCTATCTGCGTTTTGACGTTAGTAAGTTTTTTTTTCCACGGAAATTGGACCATTGCATGCTGAATTAAAAATCTCTTAAACAATATTTTTTTTGCAATGCAGTGATCTTACTGCCTACGTTAGGCACCTCAAACGAACATAATATTCTTTCATATTTCCTAAACTAACTTAATAAAGAAATATTAAAAATATAACTTGCTATACGTGCTAGCATTTATAACTAGATATCCACATTTAGGCATTTTTAAAAGGCTTATTTTTCTTGCTAGGGGGAATAAATTTTAAATAAAATGCAAACTATGTCTCCGATTGCCAACACCAGGCGTGCTTCGGCCATTCAAATGCTAAAGAGATTGCGTCCTTATTAACATTTTGTTAATTAAGTTGAGGGGACTCGTCTTTCTTGTGTTTTTTTCCTTAAATTACGTTTCAAATTTATGCTGTCTTAATGTACACGTACATTATTGGCATTCATTTAATTTACATGATTATTTTATTATAAAACTACTATCAAGGATAAGTATTCCCTATTGAATATAGGATCATGTTTAAAGACAAGGTACACTCTTGGGTAAAAAGACACAGTAAACGTGGGCGACTAACGTTACCTACATATAATAACATTTGTTTGGACCACTAAACTAATCTGAAATTATATTTTATTGATCAGCTTAGTCGATCAAAAAGGACCCACAGTGCCAAAGAAATACTTGTATATAGAGTCTTGCATTCAGAATATGGTATCTCACTATTACGACAAAGTAAAAAAAAATAACATTCTGGTTAGATATCTCAAAAAATTGATAAGAGGAATTATAAGAGATTCTGGGATTAATATAAAACTACTGTGACATATACATAAACTGACACTGACATAAACTGAAATCATACAAAACCATTTCTGAGCTTTTTAATTTTCATAAATAACAATTTCTTTAAATATACAACATCTTGTGTTTCATCAATTTTTTATATTCTGGTAGATAAACTAGCAGCATTTAATATACCTATTTAAAACACGATGTACACTTTTTCGATTATATAAATGGGGAAAAAGACAAAAATAAAAACTCATGATCAAATTAAAATTAGAAAATGAAACATCAATTTTATTTTTTAATAGGTTATTTTTTGGGACATATTATATAGCATTTTTATCCTCATCCCGTTATTTCAACACAAAAATAAAAATAAACATTTTTATTGATTTTCCTTGATTAATTCTGAACAATTATTGTTCCATATCTGTTAAAGTTATCCGTTCATCGTTTCATATTCCTCAACGTCGAACTGCTATGTTTCAGAGATTCTTTATATCGTTTCGTAAGTAGGTATACAAATACTTTAAGCATCGAAGAAATTAAAACGTGAATTATTACTAACCCAGTCTTAACTTCTAACCACTTCACTTATGGCCATAAAGGTATCAATGTTGTATTTGCACATTGTAATTATTATAATTATATGAATGTGTGAACTTATAAGTAGGTGTGGGCGCTTCTAATATTATGGTTAAGCAGATTAGTTATTTTACCTTTTAGATTTCTATTATTACTGATTACATTTCTTATACTTAAACAATTGTAATAAAAATATTAATAGATTTATACACTAAATATGGACAATATCGTATAGAGAAAATTTCATCTTACAAAAAAAATTGGGTATTCCAAAATCAAATCTAAAAAAAAAAGGAAAGTTATATGTTACTACACATTAGAAATTAGCACCAAACTTTTTTTCAATTCCTTTATTTATTAAATGATTTTGCTACCGTTGAAACTGCAATTTCAACTATTAGATTTGCGATTACTATATATTCGTCGGTAACAAAAATTTTTGTATTTTGAATTTTTTTTCAAGTCTAATTTTCAATTTCTTTTGATTATTGGCTAAATCATCACTTTGGGAACAAATGGATTGGAAGGTACCTATGGTCTAAATCAGTTGGCACGTAGGAGTTCCGATCTCACAGTTATCGACTGAAGCTACATGTGTATACAACCAATTTCGATAATAACTAACGATCTCTTGAAAGAAAAAATAAGAGTAGTTATGGGAAATATCCCAATACAGCAAGTTAGAAACTGTTATCGGGAATTCAGATGTCGAGTTGAACTATGCGCTAACTCGGTGGTACCACGTTTGAATAAAAGTTTATTAATTCATAATTGAATGAATTAAAGAAATATGACATGTAATAATAAAAATATTTTAAAAGTAGGCAAATAAAAAAAGGTTTTCTTACAACAAAATCATTACTCGGCCAGATATAAAATCATAAAATGAAACATTATATATATTTGTATTCAGCGTATTTTTATTGCTATCGCCTAGCGCTTTCGGCCCATTATAAGGCCATCATCAGGGCTTAGGTTCTAAAAGAAACACACAAAAAAGAGTAGAAACAGCTGGAATAAACTACGTGAGACTACTTACTCGTCAAATTATGTCCAGTAGACAAGAAACATATTAAGAAAAATTAAAAATTTTTTTTTTTTTTTTTTTTTTTTTTAAACAAATTTTCTGGTAGTGGTTTCCAATTGTAAACAACACCTGACTGACTGATATTTGCATTTGACACATGGACACAAAGTGGCGAGGGACATCTCAGATAAAAACGTAGTTAATATACACAAAATGACGAATAATATAAAACATAAAGGTGGTATAAAAACTTTAGATAAGTCATAATGAATAAAATTGTATAAAAAGGTAGGTAACTCCGTCAATTGTTTAAAATAAAAAGAAATTAATTTAATTTAAACAGGATTTTTAAATTATGATATCTGTATTCTGCAAAACCGCCCTATTGTTAATAAAATGGGAGGAGTCAAAAGTCCACAAGCGTAGGTTAAGGTAAACAATAAGATGCTTATCGCTGAAAGAGTCTAAAAATTTGATTTCGGTTGTTAGTTTCATTAAGTCTTAAATTCAGACATGAATCTGGATATTTAATTGAATGTCTATGGATTTCAAGGTCCTCGAGATAGTCCAACTCTCTGAAGTTTTTATGATCAAATTGATGTAAAATTTTGCTGTTAGAAGTTGGTGAGAAACTATGATTATTAAATTTGAGGTGTTGTCCAAATACAGACGTACCTGGTCGGTTGACATGTTCTTTTATTCTTGTTCCGAGTTTTCTTACGGTTTTTCCAATGTATAGAGCTGGGCAACTACCACATGATAATTTGTAAACTCCGCTTTTTTCAAGATGTGAAACGCTTTCTTTATTTCTGACTAAATGAGATTGTTGTATCTTTTACATTTTTATTAAGTACTTTGGCTATCTGAGTGGAAATTGGACCTTTGTAAGATAAAGAAATGTATTTTTTGTGTAAGTTATTTTGCGGAGGGTTAAATGCAGTTCGTTGATCTTTTTTTAATTGTATTTTATTTTTAGTCCTATCAACAATTTCATGTGAATAGCCGTTGTTAATTGCTATTTGTTTAATGGTATTCAATTCTTCGTCGAGGTCATTCTGTGACATAGGAACGTTAAGAGATCTGTTGATATAGCAGTTAAGGGCAGCCATTTTGTGATTAAAGGGGTGGTTTGAGTTAGAAGGAATTATGTGATCAGTTTGTGTATCTTTTCTGTATATTTTAAAATGTAATTTGCTGTTTGATTTGTGAATATTGTTTACAATTGGAAACCACTACCAGAAAATTTGTTTAAAAAAAAAAAAAAAAAAAAAAAAAAAAAAATTTCGAATTTTTCTTAATATGTTTCTTGTCTCCTGGACATAATTTGACGAGTAAGTAGTCTCACGTAGTTTATTCCAGCTGTTTCTACTCTTTTTTGTGTTTTTCTTTTAGAACCTAAGCCCTGATGATGGCCTTATAATGGGCCGAAAGCGCTAGGCGATAGCAATAAAAATACGCTGAACACAAATATATATAATGTTTCATTTGTTAAAATACGGCGTACAACCGACTCTCCTTTTCATATATAAAATCATAGTCGAAGTAAGAAATCAACAATAGTTTGTTTATAGCTAAATTTATTTTAAACGAAATCAAAAGAACTAGAAATGTTGTTTCTGATGAAACCTGTATAGGAATCGCAAATGTGATATTTGAAATTGTAGTTTCAGCACAAGCAAAATTCATTTAATAAATCAGGGAATTGAAAAAAAATCCTAAAAAGTAAAAATGTTATGTTGTTTGTGACGAACCCTGTATAGTAATCGCAAATCTGATATTTAAAATTAAATAACTAGTACAAGCAGACGTTTTTATAAATAATGACTTTTTCTTCTATACCTACTAATAAAAAAGTATTTCCTCTTCCAAACTCTATCCGTGGACACATTCGTAACAATTTTTTTTTATTACCTACTATTTCCTCCTCCCCATAATAACTTTTTCATAATAAAATAAAAAATGGTTTACTGAGTTTTAACGTTAATTTTTACTTTCTTAAACAGTGTGACCAGATTAAAAAAAGATTTTATGACTTTGTTAATGGTTTAATTGAAATTAAAGATGATTGTGTTTTTAACTAAAATATTGTTTTTATGATTGCTAACTAATCATATAGTTTGAACGCACAGATTATTCGATCTTTCAAACGCAAATATTCCTAAACACGAATCTTAATTCTGACAACTAGCAGTAGTTCCTTTTGAGCAGTTAAGAAGCTTCATCATAACAGCGAACGGATATCTTGTTTCAGAACCTTGTCGTTGCGTCACATTTAAACAATCGGTGAAAGCCTCTCCAAATAGTCCTAATTCGTGGTTCCTGTTGTTTCATTGGATAATTTCTCTGTGATAGTTTTCTTTCCTCATTGACTTTATACTTTTTTTGCATCGATCCTAAAATTAAATTTAAAGTGCTATGAGCTTAATATCAACGTATTATGTGGATAAAAAACACAAAATCCAAATTATGTCCTTTATTTATGGGAAACCAACCCAACTTCTTTTTATAAATGCAAATTAGTGTGTCCGTGCAAGTGTATTGTGTTCGTGCTCGTGGAAAAGGGCATTAATAATGAATTAAATACAACTTTTTACTTTTAAATTTCTGTAAAGTGAGTTTTTCGAGAAATTCTTGACAAAATGGTATTTTCCAAAACAATTTTTTTTGTAAATGGTATTGGAATTTTTTTTGCTAGTTGACCCTAGCCTAAAGAAAAATTAATTTTTTAAAATATGCGTATTTTATTATAATGTATAGCTCTATAATGAGCTTTATGGTTTCACAATCATGCAATGCAAAATTAGTTATTTGAATAAAAATTAAATTAAAAAAATTCTAGCTTTCTAGCTAAATTACTTCTTCTTCTGTTTTTAATATGAATTTATTATTAAAAGCAACATAATAGCGGCATAGCGGACAAGTGTATAACTTTTTCTTTTGTATTGGAATACACAGGTATCAAAATATAATGGATACCTTGGGGCGGGTAGACCACGGCGGCCTAAGAAGGACGAAATAATGATTATCTCTTAATTCATTTATTATCTAAACACTTTTTAATTTAAAACCGATGCACTATACCGCCCAGTCGGCCCAGCTCTAAGAGCCTAAACAAGAAGAGTATCAAAACACCGCTTAATAAACAATGACTTAAAAATAATTTGTAAGACAGTTAACACTAAGATGCAGCATATTTTCCTTTTTATACATTTTAAAAATATTCTATAAAGACACAAAAATATAATAGTTTAGTGTATTTACGATCGACATTTTTCAATGTTCCAAATGTTGATGTTTTGGTTAATATGGAGTGTATATGATTATACTAAATTTACTGCGCAATTTTGAGACGTTGGGAACGTAGTCAAATTCGCAAAAATCTAGTAGTCAATGCTCAAAAACCGGTATTTGGATGAAAGAAAAATTTACTTAAAAAATTAAATGGCGAATAGCCCTAATTGATCGTGTCCAGTGAGAAAAATAATCTAGTAAACGGCTCCTGGTAATGTCTTTTCTCCACGACCATTACTGAATGCAATAATTCCAAAATCATTTTTGATAATAGAATCTAAAAATTCTCGCTCTTGAGTTAGAATATTTATTCTGAAACACTTGCTTCTTATGCGTTTTGCGTGTATTTTCATTCCATAACAAGATACGGAATGAATATTCTGTAATTGATATAAACGACAAAGGTTGCCATGAATTTCGAAACTGTCAGTGTCAGATAAAAATGGCCGCTTTGTAATAATTATTTTCAGACAAATTTTAGTACAAGTCAAAAAATGAGTGAAAAATCGGATGAATCAGATATGAAACTGGATGGTCGTGAAGAAAACATAGTCTGCTACTCGGTTAGAATGAAAATTCGATACTCGTGGTTCCTCACGCTCGCTACACTCGCGTTCGGAATCTTCACTCGGATAGAATTTTCATTCCAACCTCGTTACAGAATCTACTATTCTCCACGACCATTACTGAATGCAATAATTCCAAAATCATTTTTGATAATAGAATGTAAAAATTCTCGCTCTTGAGTTGGAATATTTATTCTAAACCACTTGCTTCTTATGTGTTTTGCGTGTATTTTCATTCCATAAAAAGATACGGAATGAATATTCTGTAATTGATATAAACGACATAGGTTGCTATGAATTTCGAAACTGTCAGTGTCAGATGAAAATGGCCGCGTTGTAATAATTATTTTCAGACAAATTTTAGTACAAGTCAAAAAATGAGTGAAAAATCAGATGAATCAGATATGGAACTGGATGGTCGTGGAGAAAATATAGTCTGCTACTCGGTTAGAATGACAATTCGATACTCGTGGTTCCTCACGCTCGCTACGCTCGCGTTCGGAAGCTTTCACTCGGATCGAATTTTCATTCCAACCTCGTTACAGAATCTACTATATTGATATTAAAATTTCCATTTTTAACTTACCGTAAGTACCACACGTATTTCATAATAGTTATTAAAACCTTATTTTTTCATTTAATTAATTACAAAACTGTTTTAGTGTAAGGATTTAGAAAAAATATTAAAAGCAAGTTAGGCAATGATTCTAAAAATTACGCATGGTGCAAATAAACCGCGTTTTCTATATATCTTTGTATAAGTTAAGTGCATGAGTTTTGCGTTAATTCATAAGCAAAATTTTTATTTGAAATGAAAATTATTTGTTAGGTATAGGCACATTTTATGAGGAACGAAGATATTATATAGTATATAGGCGCATAAGGTTTTTCGTAGGAAATAAATGATTAAACTAGGATCTAGGACTACTTTTTTATGATAAACAATGTTTTCTTACACAGGGTTAGTTGAAATAACCGGAACGGCTAATTTTCTTCAAAACTACCCAGGCTAAATCAATGAATTTTGGTACAGGTAAATAACTTAAAAAATTTAATTAAAATTTAATGAATGTTTTTTTTTTGTCAAATATAACACTACTCTTTTTTTTATTGAATTCGATTCCTCCCATCAACATTACCTTTTCCTGATAGTATCAAATTCTTATCTCAAACAGTTCTATGGGAAAAAAGTTAGTTAGTAACAACTTTAAGTCTAAAAAAATTCAATCTATTTCCATTTAAAAACGTTTCAAATAATGTGGAAAGGATGGTTGGTAGACATAATGTACACCTAGTTTCACGACCAACTTCCAGGTGAAATATTGAAAATATGGTGGATTGTTCATATAAAACGCACCATATACTGCCGAGTGTGACCGAATACCGAATATTAATTCTTGGAAGATCAGAACGGAATGCAGCGAGCAGTGTTGCCAAAATGTTCTAAGATAAATCGTAAGACTCGGATACTTAAAATCGTGAGATTCGTAATATTTTAAAAATTCTTTAAAAGGGGTCAAAGTAGTGTAAAAAAGGAATGAGTTATAAACAACAAATATACCTATATTTATTTTCTGTATTGAAAAACCAAACACATTTCTAAAAACTTAAAAACTAAAAAAAAAACTTGCGTTATTATGTAATATTGAAAAATGTACTAGGTAGTAAGTTAGAATCCGAATTGCTAGAATCTTGTTTTCTATGCAAATATGACTCCAGTAGCGGCAGTAATAGTAGCGAAAGTCGTAACACAGAAAATCATACGAGGATTTTTATGTGAATGCAATAAATTTTGTTACGTTTGTTATGAATAAAAATGATTTTTAGTTACTTATGTTTGACATACAATAAAAAATCGTGACAAACGCGACGTGATTCGTGAAATCGTGAGATAATTCCCAAAATCGTGTAATCTCACGATTAATCGTGAGTTTTGGCAACATTGGCAGCGAGTAAACGATGTTTTTAATATTAATAATGTGCAATGTTGCCAGGTATATCGTTTTTGCGGTTGATCTACTATTTTGATGGATGAACTACCGTTCTATCGCTATGTTAACAATTTTTTCCTCTTAACATTCACTCGATTTAGTTTACGTTTTTAAAATAAGCAATATTTTCTCTCTCTTGTCCATTCTCTGATTAAAATTGACATTTTGGTTTCGGTAAATCCCCCAGTTCGAGACGACGCGTACTCTTCTTTTCAATATTTCTGGTCGCTTTGCTGTATTATATATTATAATATGTCTAATTAGCATCCGTTTAAAGTGAATATTATTGGCCATTGGTTGAAAATATGTATACTTTTTAACTGACAAAATAATTTATTATTTTTTTTAAATATACCTACTTAATATATTTAGCTTAATATATTTTTAAATCTATCGCTTTTTTATGTCAGACTGCTTTCCTTATTTTTGACCTGGCAACACTGATAATATATTAATTTACCGCGATTCAGTATTGCCAGAACAGCAGTCTTTTCTGCATTTAGCAAAATTTTTGAAAGCGTATTTTTTGCAAAGTTGCAGAATAATTTTGTAATTTGCAGATTTTTAAAGAATTTTTAATGAATAAGGAATTAGGTATTTACCAAATAGATTTAAAAAATACAATAGGTATTCAATGAAAATATAAAATAATAACAAACCAATAATAAAGGTAAAAATAGTGTTTTTTTACGAAAATGTTGAGATTGGAGGTCGAAGTAGGGGCAACAGGTAAATACAAATATTTCTGATATTCAGACCTTGGTGCAGAATTCAACAGATTTTTTGACATACTCCGCAGAATAATTCGTTGGCCAGTCTGGCAACACTGCTCCGATGTTTGCGCTGGCCGACAAATTGTCTCGTCTTGCCTAGACGTTCTTGCGCGATCGTCTGCGGCCTTCGTTAAGACCTTGTCTTTTCCACCCTAAACGAATTTTGTAGCTGCGCGAATAGATTTTTCCATGTTTGTAGCAATTTTTTTTTTATTAGAAGTTATACTATAGAAAAAATAGCAATATTTTACAGATAGCAGCATTTTCAGCATTATAATACCAAGCGGGGTGCAGACTGCATCTGCAAAACTGTCGAAATGACCTTTGGTGCACAAATAAGGCCATTTCGACAGTTTTTTTTGTGACATCTAATTTTCTGTGTAGTTGTAGATTTGTATTTTCGTGACATTTTCTGCATATATCTTTTTCAAAAACGTTTTTTTTAAATTATACGGTGATTGCACAAAGTCCCCCCCCCCCCCCTCCTTGCTTATACGGCCTGAGATATATTGTTCAAATTCGGTAGGCGTATAATAAGTAAAATACTTTTGAGGAAAATTATTGTTTCGTTATTCAAGGTGGCGGAAAAATTGGAACATATTTTTAACTGAAAAGGCGGGTCCGGGTGATACTTTATTTTAAAAGTATTTACAATTAAACAACATTAATTGGAAGTAACAGCTAGTCCATGCTTAAAATGGAGTTGCAAGTGAATGAAAGAAAAACAAAATTAAATTTGTGGAGAAGACTTCTTGTTTTTCCTTCCCACCAAAACAACAATATTTAAAAAAAGTTAAGCAGCTTAAGCTGCTTAACTTATAATTTACACTGATAAAATTATTGTCTTGTTTTTCAAGATGATAGAGATCCTCCAAAAATATGGTTCTTTTCTCATATTTTTCGGAATCGTCATTTTGAAACATTAAAAATGACAAGGTTACCTATATCAAGCATAAAAAGACCTTTAAAATGAAGTATTACTCGACCCCCTTCCCATTTAAAAGATGGCGCATGTCCGCCATTTTGAATAACAAAACAACAAAATTTTCCTTAAAAGTAAATATTTTACCTATCATTTACGCATACATACCGACTTAATATAATAAATATATCTCAATCTTCCCAAATTACCAAAGGGGGAGGGGGGGAGTGGACTATATGCAAGCACTGTATCTGTGAAAATATACTTACTCTGCACCCCGCTTGCTATGAGATGATTGTTATTATTATCATGTTTGTTGACAAATCGAAATAAAATATTTACAAAATTTGATATTGAGCTGCAAAATATTTCGTATTTCTTTCTTCTAACTTTTCCGGTCACAGTCTGTTGACATTGACAGCACCTGTAAAATTTTGATAACAGAAGTTTTTGCTAATATATTCTAAAGTAACTCATTCACCGTATTTGATTCCATAGTTCATTGTATCAATATATCGCTTATCATTAAAATTTGACCACAGGACCTCTCAAACTTTTACATTGTATTTTTTTGCGCATGTTTCCCAAACTCACCTGGTCACAGTCTATGCTTCCATAGAGTTTGTTTCATCAACATCACTTACACGTTAAATTTTTGACAGTAAAATTTTTGGGTACTTCTCTCAAAAACTCCCAGTCATCATCTCATGCGTCTATATTTTTTCAATAACTAAAAGTTTGATCGGACGCCCATGCAATAGTGCGCCACCCCATGTATATTACTAAAAACTAAAAGGACAAGCAATAGAAATTTTTTTTACGCGTGAAATCGCCCATCACTCCTCCAATCAAAATAAATTAATTTAATACTTTAACAGTTTAACCCCCCCCCCCCCCCTCCTTCTGCCGTTTCTCGTGTCCTCAAGTCTATTTAAGTCATCGCAAAGCATTAAATCAAACTAACTTCTTCGATAGTAATAAAAGGCGTTTCTTTCTTTGTCTTATGCATGGTAAAGAGGCTAAAAGACGAAGTTTCCCGACGTAAAAATATATAAGCCGTTGCTGCTAGAAATTGCAGCGATTTTAATTCACCTGGAAGTTGGTCGTGAAACTAGGTGTACCTCATCAATGGTTTTCATATATACCGTGCGAGCAAAAATTATTTGCATCAAAGGGGGCCTTGCATCTTAGGACGTAATGCATAGCTTAATACAATAAGTTATTCCGTCATCTTTGACAGTCGTTACAAGTAATTTGATTCATCGGTAATTTTTCCAATTTCTTGAACAATTCACACAATGGGGTTTACGGAACAGCACAAAACATTCATGGTTGAAGCGTATTTTCGAAACGGGGTTAGAGTAATTGGTGAGTGGCAATACAATCCGGGTTTGTGCATGGACGATTTTCACGAACATTTTCCTAACGTTGTTTTTATTGCTGGGGATTTTAATCATTGCCTAAAAAGAACCGTGGCTCTGTTTAGGGAAACAGGTTATATACAACACAAAAAAGAAGCAGGAAGACCATCTGTAAGAACAGAAGAACTTGTTGCAAACGTTCGTGAAATAATGCAAAATACGCCAACAAATTGTATAAGACTCCTGTCCCAAGAAATGGGAAGATCTTATGGAACATGCAGGACTATTCTTAAGAAGCACTTCTTAACTTACTTCCTTATAAAGTGCAAGTATTCCAAGAAATACAAGCCGCAGATTTTGAAAGACGCAGGAATTACTCTCAATGGTTTACCCAAAATGTATATGAAGGGACGTGTGAATTTATGCTTGGAGCATGGCGGTGGCCAATTTCAGTAATTTATGTAAGTATTTTTCTTTTTCTTTCTGTATATTCTTATTTCGTAAACAACAAAAATTAATTTGTATTTGTCATTTTTATTACTCATTATTTTGGCATATGTCATAATATGAATTTGACAAAATTTAAACCTAGATTGGATTAAATATGTATATCGTCCCCATATCATTGTGATCTAAACCAAGCCCTACGTTTTTTAATCCAAGCCCTATTTGATGCAAATAATTTTTGCTCGCACGGTATTAAAATGTGTATTTTATTAAAAAAATTATGTCGCCTTATTTATTAATTTTTTCCCACGGACCCCCATATTTGACCGTATATGCTTCTCTACTAACATCTCTTTCCTAAATGATACAACAACCTCTCTCTCTATCTCAACTTGATTAAATTTTCTTTGTTTAGACCGACTAAGTTCGTAGCACTAACCGCAAACCGTTATTTACTTACACAATATCTACGAAGTTAGAAAAGGGCTTTGTTCCCTGACAGCCAAATTTACAACTTAATGAGGGGATAGTTACTGGTCACTGGCCACCCTTGTTTTCTAAATATCTTGTTAAACCCTGTTTAATGTACTAGCGAATCTTCTTTGCTTCTATGGTCCTAAAATAAAGGATTTTATATGAAAATAAGGTGTCATTTATAAAAAAATAAATGAAACGAAAAAATTTGCCTACTTGATAATTTTTTGAAAATATGACTACAAAAACTCCTGATCTGAAAAGAGGCCGACTTAAGCCAGCTTAGTTATATTCGAAATTGCTTCGTTTAGCCAGTAGAGGGCGTCAAAAGATTTTTTTGGGGGTTTTAAAAATTTCTCGAAAATATGCCAATTGATTTTACTGATTTTTGGTATATAATAATAGTCTAGCAATATAAAATGATATTTCCCGTAGTTTACCGGCTATAAACAATCGGAATTGTCATAAAAGTCAAGTCGCATGTAAACATTCATTTTGATTTTTATGTCATCAAATTTATGACAAATACCTATTTTTATTGGGTAAATTTTGGAAGCTTTTTTACCTCTAAATAAATTTTAGTTGGTTTTGCCTGAATGCATTTCCAATAACTGAATGTTTTGAGTACAATTAAATTTTTTCCACTGTATTAATAATTTGTTCAGTAACATGGATGCCATGTTGCAAAATGGCTTATTTACTTTTTCTTTTTATTTAGTTCTTTTAAACTTTTTTTATATGTGGTGCTATTCATTTAAAACCTTACCAGCCGTATTCATTAATATAGGTCTAAATTGTAAACCGTCCTAAATTGACAGTGCTAGGTTACAAAAGACAAGGCTAGTGTCAGAAATATTTTTTTTTGTATTTCTGTAAATTCATAAAGAAAAAGTTTTTTGACGCAAACTGTTTCTTTTAATAGTAACATGTTTTATTTAGCAAAAAGCTACAATTAAATATTTTTTAATACATATTTTTAACACATATTTTTAGAATTATTTTAAAATGTAAAACTTAACCTTCTTTTAACAAAAACAGACAGAAAAGTTAAACAGTTTGCAAATTGTATCAAATATTAAGTATCCTTTTGTTTTTTAATTATGAGGGCCATAATTAAAAGGACAAAAAATTTTTAAACAATCAGGCAATAAATTATTTTTAAGTCTATGTATAAAGATACATACTAAATAAAAAATTAAATTTCTGACACTCGACCAATCTAAATTTTTGACCATAAAATTTATTTTTATATATTTTTTGTCACAATTTAAAATAATCCGCATTTCCTTATTTTGCAAAATTTGTAATTTATCAAATATATCCTCACTAGGACAATATAAAATGGTAGAACAATAAAGAAAATGTGGTAATATAATAGTCTTAAATACATTCTTTTAGAAGACAAAACTTTCTTGAATTAATTTAGAACTGATTCTTTTAAAATAACGTACTTTTCCGGCTATCTTCGATATGATACTTTCAAAATAATTAAAAAATTTTAATTTTGAATCAATGATTATCCCTAAATATTTAAAACTGTTTACTAATTCCAATTTTTCACCGTCAGTTATAACATGTATATTTTGAAAATTTAAATTATTACTCATAACCATACTTTTCGTTTTTAAAATATGTAATTTTAATTTATTTACTTTTAGCCAATTTAATAATATATTTATCTCAGAATTTAGAGTATTTAGACAATTAAAAATATTTAAAACATGAATGTGAATTAAGGTGACATCAGCAAATATTTGTATCTTACACATTTTTAAAACTAAAGGCATATCGTTGATGTATAAAATAAATAATATTGGACCTTGTACACTTCCTTGAGGAACCCCTATATTACTTTTTTTATTTAAATATGTTTTTGAAATTTTTGTTTAATAGAACTAAAACTATTATGGCAACAAACACGGTAAAAGTATTTATCGGTTAAACGATTTAGTTGCAAAATAGATAGAAATTAACGCAGAAATATCATATTATGGCGTATTAAAACAATTACACTCTAAAAATAAAACTGGATGACGATAAGAGCAAAATATTTTGATGGACTTAATTTAAAACTCTTAAGTGAATACGGGTGTACAAGTGTAATGATTAGTTTTTGAATTATTTCAGCTATTTTAGTCAAATGCTTGATACTCTGACCAGGGCCATAGTCTGGAAGGAGAGGGGGGGGGGGGGGGTTAAAGTTTAAAAAATTTTAATATAAATTTTCTCCTGAATGTTCTTCTTTATATTTTCAAACGACAGAAAATCGGAAAATGGACTTCTTATCTTTTTCGGCTCGCATTCCACCATAATTATCAAATTACTCTACAGAAAGATGTCATTTTCAATTTATATATTTTGATTTCACAAATAATAATATTATGTCATGATTTTTAAACATGTTCTATACAAATAATTTTGCTTAGTTTATAGCTTTTTCCACGTTATATTTAATGTGTTGCCTAAGAGCCCATTTTGCTTCAATTTATTGCGGGTCTAAGAAACTTTTAAACGGTATGTATACCTTGAATATCTTACTTAACTTCATTTAGATCGTAAAATTATTTACAACTTTATCCACTGGTCATGTTCTAGGGAATTTATTCTCAAAACTAAATAATATACACATTTAAAAAAAATGATTGCATTTTAAATTAAAATTAACTCAGTACTGAGTAAATCTAGGTCCACACCAGATTGATTGAGAAAATTAATACTGCCTACTGATTATATTGCACATATCAAACAGTCCGTGGTTAAGCAGTTTTATTCAGAACTGATTAATGTAAAAATCAGTACTGATTATATTTTAATCAATTTATATTAAATATTTTAATTAAATTATGTAGATTTCCACCAGGCCCTATTGGAAACTGATTTTGATAAGCGGCTCGACTATTGCTATTGGGTAAGAGAGATGTGTAATAAAAATAATTATCAAACATTGAAAACATTCAAAATATACGGCAAGCCTATAGTTTTGATTAGGTAAGAAGTAATTCAAAAAGAATCAAGGAGAAACTTTTTTGTATCACGGTTATCTAGATTTATTTTTTAAAACATCATATTATGCGTAAATTAGAAGTTTTTGAGGTATTGAAATAATGAGTAACAAACCTACATATAAAAGAATCATAAAGTTTAAAAATATTTTTTTGTCGTGATCACGGAGCTATAAAAACAATAATTTCTTCGATAAAAGTGTTAAAAATTATTGTTTTGGCAATAACTCTGAAACCAACTAAGATATCGAACTGCAGTCTTCACATTTTTTCTTGCAAATTTAATTTACTTTTCGATTATAATGTTATAGTTATACCGTATGATTTGAATTTTGGGTATAAAATCGAAAAAACTGTTATTATTACAAATTTCGCCATCGAACAATTTTATTAGAAACTATCGTGTATCGTTGGATACGGCAATTAAAAGTAGGTACTTAACTTTCTCTTCCAAAGAAGCTTAAATTTAGTAAAATCGAATAAGTCATTTAAAAGTTATAGCGATTTTATTGACTACACTTTCAATAGCTTCCCCCACTCTTATCAAGGTCGATACGCCAATTAATGAGCCTTAAACCGAAATGATGCAGAATTGACAATTCTTTCTAATGATGTAACCAGGGGTATTCCATAATATAGGAATTTTCGGAGAAATTCAGATTTTTGAAAATAAATTTTCAAGTGTGCCCCCTTGTGGCAAAATGCGGAACTTAAAAATAATTTCCAGAATTTTCTTATGACCGCTTTAATCATAATTTTTTTTTCAAGTTTCTATGTTTAGTAGTCTTCGAGATATGGCCGGTGGCCACCCTTAACGAAACACCCTGTATATTGTGGGGTAACAGACGTAAGAACTTGTTTTAAATCATTAGGTACTGGCAATTTCGCATTAGCGTTTATACGAATGTACCATTGCGATAAAAAAAAAGTAGTACAAGAATTAGTAGTCCCAGATAGAACTCTTGGTCTATAAGGATATCGAGAAATGGATATCGTCTGCAGTTTTATGCGAACAGAGAGTTTCTAGCTGTCTATAGTATAATAATAATTAAGAACTGATAAGTAATATATAGGATGCCTGTTTATAATGCCTATTTGTTAGAAAATACCTTTTAAGAGGAGAATTCTACGCAATAGGAAAATATGGGTGAATGAGCTATTACAAAAAGAAAGCAATTTGCTGAATTTTGGCACATTTGGGAAGATTTAAAGAATATTGAAAGACAGTTTTCCTCCGCAACTTCTTTCCGCATAGATCATTGTATATCACTGTGATGGTAATAATTGTTTTCCCTTTGATCCCAAAAATATTTTCGTTCTCGCACTAATTCAGTCTATCAACTTTTCAGTGTCCATTTTGACAATCGTAAATGCGAATCGATGCAAAAATCCAAACCAAATAGGACGTGATTGCAGTACGAATTCGCCTGTTGATAGTATGAGAGCGTGTATCTAAAAAGTGCAGGTAGGATTGTTCGCGCATATTCGTGCGTTTCCGCACAATTAAAAATTCGCACGTTTACGCTTCCACTGTGAGAAAAGCCTAAAGGTAGCTACATATTTGTACACTCTTATAAATATCGCTTTAATCAAGAAATTTTTAGCTGTATACATTTTAACAGTCCAACCCTGTACACTGCAATTCATTGCCAACAAAATATCAAAACACGGCGTTTCCTTTTGACTTTTTGGTTTAATAAAATGAAAACCAGCTCAAAATAAGTACCACGCAACAGTATAAGCAGCAATTTGTTCGACATTTTATTTGCAGCAGTGTCCATTTCAGAATTTAAATGAGTCGTATCTTTATAATCTTATTACAGGCCATGTTGCAGTTTGTGCATTTAATCAGCAAGTATAATTTTAGTTGCAAAATGACGTCACCTGCTGCGAATAGACGCTTTTGCAGGACAGTAGTAATGCTTTTTGATGCTACCTTTAATATTTATTGTTAAAATTATATAATTAAAACATTTTTACAATTTCTACTTTAATTTGAGTGTTGTGACAGTATACCAGCTATATGCTTTAATACAATTTTAAATGCAAATATTATTCAAATAAAAAGTATTTTTATTTAATTTTTTCCAAGGGAATAATTTTTGCCTGGTCCGTTATTATTTTATCAACTAACAGTATTTAGGTATCCTTTTATTTTTTTCTTCCTTTTTCTTATGATTTGACGTATTATCTGTAACCCTTAAAAACTTAGCGGCTGGCTGAATGTCAGACCTGCCAAAGCAAAAAAAAAAGTATTTAGGTATAAAATATGAATGGGCAATATTTCAGGGAGGTAATTAAATTTGATCAGCAAGAAAATAAGCAATCAATAGATCGCAGAATTGACTTTATTTTCGTTTATTTTATTTATTTTGTGCATCTAATTTACCGACATTATTTACATTAATCAAGTGAGCAAAATGACATTTCCCTAGTTCAATAATTATAATTTTCTAATGTAATTAAAAGCAGGTATATGGCATAAGTACCGTAATTTAAATTAGTAAATTTATTTATATCATTAACGGGAATCTAAGTAAACATATAGATATTATTATAAATATAGATTATAAAATTAGGATCGAATTTAAATATTATTAGTTTCTGACTATCAGGAAGTCATAATATGAGGAGTATTATATACATAAATATTATGTATAATATATATATATTTTAAAATTATTGTCATTATTATATATACTACTACTAGGATTAGTTGAACAGACGCCAGACATTTGTGTCTGTCGAACTGAAGCTTACCCTTTTGTAAAAACAAAAAAAAACATTTATTATTATTATTATTATTATTATTATTATAAATTAATTTAGATCAGGCGTTTTAATACATTTTAATAATATTGATTTTTAAAGAACTTATTTCATAAAAAATTATTGTATGCTGACAATTCAATTTGAATTTATTGAAACCATAATATACAAATAAAAAAATAACTTACTCTTTTCGTTTTGACATCAATTTAAAATGTTTCTTTTGAATTGAAATTCCATCTCTATGGCTGTGTTGCAATAATAACAAAATTGGAGAGTTGACTTCTGAATTATGAATTCTTGGAACAAATCTGCCCTATTTTTTTCTTTTGTCCCATTTTCATTCAATTGCTTGGTTTTTTCTTTGCACTAGTATAGCTAAAAAATATAACGTAACTTACAACAACCTAACTATTATTATCACTGGCGTAACTAGAATTTTATCTTTTGTCTTGTTAATAATTTAATTTTAATTATTTATAAACAAAAATGATCACAATAATTAATATGATTTTTTTTTGAACCGTTTATTTAAAAGAAAACATTATACGGACGCATTGGCCATTTCATTTTCTTATCAATATTTCGTTTATTTTTTGTTTGTTTTTTTAACGGCGAAACTCTTTGAGTAACAATTACCTACTGTTTTAAGTTTAAAAAAAATTATTTAATAGAATTAACAAAAGCAAAAAACGAAAGTTAGTAAAAATTGCCCATATTTCTTTTTCTGCTTTTATTGATTTATAAATCCAACCTTTCCTAACGTGCAAAACTGTAGGTAATAAATAGAGAACTTGCACAACTTTTTCTTATTGCATAAATATGTTCAGCCACACCAAAATATAACATAATATACAAAATATTACGTCTCAAATATCACTCCTTAATTTATAATAACTAATTAAAGTTCGCTGTGTGACGTCACGTAGTATGAATTAGCTAGCTCTCGCGCTCTGTATTGTAGTAAGCATTGACGTCACAAGCAAACCTAAATCGCTTCTATTTTATCCAGAGGATTAAAAAACATTTCTTTGTGAACTGTGGGTCTTTTAAAGATATTTTTTTACACTTAAGTGCATTATTTTTTAAATTTAATTTTCATGCAAGTTCCGTTTTGTATTTGGCCGAATTTGTGATAAAAGTAACGAAATATTGATCAAAAAACGAAATGCACCAAAATAATCTGACGCATGGCCCATACAGTGACGATCTACCTGCCACGTAATATTTAAAAGAATACTTAACACCTACAAACCAACGGCAGTCAGTGTCACACGTTTGTATCCTAAAGAGCCTGAGCCTAATAAAGTACCTATTTATACCTAATATGATAAACGTTTGTTTGAAGATAGTAGACAATAAAGTAATATCAAAAAAAATTACCTTGTCGGACTTCCATTGTCTTTATTTTGTTACTTAACACAACGTTTCGGTTAGTTAGTATCTCTAACCGTTTTCAAGTGTAAACTTCTGTCTTAAATACTATCCATGTGCAATGAAGCTTGATGACTCCGCTTACGTGCTTATTGGAGTGTGAAGGTTGAGCTGTTGGTTTTGGGCAAGAAGAGGCTTCCAGATATTGATCTACTAAATATATGGGTATTTTAATTAATAAAGTCTGCTTCTTTGAATTTCCTTTTTCTCCAGTGCTGTTCTGTGTCCAAAACCTAGGCTTCGGAGCACTATATATTATGTTGGTTGGTCCATACATGTTCCGCTCTACACGATCTCGAAGTTTCACCTCTTTGAGTATGTTTCAGATGTTCTTTAACTCCTACGGGAAGAGGTCTTTTTGTTTCTCCAATATACGATCCGCCACACTTGCAAGGGATTTGATAGATACAATTTTTTCTGTTTTCATTACGGGGGGTGGAGTTTTACTTTTGTAAGAAAGCTTCTAAGCGTATTTCCAGATTTGAAGGCTCTTATGATATTATAGTTTTTGGTTATCCTTCTAATCTTATCCGAGATCCGTTTGACATAAGGTACTGTAAGAAATGCTTGCTGCTCTTTCGTTCCTGTATTAGTTTTTAATTCGCGATTTTTAAGTTTTGAAATGGTATTAGTTACAAAGGCAGTGTAACCAGTCTTCATGAATCAAAATGCCCATATATTTAGTAAACCAAGTATAGGTATCTGGAAGCCTCTTCTTGTCCAAAACCAACAGCTTAAACTTCACACTCCAATAAGCACGTAGGCGGAGTCATCAAGCTTCATTGCACATGGATAGTATTTAACACAGTAGCCTTAGAATTATAATTTAGTTTACACTTGAAACCGGTTAGAGATACTAACTAACCGAAACGTTTTGTTAAGTAACAAAATAAAGACAATGGAAGTCCGACAAGGTAATTTTTTTGTAAAGATAAATGTTTTTTTCTTTTCATTTTAATTATGTGCCTAGCTACGCCGGTGATCATTATGCTAGGTTATGTTGAGCTGCACATCGTTTATTAGGCTGTGGAACTAAAATATATACTTTTAATTAAATTTATTTTATCTTGCTAGCTAGTATAAGTCAACTGAGAAGCCATTGTTACAAGCTAGAATAATTCAGACAAGTAAAATTACCAGTGTGAAAACTTTCAAGTTTAATTTGAGACCTTTAGATTAACGGAGAGAAATTCAACCGAAACTGTTCCTGGAACACTGGAAATATTCCGGCTGCTAAAACTTTTAGAAGAGACATTTCTCGCCTTTCGTTGGATTAAATGATATAACTTTGTAGCTTTGGCTGGATTATTAGAATCGTTAAAATTTAAAGGAGACTTTAATTTGTTTAAGTAAAGACAACCATGTTTTAGATTAAATAAGATATCTGTATAATTAAGCTCTATACATTTTTATTTCCACTGTTGGCTTTTTACAAGTGGTTATAAAGTACCTACTATTTATGATAAAACTCAGCGTTTCAACAGTTGACATCAACAAGTGATATTGGTTTCTGACAAATTGGTTTAGGCTTTCGCGGCCAATCGGTGAGCTAGTGTAGTCATGATTCGGGTCTAAAGGCCGTCGTCGGTTGGAATTGCTTCCTATCGTTTCGCTAGCACGAGTGGCGAGCTTCTTCAGAGGTCCTTCCATCTCCGGTGCTGGAAGTAGGACTACTTCTTCTAAAAGTTCCCAGTTCAGTATTGGGCAGTATAGCAACCTCACACGTCAAGCTGCGTCATATTATTTTCTTTGTTGATTTTAATTTAATTTTTAGGTGTTTCTGTGTTATGGCCTCCACTTCCCCACAACAGCCTCAAAGACAAAAAAGTCTAGTCCTTTGATCTCAATGTCCTAAAAATTAAGCTTTCGTTCCATGAGCCATGCCATGCCCCATGCCCAATTTTAGTACTTTCTACCAAAACGGACCAAGTGGGTTGCGTAAACGGATAGATAGACAAGGACGTTATTCCACAAGTTAATAAAAATTTGATTCGCTGAATAAATTAGCTGAATCTATAAAAATATATCCTCAAAGCAAAAGCTTGCAACCTTGGTTGACGTACTTTTATTTCTAAAATTCAAAGTAAAGAAATAAAAACAAAATTAAGACAATACAATAAAGAATAAAAAGCTTGTACATTATTTATAATTGGTTAGAAAGAACACTCAGACAACGAATGTCCAGTACATATATTATGGCCTTTTTCGACTACAATCATATTGTTATCTTCATCTTCATGTCCGTCTCCATCTCCAATTGATTTAGGGTATATTATTTTTATGCTGAAATAAAAAAGAAATATTCTGTCTTCTCTACGGCAAGTATAGGTACGAATGAACTAATTTTTTAATAATATGTTTTAAAAGATTGCTTCTTCTTTTTACAACTTTTAAATTGTCCTCTCTAGAAAAATGTTGATATTTGCTCGTAGTTTGACCATGCATTTTAGCAACCTATAAAAGATTCTAATGAAAACGTAAACACTTTGAACAGAATTATCCATAGATTGTGCAAAATTTTGTGGATTTCCAAGAAATACTTTTGTGGACGTGGCACTCAAAAAAATTACTATTTACTATATCTTATATCTACCTTACATACTGTAAGAACCTCCTTGTGCCTTCGCTACGTTCTTTTAGCCGTATATAAGCTTGCAAAGCCTTATACTATTTTAACAATCATTTTAAATATAAGACCTCTCGCGCATTTGATAACTTTATATGCGCAATTATGGCTCAATAAATTATAGAAAAAAGCACCAACAACTAAATAGCCTGCCAATTTTTTTAATTGCATTGTGTTCCAAATAGGAACACAACAGGAGTGCTTGCTCGCAGATAACATAGCATTTCTGTAGGTACTACCTGTGCACTAGGGGAGCACTATGATGGATGGATATGAATTGGTTACTGAGTGAAAGGAAATTAAACAAATAGGTAGTAAAGAAAGATAATAAAAGGAAAGAAAAAAACATATTAAAAGGAAAGAAACTGTAAGCTTCCCTGCCTCCTCCCAAGTGAATATGGCGACGAAATCGTACGCAAGGTCTGTAACATAAATATTTAATTCACATTTATTTTTAACCCAGGAATAGCCATAATTGCAAAAAGATTTTAATCAAGAGTTAGCTCAAAAAATACATATGATTGTAAATATTAGTAAAACAATGTATGTCATAATTAAAGTTACCGGTAATTTATTGTTTTCAATATTTCTCCAACCCTTCTTTTCGCCCATGGTACACAAATCATCAATGTGGTATCATAGTAGGTTATTGAAAGTCCAGTTGGTCAATATATACTTTTAACAGTCATACGATCAAACCCAAATAACTTTTGGGATATTCTTTATACTTAAATCTTTTAAACTGATGGATTAGGTACTAGAACCGTCAACTGGTGGAAGCTGCTTCCACGAGATTTATTTTAAGATAGTTCTTTGATATGATTAGCACTCGATCAACTGACGGTTCCAACTACAGTCTAATCTTCTATTGCGCTACATTATCTGCTACAACGTTGCGTTGTCTTCTCGTGCATACAGTAGTGCGCGAAGGCCCTCATAAATTATTTTTATTTTGGTCTAAAATTTTTGTTTTTAGTTATTATTGTCAGGATTGTTGATGCGGTAATAAGCTAATTTGGTTTTTCATAGTAGTTGTATCATTATCATTAAAGTAGTGACATCACATTAATAAACATAATATTTCGTGACAAGTGACAATTTAGAGGCAATAAAATTCCTTATATATTAACAACAAAACAGATTTTTAATTCCAACTTAATTACCCTAACCGCAAAAATTGCTTCGCTACGATATAAGTCTGTTGCTTAAGAGAAAATACGTCCCGGTATTTTATAATTATATGCGTTCTCCTCCGAGAAAAATACCGTTTGCTGCAGAGAGACCACCCATGTTGGCTGACACATTAATTTGCTAAGATCTTTTACCCGCTTTTTAATTATGTTCTGAATTTATTTCAGGATTTAAGTATAAGTAACAATTTCACTGCATTCGCATTGGTTCAATTTAAATTTCTGTAAAATATTTTCCAACAATACAGGCATGTATTAAAGTTTACAGGTATGATTATGGATTAAAATATTTATTAGATTTAATATTATTGGCTGCCGAATTCATTTCGTGTTACAACACATTCTACCAGAACTGTTATCGCATACATATTTCGTTTTCTAATAATATTCGTAGCCGGTTTTTTACTTTTCTCGCAGAGAAAGAGTATGTATCAAATTTCTGTCAGTCTGACCGTTGGCTCGAAGGTACAAAAACTACTTGACAGGAAATCAGAGGAATCCGTAGGCACTTACCCCAGTACCAAATGTAAAATTTTTATTCCTTGTCAAGTGCTGAGGAGTTAAAAGCACGAACAAGACATAAATAGATTATTTTCTCCCGGAGTAATTAGAAATATTCAAAACGAATTTTACTTGCGATTAGGATATTGCCAAATAGTGATTGGACAACATTTCGAACATTTGACGAAAAATTAAAGATGGATAGAAGGTTTCTTTAATTTTCAATTAAATAAATTTTTGTGTAATTACTATCTAATAAACGACAAGAAAAAAAAATTGAAAATTTTGTACTTAATATGCAGTTTAAAAATAGTTAATAAAAAGTAGGGTTGCGATTTAAAAAAAGATCGATATCGTCATATCTCTAATTTGGAACACACTGTATCAACATTTTTTTTTATAAAAAAGACCACAACTTTAACTCACACTGTATATCCAACTCGTTATATGAAATAGCCAAGTTCCTCCCCTTAGAGAAGCTCCTGGGGGGAATAACGAAATTTTGTATATGGTTTAGGCATGTTGTAAACGTTTGATTTCTAAGAAATAATGTCAGCTGTGTACATTATTGCCTTTGTTTGTTATTAGGTTCCTAATCTTTATATTCTAAGTGGGGCGCCTCCACTACGTTCCTCCCCACTCCTGGATCCGGCACTGAAACCGGGTATATTTTAGGTTTGGTATACTCAGGATGAATATCAGAAAACAATTAATGCTTTTTGATTTAAGTTGAATTATATTATTATTGCTTGGGTTAACCATAATATTGCACACATAGGTTAATAATGTATGTCATTATATTTTCAATAGTCCAAGTATAGAGGGTTTAATGTGTTTCTACAGGGTGGCTCTAAAAAATGGGACGAAAAATATATACCTAACATTTTTAAATAGATTATACATTTTAATTATTGGTTCAATTTTTTTAAAGGAAACCAAGAGGTTAAATACATACAATGTGAGTAAATAATAATAGGTACTACAATGTCTACCACCACATTCCTTATAGTGCACCAAATGAATGTTATAAGGCCCACACATATTTGTTTATACCTGAAATACATTGAAGTCAAGTGTATTCTCATTTAAAAAAGTGGTTTTCAACCTTAAAACCGGCCAGCATGTATAGCTTGTTATGTCTTGACAAAAACCAGACCCATTTAAAATTCTCCCACCGTCACCGGCTGCATGATGCAGGCATTTTAGAGATAATAACATATCTTAAGAATACTCACAAGGATAAGATTTAAAATTGTTTTTTGTATTTTCTCTCTATAGCAACTTTAAAAGCCAAGGGGACAAAATAAAAATAAAAACATAATATAGGGACCTGAGAACTAAGGTTTTTCAGTTTACATTTTATTTCTTAACAGTTAAAATAAATCTTATTGATAAATTAATATCGTTATCAAAACCTTTGTTACTTCTAACTCAAAAATCGTTTGGTGTACGATTATGAGTATTAGTACCAGTTGCGTAGCCAGGGGAAGAGGGGCAAAATTGGGGTATATGCGGGCTTTAACGTTCCTGCATGAAACATGGCGCCTTCTGTGGCTTTATTCAACTGAATTTAATCTATAAAACATTTTGAGGGGAATCCAAAATTAAGAGGGCATCATCGCTTTTACTCGCGACATGCATTTATACCGTTTACTCGAAACCCTCTAAACTTACCGAATTTATTTCAAGATATATTTGTTTATTATGAAATAATAAAGTAATTTTTGTACATTTGAGTTCTATACTATTTAAGATAGATATTTCAAAAATTGTTGCAAGTTCGAAATGAAATTTACTACTAAATTACATATACTTTGTTTGCTAAATAAGCCCACATAACAATCCACATTATCACGTGGAAGAATGAATGTTCTGCATATTGTTTGAAATAAAAGGTGAGGTGACAAAAAAAGTTATTATCAAGGTAATAAAAGAGAGTATAAATTTATTTGCAAAAATACTACAGTAACAGTGATATTACGAGCAAAAAGTAGGTAAGCCAAGCTTCTAGCATATTATGGATGATAAGTACAGAAGAATCGGATCTCCCAAAAACAAATATAGGTAACGCTGCATTTCTACTCAAAGTTTTAAAGGTTCTTTCACAAAAATAGGAAGAGGATATACCACGAAGGTGAGCAATAAGATTTTGTATCGGCAATACTTAAATTCCGATATATTATGAATGCTTTAGTAAGAAAATATAAAGTTTCACAAGTAGTTTTAAGAAATTGTTCAAATTCTTAAGATATTACCGGATAACATTAATTCTTTAGTTTGGATAAATAAACCCAATTACCTACACCAGATAGCAGTTCTTATAAACTACAAGAAAACGCATAAATAATAAAATTTAAATTCAGTTTCCGATGTAAAAATTAATAGTATTATTCTGTGGTGATTAAATAAATTTATGATATCTTTAAAAAAATTGAGACTTGTTTCCTAAGCATTAAATAATAATTTGATGCTGCCAATAAATAATTACAACTTACTAGAAAACCCTTATCGCTGTGACAATCTAGGTCGCAATCACGTATCTGATATACATGGCCTTGTTCGACACTTACCATATTTTTGTCAATTTCAAATTCGCAATAACTATTATTTTTCTATCCAATAACATTAAAGTTAATATTTCAAAACAACGCCGTTCTCTTTAAAGTAACCTTCACACGAGGATTGTTAATTTCATTTTGTCACAGTGAATTAACGAATAATAATTACTTAATTTATATGCTTACTATTATACAAGTGTTGTTGGAGTTGTTTTAATGAAAGACTGTTTGAAAAGTATGTTAAAGTTGAGTAAGATGCCCCCATGTAACTATTAAACTTCATAAATGCCAGAAGAAAAAAAAATTATTCCCCTAATGGCTAATTTTAATGATATTTATGTAAATAGCTAAACGATGGAATCAAAATCCTTTAGTCCACGGACTTAGTTAAATTTGACTTCCTATGTGTTTCTCGCTGCATCTACGTTTATCAAGACTATTTATTTGGTATTGTCTACTAATTATGTTCTAGTCTGGGATTAATAATTGCATAAAAATTATGTTTAATTAGAAGATAGAATAACTACTTCCTCGAAAATAATGAAAAATAATATTGTTCTATTATTTTTACATCACTGACTTTAGATTGCTAGCTCTAGTGGATGCCGCGTCGTGATCCGATTCTGATTTACAATGATACGCACTTCGTGGTTGTTTATCTTTCGATTTTGTATAACCATTAAAATTGCCTTTTGTATATTAGAGTTGATTCTACTATAGTAAAATTTCTCTAAGAACATGCCGCACCGTCACTTGTAATGTATTGCACCGTGTTGAAGTCTGGTCTATTTTAGGTTAAGAGGTTGGCAATAGAGACGAAATTGTACTGGGTTCTTTTACTTTTGCATTTGTTATCTTTTAAACTTGTAAGGGGGTATTACTGTTTTATTAACACGATAACAAAACACAGCGTCAATTTTATTTACAAATTGAAACATCGAGCTCAACGCGATAACTTAAAAGTTATAGCATTATTCATTGGCAACCCATAGAAATACGTTTGACATACAGGGTGGTCCAACGAAAACTTAACACCTCGATTTTCCTGCTTTAAAATGAAAATGTGGAAAATCGCTCGGACCCGTCGATTTTTATTTCGAGGGGGACATCTTTTGCGTATATTGTCAATCTTGTTACTTCAAGCCCCTAGGAGGGAGGGGGGGGGGGGCAGATCTAAATCTTAAATGGATACCCCTATTTTATTTAATTTTTTTGGATTCTGCATAATATTCTGAACATTTTTTAATAAAAGCATTATTAGTCTATACTTAACAGTTTCCGAGATATTGACTCTTGAAAAATTACATTTTTGAACTTTGACAGCGTCTAGCTTTCTAACTGTACGTCTTAGAGCAAAACGGCTTACTCGTCCCCATGTTCGATTTTTATTATCTTTCCAGTAGTGTCAACTTCCGGTTAAATCAGAAGTACTATATTTCTTACATCCGGTTTAATCAAAAGTTGACACTATTGGAAAGATAATAAAAATCGAACATAGGGACATGTAAGCCGTTTTGCTCTAAGAAGTACAGTTAGAAAGTTAGACGGTTTCAAAGTTCAAAAATGTAATTTTTCCAGAAACTGTTAAGTATCGACTAATAATGCTTTTATTAAAAAATGTTCAGAATTTTATGGAGAATCCAAAAAAATTATATAAAATTGGGCCCTCCCTCCTAGGGGCTTGAAGTAACAAGATTGCCAATATACGCAAAAGATGTCCCCCTCGAAATAAAAATCGACGGGTCCGAGCGATTTTCCACATTTTCATTTTAAAGCAGGAAAATCGAGGTATTAACTTTTCGTAGGACCACCCTGTATACTATACTTACCAATGGAAACCGCTATGAACAACCCTCACAACATACATGAGTTTCGCCGCCCAAATATTATAGCTTCGAGCCAATCAAGCGGCAAGCGGTGCGCATATTTCGCGTTCAATGCTGCGTTGCCATATTATAATTTACGTTCGCGGCGTAGTATAAAGCCGGTAAAACAGCGTGTATTTTAAAATACAAACAGCTAGATTAGTAGTTAATGAGCGCAAGGTTTCGCAACCCTGTAAGTTAAAATAGTGTGTAATGTAATGTAATATTATATTTATAAAAGCAAATGACAATAAAAGAAATAGGAAAGAAAGAAAAACTCAAAGTCTTCCTCCACAAAGTTTAATAGAATACAAATATTCAATACAAGTCTCTACATGTTTCGAACGTAGAAACGTTCATCATCAGGAGACAGAAATTATATTTGGTGCTGATGGTTTTAGCAAAAGAGAAAATTGTGTCGAACCTTAATGGAGCTTTTATTTACTAAAACTTAATGTTTTAAGTAGACATGATATAAAGAAACTTGAAGAAAGTTTAACCATACTGAGTATGTGAGAAGTCAGCAAATGGGGTCTAGACCAACCAAATAAACTGGGAAAGAAAATCCTTTTCTAAAAAGGTGTCGAAAGTTATTTTTTTAAAAAAATTGTTACTTTATAAAAAAGGGACATTTAAGTGGGTATATGTCTATATGACATTGTGGGGAAAAATTTTTTTTGAAGCAAGTTAGGTAATAAATGGAAGAACCATAAGGTGTAGGTTAGTGGGGTACTGAGTTTTCAGGCTCAGTAACCCCGTGTGGGTTTTAATTTTAAAACCGTAAAAATTGACAAAAATTTGTAAATTTTTTGAAAAATGTAAAGAAAAAGCAGCTTTATGCGTCCACGTGCTGTGACGAAGGTGAATTAAAAAAAAAAGGGCGTACAGCTGCTTTTTCTTTAAATTTTTCAAAAAATGTACAAATTTTTGTCAATTTTTACGGTTCTTAAATTAAAACCCACACGGGGTTACTGAGCCTGAAAACTCAGTACCCCACTAACCTACACCTTATGGTTCTTCCATTTATTACCTAACTTGCTTCAAAAAATTTTTCCCCACAATGCCACTTAAATGTCCCTTTTTTATAAAGTAACCATTTTTTTTTTTAAATAACTTTCGACACCTTTTTAGAAAAGGTTTTTCTTTCCCAGTTTATTTGGTTGGTCCAGACCCCATTTGCTGACTTCTCACATACTCAGTATGGTTAAACTTTCTTCAAGTTTCTTTATATCATGTCTACTTAAAACATTAAGTTTTATTAAATAAAAGCTCCATTAAGGTTCGACACCATTTTCTCTTTTGCTAAAACCATCAGCACCAAATATAATTTCTGTCTCCTGATGATGAACGTTTCTACGTTCGAAACATGTAGAGACTTGTATTGAATATTTTTATTCTATTAAACTTTGTGGAGGAAGACTTTGAGTTTTTCTTTCTTTCCTATACTTTCAACTCCACTTTAAGCATGGACTATTTCTTCAAAATAAAAGAAATGTTTGTTATTGGTAATAGGAGAGTTAATTAACACAAACTGGTTTATTCTACTCACCGTTCAACTTAAATGATAAACACCAAGAAAATGTAGTCTGTGAAACGTGACGCGTGAGCTTGCTACGGCCCACTACTGGACTGGGAACTTTTAGGAAGAAACCAGTATCAGCTGTTAATATCACATATGAGTGTCAACTGTCGAAATGCTTTGTTTTTAGAAAAAGTTGACTCTAGATATTCATTCCACGTATTCATTACTGCTTGGCTTGACAGCGTGGTTTCAAATGCGTGTTTCATCTTCCGTAGAGTTGCTTTGGGTCATGGCTACCTGTAGAGTTCTATAATAAAAACTAAATGACTGTCGTCTACATACCCCAAGGTATCCATTATGCTTTGGTCCCTGTGTATTCTAATACAAAGTGCAGTTACAGACTTCTCCGGTTTACTATTACATTTTTTATTATGTTCAATATTCTTGGATTTTTTTCTCATCGGAGAAGTGATAAACGGGGGTATGTTTTAACATTAGAGCTTGTAAATATAAAATAAATTGGATTACGAAGTGATTTTGCAAAGACTACCATATACAGCAATAATTACTGTTAGTAGTAACTAAACCATGACATTATTAATGTTAATATTTTTATGATAATAAATATTGTTGTTATTGTCTGTGGACATTCTTATGCCTACGGGTTTTCATTAAGTAGACGTAGAAGTTAGTCAATCAACTGTGTCAAATTAGTTTTCTGGAAATGTTCGTTCCATGTTGCATATTAACTTCATTATAGTTGCCTATTGTCACATGTAAGTGGATATATTATAATAGTTGGTCTAGTTTCTTTAGGTTCTGTAACTGGTTTGTGACTCCGATTGGAGAGATTTTAAACGGTAGTACGTGTACCTTTTCTTGTTTTTATGTATGGTCAATGTTTATTGCAAGTAATGTGTATTTATAATTTTTTTCTTGTTCTTAATTTCCTATGTATGTTTTATTGTGTACTGTAATAACTAATATTTATTAAATATACGTTGTCTCGTTTTTTATTATCGTCTGTTCTCTCAGGGTTGTCCCTGGGCTACTCTGATTCCTACTAGTTTTCACCAAATAGCTAGAGATTTAAGTTAGTCAGGCAAGTGTATCATTAAACCATTTTTCTAGAAATTTTCGTACTATGTTGCATATATTAAATATGGTCCTTTTTATCATATTATGTGAGTACATTTCTGAGGATAGGTCTAATTTTTGTGGATTTGTAACAGCGAGTGGGGTGTGAGTTGGCAAGTTGCAGGACAAAGGGTAATGAGTATGTATTTGTCTTGTTTTCCGTGTCTGTTTAATATTCATTCCATTTTGTAATTTTATGCATTGCTTGTGTTTGCTTCTTCGGGTATTACAACGTCTAGAAAGGGATTTCGAAATCGTTGGTTATTTATAGTAAGGTATTTAAAGCACTAAGCGAACATTTCAGAAAAATCAATATAAAATGGCTCACAATTGTAAAGTAAAAGATTTCAGACAAATCCCTTTCAACAATGGACGTAAAATATTTTTAAAAATAGAACTGCATATTATTTATTATTTCCATTCATCCAGCCCTTTCATTTTTTAAATCCATCAAGAACATTTCAATCTCAGACAAACAGCGCGATCAAATCATTCATTCCGATCAGATTTATTCAACAACTCTCACAAATTTTTTAGTAGCCAGCACTGTCTGAACAGTGGAATAATATATCATCTTCACCTGGCAAACAAATGTTGTGATCAAAAAACAATATTACTTAGTATTATAAGCACAGATTCTTCAAAATATATTACAGCTTTCAATGCAAGAAAAAACATTAACAGTAATTAGGTACAATTTCAAATATGATGTATTATCATATCGACTTTCATTGATCTTATAGAAAATAATATTGCAGGATTGGCCTAGCCTGTACCAGATATTCAATACAAATTATCGAGTTTATTGGTATAATAAATACAAATGTTTGCAATGAAATTTAAATTAGGCCAAATAGTATAATAATTACTCTCGTTATTAGATTTAATTTATTTGATCCAATTTACAGCATAAGAAGCTTAAATAATGTATACAACGTTTTTGAGAAAAAATAATATACAGTAGTTATTATACAACTTGGTCGTAAACTGAGTGGTGTAACAGCAGTGTTAGGTTACAACTAACTAGACAGTTTGCATATATTTTTATGTCTTATGGTAAAACAGGTTCATTATTCCACATTCATTGCACTTAAATTTGTTTAGTTCTAAATGTTATTACAATTTGAATTATTGCTGATGTTAGGTAAATGATGTATTGATTTTTTTATGAGCTTTTTGAAAACGTTTTTCGAATCTTAACTTTGGAAAACATTTGTTGTATTTGAAATCAGTTAGTTATCTTTATTCAGAATTTTTTATAACTGTAAAATCCATACAATTAACCATTGGAGTATTTTAAATAGAAAATAATTGTTTCAGTACTCGTAAATTTAAGATATTGAGATATTATATAGTAGCAAAGCAAAGTATATGTTTTAATGATCCCCTGAAACTAGGTACTAGGTAGGTACTATAAAACACAAATGATACTTTCTGAATATTATAAATTTTACGCTTTTAAAAAATTATTAGAAAAATATTAATGGCGTACGGACAAAGAAAGGTTCTGAGATCAAATCCCATCCAGCGGAGGCATAAAACTGTTTCAATTTTTAAAAACTTTGTCTGTACGCCAATTAAACTTTTTCAACTAGTTAAAGTCAAATGATTTATGGTCTGAAAGTTAAAAGCTTTAACGACAAAGCTTTCAGTCAACAATAACAATAAAATATGGTAAAATTTGAAATGTTAGAATAAACATGCATATAATTATGACAGATTATGATCAAAATATTCATTAATTTTTTAATAAATCTTCAACAGTTTTTTTTTTTAAATTTGACAATTTTTTTAATATAAGCTGGAAGATAATTATTACAAAACGTATAGTCAGAAATTATAGAACTCTAAAAGACTTGAGGAAGGAATGGGGAAACATTATATTAAAATATTGTCTTGTATTACTATACATATGTAGGTAAATTAGTATTATTTCTAGTTTTTATGAATCAACAAAACTGTTTCTAATATAAAAATTGAAGTAAGTTTTAAAAAAAATTGTTAGATAAAAATGGGTTTACAGGAATATTTAGGTCTTGCCTTGTACAAGTACAGGGTCCGGCAAAATGATCTCCCACATTTTGCACCGCCACTGTGCACGAATCACTGAAGAGAGGAAGAGATTAACATAGTCGGTTGATAGCTCGCGCCTAGCCATTTCAGTTGTCATCATAACCAACCCCTTATTTTTCTGTGGTTATCATGAATTGGACGGGCGAGCATCGTGCCTTCGTTATCGAAACATTTCTGAAAAGTAACGAATCTGTGATTACGACGCAAAGTGGCCTGCGCGTTCACCCGATCTTGCCCCATGCGACTTTTTCGTTTGGCTACCTGAAAGCGAAGGCTTTTCAACACCATCCCCGAACCATTGACGAATTGAAAGCAGCAATACGCCAAGAAATTGCCGGAATATCGCCTCAAATTACTGCTCGAGTGATGGAAACTTTTAGAAATCAGCTTCGAATGTGTATCGAAAAAAATGGTCGCCATTTGGACTCTGTAATTTTTAAAATTTAATACAAATAATGGCACAGCATACTTTTTCAGTTAATAAAAAAAAATCTAAATAGCATTTATAATGGCGTTTTTATTAAAGATTAAAATGTGGGAGATCATTTTGCCGGACCCTGTACCTTTTTTTGTAAAATGGAAATAGAATGAAGAATATATTGAGATGGATTATCCCAGAAATAAATTCCATATTTAAGAATTGATTCTATCACAGCAAATGAACATTTTGAAGAACAAAAATTTACTTCATAAGTAAGTACTCTCAGGCCATAAAAACCTAAAACTATAATATTCTACATAACTTTTCTATATCGTAATTAGAAAAAAGATTTTGAACAATGGAAATTCCTAACAATGCTATAAATTTGGGGTTGTTAATAATTATTAGATTGTCAAAAATATTATTAATAAGTGTGAACATTTATATAATAATACCTAAGTTTTTTTCTTCTGGGTACCCTGGGTGTGATTACAGCGATAGTTTTTCTGTCAAACGCACAGTCATCCATACGCTTTTTAAATAATTATTGTTAACTTTATTCGTCTACCTTCCAAAGGTATACCTAAGTATAATTTAAAAAACTGTAGTCGAACGTTTTTTGACAGAGCCAATTTTAATAATTTCCGGCGAGATCTCGGGTTATTAGGAATAAATAATTATACCTGTTGTTTTATGAATAATTGTAATGGCACTATGGTATTATACATAGCATAATGCTCCTATTATCTTAAGTATTAAATGGTTGTAGATAATAGTATCGACGTGGTACCTAGATACACCTCGCTTAAGAAGTGAACTACTCAATAGCTACATAGGTATTGTATCAGCTTCTCAAAACTGACGTATACCGGGTGTCCCGGATAAGATACATTCTACAGGGATCCGTTAACCGTAGAAGATACAGAAAGGGTTAAATGAGAAAAAAGAAGCGTCCTACTAAATTCTGCAACGTTGTGTTTTCAAATTTAAAAAATTTTGAATCATTCCAAAGATGTTTGGGCAAAACCGATTGTCGCGATTTCGTTTTAATTATTTTCTGACTCTATATCAAAAGTATGTCAAAATAAAGGTTACATTCTCATTGCCATTTTTCTGCTTTGCAAGTTAATGGAATTATGTTTTCAATCCGACGTTTCGTTGTCTCACAACCAACATCAACTTTGTTTTTTTTTTTAATTCCGCTCCTTATTTCAAATTTAACGACGTATCACACCTAGTATTAATAATACGTTTCATCCTTAGAATCTCATCATCAATAAGATTAAGTGCAAATTTATCTTGTATAAATATTCATTTGTTTTCAAAGCCAACTAGAAATTAGTTGCTTTTGGAAAGCAAATAATTTTTTATTAATACACAGGTTTTAAAACCAAATTTGTACTTTGAATTTATGTTTCTATTAAAATTAAATGCCATTTTATTCGTATTCAAAGAAGTAGTCCATTCTCCAAGAGACCCGTTTCTATTAAACTAAGTCGTCGTCTCGTCGTTTTGACGAAACGACGACTTTGTGTTGTTTTTGGCTTTTATTTGTTTAATTTTATTCGTAGCTACCCACATAAAAGTTCAACAATTATCACTCAAACCACAGATTTAATAAATACCCAACAGTGTTTTCAGCAATCAAAATTATTTAATTTCATTTTGAAAAAGGTTATTTTCTTTCATTAAACAAAGATAAGTAGCGACGATATACAATAATATCATACATTACTTGGGGGCTTGAACTTTAGCTTAAAGTTGGTCAGTATTTTCATAGGTTTTCCAGTATAAACTTCATTTTTAAGATATCCTCAGAAAGAAATCCAAGAGCGTAAAGTCGGAAGAACGCGCAGGCCACCGTATGGGGGCGTTAGTGGTAATTAATCTATTGGTAAAGCATTCCGTTAAATATTCCATATTATAGCGACAATTATGGGGAGGGTCTCCATCTTGCTGAAACCACATCTTGAATAATTTTCCATAATTTTTATAAAAAAAAAAAACTACAATAGACACTGGTCACCACTGGTCAAAAACAGCAAACTTTCACTTCAAAGAAATTAGATAAAAGTTAATTTACACTTAACCTAAAGGATTACATTAACTTAATCTGTCATTAAGAGAGTATAATATATAATTTATTTAAACAAATGCCTGACACAACCTACTATTACAGTTAAGACACCTGAAACTTAGCTCAGGTGACGGACACTATAAAAATAACAGTTGTAAATAATATGAATTTGATAATGAGTTTTTAATTGCGAAACGTGTTATTGGTTAAAGTTGATGGTGGTTGGGGAAAACAAAACGTCGGATTAAAAATCTAAATACACCATATCCTAAAGGAAAAAAAAAGGCAATAAAAAGGTCGTTTATTTTGGCATATAGATAAAATTAAAACCAAATCGCGAAAGTTCGATTTTACCCAAATATCTTCGGAAGAATTCGGAATTTTTTAAATTTGAAAATAACATTTCAGAATTTAGTAGGGCGTAATTTTTTCCTCTTTTAACCGTCTCTGTGTCTTTTACGGTTTACGAGGTCCCTGTAGAGTGCATTATCCGGGACATAATATTTTAGTGTTCTAAAATATTACATAATATTTAATTCGTTTGGATCTTAACCTATATGATCCATTTCCTACTAATTATTAAAAAATTTGAAAATCAAATAGCCTGGGATTTCACTTGTCAAACTAAAAAAATGAAACTAAAGGTGTGCGATTTAAAATGACTCCAATTTATTATGATAATTTCTGTTTGTATAAAAATTTGATACTTTTTTTCGCAATTTCTTCATTTAGAATGGTTAATCAAGACTCAAAATCAATAACGTGTTAAAAAAAGGTGAGTAAGAATGCAAATATCGTGTGTAACTTAATCTCATTAGAGAAAAAATTTTCCATCGTTTACCTAGGTAATTATTTGTACTTCGAAGGTATACGACACTATGTCCAATTTTTACAAAAATTAGGTAATTACTTATGTAGTTTTATTCAGAAAATTAAACTATTTGGTGGGGCATACAACACCAAGTCGAATTAGTTAAGGTAGCTAAGAAACAGAGTAGACTTTTAAATGTGCATTTTTATTCAGAGGCCTCCTAAGACACCAAGGTAATAATATCTGTATGCCTCGGATCTTTAATCATATCTTTAGCAACACATTTAGCGGCATAGAACACTATATTAACACTTGGTGTTATATGCCTCTAACTAGTGCTATATAATAGTAGGTGGGGATTACACATAATGTTAAACGCCAGATGACTATCGGCATTTAGGCGGCAATAAGTTTTTATTTTGTCTATTATTACTTTTCCTTTTACCAAAATGCATACCATTTCCATTTAATATACCTACTCATTTTTTGTAAAAATTGGACATAGTGTCGTATGCCTCCCGAGTACAGTATTATGGCGTATAATTTTTTACAGGCATAGAACACTATGTCCGTCAAAATACAAATTATAATAATTAAAATTTTTTAAAAAAATTATTTACAAAGAAACACTAAATAATTAATACTTTGTGTAGTGAAAGTAAGATAACACATTCATAAATCAACACTAACCTCAAAATTATGTTAAACTTAATTGTTTTTACTAAATATCCACAAATCGAGCTGATGGCACATATGCATACATGCCTTTCGAGTACAGTTATTATCGCTATTTCCCAGGTAGAGAAGGTTTACTTCTCATAAGAGAAATGGATGGCGACTTCTCAAGTTAGTTTTAGTAGAACAAAATATTTACTAAGTACATAATATTTACAAAAACTTAATTAACTTACCGTTTAAAAAATATAAAACACCTAAACTATCCCAAAACTGAAGCACACCAGACACAATGAAGACAGATAAACCAAAACTTTCGAGTTGTTTACATAATGATGGCGTCAGAAGCCATACACCATGCAGGCTGGTTTTTAAAGGCGTTCAACGTTTTCGGTAGTCTCGCCAGCTGGCTTGCATCACTTTGTTGGCCATGTTGAATTTTTAATTGTGGGGCCATGATAAGCAGTAGGATCTAAAACGGAGGGAAATTTAAAAGTTTTATATAACTTAAAATTGTTTTTCTAATTTTGTATCATAACAAATCTATTACGATACGCATTTGCGTATCGTAATAAAGCTATTTCGATACGCGTTTTTTTTTTGATGTTGGTAACATTTAAATGTTTTATTTCATTGACTTGCGCGGCCTTTGTGATTTACGAGAAAACCCATTTTTCGCAGAGGAAAAATAGCTTGATAACCTACTTTTTTATTCTGTGTGGATAACAGTCATGTACGTTGGTTGCATAAATCTATAAATCAATCTGTTGTAGATGCTTCAAGCTATCATTTTCTGCCAAATCCTATCCAAAATTCAATCTACTAACCTTCCAATGTCGATTTTAACTTCGACTTTATTTGAATTTTCCATCTGCCCAATAATAAATTGCAATGCCGTGACGTAAAATCACGTCTTTTGAAATTCGAAAAAAAGTAGCAAAATCGCCTGAACTTCCGAACGCTCTGTATATGTACCGAATGTACAAGGATCACACAACGTATTCCGTCCAATTTCAAATCTTATATCGCTAAAATAACTTTAGAATCTCGTGGTGAAAATGGGTCAATAAATAAAAAAATTACAAATAATTTTTGTTGTCCAGAGGCTACTATGATAAAAAATAGTATTACCAACATAAAATTTAGACATAACAATTTACAAAATTTGAAGGATTTATTTTCTTTTTAAATATGTGTTTTTTATTGAAAACACTACAAATTAGAAAAAATAGTATGACGTACCTACGTATTATCTAAAGCAGTTTTAAGCACTTGTCCCGTAATAAAACTCGCCGCAAGCGGTTCGTTTTTTAACATGGACGCGTGCTATAAAATGGTGCTTTATAAAACGTGTACGTTAATATACTATTTTTTGTTATTTGCATTGATGCTTCAGAATATGGTATCTATTTGTTAATGTTACAACACGCCGAAAATTATGATTTTTTCAGTAGAATCGACATATTTTGGCGCGTAGATCACGAATTTCATCGCTCGCCGAGCGACAAAGTTCCTTAAATACTTACTTGCTACTTATTGCTTTCTTTTGGAATCGCAAATTTGTACTTTGCACTCGGTTGTAGGGAAAAATAATAATGTTATTGGGTTAATCTATATATAAAGCTAAATCTGATATTTTTCCGGAAAATAATGCTTCCAAATAAGGCAAGAGGATAGTTATACAATTTTTTTTACTAGCAAATTTTCTACATATCTAGATAATGTACCTAATATATAGGGAATACCCTAAAATTTTTACATTTGTAACCAGGAGACGAGTTGTAGCATGGTGTGCAACAAAATCGATTATTCGATTAGAGATAATTTTTTTTATCGATTAATCGAAAAATCGATTAATCGATTATTAATCGAAAAAACAGCTATTTTTCAATTAATCGAAAAAAAAAATTTTACGATTTTTTTGATTAATCGATTATTAAGTAGGTAATCGAGAAAAAAAACGATTATTCGAATAATCAAAAATTTAATTAAAAACGAAAAAAAAATGATTTTCCGATTAATCGATTTACCAAAAATAATATTTTTCGATTAATCGATTAATTAGGAACCTATTCGAAAATATAGGGATCTATGTTTTTGAATGATTAAAGATGCTAGTTAAGTACTTATTGTTGCTGTAAGTCTCTATATATTTATTAGCAACCCTATTACCCTGAAAATCGGTTTAAAAAATATTATAGCATATTATTGCAAGACAATCAATGAAATAATTTGAACAGTTTCAATCTGTGCAAAATTAATATTCTTAACTATCTAATATTTGAATCGACTTTTTCATTTATTTTGATTAAATCAATCTATTATTTTCGATTAATCGATTATTTTCAATTAACCGGCTATTATCGATTAATCGGAAATAATCGATTATTTTCGATTAATGTATTATTTTTGATTTTCGATTATTTTCGATTAATCGGATTATAACTAACTATTTTCGATTAATCGATTATTTTTTATTTTTTTTATTTAAATTATCGATTATTTCAATTAATCGAAAATCGATTATCTTTTTCGGTAATCGCACAGCCCTAGTTATAGCATTAGGAAATATTCAAATATTTCTTGACAAAATGGCGAATGCAGTAAACGGAAGCCAGATACTCCGGGGCGAAGCGGGTGGAATTGGCGGGAATCTGCTAGTTTGTAATTTTGAGTTTTATAATTTTCAAAGCCTTAAAAATAACTAAATAAAAAAAAAGACAAAATTAATAGATTTTTTTTAATAAGTTATTACAATTACTCACAAATAAATAAAAAATAAAACATAGTGCAGGCGTTTTTTTATAAAGAGGAACAGCACTGGCAAGAATAACAATATGTTTGAAAATGGGTTAAATTCCTTCTGTGCAATATAATCAATAAGTGTGCCAAAATAATAAGGCTCAACAATTTTTGTACATTTTAAAACAGCATTGTGCTTTTAAATCCTGTATTTACGTTGCAAAAAAACCGAACAAACTAGATGTAAAACGCATGCGTAACCAATTTTTTTAGGATAAATTGTCACAATTAACCGCCAATTGATATTTTCAAGTAAATTCGCAAATATAATCCACATATCATAAAATTAGCTTTTACGGTCGTTTTATGATCTGCTCCTATGTCAATTGGTCGACAAGTCTCGTCAATGCTTAACGGCCAATAAAAAGTTTACATTTATATTTAAACCACTTACTACTACTACACTCTAATTTTATACAGGGCGCATATAAAACAATCATACCTTAAATAAGGATATGGGTAGCGTACAGTGCAGGGGGTGGGGTGACTTGCGGGGGGGGGGGAGGGTAATTGCAATTGTAATTGAAATTGCAAAATTTACATCCAAATTATTTGTTTCTTGAAATATAATGTAAAGGTGTCTTTTATCAAGGTTTATTTTATAAAATTCACGTATTATGGGGTAAGTACCCCTATTTACGGATCCTTGTTTTTTGGAAAATACTTGTAGACTCTCTATAAACTCTGTATACATACTGTACTAATAGGCTTCCATAAGACTCACTTTTATACAAATAGCTCACTTTTTAAGCTACCTTCACATCGACTCGGCGAGTTTGTTCACATTCTGGGATTTTTATTCCTTATTGTAACCATTTTAAGCAAAAAAGGATCAAAAATTTTCTATGAGACGTCGCTGGGTTGGGAAGGTAGGCAGGAGAGGGGGGGGGGGGGGGGGGGTAATGTTGATAAAAAAATGGTAAGATGTGGTCGGTTATTAAAGTGTAATTGTATCTGGCCTAATATTGGTCGTAGATTTGTGGCTTTTTTCTTTTTCTATAGTTCTGCACATTGCTTTAAAGTTCTACTCTATATTGTCTATATTTCCAAAAAATATATTTTTTTTATTACCTAAATTGTAAAATTGTTTCCTACATAATATTAATACCAGCAGTGGCGTAGCCAGGATTTTGGGGCGGGGGGGGGGGGGGGGCGAAGTCCTTTTGGGGCGCCTATATTTTGAAATACACATTTTGTCATATTGTTTTTTTTTTAATCCAGATTCAGTTAAACATTGACAAAAAATAAGGCATGGTATTAAGCACCATTAAAGCCTTTTATTAAATTATTGGTGAGTGACAATAGAAGTATATTTTTCCAAACTAAGACGTGTTTTAAATTTCAGCTAAAAAAACATAAGATTTCAACATTGGGTAAAAAAATGCATTGTATGCTTTTTGTGATATATTATTATTACGGTTTTTTTCATTAAACACCGTTAAACTATTTTAATTTTAATAAAACAAAAAATAAATCCTTTTATAATAAAAACAAGTACTAATCAATCAAAAATAAGCACAAAACTAAAAATATTTTAATATTCTGACCTTACACAACTCCAATCAATAATTTAAAAAATGTTTTTATATAACTATAAAGCTATTCGACGAGTCTTGAGGCTTTTGAAATCATCTAAAACATTAGAAAGATCTAAATTTTTGACATAATCACTTTCTATGTTTAATATAGCTATGTCATTTAATCGTTGTTCCGTCATTGTCGAGCGATTATAAGTTTTAATATTTTTTAACCGATTAAAGGACCTTTCAGCATTGGCACTGTTCGTTGCAATAGTAAGGTATACCGTGTAAATAATGCATATATTTGGGAATGAACTCTCAAGCTTATTTGAAATAAGATACGGAAGTATCTCATCTGTTTTTATGGTAATCTTTTCTTTTTTTAATTGTTGAAACAAAGCGCTAAATGATTTATAATCATCGATTATTACATTGCCATTTATGTCAGATTCATAAAAGGCTGACAGATCCCTAAGATATTTTATATTATCTAGTGTCGGAGAGATAACGTCTGCCTCTAAGCAAATAACTTTATTTGCAATTTGAAGAAAATCTTCAAACCTCACAGCTAGTGTTTGTATGAAAGTATCCAGTGCAACGTAGAAAACACTTGTTTTAAATTTTTTTGCGCGGGCAATTTTCAGTTTTAGCATCTTTTTTTTCATCGTGAAAATGTTTAACTTTTTTATGTCTTTTGGAAATATATTTATCTAAAATACCACATTTTCTTGCCAATTGTTTTGCGCCCGATTCAAATTCATTAAAACAAGTATCGTCAATTTGTAATTTTTTTAGATCCTCTATTGTGGATTTAATTAGCGTAGAGACGGTATTTAAATTAATTTCAACTTTTTGAAGATAGTTTGACAATATTTTGTTCTGTGTTAAGTTTATTAACATTCAAATAAGACCGATTTTTTAATTTTATTTAAGTAGCAAAGGGGGGCCAAGCCAGGACCCCCCTATGGCTACCCCACTGAATACCAGGTTGCCTACATCTCTACTAAGAAGGCATTTGTGTTTTACGAAGCATATTTTGAGAAAAACGTTACAATAACCCCTGCAAAAAAACTTTGGATACACACTTATCACATAAACTGTAAGGACAAGTGTCAAAATGTAAATCAATAACAATTGTGTGCCGAATACATCCTTGAAATGCAGTCAATTTAACTTACATTCTCTGTTATATTTCTAAATAATTCACATCAAGTGCAGTGTGAATTGGTAACTTGGAATGAATTCAGTAAATCAGTACAGTTTTTTTTTTTGGAAAAATACGTGGGCACCGGTATTAACATTTTAGGCTGTGGCCTTTTTAATACAAAATATTGATACAGAGTGTCCCAAATTAGGGACATGACGATATCGATATTTTTTTTTAAATTGGCTATATACCATAGTTTTTATTGACTTTTTGTTAATAAATGCTCAAACTGTTGTGCGTTTACTTTATGGCAATAAAACATTTCTGATTAGTTTGGGAGAAAGCAACCTACTGTACTCATGTCTTATTCGTGCTTTCAATATCTTATAAATGACAAGAAATACAAATTTGAAATTTGGTACTTTTGTATAATTTAATATACACTTTAAAAGCAGATAAAAAACTATCGATATCATATATGACGATCTAATTTGGTACACAATGTAACCATTTCCAAGTATTTTTCCAAAAAAAAACTCTACTGGATATACTGCATGTATTTCAAGTTACAAACTCAAAGTGTAATAGTAGCTAATAATAATATTATAGGTTTAAGAATTTATTTATAAAAAAAACCTTAAGGCAATAATAAGTAATCAGCCTTGTACAAAGTATAAAAATATAGATATATAATTACATAAAAGGTAAAAAGTAATAATAACGTATAAGGTTAACCTTAGTCGACAACTCAAGTGTATCCACTTAAATACTTAAGTTATTTTCAAACGATGACTTCATTTAAACGACCAATCAGACGGCTGGTAAGATGCACTTAAAATGTACCAGCACTGGTAAATTGCACTGGACTGACATATAATATACTGATTAAGATAAGAATTGTTACAATTGGTGCCGCTTTGAAAAATTTAAATGCAGATGCAAAATAAAGATTTCAGTTATAAAGTTGCTAAATGTGCAAAAAATAAATTTTACCTTCAAAGAACTTACATAGTTATTTCTGAAAATCCAAGAAACAATTTAATACGAATTTTTCTTTGAATATTCTCAGAAAATATGAACATTTAGGTTTTGTGCAGTGCAATAATAATGTATAGTTAGCAGATACTTTGTTGCTATAAAAATATTTTGATGTGTTATAAAGAAAAGTAATTAGTGCTACCTAAATATAATTTAAATATAAAACAGTATGAGTTTGTAACTTGGAATAAATTCAGTAAACCAAGTACAATTTTTTTTTGGAAAAATGCTTGGGTACCGGTATTAGCATTTTAAGTTGTGGTATTTTTTATAAAAAAAATATATAGATATAGCGTGTCCCAAATTAGAGAAATGACGATATCGAAATTTTTTTAAATGACAGTTTTGTATCGACTATTTTAAGAGTGCATAATATTAAGTTATACATATTATGTACCAAATTTCAAATTTTTATTCCTTGAATGAATCCGGCAAATGTTGAGGAGTTGAAAGCACGAACAAAACATAAAAGGTAAAATTCTGCCAAAATCATTAGAAATGTTCAAAACTAGTTTTATTTGCGTTTAGGATTCTGCTAAATAGCGAAGGGGCAACATTTTGAGCATTTTTCACCTTTTTTTTTCATTTAGGTAAGTTAATTTTTGTTTGTTTAATATGCTTTAAATGACAAGAAATAAAAATTTGATTGGTACTTATATAACTGTAAATGCACTTTAAAAATTATCACTTATAATCTCCTTAGCAGTAGAATTATCGGGAATTAATTCTGCTGCGTGGGAGATTCGGTAAGAAAATTTCATAAATTGGAGTTTCTTTTAATGTTCCTGAAATTTTAGTAATAAACCTTGGTTACTAACAAGTAAAATCAACTTCTATTGTAAAAATACAGTGCGTCATATTAAACTAAACTCATCGGAAATATGTTTTTTAAAGTTATATTTGAGTTGAAATCTATATAGATATTGGATTTCAGATAACAAATTTGTTATTTAATGTTTCTCACATTTTAGTAATAAAAATGAGTTACTAACTGCTCAATTTATTTAGCAATCGAACTTGCTGATTCATTACCAAAACGACTCATTTTTTACACAATATTATTGTAACAATAAATATCACGGGTACGACTAAAAGACTGATTGTTACTTGCTAGTTTGTCTCACCTGTCACTTCGAAAGGACTTGACATTTGAACTAAAATTAAGTCGTAGTAGTATACCTAAGAAAAATTATCACTTCTTAATTTCATTAGGTTAATAGGCTATAGACTATCGCGATAGTCTCCCGTTGCTCTAAGCAACGTAAACAAAAAGGAGCCTTCTAATTGGTTGAAAATAAATTTATGAAATTTTCAATAAAATACTATATAGGGTCGCCATTTAAAAAAAAAATTCGATGTCCTCATACCTCTAATTTGGGACGCATTGTATTAATATTTTTTTTATAAAAAGATCCGGCTTAAAATGTTAACACCTCTACCCAAACCGTTTTTAAAAAAAAAAAATTACTGAATTTATTTTAAGTTTCAAACTTACACTGTATATTAAACTCTCATCTAACCTTAAAATAACCTATTTACAGGTAGGTATCACAAAAATTATTTATATTTTTAAAATCAGATTAAATCGAATTTTCATGTTTATTTTATTTAAAAATAATTTAGTCCAGCTCCTGGGCGTCTTCAGACACTAAAAAACAAATATTTCGGGAGACTTGCCTTAAAAACTTGGAAATTCCAATATAAGAAGCCGCAACTTCAAGCACAGGTGTACGTTCGTACAATACCAATTATAAAATAAAAAAGATTAGCAAACATTAAACCTAAAAATTAAAATATCCAACTTAAAAGAACAATGCAAGTTTGTTTATAAGTAGGCAACTAACCTAAGAACATCTGAAAACACCGGCCAATAACGACGTATTTATTAAAATTCTTTTAATTAATTTTAGTGTAAATAAATTATTAATTAACTGGCTGAACATTCCGGTTTACGCCCATTGTTTCTACTCATTTTTATATAATTTTCATTATCATACAGTTTATTTTAAGATAATGAGGCATTAATACTCGTATATGGTATTTATTGTACTTAGAACTCCTGATTTATGTTCAAGTTTATTTTAAAAATATTTGTAATTATTGGTATAACTAACTCTTTATGCCGATGACAAGAAAATCTATGCTCGTATTCGTAACCTGGCAGACTGTGAAAAACTCAATTGTCCATTGACATGATATATAGGTGTGCTCAAAATAAATTGCCGTTAAATATCAGTAAGTGTAACATAATGACCTTTTCATTAAAATGACATACTATTGTGTATGATTACAAAATTAATAATATTACAGTGGACAGAGCTGAGACTTTTCGCGATTTGGGTGTATTATTTGACAGTAAACTATCTTTTGTTCTCCACATAAATGACCTTGTTGCCTCCTGTCATAGATCCCTAGGTTTTATAATAAGACATTCTCGCGATTTTTTAAATAGGGAACTTGACAAAAATTTTAAATGGGGAAAAAATTTTATAAATCATAAGTACATATTATTGTCATAAAACATATGCCAGCAAAAAAAAAACAACATATTCCGTCCAAAAAGACCGCTAGAAAGATTTAAAAATGCCCCAAAATTCAAATTATTCCAAGCGGGTAAAAACGCGCTGCTAGTAGTCGTGACGTCAAGGGGTATCATTTGTCAGATTTGCGTGTGACATCCACGAAACAGGTTATAGGTTTTCAATACATTTGATGATTTGTCAGATTTGACATCCACGCGTCAAGCGACACGACCTTAAAACAGCAATACAATAACAATAACACACGGCAATCCAAATGCAAATTGGGTCGCTCGGCACCTATCAGGAGTGTCAGGATGACAAATGACCAAAAGTCATGCCCCCTGGCGTCATCGGGCTTCGCGCGCTTTAGAGATCGTTTGAAATGCTTTCGACACGCGCGAAACTTTAAAGAATTTTTACCAAGTTATTTTTGATTTTTAAGGAGTAATAATTGGGGAATACTTTTTTCAGGCCTAACTAAATCATATTATTGAAAAAAAAAATTGGAAAGTTCCCTATTGTCATAGGTACACTAAGAATACTTTTTAATGCATTTGTAAGATCTAAATTGGAGTACGCTTCGGTTGTATGGTCTCCATATTATCAAGTGAACCTTAATGGCATTGAAAGGATCCAATGACGTTTTCTAAAATACCTAAGGTTTAAAATTGATGGTCAGTATCCTGAAATCGGTACTCTAGAAGAAGCTCTATTGTAAAAGCACTCGTTTTGCTCCTTAGAAGATCGAGGTACAGTTTCTCAACTTAAATTTCTTCATAATATCTTGCATAATAGAGTTGAATGCAGTGATATATTAGAAAACCTGCAATTCCTCGTCCCTAGAACACGTTATTCCCACACATTTTATGTACCTACCAACCGCGCGTACCAATATCTGTAAATACTCCCCTATTTATCGATTGTGCAACACATACAATCTGCACCAAAATAGCTTTGACATTTTTAGCTGTGGCTTATCCAGTATAAATCTAAATTAGCGTGTTAGTGTCTTTTTAGGCATAATTATTCCATTTCAATATAATAATTTGATTAATTTGTGTTGGAATACATGCTTGGTGAAACTGTTGTTCCATTGCACAGGAAGAAAAAATAATAACTAAGTACTTGATATGTTTCAAAAATTTATTCAGTTTCCTGACACGTGTTTCCGCCCTTTCGAGTAATTTTCAAAGGAGTATAAGAAGATACTAAATTCTACGTGACATTACAAGGGTATTTATATCATATTATGGTAACTATAAACATGTCATAAAATTAAAATTAGAAGATTGAATGATCAACTGTGGATTTTCCAAACTTATTAAAGGTACAGATACATATTTAGTCCTAAATAAGTGTGCTATTAAGAATTAGGGAAGCACCTGAAGGTGTTTCGGTTTGATTATTCACAACATTACATTTGTTTTTTTATGACTTTTTTGATAGCTATTGTTTCTAGTAGATTTAGTTTTCTGCATTTATTGTGTATGCATGTATTGTGTATATGGGTTTTAAAACCCACATTGATCACATTATCTAAATATGTTAAAAATTCGAACTTTTTACCCAATCTCGAAGTCGTTTTTTTTTTCGTACGAATAAGTTAGGTATTTTATTGAATTGGTTGGGGTAGGGAAAAAATTGCGGAAAAAAAATTAAATTTGTCAACGTTTCTATTATATTTTAAATCATCACCAGGGCTCTATAAAGATAAAGGCTCTTAAGGTTAACACTGATGATGGTTTCAAATAAAACCGAAACGTAGGCGAATTTTTTTTTTCTTTTCGCAAATATATTATGTGTAAATTTATTAAACTTCGCAATTTTATTAATTTAATTGCAAAAATATCTACAATGTTGCTGCGTTAAAAAAAAATTAAATAATTGTAATTGCTAATACTTATGCTTTTTTTACCGCTCATAAAATCATAATTATTGTTTTTTTAAATTTAATTTTAACTAATAAACAAGTAATCTTTACGTGAAGTATTTATGTTTTTATAGAAATATAAAATTAACGTCAGATTGGGATTTTATAAATTTGCAGGTGTTACAATAGCCAAATAAAATCAAAGTATTTAAGGTTATCGTTTAAAATATGTGTTTAAAATTAGGAATATCTAAAAAATCTTGTAAAATTTGCTCCATAACAGGGAGAAAAATTGCGTCTGCCACGTTGCTTTAAATGGTTTAATTTGAAATTAAAGATACAAATAATGAGCCTAATGAATAAAAATGTAGCTATTGCTTTTTCCTATAAAATCGAAGTAATTTCTTGAAAGTAAATGAATAAAAACTAAAGTAATTGCTTTTGCGTCCAGCAATTGCTTAAAAGTGCTTCTAGTTAATGCTTTTTCTTAAAAAATGGAAGCAATTGCTATCGTTTGCTTAAAATGTGATGAATAAATTAAGGAATCGCTTTTTCTAGTGTAGCGATCGCTTTCAACTTTTTAAGGTAGGTCGACCCTTGCATCATTTGCTTGGTAGCAGTCAACTTAAGTTCTCCGCGGCATACACGTGCGTTGCTCTTAATTTGTGTCTTCAATTATGGCTGAATATAAATGAACATCCGTGAAAGAAAAATCTACAGTGTACGTAAAAATTGCAGATATGATAATTTCAGAAAGTTATATTGATTTGACTGCGTGCGAGTGCAGCAAATTATCTTTTGACTGATACTGGTAAAAGGCGAGGGGGTGCACTGTTGCCTTTAAATAGGATTAAAATCTTTCTGCGGAAATTGTCGGATTCAGGCTTTCAAAATTCTGTAGGTGAAGAACTCGGTGTTCACCAAACTACTGTCTGTAAGACATACACTTCTGTAATGTATGCAGTTTTGGAGAAGGCCAATATTTTTATTAAATTTCCTACAAGTGCTGAACCTATTGTGGAAGTTAAACGGTTGTGGTCAGAGAGATTTATTTACGTTCCTTCAATTTGTGAACGAATATCAATTGCTTGTCTTTAATTTCTTCATCACTACTATCGCTTTCCTAATTTCCACTGAAATCTGCCAGATCACAAATATAAGTTTCCTATTTTCCACAAAAACGTAACAGATTACTATTGTATTAAATAAATAGACCAACGTTGTTGTATTTACATCAACTCTTTTGCAAATTAGGCACCAAACTGAACATGAAATCTATAATCTGAACATGTGGTTAAGACAGGTCTAAACTTGTGTTGACTAAGCATTTGCTACAGAGGTGTAAGAAAAACAGCAATTGCTTCAAAATTTTATTCATATCCAGATCTAGCAATTATAGCATTTGCTTGTCAAGCAATTGCGTTTACTAAAAAGTAATGGCTTCAAGCAATTGCTTAATTTTTATTCATTAGTCTCATTAACAGTTTTACAAAACTTGCTTATCTACCTTATTTAACATTTAAAAAAGAACACACATTTTTGTATAAAAAAAATTGTTGAATATTTTCCTTTTCATTTTTATATAAAAAATGAAAACTAACGGAGCCCATTTACTGGCCCATATACTGGGTGATAATCGAGCAACCGAGTCGTCCAATCAAAATAAATGCTTAACAACATCTTGGCAATTTGGTTGATTAGGAACTCCTCATTAATTTGGCGACTTTCCAAGCATTTTCGTCCCCAACCAATCCATCTCTCCAATCAGTTTTTATTTTAAAAATTTATTAAGCGCTCGTGTAGTGCTCGTGTAATTAATAAAGATGCTTTCGTAAACTTAATCGTACATACAATCGCGTCCTATTGTTCCATCTTCGTTACGAGCATTCTTCTTTTGACGTTTATAAAAATAAAACCACAAAAGTGATAAAATGCGACGAGGAACTGCTGACTTGCACCTTGCACTGCAGCAATTATTACGTATGTATATACAGTGTGACCAGTAAAGTCCGCATCATATGGGATTTTTTTATTAACAGCTTTTTTCAAAATTTGACTTTAGCATCAAGTTCTGCCTTAATCGAGATTAAAAGTAAACAAAAAATAGTAGTCATGTGATTCGCATTATCTGTCAAATTTTAATTTTTTTCAAAAAATAATTCAAAAGTGAGGTAATTTCTCAAAGTATCGAAAAAAGTTTTTTTTATTGCAGTTTCTAGCCCACATACAAAGTTTCAGCTGCATAAGATAATTTTGATTTTTTACAAATATTTTGTAAACTACACCACTTTTGACCCTGTATAAGGTTACTTCATAAAATAAGTATTTTCAAAAACGTAGTTTATGTCTGAAAGTAATACTTACACCTTAATATTAAGACAAAAAATAACACAGTGTCATTAGTAAAGTGTTCATTAAGTGGAAAATAAATTTTAGTTTAACTTAACGTATAAAGTTTATCTATTTTCAACGATTTAATTTAAACCCCTTTATTTTATTTTTTATTTTTTTACTTTCAGACACAAACTACGTTTTCAAAAATTATTATTTTATGAAGTTACCTTATACAGGGTAAAAAACAAATAGTCCAATTTTGATTTTGTAGAAAAACACACATTTAATATGGCGCTAATTTAAAGAAAATGTATTTGAAATAAAGCATTTTTAAAACTAAGAAGTTTTATGTAGGTTGCGTTGAGTCTTATTTTGTAAAAGTGATGCAATTTATAAAATATGAGTAAAAATGAAAATTATTTTATGCAGCTGAAATTTTGCATGTGGGCTAAAAACTGCATTTAAAAAACTTTTTTTGATATTTTCAGAAATAACCCCACTTTTGAATTATTTTTTGGAAAAAATTAAAATTTTACAGATAATGCGACGAATAATGCGTGAATACTATTTTTTTGTTTAATTTTCATTGAAGCAGAACTTCATGCCAAAGTCAAATTTCAAATAAAGCTATTAATTAAAAAAAAATCCCATATGATGCGGACTTTACTGGTCACGCTATATTAAAAATTCCAAGGAGGAAGTTGTGCGACCCGGTTGCCGACGTCTCTTAACACAGCAACCTTCTGACAATATGTATGAATTGCTTTTATTGCATCCATAAACACTATTGAAGCAGACACTAAAATAAACAAAAAAAATAAGTATACATACCTATTCCACCAAATTTAAAATTAAAGCAAATCAAATCCAAAATCAAGTGACTCAAGCTTATTTCTTTGTTGTTAATTACAGGACAACCAATGTGTATTGTTGTTAGTTACGGAAAAACTCGTCAATAACTTGTAAAAGCATTAATTTTTGAATTTGTGCAATTTTCGATGGATAATCTGAAAACAAACGAAACGTCAAATAGCGCTCCTTTGAGTTGTTGCCAAAAAAGTCCAAGAAACAGTACGGAATTGATTACAGAAAATATCTGCATTGCAATGATGCGAATTAAAAGCGTTTCTCGAAAATATAATGAAAATATGGGAAAGAAATAAAAAACTAAAAGTCTTCCTCCACAAAGTTTAATAGAATAAAAATTCTCTAGGGAACTCTACATGTACACGTATATAGAAACGTTTAATATCAGGAGACAGAAAATGTATTTAGTGCTGATGGTTTTAGCAAAAGAGAAAATGGTGTAGAACCTTAATGGAGCTTTTATGGAATTAAAAAAATTATGCGTAGAAGAGATATAATATGAAGAAAATTGATAAAGGTTAAACCATACTAAGTATGTGAAAAAGTTGTTAAAGGGGGGTCTAAACCAACCAAATAAACTGGGCAAGAAGAAAAAATATTTCTAAGAAGGTGTCGAGGATTATTTAAATTTTTTTATAAAACTTTTCGAGTATAATATGTCTGTAAGACATTATAAAGATAAAATTGTCATAATTATGAAGAATCACAATGAAATTACATTCCAAAAAGTTTTTTTGTGGGGTACTGAGGATTAAAGCTCAGTAACCCCCGCAAGCGGTTAATCTAAAACCAGTAATATTAATAAGTTGCACTTTTTTAATTAAAGGTCAAAAAGGTTATTCACGTCCACGTGTTGGGACAAAATGTGCAACTTATTAATTAATTTTATTGGTTTTAAATTAACCGCTTGCGGGGTGGGGTACTCAGCTTTAATCCTCAGTACCCCACAAAAACACTTTTTGGAATGTAATTTCATTGTGATATCTTCATAATTATGACAATTTTATCTTTATAATGTCTTACATGACATATTATACTCGAAAAGTTTTATAAAGAATTTTAAATAATCTTCGACACCTTCTTAGAAATATTTTTTCTTCTTTCCCAGTTTATTTGGTAGATTTAGACCCCCTTTAATAACTTTTTCACATATTCAGTATGGTTTAACCTTTATCAATTTTCTTCATATTATGTCTCTTCTACACATCAATTTTTTAATTCCGCAAAAGCTCCATTAAGGTTCTACACCATTTGCTCTTTTGCTAAAACCATCAGTACTAAATAAATTTTCTGTCTCTGATGATAAACGTTTCTACGTTCGAAACATGTAGAGATCCCTAGAGCATTTTTATTCTATTAAACTTTGTGGAGGAATTTTTAGTTTTTTTATTTCTTTCCCATACTTTCAACTCCACTTTAAGCATAATGAAAATATATTTCTCGCATATTTTGAAGGTATGGCAGTATTCTCTTTGATCTCACTACTCAATGATAAAAGTCATGTTTACATTAAATTGCAATACAGCTATTAGCAAATATTAAAACGTGTTGTATTTTTAAAGCGAAAATGAGAAGGGCAATCCTAAACCTAAAAAGTCAGTGTCACAAAATGAAACTTTATACTTTGGCTACCAGCGTTAAAAAGTATTTTTTTATTAGTGTGTGCAGATATTATAGTTAAACTAAATATTAACAATGTATTGGATAGTAACGGATAGTCCGACCCTGCTTGAATCCATTTTATATGAAACGGCATACAAGGCTATTCTACGGGCGCAACCCAGTGGTTGTGGGCTTATTTTGACACAAATAGCATAAAGTTAGTGGACACTAATGCCAATTTATAACGCGATTGCATTCTGCACGAATATGGCGGCAGTGCATCGGCCGCGATGCACTTTTATTATATTGCTGGCCGGACGGGACGGTCGGTACCTTTCTCCATATAAAGCCATTTACTGGTCGGGCAGTTCAAATAAGAGTAAAATAAAATGACCTAGATACTAGTTCATCCTTGGTTTTTAGTAAAATTCAAATGTTTAAGGCGGATTTATATTTCGGGGACATCTTTTTTTTTATTTTCGACATGAATTCGTACGTCATACCTTTAGGCAGATTGAGTTTGTAACTTGGAAGAAATTGAGTAAACCACTACAGTTTTTTTGTAATAATGCTTGGGCATGGGTATTAACATTTAGGTTGTGGTCTTTTTTATTAACAAAATATTGATACCGTGTGTCCCAAATTAGAAATATGACTATGTTGATAATTTTTTTAAAAGACCATAGTTCTTTATTGACTATTTTAAAGTTAAGTTATATACAGGGTGTTTTTTTAAGGTCGACGAGCGGCCATATCTCGGAAACTACTGGGCATAGAAACTCAGAAAAAGAAAAATGATAATTAAAGTGGCCATGAGAAAATTCCGGAAATAATTTTTAAGTTCCGCATTTTGCCGCAAGAGGGCGTAATTGAAAAGTAAATTTAAAAATTTTACATAACTCCGAAAATTCCACATTAAGGTATATGTGAAGGTACTTACCTTTTTCTTCCAAACAAGCTTAAATTTAGTAAAATCGGTTAAGTCGTTTAGAAGTTACAGCGATTATGGTATCATAATTATACCGTATGATTTATTTTTTCGGAGTAAAATCAAAAAATGTATTGTTATTGCAAATTGCGCCCACTAGCATTTTTTTTGAGAACTATTATGGACAACTAAATACGATTGGTGAAAGTGCATACATTTCTCTTCCAAACAGTATTTAGTTTGCTAAAATCGGATAAGTCGTTTATAAGTTACAGCGTGTATAATAATGATCGTTTACTAAAATTACTTCTAATATTTACTGCCAAAAGACTTTCAGTTTGCCGGGTATGATGATTATGTAAAGTATTAATTTTTTTAAATATGATTTTTGATTTTTTTGATAAATGGTTATTGAATGAATAATATCACATATTTTAAATTTATATAAATTTTCTAAGTTTAAATATCCCAGTGGTTTGTATAAATTTATTATGGGTTCCAAAAAGGGAAGCTTAATATGCATTTAATAAGTTTATTTTGTATTTTTTTTTTAAAGTTTTATTATTGTAGAGGTGGCAGATCCCCATATTGAAATTAAATATTGCAGTTTAGAATAATTTAGAGAATAATAAATATTTTTCAGAAAAATATTTATTATTATATTTCTTAAAAAGTTTGTTGACGGAGAAGGCAGATGGAAGACGGGAGAGGATCTGATAGTACGTGAGGGAACATGGAAGTTTATACAGGATAGTATCATAGGGCAATCGATGAGCGACCTGCATACTCTGAACAAGAACTGCATGAACAAGTAATATCTGCGATTGAGAAGCGATGGTATCTGAAATCTTAACAAAAGAGCATTTTGATCAGCGCCTCTACGGGGATATGTGCCATCATTTGACAAACTTTTTTTGGACGTTTTCTAAGAGTTTGGTGATTTATGGAAAATGAGGTGCCATATAATAGCACCATATTCTAGTTTGGATCGCACGAAACTATAATAAAAGGTTTTCAATGTTTCAGTAGTTGCAAAATCAGCCGAATTTCTTATAATGTATCCAAGCATCCTTATTGCACTGCTTATTACTGTGAATAGTTTTAAGTCGTCTGCAAAAAGCACCACATTGCTGGACATTATTACTTATGTCATTGATAAAAATTTAAAATATTAAGGGCTTTGAACTTAAACGATTGATATCCGCGAATCTCAACATACTATACGCGATCTTTTAGATATGACTTGAGGAATAAAATATGTTGTTGGTTAAAACCTAATTGAGATAGTTTACGTAATAAAATGAAATGGTGAATTAAGTGAATAAATAATTAATATACCTAATAATAATATGAACTTTTAAAATAGTTACCTAATAAAAAACTATAGGGTTGCCATTTAAAAATACCACAAATTAAAATGTTATTACCCGTTTCCAAGCATTTTTCCAAAATAAATTGTACTGAATTAACTGAATTTTTTTTAAGTTACTAACTCACTCTATATATACAGTGTCACCAGTAAAGTCCGCATCATATGGGATTTTTTAATTAATAGCTTTATTCAAAATTTGACTAAGCAAAAAATAGTAGTCTCGTGATTCGCATTATCTGTCAAATTTTAATTTTTTCCAAAAAATAATTTAAAAGTGGGGTTATTTCTGAAAATATCGAAAAAAGTTATTAGAAAAAGTTTTTTTAAATGCAGTTTCTAGCCCACATACAACATTTCAGCTACATAAAATAATTTTGATTTTTTATCTATATTTTGTAAATTGCACCACTTTTGCAAAATAAGACTCAACGCAACCTACATAAAACTTCTCAGTTTTGGCAAGGCTTTATTTCAGACACATTTTCTTTAAAAATATTAAATGTGTGTTTTTCTACAATATCAACATTGGGCTATTAAAATTTGGTCGCATGGAATGCAAAGTTTATTTGTTTTTGACCCTGTATAAGGTAACTTCATAAAATAAGTAGTTTTAAAAATGTAGTTTGTGTCTGAAAGTAAAAAAATAAAAAATAAAGTAAAGAGGTTTTAAATTAAATCGTTGAAAATAGATAAACTTTACGTTAAGTTAAACTAAAATTTATTTTCCCCTTAATGAACACTTTACTGATGATACTGTGTTATTTTTTGTCTTAATATTAAGGTGTATTACCTTCAGACACAAACTACGTTTTCAAAAATACTTATCTTTTGAAGTTACCCTATACAGGGTCAAAAGCAAATAAACTTTGCATCACATGCGACCAAATTTTATTAGCCCAATTTTGATTTTGTAGAAAAACACACATTTAATATACCGCTACTTTATAGAAAATGTATCTGAAATAAAGTTTTGCCAAAACTGAGAAGTTTTATGTAGGTTGCGTTGAGTCTTATTTTGCAAAAGTGGTGCAATTTACAAAATACGGGTAAAAAATCAAAAGTATCTTATGCAGCTGAAATTTTGAATGTGGGCTAGAAACTGCATTTAACAAAACTTTTTCTAATAACTATTTTCGATATTTTCAGAAATAACCCCACTTTTAAATTATTTTTTGAAAAAAATTAAAATTTGACAGATAATGCGAATCACGTGACTACTATTTTTTTGCCAAAGTCAAATTTCGAATAAAGCTATTAATAAAAAAAATCCCATATGATGCGGACTTTACTGGTGACACTGTATATATTTATTTTATCATGAAGCTATCTAGATTAAATTTAACATCTCAAGATTTTAAAAACAAATCAGTATGATTCTTGTTTTGATTAAACTAAAATTAAAATTAGCATAACCAAAAATTACCAAACAAAAAGTATTCTTTGCAACCTGGGCCACCCTATAGATATGTCATATATTATTATATCTTTTAACCTTACCGTAATAATATAGAATAAAGTGTGGCTATAAATCGCTAAACACTTGACTCCATAAAAATCTGGTGCTATTTAATTAAAGTCTATTAAATAATATGATGATAAATTAGTTTTATCTTGAACTGTTACACTTGACTTAAAAAAGCTAAAGGGTAATGAATGAGCGCTTTAAAACTTATATAGCTGTTTAACTAAAGTAAAGAATTAAAAAGTGAAAATTTTGTATGTAAATTACAAGCAAATAATGTAATATTTTGGGTGACAAGATAATTATAACCACAATCAAAAAAAATTATAATTTTTGATATTTCAATTTGAAAATAGCACAAGAAGTTTGTTTCGATTTTGTTCATGCTAGAAAATTTTAATAGGTATCTGATGATTATTTCTGCACTTGCAATTATTTGAAGAAAATGCTACTGCAACCATTTTTATGATAAATTTGTTTATTTCCTAGCAAGAATTTATTCGAGCCTTATAAATTGGCTTGGGTACTTTTTTGTTTTTGTTTTTTATTTTATAATTTGGTGTATTTTACTTGAAAAAACTAATTACGTCTCTGGCTGAATAAAACTGAATTCCAATCGAAAAATTCGTAGCACGTTTTTAAACTTTTTTGAAAAAAACATATTCCTTCCTAATCTTTTATTTATTTGATTCGAGTTGACGTTAAACTGGCCTTAAATTCAGCTTTCAGTTGAAATCTGCACGATTTCAGAGGATTAAATATTGAAAGTGAGCAATTTAGAAGCCGATAAAACATGTTTTTTATTTAGAAAACTTGTTAATTTGTATATAAAATTCTACAAAGTTGTTAAAAAAATTTGTTGACGTTAAAAGTTTAATATTAAGATAATCCGACACCCCCACGTAATTTTATTTACAAAAATTTAGTATATCTAAATAATTTTCTACTTCTGAGCTAACCGTATATTGTACATATCAGAAGTTGTACAAATTTGACCCCTTTGCGTTTAATTTCGCACAAAAACCCTGAATATGTCCTAGAAATGCATTTTTAAGTCTTAACACCGTGCGAGCAAAAATTATTTGCATCAAAGAAGACTTGGATTAAAAAACGTAGGGCTTGGTTTAGATCACAATGATATGGGGACGATATATCTAACCAAATCTAGGTTAAAATTTTGTCAAATTCATATTATGACAGGATATGCCAAACTAATTAGTAATAAAATAAGTAGACAAATACAAATTTATTTTTGTTGTTTACAAAATTCTTGGAATACTTGCACTTTATAAGGAAATAAATTTAGCTGCTTCTTAAGAATGGTCCTGCATGTTCCATAAGATCTTCCCACTTCTTGGGACAGGCGTCTTAGACAATTTGTTGGCGTATTTTGCATTATTTCACGAACGTTTGCAACAAGTTCTTCTGTTCTTACAGATGGTCTTCCTGCTCCCTTTTTTTGTTGTATAGAACCTGTTTCCCTAAACACAGCCACGGTTCTTTTCAGGCAATGATAAAAATCCCCAGCAATAAAAGCAACGTAGGAAAATGTTCGTGAAAATCGTCCATGCACAAACCCGGATTGTATTGCCACTCACCGTTTACTCTAACCCCGTTTCGAAAATACGCTTTAACCATGAATGTTTTGTGCTGTTCCAGAAAGCGCATTGTGTAAATTGTTCAAGAAATTGGAAAAATTAGCGATGAATCAAATTACTTGTAACGACTGTCAAAGATGACGGAATAACTATGATGACGGAAGGTAGTTACTGACACCCAACAGGTATTAAGATCTACGGCTAAGTATTACGTCCTTGGATGCTAGGCCCCCTTTGATGCAAATAAATTTTACTCGCACTTTATGATACTTATGTTTTTGTTGACTCATAATAATTATACCAATTTAACTTATTTTAATCATAAATTCACTCACCTGCTATATATATTTTAATTAATCAGATTGATAATAATACACTGGTACAAAATACTGATTTCAATATTTATTAATTCACCGTCCGGTAACATTACACATTTAATAAATTTTAAGTTGAAATAAAGCAATGAATGAAAGCAATTATTTAAGGCACCTTCATGATGTAACCTAAATAATAATTATAAAACTAAGACCATTTAGAGATCTAGAGTAAATTAAAGACGACCAAGAGGTAACAAATGACACAAACACCAACTACAAATAGGTCACCAAAACTAACTCCTAAAATCGTAACCAAATCGAAAACCTAGCAAACCAATTTCAACTTTCTAAATTTTTTGCTCTTTATTTTCATAATGTAAAACCACCATATAAAATCTCTTTATACTTTCTTTTTTGCTTAAAATTTCTTTCTGGGGAACTGTAAAATTCTTCCATGCATTTAAATGTTTTATTTAACTTGTCTGGGAAGATAATATTCCCGTTGTAAAATTCGACATCAGAAAAAATTTAAATAATTTTCAAGTTAAACGAACGAAAGAGTTTGCACAAGAAGCGAGGGTATGCATACAAAAAGAGCAAGAAAAAAATAAGGGGTGCCCAGCAGGTATCTTATTGTGGTCCTAAAAGGGGTAAAACCAAATTTTTTGTAGTAAAGAGAAATTGGTAGTAAAATTTGGTGGACGACCCAAATTTTATGGCTTCTAATTTACCGCAATTTCATAATATATTGCTTTTAGTTTTTATAATAATTCTTGATATTCAGAAATAAATATTATAATATTATTTATTGATAGATTTTTTCTGTCGACAGAGAAACTTCGTTACTTCCGAAATGTATTTTGATACAAATTTTAAATTTATTATAAAATTTGTATGAAAATAGTGATTGCTTATAAAATGAATATACAGGATGATTTACGTCTTTAAGAATACTTTACAAACAAGAATATTTTTAAAATTTACAATATATTGACTCAAAATATTAAATTTTGACATTTATATCACTTCCTGTTTTACCGGATATTATTGGCAACTTGTATATTTGATCATTTTTGGGAACCATATAAAAATTTAGGTTACTATAATATAAGACCGATTTCTAGTCGTTTTTGGGATAAAAATTATAAATATAATTTATAGCAACGCAAAGAACATTCAGTAACTTAGAAAACCAATAAAGATAAACATTTAAAATTTTATTATCTTCTGTCCAAAACATACAGTGTGCCAGTAAAGTCCGCATCGTACGGGATTTTTTTTTTATTAATAGCTTTATTCGAAATTTGACTTTGGCATCAAGTTCTGCTTCGATCGAGATGAAAATTAAGCAAAAAAATAGTGGTCACGTAATTCGCATTATCTGTAAAATTTAAATTTTTTCCACAAAGTAATTTAAAAGTGGGGTTATTTCTAACAGTATCAAAAAAAGTTATTGGAAAAGTTTTTTAAATGCAGTCCACATGCAAAATTTCAGTTGCATCAGAAAATTTTGATTTTTTACCCATATTTTGTAAATTGCACCACTTTTGCAAAATACGACTCAACGCAACCTACATAAAACTTCTTAGTTTTGACAATGCCTTATTTTAGATACATTTTCTTTAAAGTAGCGCTATATTAAATGTGTGTTTTTCTACAAAGGATTTCTTCTCGGGGGGGGCCATCGGGATCGCGCGAAATTTTTTGGGTGCCACGCCCTTTTTTGAATCATGGTGCTTGGTTTTCAAGTGGGAAAAATAAAAAACACAACACAAAATCCTCAAGAAAAGCACAAAAACAAACCCGGTAATAATTGAGGTGAAGAAAATGTAATAGTGTAGGAAAAGTTGAATGTGTTGCCTATGTTGCCGAAATCAGAGCTCGAGTTTCGGGTTTGTTCGTGCTACGTGCCCGGCTAGGATACTAGATAATAGCAACTTAAAGGATTAAGGACAAAAATTAAACAATGCTTAAGTAATCTGGGGGGGGGGGGGTAATTACCCCCCCCCCCCCTTGTATACGCCGGTGAATCACCGCACTCGAAGTTTACTATTGAGACACTGGATTTAATGCTTTTACTTATGTAAAGATATGCTTTATTGTATTGCCGCTTCATGTAAGTAAAGTTGTAAGCTTAAGTTGTTAAAAATTTATAGTAAGGATAGCTCTTTTGTTACACACCAAGGAGAAATCGGATCGCTGTCTCATTGGCAAAAAAGCTGCCTCTCACGTTAATTAGACCAGAGCCAACATTGGCCCTAACGACATCACCGATCATGGATTTAATACAAGAACACTCTCATAATAGTTTTAAAAAACGACGGGATAGAACAACAAACTGTGAATTCTTAAAAAACACTGAGAAAAAAGCATTCTATTCCCTATAATAATTCACATACTCTTTATACAACTGTTTCATACTATATTTGACAGCAACGCACTTTCCTACTGCAAGATAAGGAGAATTGCTAGACCGTTGTATAATGATAATATCACGGTAATTTAGCGAATAGGAAATAAGAGTTATTGCTACCATAGAATGGTTTATAGCCAATATTGCTCTGATTACTCACAGTAATTACCAAGTTCTATTGGGGGTGTAACCTGGTTGTATATACTGTATTAGTTTCGACTGGCAGTTTTAACGAAATTTGACACTAATCATAATAATATTTGCTTGCTACAGTTAATAAAGCATATAATACTTACCACTATAAATCAGTAGGTACTGTAGTTCTCAAAAATTTTAATTGCTTCTAGTGTGATATTGTTCTTGTCGTTTAACGTTGCATAATATGATTATCTAAGTATTATGCAACATGCTTTTCGGAGATGGTAAATTCGTCCATAGCTTAGTAAGTCCAATACTAAGGATGGGTTGTGCAAAATAAGAATCTTTTATTGCTTTATCTGATATGCAAAGTTTTTAAACTTATTTACAAAGTAAAATGTAATTAATTGAAACAGTTATTGGTACGATCAATTGAATTCAAATTCAGACAGAAGAGCTCGAAGATTCCGAACAATGATGTGACCTGCGCAACAAATACGTTACAACTAATTCTACGGAGCGCACCGATTGTCGATCGCTACGAACCCCTACCAACGTCTTATGGATTAAAGGTTCTAATTTTGGGGGCGCTGTTCTACTTTCTTAATTGTAGAGAAAGCGCTTTACTGGGAAGAAAATGCGCCTCACAATTTATTTCTTAACAAAATTACTGTATTACAACTAGTTTATTATTCAACAAAACTGTGCTGCTAATGGAACGGATAAAAATACTATTCTAGCTAGCCAATCTGAAATTGATATAACACTTAAGCGGGTTAGATACACTAGCAATTAATAGCGGTTAATAAAAGATAAGCTATCAATATAAACTATTTCTTATCTAACCTGTTGTATTGAATCATTTTCCGTACAGCTATTAAATTAACCAGATGCTGTCACAACTACGAAATACCAAACAATGTCCAGAAATAATCTACGATTAACCACAGATATTCAATCAGGTCACGTTCAACTACGTAAATACCTTTTCAATATGAAGCTAAGCGACATATAGAGGGTATGAACAGAAAGATGAGATTGTCAAACATATCCTCTGTGACTGCCCTGCTCTCTCATCCAGAAGGAAATTCATGCTTGACGAGTACTGGCTCACCCCGACCGAAATAGAGGAGATGCCGTTCCATCGTGGCGACGTTGCATCAACTACGTTAATTCTGTACTCTGGCTCGTGAACTAAAGCATCCCCTTTTATTTTATTCTACTACCTTTATTTATATTAACCCATTGAAGAACGCACAATGGGTCAACGGTGACCTAAGGTCTGTGCAGCCTAGCTCACCCTTCACACCTTCCAGATCCAAATCCAATACATAATTATTAACAGACAATTTTTTAATTTGCTACCAATCAGTTAACAGTTTAAAATTACAAGTACGAACAATAAGAGCCATACATTTAAGAGTACCCCACAATAGTTGCCAGTCAGTGTGCAGCTGATATTTAACATAGTTCTTATGGGGAGTATGTAAAAGTTACTGAAGAAAATTTTAATAACGTAGCCTTAAAGTCTGGTTTGTAAACTATTTAATACGTAAAAAATTGACTGTACTGAAAACAATGATAGCGTAATAATTGTTTTAAATATTTTCTAATTTTATTTATTTTTGCAGTATAACCTCCGTTACCCAAGCATTGATCTTTTCGATGGATGTCTCAATTTTTATACCTCACATTTTATTCAGGTTACCCATACATTGTTAAAATTTCTGTGTATAAGGAGTTTTGCACGTACAGTGGCGCAACCAGGGGGGGGGGGGCTGCCGGGCTGCAGCCCCCCTCCGAGCTTAGAAACTTAACCTATTCTTTTAATTGCAAACCAATTTTTCATGTCACGCCTTTTACTAATATTTTATATTCAGCCACATAATTTACATCAATCATGTTATCAGTAGTGAAATTATACTACGTCTGACTGAATGGACTGACCGTAATACTTCCACTGAGGCATCTGGATTACTGGCCAGCATTATAAGTCCCAAATTTGTGATCGCACTAATTACAGAAAGAATATATGCCTACACACTGCCTTTAAGCAAGATTCTACAAACAGTCGATTTAAACCTTTGTAAAGCATTACAGTTAGCTAATGACGTAACAGATCAAGTTAAAGAAATAAGAGGCCTGGCAGATAATAATTTTCAAAATATTTTTAAGGAAGCTCAAGAACTTTCGGAATACGATATTGAAATCAGAGTACCTAGACTACCGCCAAGACAAACACAAAGATTGGTTATAAAAACCGATTCCGCTGCTGAGTATTTTAAAATAACAATTTTTATTTCGTTTTTAGTTGGCCTCATGGCAAATCTCGAGGATCGGTTTTTAAAACATCGAGAAACCATTTAAAATTTTGAATGCCTCTTTCCATATGATAATCAAGATTTTGATAGTTTATTTAAATGTTTTTTGAAACTTCACAGCTTCTACAAGAATAAGTTCCTTGAAGAGTTTTCTAATAAAACGATGTTAAAAGCTGAACTTGAGCTGTGGTATAAAAAATGCAAAAATAAAAACTGAAGGCAGATTTGGACAAAGTGTATTCCGAATGTGATGCCAATATATTTCCTAAGATAAAAAGGCTTTTACAAATTTTTTTAACTTTGCTTATTACAACCGCCACATCTGAAAGGTCCTTTTCAAATTTAAAATATTTAAAGACATATCCTGCGTAGCACCACGGAAGAAGACATATTAAATGGTTTGGCAGTTCTTTATGCGAACCACGATATTGATATTACCGTGGAAGAAATTCTGGACGAAAAGGCAAAAACAAAACGAAGAATTTTACTTTAATATTAGTATTATTAGTAATTACTTACAACTTATTGTATAATGTTTTTGTTTTGTTTTAGTATAAGTATGGTTAATATATGCGTTACTTATTTTAAATACATTTTTACTAATTAAAATGAAATATCTAATTTTTTTTTCATAAATATTTAGTTAGGGCCAGCGGCGTATTATTGCAGAAGTTTTAGGGGGCTGTCGCTCTCGTCAATCATACGTATTTTACCCAAAAAAGGGCGTGGCGCCCAAAAAAATTTTCGCCTGCAGCGCAAAACAGCGCCTTCGGCGCAAGAAATTAAAGCCCCCCCCGAACTAAATTTCTGGTTGCGCCACTGTGCACGTAGGTTGTTTAGTTATATTTTTCTCACACTTTTATTTCTATTTTAATGTTACTTAAGTATCCAGAGCTCTTTTGTCGAAAAGAGCAATAATTGTATTTTTTTTCCTGTAACCTAGATCTCAGGAAATAATTGAGTGAGCAAAGAGCAGGAATGTAATGACAAAAAAGCTGAATGAATAGTGACTGCAATTTGCAAATCACTAAAATACATATATATTGCGGTATTGGCGCGAGGTGACTTGATTGCTATAAAATTGCCTTATCCAAGTTTACAGTGTATTAAAACAATTTTCTAAATTTTTCTAAACCAAAATCAATATTAATATTGTTTAGATTTTGATAAATTTCTATCGTTTCCCATGCGTCACCGTAACAAACTAATCTATCCCGAAAAACACATGGGGTTCGATAAACGATTATTGTCATGACGCTCATCCGCACCGATGAAAAAACTTTTGTAATAAAGATCCATACAGACGGAGTCACATATGCTATACAAATAAAATTCAATCAGTGTAAAAGCGTTGGCGTTGGCTTCGAACTTCGAAAATTGGAGATCTGGCTTATTGTTTTTGTCATGGCAAATCTAAAATTACCAAAATTTAAGGGGCAGTAAAAAAAGATAATTCGAACAGACGAAATATAAAAATTAATTACTGAAAAGATAACAAAAAACGATGTTAGATGAAGACAAATACGGTGCAAAAACCGTAATTGTATTAAAAAAATATTTTTAGAAAATTCCAGAAATTATTATTAATTTCAAAATTATCAATGAAGATCCGGAAGCATTTCTGCAGTTCTGTCAAACTCGCTTTTATTGTTTTTACAACAACTATATGGAGAACTAGAGGGTATAGGAGGCAGATCGACAATGGCAGCATTTTCAAATTTTGTCCCGGTTTTTTTGTTAGTTCGCTATTGGCCGATAGATGCTCTCGTGTCGCATGTGGGCTGGTGTCGTCTTCTTCTTCTTCGTTTTTTACTTTTACTTTCGACAAATTGACATTTTATTTTCGAAAGAACAAATGACGTTTGCACGTTTGAAGACAAGACGAGACAAATAACGTTGTATTGTAATTGATTTCCATATTTATAATGAATAATGGTAGGTACAATTTATAAAAGTAGAGTTTGCTGTGTGTCGGGGTGTAAGACAGGATATTTTTCAGAGAGGAAACGCAGCCAAATAAGTCGCTTTCTAGCTCCAAAGGTATAGCTAGAATGTTTAATACCCTGTATTTTAAAAATCAAGCATCGTTGAATCTTTATACAGGCCGAGTTTACTAATAAGTATAACAAAGTAAGTGTAAATTCATAAGAAAGTCCTTATTTTTTCCTTAAAGAACTAATTTAAATAAAAATTGTTATCGCGTCCATAAGAAACCATTTATTTGATAGACTCGTAAAGCTGAATTACCGATGCATTTGGGACCGAATTCAATGCATTGCGATCGGCCTCCTACCTCAAGTCCTCCATAACAACAACCCATTGTCTTATGTCACACAAAAAGACAAAATGAACCGGCACCGTGCGAACGATAAGTAACGTTCAAAGCCAACGGCTGACTGTCACCTGTTGACGTGTCACAGAAAAATTATGGGGTGGTACTTCCGATTGATTAACTTGTTAAGTGTTACGCAGGCGTCAAATCCCTCAAATCACACATGATTTAAAAGGTTGGCGTATTTTATACAATTGATCAGTATCGATTTAAAGTAATCCAATATGATTATTTTGTGTAAATAATAGTATAAATCATTCAACTGATTTACTAATTGATTAAAATTTAAATCAAAAATATAATCAAATAAATTAAATCAGACATCCCTTCCCTTAATCAGTTGAATTTTTTTACTGATGTGTAGTACCGTACGAGTAAAAATTATTTGCATCAAAGAGGGCCTTGCATCTAAGGACGTAATGCTTAGCCGTAGAGCTTAATACTTGTTGGGTGTCAGTAACTACCTGATTTAACAATCAATCAGTTATTCCGTCATCTTTGACAGGACGTTACAAGGAATTTGATTCATCGCTAATTTTTCCAATTTCTTGAACAATTTACACTATGGGCTTTACGGAACAGCACAAAACATTCATGGTTGAACCGTATTTTCGGAACGGAGTTAGAGTAAATGGTGAGTGGCAATACAATTTGGGACGATTTTCACGAACATTTTCCTAACGTTGCTTTTATTGCTGATGGGGATTTTCATCATTGCCTGAAAAGAACCGTGGCTGTGTTTACGAAAACAGATTCTATTTAACAGAAGAACTTGTTGCAAACGTTCGTGAAATAATGCAAAATACGCAAACAAATTGTATAAGACGCCTGTCCCAAAAAGTGGGAAGATCTTATGGAACATGCAGGACTATTCTTAAGAAGCAGCTAAATTTATTTCCTTAGGTATAAAGTGCAAGTGTTATCATTTTTTAAATAACAAAAATAAATTTGTTCGAAAAAGGTTTTTCTGTTTCCTTCCGCCAAACCCATCCCCAGACGCGTTTCGCCGTTATTACGGCTCATCAGTGAGGCTCGGTTTGGCAGAAGGAAACAGGACTCAAAGACAAATCACTTGTCAGGATCGATCATCAACGGGATTTATAAGACCCAGTGCGACATCTTGCGTCCCAGTACGGTACCTTAGAAAAGGTCAGTCGTAAAGGGTTATTCTGTAAAAACAGAAAATTATGCAAGATGCCCTTTTTACAGAATAACCCTTTACGACTGACCTTTTCTAAGGTACCGTACTGGGACGCAAGATGTCGCACTGGGTCTTATAAATCCCGTTGATGATCGATCCTGACAAGTGATTTGTCTTTGAGTCCTGTTTCCTTCTGCCAAACCGAGCCTCACTGATGAGCCGTAATAACGGCGAAACGCGTCTGGGGATGGGTTTGGCGGAAGGAAACAGAAAAACCTTTTTCGAATTAATATCTGTGGTCCGGCACTTATACCGGTTTTGAGGGCATCTTGCATAATTTTCTGTTTTTACAGAATAACCCTTTACGACTGACCTTTTCTAAGGTACCGTACTGGGACGCAAGATGTCGCACTGGGTCTTATAAATCCCGTTGATGAAAAATAAATTTGTATTTGTCTAGGTACAGTTACAGCCATTAAATCTTGGGCAGAACCTTTTTAGCTTTGTAACATTTACACATACACCTCATTTTACTATAAGTATACCTGTAATACCTGTTGAACAAAGTATCTATTAAAAATGTCATTATAGAATAAATGTCACAGTTTTAATTTATGAAAAATGCCAAATTTAACGACACAGCAGAAAGTTTTAATAATTCATTATATTAAGCAGGAAGGTTGGTCTGAAAGGGGAGTTTCAGAAAGGCTCAACATCCCAAAGAGTACGGTTCATTTTTTCAAAACAAAGTGGCAAGAAACGCATTCCTTGGAAAGAAGACCTGGAAGTGGTGGTCCCAAACAATCCAATGAAGAACAGGATAACAATTTGGTTAACATATTAAGGGACCAACCTCTTAAATCCATTGTAAGGGCTAAAATAGAAATAAACTTCCCGGGATCGGTGAGAACAGCTCGACGAAGGGTTAGAGAAATCTCTGAATTACGCTGTCATCCAGCAGCTAAAAAGCCATTTTTAACTACCGAAAATAAGGAACAACGGGTCGGTTTTTCGTTACAGTATTACTTGGAACCTCTAGTTTACTGGGAAAAGGTAATATTTACAGACGAGAAAGTGTTTCAGTCTTGCTACAACGGAAGACTAAGAGTATATAGGCCTCCAAGAACTCGATTCGATGAAAGATTTACCCAAAAGGATCGAAATAGTGGTCGATTTTCTGTAAACGTCTGGGCATGGATGAGTGCTCAAGGATTTGGTGTGTGTCACTTTATTGCAGGGCGATTTAATACAGAGGTATACATGAATATTTTACAAAATACCATGTTACCTTCTGTATTAGAACGATTTCCAGGAAGGGATTTTATTTATCAGCAAGATAATTGTCCCATTCACACGGCCCGACAAGTAAGGGAATGGATGGATCAGGAACAAATTATCATTTTACCATGGCCCTCACGCAGTCTGGATTTAAATGTAATGGAAAATGTTTGGGTTGTTTTAGTCAAAAAAATTAATGGTGAGAATAATTTTAGGCCCCAAAATTTGAACAAATTAAAAAATAAAATTGCACAAGCTTGGAATAAGTTAAATCGGGACTTTGCAAGGGCTTTGGTAACTTTAATGCCTAGAAAAATAAACTCTGTCTTGGACAAAGGGGGAGCCGCGCTAAAATATTAAAATTTCATTAATTATAATAATATGATGTATTGTAAATAGGTACCGATTGAATTTGTTATAGTTTTATAGTTTGTTAACTTTTCGAAATAATAAAAACAAGTTCTGATACCTCTTGGTAATTACTAATGATTAAATGTAAATTAAGGTAAAAGAGCAATTTACCAAAAATTAGTAAAAAGTCAAAATCTGACAGATTTGCTGCCCAAGATTTAATGGCCGTAACTGTACTTATTCTATTACTCATTAGTTTGGCAGATCATGTCATAATATGAATTTAAAAAAAATTTATCCTAGGTTTGGTTAGATATATCGTCCCCATATTATTGTGATCTAAACCAAGCCCTACGTTTTTTAATCCAAGCCTTATTTGACGCAAATAATTTTTGCTCGCACGGTAGAACGGTAGAATAGGTTATAATTTTTCATTCAGCAGTAAATATTGTTTTAATGAACGATTGGCGCTTAAAAAATTGATTAACTTAATGACAAAAAAACATTTCAATATGAGCATTTTAATAATAAAAAAGGGTTTCTTTTAAAGAATAACTGTACATAAAATCACATAATATCGTAAAGCAAGGCGATAGCAATCTAGATGTACCAAAGTAATTTCAATAAAGTTAAACATTTTATATACTTACAGTTATCTTACAGCGACAAATAAACTTTGCTTTTTACAACAAAGTTGCAATCGCCATCTGCCATTTCGACATGGCAGTGGACCTGTTCTGGCGGTTTTCGATTTAGAATAAAAAGCCAAAAGCCATCAGCTGCCACTAAATAAGGACTTTATTGAGATTATTAGCATGCAGACCGGTTGGCCGCCAATTATAATAAAGTGGAAACTTTAATACCGAAAGGATTACGATGTTGCCACGGTTTTATATTATACTATGGAATGGAAGCTTTTAAATTATAGAAGCGTCCTTGTAAGAAGGTCCAAAACGACTTACCGAAATCGTCTAGATTTGTCGGTTTGCTTTGATTTGATTTTGTAGCTGAATACAAAGAGACAGTTGTGTAAATTAGATCCTAACCCCATTTTAACTGAAAATTTAGCAGTGTCTTGTAATATGTATTCGCGTTACTTAACTTATGTCAAAAAATATCAGGGAATGCTTATCAAATTTGTATATTGCTCTGCTAATATTATACCAAAAATGCGCCTCACTGAAGACGAACGCATAGAAATTTAGATTATGTTGGGCTATGGTCATAAAATTAGAAGTCATAGGGAAGTCCGTTATATTATGTGCAATAAAAAATACCCCAATCGCCCGTCTTTTAGTCAATCGACAGTATCTAGGTTAGCAATTAATTGGAGAACTTCCCGTACTGTTAAAGGTAGTAGTAAAAATCATCGTCCTGGTATGCCTAAGAGGAAAAAAAATTATCATCATAAGAAGATTCTTATATTATTATTTTTTTTTCTTTCCCTCTTATTTTAATACCTTTACATGTCTCTGACAAAGCTATATAAAACTTAAGATTTTTCACTATACTTCATAAATAATTTCCACAAAGTCTGATAAAACTCCTTAATTTTTCTTTTACTCTCTGCATTTTTCTGCACAAGAGAGGGCCTCTGCACTAACCCTTGTCTTTCCAGGATGCTGAAGTCTTGATTGTCGGTCATTTGACTATTTGATTTTTACACCTATGGTAAACCTTTAAAAGCTCCATTACGGCTCAATCCTACTTTTATTTTCTCTATTGCTAACAACATCAGCATTGTACTATTCACTTTGTTTTCCTGATGATGAGTGTTTCTACACTCGAAACATGTCGATTTGAATTATGAATTATTGTAGGTTCGCCTAGTTTTTCTAATTAAATATTGTGGAGAAAGACTTTGTGCTTTTGTTTTCCTATACATTTAACTCCACTTTGAGTATGGACTACTTACTTCTTCAAAAATGAAACGAATTTTGTTCAATCGTTTTTCAATCATATTTTTTATGATTAATTATTAATAATAATACTACCTATGTTCGCTTACGTTTTCTTTAACTTTTTATCAATTATTTTATAACAAACTTTACGAAAAACTTTATTTTTCTTCTAAATTACCACAATAATTGTTTTGTAACTTATTTTTCTTAAAATCTTATGAATCTATGAACGAATAAAACGTGTGGGTTGTAGTTTGATCCCGAGGTAAAAAAGAGGGGGTTAAGTTATTCAAAATCCTACCCGGTGGTACGTCACTATCGCTAAGGTATCTTAATCTGACCTGCCAAAATAATCCATATAGTCGGATCTGGTCTTATCGTGCGGGTCATACGATTCAAGAAAGACATACTCTCAGTTTTTGTTTTCTTTACTTGCGTTTAATTTTACCCTCTAAATAAAATACGTAAGATAAATGGGACAGACTTATTCCATTTTGACATGAAAAAAAAGGATATGTATTTACTTTCCAGCGATTCTAAAAAAGCTTATAATAGCACCAGCTACACTGTTAGAAATCCTGGACGTGAGAATCAAAAAAATTTATAATCAATTAAAATAAATCAAATTTCACTTAAAATGTATAGTTATTTTAACTCTTTTGTGTTTAGTAAAAATCAGATTTTAAGAACTAACTTTTCTGGAAGTCGTTTTAACATAACAGCTAACTAAAATTAACATGCAATTCTTTTACGTTTCAAATAAATCAAATACTAGTAACTTTGATAAAGTTTATAATCATTATCAATATCTTTTTTAGTTAAAATTTTAAAAGAAGTTAATACTAACATAAAAAATGTGCCAAATTAACTAATTAAGTTGTAATTTTTACTGCACAATAAAATCAGATTAATGTCAAAATAGTAATAACATATTTCATGAGTTACTGATTGACTGAAGCGGTTTTAGTTAAATTGACAAAAAAACGGGAGTGCACTTTCTGGGACATAAAAAAAAAGTTAAATTTGATTCTTTTCTTTTAACAGTGTACGTTTTATTTTAAATATGCCAGTTTTGTGACTTTGACAGTTTGTGAAAAAATGAAACAATTTTCTGGGTTTTTGCATCCCCAATCAAAAAAAAATGGTACTTAATCTGATAAACTATTTCGAAAATTAAAGAAAAAGTGGAAATTCGCCAACCAATATTCAGGAAACAGTAGCCAAAGCACTGGGAATTAGTTTAAGGACTGTGCAGAAAATTGTGCATGAAACAAAACATAACATAATACCCAAGAATACAGAAAAGTGTACACAGAAAAAAAAAACTTGTATAGATTAGATAAAATACTTAAGCACTATAGGGACAGACAAAACCTTATTTACCTTATCCAAAAGTTTTTACTAAAATTGCTTTACCTAATAGAAGTAACCATATTATCTAATTTATAAAATATCTATTATTACGAATTGATAAACATTTTTGGCCTTAAGAAGAAGTCCTTAGTTCTTTTAAATAAAATATTATGTAGTATAGAAAAGAAAATTTTATTCTGATAAAAAGAGTTTTATTAAAAAATGGTGAGACAATTGACTAACCTACATCGAAAGAATTACTAATTTAGGAAAATCATATGTTGTACTAAATATTTTTATTTTGTTAAATAGAAAATAAACGTGCTGGCATATATAATAGCTTAGTGTGAGGGAACTTATTTACTACCTCCATTAGACAAGTGTTTTACTAAACCACGAAAAAATGAATTTGCTAGAGTAGATAAGTACACTTGCGTGCTTAGACAAAGTTCTTATGTAGGTACAGGGTTATTGGTCATTTGTCCTTATTTTAGATGTTTTAGTCCAATTCTCTTCTACTGTTGTCCATGGTGGAGTTTTTCAGCCACAAAATAATGTCTTCGTGCGTGTTTTCTGTAATTACAAGATATGTTCAGTGTTAACATAATTTAAACAATTTCAAAGTCTTCACTTATCAACAATGTGCTAATGCTGTTTCTTACCTTCATCAGCTGTAGGTAAATTGATGTCTGATTTTGGTTTTCCATCTTGTGGTAATAAGCCACACTCCCGAAATGACCTTCTGAGAGTATAAAACTTTGACACGAATTTGCCTTTTGCCACAGTTTCGGTTTTCTGATTTTTTTCAACTTTTTCTTTCGAAAAGTATATTTGCTAAAATTAAAATAAAAATGTGAAATTTAAATTCTAAAATAAAAATAAACGATTAGGTGATGCGACATATATAGGTACGTATACCAAAATATTTATTATTGTGAAAGTAGTTTAAAATGTAGAGAGAAATAGATACATTATACTCTGTCGGAAATAGCATTTTAGATAACTCCATGAATCTGGTTCCACTAATCCTTTTGTCAGGCTGCCCTTCTAATTCATTTCTTATGACAATCTCGGCTATAGTTTGTCTATGTGCCCGTTGAAAGGTAGAACATTTATAAACTTCTAAAACAATTTTGCCAGTATTTGTAGAATTGAAAAGGTCTCCGATTTGTGCGCTAGTGACTATTTTATTTGCAGGTTTAGTATTGGTAAGCGTTTCATCAGGAGTAGCATCAATATTCAGAATATAAAGCTTATTGCTTTGTGTTGTTCCTGAAATTTAACTAAAAGTAATTATGTATTTTTTATTTTGTTCTCATCGAACCGTTATATTATTGCAAATTTGTCGTAAAATTATAATAATTATCGGAATAAAATTGGAATTTACTTACCCACCAAATCTTCCACGATTTCTTCGAGGTCCCACTCAATTAGTAATCTTTTTGTTTCTTCCATTATTAGCACTTGAACATTTAAAACAATACACAATAAAACAAAAAAAAAATCGACTCTATTCACCCTCCGTGCAAACTAAACGACACACGTACGTAAACTGAATGTTCCTGTAACCTAGAACCTGTCTGAGAGAATAATTTTTTGTTAAGCATAAAAATAATTTGTCTTCAGTGCAGCTAAGAACCTTGTCTATTGCAAAAAGCATTGTTTTTAATATAACAAAATATTGTTTCGAACACATAAGTTATGTTTTTTAGATTGCTAACGTACTTAAAAACTTATTTAAGTTAAATAATTTAACAAATGACCGTCTACAAGTTTTTTGATTATTTTAAACAAAATAATTACCTATTCTATTTAAAAAAGGTGTTAAGCACCAACGGCATAAAATAAAATCGTGTCAATTAAAAAAGTTTTCTGTCAAGTCTACACAAAATTGCCTATAGTACTAAATAACACTTCTTTTAAAAATAAATAGATAATGTGTTTAAATTACAAGATTAAAATTATTAAACATAAACAAACGTTTTGTGTGTTTTTAATTATTAGCGAGTTGTGTAGTTGGTATAATCTAATTCAGATTAGGTTTAATTTGAATTAGAAAATATTGTGTTAGAAGAAAAAACTATTTCTTGTGCATAATGTGTCTTTTAAATTTGACTACTACTTTATCTAAATCAAAAAAAATGCACATATAATCTAATAAATTTCTCTTTAGATAATAATTCTTATCTCAATATACCAAGTTTTTTTTTTCTGTGTAAACGAGGAAAGCCAAAGACTGAGGATTTAAGCGAAAATATTAAAATGGGAGTTCGAAATGTGATTTACGATTTATACAAATCAAAAACCAATTTAACTCTTCCAGTTTTACAAAAAACATTAAAAATTCGGGGTGTTTTGGAAATTGGACTTGAAGCGTTATCAAAATTATTAAAAAACTTAGGTTTTCGCTATAAAAAAGACTGTAACCGAAGAATTTTATGTGAGTAGCCACAGATAGTGAGTCAGCGTGTTCAGTTTTAAAAAAAATATACGGACAATTACAAATCGAAATTTAGAAAAGTGGTATTTTTAGACGAAACGTGAATATTTTCGAATGGAAGTGGTTCAAAATCTTGGCAAGATGGGTCTGTAAAAAGTGTTAAAAGGAAAAAGGGGTGCGGTACGGGAAAGCGTTTTATTATTTTGCATGCCGGTTCTGCAACAGGATATGTTGCAGGTGCGAGTTTAATTTTTTCTTCAACATCAAAAAGTGCTGACTATCATGATAATATGAATTGCGAAATGTTTGAAAAATGGTTAAAAGTTCAATTGATACCAAATGTGGATGCTCCGTCTTTAATTTTATTGTATTAGATAATGCATCATATCATTCAATAATTTTAAATAAACAGCCTACTTCATCTTGGAGGAAAAGTGATATTTATGAGTGGCTGGAAAAACACAACCAAAATTCTTTACCAAATATGCTTAAATCGGAACTCCTATCAATAGCAAAGTTTCTTAAAAAACCCAAAATATACGCGGTAGATGAAATACTGCGTGAATATGGTCATGAGGTTCTACGACTGCCGCCATATCATTGCCAGTTTAACGCAATAGAATTAATATGGGCTGGTGGAAAGTCTTATTATGAAAAACATGTAGGTGATGGTCTTAAATCCGACCAAGTACAAATAGTTTGGCAAGATTCGTTAGATCATATTACACAAGAGTACTGGAAGAAATCGGTGGAACATACAGAAATATTAATAAGGGATTGGTGGGATCGAGAACAAGTACTAGATGTCGAAGTAGCGCCAATGATAATTGCTCCATTCGAAGACGACTCAGACGACGAGGACTTTTCAGATTTTATAAGTGACGATAAGAGTTTTTAGGCTATAATTATAAACGGTGTTTTTCGTTTACATTTTTTAGTATTCTTGGGTATTATATTATGCTTTTTTTTCATGCACATTATTCTGAATAGTCCTTAAACTAATTCCCAGTGTTTTCATTACGGTTTCCTGCATATTGGTTTGCGAATTTCCAGTTTTTCTTTCATTATCGAAATAGTTTATCAGACTAAATGCCATTGTATTTTTAGGTTTTAGTAGTAAAATTGTTAAAATAAATTGCACTGTTTATTATTGTCGTTTTTAATTAAAGGGTACAGTAGGTATATAATTAACGATTATATAATTTTTTTGTAACTTTTTCAACTCCCCTGTACATAATTTTTACAAAACTAATAATATTAGGTATATGTGGCTATCTTCGCGATAGCTAAAATAATGAAACTATTTTTCCTTCCTTCGGTATATTTGTAAATAATCTCACAACATTTTGATAGCCTCTGTGTTGTCTGATTTGACGTATATGATCAGTGACCTTTATACCCGCACGTTAAGACCAGATATGACTATATTAGCCAATTATCTATTTTGAAGAAGTAGTCCATACTCAAAGTGGAGTTAAATGATATAGAAAAAAGAAAAGCACAAAGTCTTTCTCCACAATTTTTTATTCGAATAACTAGGCGAACCTAGAAAAATTCATAATAATTCAATTTGACATGTTTCGAGTGTAGAAACACTTATCATCAGGAAAACAAAGTGAAAGGTACCTACTCTACAATGCTGATCTTGTTAGCAATAGAGAAAATAATAGTGAGATTAAGCCGTAATGGAGTTTTTAATGGTGTACAAGTGGTCAATAGACCGACAATCAAGAATTCAGCATACTGGAAAGTCAAGGGTTGGTGCAAAGGCCCTGTCTTGGGCAGAAAAATGAAAACTCCCTAATTTTTCTTTTGCTCCCTTCATTTTTGATAGGGTTTTTCACCAACCCTTGACTCGCTGAAATCTTGATTGTCGGTATTTTGACTATTCAATTTTTAGTTTTCTCTATTGCTAACAACATCAGCATTGTACCTTTCATTTTTTTTTCTGATGATGAATGTTTCTACACTCGAAACATGTCGAATTGAATTATTATGAATTTTTCTAGGTTCGCCTAGTTATTCGAATAAAAAATTGTGGAGAAAGACTTTGTGTTTTTCTTTTTTCTAAATTATCTATTTGTTTGACGCGTCCCAACGTAATACGATAAATCATTTAAGATAAATATTATAGGTATTGTATAATTAATTATGTAAATTATTTATTTATCCATAATTTAACGACAAAGTCATTAATTAAAATAATGCAAAACGTGTATTGTGTCCAGTCCAAAAATAAAGTAACCATCATCGACAGCGTTACGCCGGCATTGTGCATATTATCAATAAAAATACCGCAGCCCATCCAGTCAGCCAAGCCCCCCCGCCATGCACGCACGCATGCATCCGGCGGCCGATGCACATGCACCAACGCATCAAAATGCACCAGAAAAATATACCGCTCGCGAGCTCTGGTCTCCTGATACCAAGTATGTAGTTTCGAGTCATACTTTAACCCGTTCGCTTTCACGTACTTGCAGCAAATACAATTACTCTGACGTCATTTTATGCACTTGGTGCAGCCAGTTATCAGCGGAAACATTGCGTAATAAGATAATAGTCAAATTAATAAATTTTCAGCAATGTAACGTCGAAAATAGGACAGTTTTATTTAAATCGATTAAAATCAATAGTTTCTATTACTTTATTCACTTGTTGTTTGGTAGTTCTATGGATATTTGACATGGTTTTTATTTTATATACCTATAATGCAACATTTGCACTGTCCTTAAATATAATTCCTGTGTGTCAATTACACAAAATTATTTTAGTAACATTCATATAGTTCACAACCATAATATATGAGTATGTTAAGAAACTCTGCTATACTGACGATATAAAATACTTAAACTTCTTGTGCAAGTACCTACTTTCATTATGTCCTTTTATATGTTTTATCATTTGGCATAGTACCAAAGTAATAATTTACCTTATTTCCTAAAACAAGACATATTATTAGACGTAAATGATATCGATTATAGCCTTTTTTTATTAAAATGTAAGAAGGATCGTATTATTAAGAAAGAATTACTTTAACTGTCCTATGACCTATGGAAAACGACCATTCCTATAATTACCTCATTAAAAATAATGTTTTTCTGCGTTATTTTCAAAGTACTACGATGAAAACTTTGCGATTGAGCTACCATATCTTTATCTGTAGAAAGTAAAAAACACGTTCTTCAAATGACAACTTCATATCTGTCTGTACATAATATTCACCCCAATATTTAGTAATATTAAGACAAACTTGCAAAGTCATTTTATCTATTTTCTAATATTTTTTCATAAATCAAATGAAGGTAATGACGTAAACGTATGTTAAGCATTACTTGTTACCGCTTTATTATGTTTTTGCCATCTCTAAAGCTGTCTAGTGACAATCAACTACGTAATCACTAGAACAAATAAAAATTTAACAATTTCTGACAGCAATTTTCCCGAGCTGTGTTATTAATAAAAATTCAATCGATCAAAATGTTACGCACACGCATAAACTTGATCCAATCACTGTAGAAACGCCACCCTAAAAAGCTAAAACGACTAAAAGAGACAGAAATAATATGGGACGATTAAATAAACTGTTTGTTTTTGTTTTATTTAAACTAATACACATTGCATTCTAAATATATTTTCTATCAGGAGTGCAGCGGTGCATAAAGATGTTGCCATACGACTAGGTCCCCCAGGCTTGATTTCCTAGTGCATATTGCAGTCGGAGTGCATCTCAAGGTCACTGCACGCCGGCTGAGCTGATACGTTACACTGGTGCAGTAGCCGCGATGTATGATTGGAGCCGGAATTCTGTAATGCATAGATAATTTCTTATTAGATAAGGTGCCAAGGTGCAGAGATAAAATTAAGTGGACAAATAGGTACCTAGGTATTCCTATTTTGGAAATATTGTATATGTCTAGAGAATTAGTTATGCTAAACCTCCTGCTATTAATAAAAAACATAGACGAATAAGTTTGTATAATTTAACGCGTTGCCCTCTATTCTAACAACTACAAAAAACTCACTGATTTAGAATAAGTAATTTTATCTTTTCATAGGGAAACTCATATAAATGGCAAAATCATCTATTCATCATCTAATTTTATCAATGATTTAAAATTATTTTAATTCTTAGGTTATTGGCCGTCCTTGATTGTTGCTGATTTTTTTAAAATGAACATAATTGAGGATGTATAATCACTTGCGTGCAAAAAAAACGGGCATCATAAAATTTGGACTAAGTTTAGGGCTTTATAATTTTTAATTTTTACTCCGATTTAAGTGATTTTTTTAGAGACCTCTAGATGCATTTATTAGTTTTAACATGCCTATGCAAACTTTAACAAAAATTAATTTTTTAACATATTATACAAAGATAATCGAAAATTTTTTTTTTGCCTAGTGTCAAAACAGCCTGTGGAATAATTAAGAAGCAAAATTACTTCCAAACATCAGTTTCCATTAAGCCGCAAATATTCTTAGCATTTTAGTTTTTGGTTCATGTCGATACGTGCATTTCTTCTCATTCAAATGCAAAATGATCTTGATGATGTCAATAATTTAGGAAACGCAAAACTAAAGCTATTATTGATGACCGATTTCTTGTACTTAAAACTCTTCGGAATCGTGTTTTGACGTCAGTACATGCCAAAACCCAACTTCGAAAGGTTCGAATAAAAAATGTAATTTCTTGGACAGTTCGTCGACGATTACACGAAGGTAATTTAAACTCACGCGGACCAGCAACTGGACCTAAATAATTACTACCACGTCATACGGATGGAGGAATATTATATACCTAGGATGATATTCGCGGGCTAATTGATGGCATGAACCGACGTGTGCAGGCAGTAGTAAGGGCTAGCGGAGGCAATAGAAATAATAGAGATGCGTTTAAGTGAAAAAGTTGTTGTTGGTACCCTGTTAAGTTTGTTTTGCGAAAATGTTATTTTTTACGCACCTTTTTCCGTAAATTTATTTGTTTATTAAATCTTGATTATTACAATAACATTTGTTTTTTTTCATTTTAACCCTTTCGCTGCGGCTATCTCTACGAGCAGCTCCATACCTGGTTGCGGCTATATTTAAAAAATTTTATTTTTATTTTTTTTGCTTGAAACTTTTCGGAAAGTAATAATAATAACTACTTCTACAAAATTAATAATAATAAATTAAAACTGATTTATAGGGTTCAAATAAATAATTTTTTAAATAATAAAAAATATATAAAAATAATACAAAAAAAAAATAAAAATATTATTATACAAAAAACGCATATGCACTGTGTTTCCAAGAAACTAAAATAAATTATATTACATTTTTAACAAAAAAACAAAAAATAAATAAAAATACAAACAAAAATTTAAAAAAAAAAAAAAAAAATCCTCGAAAAATCTTAAAATTTTTATTAGTTTTATTTATAAAAGAACTATCCATTTTTGTATATCTTTATAAGCTTTAAAACAAAACAACAACCTATGACTTACTATGAATACCTACGTAAATACACTAACGGTGCAAATCAGGGCGCTACGTGTCCATTTTGCCCTTTCACGTGGCCCGCCAGCGGCAGCGGCGAAGGAAAATTCCTGGGAAACAATTGCGAGACCGAATAAATACAAATAACCTTTAATACGCCATTCGGCGTAAACAGCAGTTCACGGTAAACGCAGAAAAACCAAAGGCGTCGATAGCACTGAGGGCACGAAATCTTGGAGACGCCAATTGGCGTCAATAGCAGCGAAAGGGTTAATAGTCTTTAATAGTCTATTTTATTTTGAATACAATGGCAATGAGAAAATCATGGAAAAATTATAATATTTGCTATACGCACCATTGATACCTTTGAGCGGGGTCACTCATAGCGTTTTTTATTAAGTTTGGTACTAATCAAATGTATTTCTATGTTCTACCAATCAAAAATACCAATAATAAAAAAGCCATAACTTTTAAATTCTCTCAGCCCAAAACTTAATCAGATAAAATGAATGCATTGGCCTGTGTGTAACAGAAACATAGAATACTCCCCTAGGTTAGGTTAGATTAAAAGTGAGTGGGTTACAGCTAACATTCCACTGCGACCATGCGATCTATTGTGGCTCACACCTTATTTATATTTCCCCCAATAGGCCTAACTTTTTGATGAAGTTAATGATGGTATTGGGAGAGACATTTTTCATGTCGTCCGGCAGCATAGTCGTCTCGCCGAATAGAGCGAATCTGATTCTTCCTGCTGAGGGGCAGGCGCACAATACGTGTTCTGCTGTTTCTGCATCTTCCATGCAGAGCCGGCATTCATCAGTTGGGGCTAATCCAACTTTATACATGTGGTGTCGCAACCTGCAGTGGCCGGTGTACAATCCTACTAGTGCTTTAAGGCATGATCTGTTGAGCACAAGTAGTTTGTCAGTTAGTTGTTGATTTATATGGCTGTATATAAATGCTTTAGAGTGTGTTAGACCTGGTAGATTTAACCAGTGTCTTTCCCATTTGCTTTTTGCTTCGGCTATTATTGTTTTCCTCGCCGTAGCATGAGATATGCCTATTACCGGCTCGGGTCCTGTGAATTTCTGTGCTGCCCCTCTCTTAGCGAGTTTGTCGGCAGCCTCATTACCCTCCAGGCCCATGTGTCCCGGTATCCACACTAGGGTTATTCTGTTATTCAGACTTACTTCGGATAGTGTTTCGTGACAGCTCCACACTGTTCTTGAGGTGCACCATCTCGATTCAAGAGCTTTTAATGCAGCTTGACTGTCGGAGAATATCTTGATTGATTTGTGTGCATACCATCGGTCTATCAGCAGTCTTGCACACATTTCAATTGCATGAACCTCTGCTTGAAATATGGTTGTCATAGTTCCCAGGCTGACAGTTATTTCTATCTTTGGGTTTTTGCCATATATTCCGGCTCCAATACCTTCTTTAGTTTTGGAGCCGTCTGTAAATATTCCAAATTCCGCCTTTAGCAAGTCAGCAGTGTTCTTGACCCATTCCTCCCTTCTTGGGTGGATGATTTTATAAGGCGGTTCGTTAATGGAATTTCTTGTCATTATGTCAGAGGGCATATTTAACATGCCACAGGCTAGCGTGCCTTCCAACATGCTAGTGCTCTCCATGATGCATGACTGCGGCTTATTAGTAGCTGCTTGGTATAGTGGCCCATTTAGCCTCCTTCTCCAGATATATATGAAGTGGTATAAGTCCTAACAGGACCTCCATGGGTGCCGTTGGTGTGGTGCGAATTGCTCCAGTGATCGCAAGGCATGCTTGCCTTTGCAGTCCGGATAGTTTCGCTTGGGCCTGTCGTTGCTGGCCTTTCTTCCACCAGACGACAGAGCCGTACGTGATCATTGGTCTGATGACCATCACATAAAGCCAGTATAGTTGTTTTGGTGCCATGCCCCAGGATTTTCCGCAAATTCTGCGGCCTGTCCATAGAGAAAGATTTGCCTTGCGGATAGTCTCCCTTACAACGTTTAAAAGATTTGTGAAGGCGAAGGCGAAATGAGCTTAATGTGGTTCTGTCTCTGTAGCCAACCCCTTAACCTAAAATATACCAGACTTTAACAGGGGGTGTTTGTGTGTGTTCTTAGAGCAATTTGACTATAACTGGATTTTCAGATGCCTGAATGATGATGCGGTGTTGCCAAATCGAAAATTTAATAAATACGTGAGGTTTCGAAGACGCCGATCAACCCTCAAAATTGACATAAATCAATTGTATCCTCCCTCAAAAAAGCAAAAAAGCTTTTTAACAACAATTCCTTTTTCCGTTTCGTTCTTTGGACTACTATACAGGGTTAGGAAAAATTACCAGAACGGTCGATTATTTCAAAATATACAGGGGTTATCAAAAAACGTCTTTTATAAAAAATGTAGGGCTGTTAAAAATCTACATATCGGTGATAAATTGAAATATACAGGGTCGCCTACAAAGTTGTGGAGAATGATAGTTATATTTTTTTAAATGGAACACCCGGTATATTTTTACATTTTTAAATTCCACATAAAATTATAATTATTTTTTATAAAATGCACTAATAGCCTATACTTCATAGTTTCCGAGATATTGACTCTCGAATAGTGACATTTTTGAAATTTGACAGCTTATAACTTTCTAACAGTACGTCTTAGAGCAAAACGGCTTACATGTCCCTATCTTCAATTTTGATTATCTTCCCGAAAAAATTAACTTCCAGTTAAACCGGAACAACTATATTTCCTGCTTTCGAGTTACATCCGGTTTACCGGAAATTGATTTTTTGGGAAGATAATAAAAATTGAAGATAGGGACATGTAAGCCGTTTTGCTCTAAGACGTACAGTTAGAAAGTTATAAGCTGTCAAAGTTCAAAAATGTCACTTTTCGAGAGTCAATATCTCGGAAACTATGGGCTATTAGTGCATTTAATAAAAAATAATTATAATTTTATGTGGAATTTAAAAATGTAAAAATATACAGGGTGTTCTATTTAAAAAAATATAACTATCATTCTCCACAACTTTGTGGGCGACCCTGTATCTTTCAATTTATCACCGATATGTAGATTTTTAACAGCCCTACATTTTTTATAAAAGACATTTTTTGATAACCCCTGTATATTTTGAAATAATCGACCGTTCTGGTAATTTTTCCTAACCCTGTATGTCCAGTAGTCAAGATATCAGAGTTATTGAGGACATAGAAAGCAATTTTGATTAGTATACCTATACATCAAGAAGTTTCTAACTTACTAGCCTTGCGCTGGTATAAGTAGTTGTACTGAGAATCTCTTATATCTTTAAAATTGTAATAGTGCCCACTTTTTAGAGCATATTTAATAAATAGGAAATGAATAGTTATTTAATGAATGTACACTGACAAAAATCCTTCTATTAATTATAAGAATTCACATACTCTTTGTGCTATTGTTTAATACTACCTATATGTGATAGCAATGCGCTTTCCTACTATTAAGACGTGGCAATTGCCGATCGCTACGAACCCCCACCAACGTCTTGTGGTTATAGGTTCTAACAGATATAATTCGTTTTTGGGGACGCTGTTCTGCTTTCTTAATTGTAGAGAAAGCTCTTTACTGGGAACGAAATGCGTCGCATTGAGAAGATACAATTTATTTCTTAACAAAATTGCTGTGTTAAAAGTACCTAGTTCATTATTTGTGCTGCTTATGGAACTGATTACTTCCAATAAAAACAAGGTTTTAGCAAATCCGGAATTGATATTATGCTAAAGAGGGATTGATACACTAGCTATTTATTTAATATGGGTTAATAAAAAATAAGCTACCAATACAAACTATGTTTTAGCAAACCTGATGTATTAGATCATTTTCCTCAGTGTAAAAGAAGTAGGTAACTTGGATGAATTCCAAAAATGCAAAGGTATTTTGTTGTTTTTATTTATTTACTGAAAAACTTACTAAGTTAAAAAAAGAAGCAGTGTCGTATCATTTATTTAAATTAAAATAATAAATAAACACTGGTTAAAACTGAGATCTGCACCTGGTTTACACATATACCTACCAAGTTTAATAATAACAATAAAATAAATATTTGATGTAGTTTCAGAGTTTATAAATAAACCAATTATTCAAAAAAAATCTTGATCATCTTTTAGTATGTTACAGTTTTCTTAAGATATTATGTCTTATTTTTATATTATAAATTTTATATTATAAACTAGCGTGTACCCGGCCTGCGTTGCAGCGCTTTCTCTGAGATAATAAGGCGAGTTCACCATCACGTCAAGATTTATAAATACAAACCCGAACAAATCTCTAAACTTATCAGCGTTTCTCTACAATATTATGCATGTATTATACATAAAAACATTCCTCTTGAATCGCTCTATCTATTAAAAAAAACCGCTTCAAAATCCGTTGCGTACTTTTAAAGATATAAGCACATATGAAAGGGGACAGACGGGCGACAGCGACTTTGTTTTATACTATGTTAAGAAGATGGTTTAAGCTCCCTTCCAAATCCATTTATAGAATTTTAGGTATACGAAGAATGGGCATAACAAATTTCTTGGCGATTTAAAAGTGTAGTTTATTCACCTTTCGATTGGTTGTAATAAGCTGCCTACGATTTTCTATGGACAAAATTAAAAATACCATATAAATGTAAATGAATTAATTAAGTAAATACTTATTCAAATGGCAGCCGACTAAAAAGGTTTGGTACATTTATTTTGTGGATAGTTATACGACTAAAAATTTTATAACCTATTCATGTTCACTGAGAAAAAAGCCTTCTATTCCTTATAAGAATTCACATACTCTTTATGCAACTGTTTATTACTATATGTGACGGCAACGCGCTTTCCTACTATAAGATAACGAAAATTTGCTAGACCGTTGTGTATAGTGATAATACCTATCACGGTAATTTAGCCAATAGAAATATAATTGTCTTTAGCCATTATTGCTCTGAATAATCACAGTAATTATCAAGTTCTATTAGGGGTGTAATATGGTTTTATATACTTTATTAGTTCCGACTGGCAGTTGTAATGAAACTTGACATTACCATATCAATCATAATAATATTTGCTTGCTACGGTTAATAAAGCATATACTTACCACTAAAAATCAGTAGGTACAGTACTTAGTTCTCAAAAATTTAAATAGCTTCTAGTGTGATATTGTTCTTATCGATTAACGTTCTATATGATTATCTATTATGCGACATAGTTTACTGAGATTTAGAGTTAAATTCCTCCATAGATTATAAAGTTCAATACTAATGATGGGTTGTGCGAAATAAGAACCTTCCATTGCTTTATTTGACATGCAAAGTTTAAAAAATTCAAATACAACCAATAATAATAGCAAATCTGGAGTTGATATAACACAAAAGCGGGTTTGATCAAGCGCGGATTTCAGGGGGGGGGGGGTAGGGCCCCCCCCCCTGGATCCTAAACCTAACCAAACTTGAGTGCCCTCTTATACTTATAAATATTTTATAATAAAATCCCTATTTGTTCCAATGAATTTTTCGGACAGTCCTCTAAGAGGTTGATTGTACTAAAGAAGTTATGTCCTTTAAAATTAACCAAAAGGTGCGAAACACGTTGGGTAGAGCGGCACAAATCAATAATATTCAGATTTTGTTCAGCATTACCTTCCATTATTGGAGCTTTAGAAACCATCTCCAACTGGCAGGATAGAGAGGCATCCAGGTACAAAAGCAAACATTTTAAAAACAGCACTTTTAAACAGTCAGTTTATTGTAAATCTTTTTTGTCTTTCAGATGTTTTATCTCTAACCCTTAATATAAGTCAAATATTTCAAACGAAAAGCCTTAATGTTATTAGCCAACTAAAGGAGAAACGACTAAACGACGCTAAATATTTTTTAAATGTTTTTAAAAAAATTACGGAATTGCACAATGCTGTAGCTATCACTCTAACTATGCCTCGGAGAGCAAATATGCAAATTCACAGAGTTAACGTACCTGCTGACAATTCTGAAGATTATTACAGAATTTCGACATATATACCGATTATAGATCATATCATAGAAGGCACGCAGTTTAGATTTGATGAGGATTTTTTTTCAAATTTTGACCTCAAAATTCTGGAAAATCTACATATTAAGATATAACGATGACGACGAATCGATCAATAATTTGTGCTCTCTTCTTAAGCCATTTGTGGATCCAGAGATGTTTTTTCAACGTTTAAGAGCAGAAACTGACCTGTGGAGATTATCAAATACAGAGATAAATCAAGATTCTCCCATCGAATTTTTGCTTAGGAAATGTGACGAAAGTAAAGAGTTTTTTCCTTTTCTGCTTAAATTATTTATTCTGTTACTTACTTTCCAGCAAGTGTTGCATCTTTCGAAAGGTCATTTTCTGCTCTTAAGCGGTGGAAATCTTGGACCAGAAGCAATATGGCTCAAGAAAGACTGTATGCTTCGCTTTGATGCACATTAACCGCGATATTGTCATCGATGTTGAAAGTGTCATTGATCGGTTTGCTGACCTCAAAACTCGTTTAATAGATTTAATTTTATAAATGTGTTTTTACTAAGTATTTGATTAATATATTATGTTTCTTTTATTCTCTTCATAAGTTCCTGTAAATTAACTATATTAAAAAAAATATATCTTTGAGATTCAATTACCTCCCCCCCCCCCTAGATTTTGACCCAGATCCGCGCCTGGGTTTGATACAGTAGCACTTTATTTAATATGGGATGGTTAACTCTTAGAATAATAATCATCCCTACCTAAGTTAACAAAGTATACTTTTTAGATACCTTCTAATCTAATCCTCGTTATTTCTTTTCACCGAATACCTTTTTACAGTAAAAATGTTTAATAGACATTTAAAAAAGATTATCCGAACTGAAAGTAGCAATTATCTAACAAATTTTGGTTTGCACCTGCTGTTTTAATAACTTCGATTTTTGATAATCAGCACTTTACTTGTTCAAAATATCAAGTGGTGAAAGGTAAACCCATTGTAGGTTCCAGTACAGATTAGTTTTTATCTTTATAACCGCCACAGAGAGAAAGATAATGCGTTAGCATTGCTTCTATAACGTTATCTTTTACCGAACTCGTCTCACCTGTTAAAAAGTAGGAGGGGTAATAACTATATATGCTTGCTAACAGAACGTAAAGAAACGATAAGTATCTTTTACATGTCTCAAACCAATTAAATAAATTTATTTTAATCTAAATGGCCAAAGCGACTGTGTGCTGGAATGGATTAAAATGCCGGAATCAGAGAAAATTCCAATGGTGTCTGTCTCTCGGGTTTAAAAACAATTTAAAATAGAAATAAATCAATGTTAGGGTTCAACCTACAGAAAAGTTCCTTATTTGGAAAACATCATCGTCATTATCGTAATATATTTAAAAAAAAAATAATATAACAGGGTCCGAGGCATCTTTTCACAAATTGAGTTAATTTGAAGAAGTTGTCCATGCTTAAAGTGTATAGTTGAAAGTATGGGAAAGAAAGAAAAAACTAAAAGTATTCCTCCACAAAATTTAATAGAATAATATTCTTCAAGGGTCTCTACATGTTTCGAACGTAGAAACGTTCATCATCAGGAGACAGAAAATTTATTTGGTGCTGATGGTTTTAGCAGAAGAGAAAGTGGTGTAGAACCTTAATGGAGCTTGTATGGAATTAAAACTTCGAAGTGTAGAAGACACATAATATGAAGGAAATTGATGAAAATTAAAACATACTGAGTATGTGAGAAGTCAGTAAAGGGAGTCTAAACTAACCAAATAAACTGGGGAAGAAGAAAAAACTTTTCTAAAAAGAAGGTGTCGAAGATTATTTAAAATTTTTAAAAACTTTTTATAAAACATCTTTAGTTGTATGTCTGTAAGACATTGTAAGGGTAATATCTTGACTAATTTTACACTTAGTTAATGTTTAGTTAGGTTAGTTTAGACCCCCTTTACTGACTGCTCACATACTCAGAATGTTTTAATTTTCATCAATTTCCTTCATAATATTATGTCTCTTCTAGACTTCAAGTTTTAATTCCATACAAGCTCCATTATGGTTCTACACAACTTTCTCTTCTGCTAAAACCATCAGCACCAAATATATTTTCTGTCTCCTGATGATGAACGTTTCTACGTTCGAAACATGTAGAGACCCTTGAAGAATTTTATTCTATTAAATGTTGTGGAGGAAGGCTTTAAGTTTTTTTTTTTCTTTCCCAAATTGAGTTAAATATAGAAGATAGAACTCGAATACTCAAACCCTGCAAAAAATTTAGGCTAAATTTTACTGTCATAAATACTGACATATTACGGAACGTATTTAAACTTTGTTCCGTTGCAAATTGAAGAAATAGTCTATACTTAAACTAGAGTAAAAATTTAAATGGAAAGGAATAAGACACATTAGTACCTCCAATCGCTCCAATCATTAATATTAATGGAATTTAATTAAATATCTTAATTTAACTTAAAAATTCCTTATGTATAAACATTAATATAGTAAAAATTAAGTAAAATTTTAACACGTTTAGGTTAGGTTCTGTCATATTTGACATATAGGTATTGTGTGCAATATATGTCAAATATGACAAAACCTAACCTAAACGCGTTAAAACTTTACTTGATTTTTACTATATCATCAGTAGAGGCCAGGTGTAATGTGATGAAAGTAAGAAGTTAAAGGTAATAACTTAAAGGCGGAATATAATAATATGCAAAATACATATAAAATATTTTTTGCATATTTTGTCAATTTTATAATAAAAAGCATATTTTTCATAAATTATTATTTTAAGAGCATATTTTTATGTTTTCGGCTTTATCAAAAAATTTAAAACGTTAAATGTTGAGTTCGGTACTTATTTCAGGGATTTTCCAATCTGAAGATTATAATAATTATATTTACATTTTGGTTATACACAAGGTATTAGGGGTTTCCGGGGTTTGCAGGTATATTGTTACGGGTTGTTTATTGTCACTGAATATTGCGATATTATTACCTGCTTAACAAACTGTATTTATATCGATTTGTAATACATACTTCTGTTTTAGTAGTTTCTCGAAAGATTTCAGTATTTTCAGTGTGAAACTAGTAATTTCAAATTTGTGTTCAGAATGTGTAAGGTGGCGAAAACGTCTTCGTGGATTAAAAATTTCCCAGAGTTAGATTTTAGTGGAAAAAAAGTCTTCTGTAAAGTTTGTACAAAAATTATTGTTGGTGAAAAGAAGTTCCAAATTGATCAACATAAAGTTTAAAAGACCAAATAATTAGTATTGTTAAAACTTTTTCCGCTAAATGTTTTCCCGGTAAAGTAGAAGGTCAAGTAAGGAACAAATTGGATGTAACTGTGAAAAAGAATGAAGGATTTAAATACTTTACCGCAGTAAAAAGCATTTATGAGGATAATCCATCCAACGGAGTTATATATCTTGGCCTTATATTTCGCAGTATTATTGTCCGATTACATCAGTAGATGTTGAACGCAGCTACTTTTTGTATAAACATATTTTTACTAAGAGAAGACAATCCTTTTAGTTGAAAATTTTGGAAAATGTTTAGTAATAAATGCCTTTTATACAATTTTAGGTTAAGAATTTGTTTACATTTAGTTTTCTTTGTTTTTTTTGCATTTGTTTAAAAATAAACATATTTTTTAGAACCCAATGTGTTTTTTCACCTAATTTTACTATAATAAATTAAGAAATATTGCATACCACTTTGCATATTTGGTGGAAAAATGCAAATAACTGCATAGTTTTAAGGCAAACAAGGCATATGTATGCGCATAGTTTGGCTAAATTTAAGTGCATATAATCCGCCCTTTGTATTAATAATCGTCTTAATGGAGCTTTTAGGACTAAATGCTACTAATTAGGTTCATATTAAAGAAGTGTTCAATAAAAAAATATGTTGTCAGATGAAAATAGTAAGTTTTCATTAAAGTTTAAAGTGGTTTGTGTGTTGTAATATTGAGAAAATTAATTTAAGAAGTAAAAAGTTGAGAAGTACGGATAAGTATAAGAAGGAAAATTATTTAATATAAAATATAAGAATCTACTGGAAGGTGACACTTTTAACTTTTATATATTTAAAGGACAAAATTGCGAAAGTACATTGTTTTGTAGAGGAATTAGCCACTTAAAGTTTCTCATGTCCTCTTATTTGGTTCCATTCGTCAAGGTTTCCTTGGTTTTCCCCCTTTATGCCATGCATATAATATAATCATTTTGAAATAGTGTTCTCTATAAAGATTTTCCTTTATTGTTTCCTTAAAAACCTTAAAGTAATTATAAGTAAGAAAATAATAACTAGTAAAATAATTTATATAATAAAGACTGCCTCGTGCTTCTAAATGTTTAAAAAATAAAAATAAACATAAAATAATTTAACTGTAACCTTAAAAATTCTCCAGAAAATTGAACAAAATGAACTATTCTAACCTAGTTCAATCCATTAAAATTACTTAGTTTTAGATTGCAAATTATTTGAAGAATCTGAACAAATAATTAAAATAATTATTCATTAAAAGACGTAAAAAACTTTTATAATTTGTATAAATAATGAAAATATTTTCGTTTAAAAATAAATCAGGAAAAAAAGTATAATTCTTAATGGTCTTGGGACGATATTTTATGGTAATATTCATAATTTTGGCAAGTCCGCGTTCCACACAAGCTTCTATAAAGTGCTGTAATATACCTTGCACTGAAGAAACTCCTCTATTGTAAAGAGTTTTTTTACTGAATTTGAACAAATACTAAAATTAATATGCAGAGTAGATCTTTATTGCATAAATCCATATGTACAAACTTTTTTTTTCAGAAGTACGTCTGCAACTCTTAAAACAAGGGATTTATACAGCGTGATCAGATAAGGGTACAGAGCGGCCATATCTCGGAAACTACTAAGCGTAGAAATATAGGATAAAAAAAATTATGATTAAAGCGGTCATGAGAAAATTCTGGAAATTATTTTTAAGGTCCTCATTTCGCCGCAAGAGGGCACAATTGAAAATATTTTTTTTTTATTCTAAATTTCTCCGAAAATTCCCATATTAAGGTATGACTCTGATTACATAATTGGAAAGCTTAGACAATTCTACATCATTTTGGTTTAAGGCTCATTGGCGTATCGACCATGATAAGAGTGGGGGAAGCTATTGAAAGTGTAAACATTAAAATCGCTGTAACTTCTAACCGACTTATCCAATTTTACTGAATTTAAGCTTGTTAGGAAGAGAAATGTAAGTACCTTTAACTGCCGTATACAATGGTACACGATAGTTTCTAATAAAATTGCTAGAGGGCGCAATTTGTAATAATAACAGTTTTTTCGATTTTATCCCGAAAATTCAAATCATACGGTATAACTATGACATCATAATCGAAAAGTAGTTTAAATTTGCAAGAAAAAATGTGAAGACCGCTGTTCGATATCTTTGTTCGTTTCAGAGTTATTGCCAAAACAATAATTTTTAATACCAATTGCGCCATCTAGCAGTTTTATTAGAAACTATCTTGTACCATTAGATAGGACAATTGAAGGTTCTTCCAAACAAGCTTAAATTTAGTAAAATCGGATAAGTCGTTTAGAAGTTACAGCGATTTTAATGTTTACACTTTCAATAGCTTCTCCCACTCTTATCAAGTGAAAGTGTAAACATTAAAATCGCTGTAACTTCTAAACGACTTAACCGATTTTACTAAATTTAAGCTTGATTGGAAGAGAAAGGTAAGTACCTTCAATTGTCTTACCCAATGGTACAAGATAGTTTCTAATAAAATTGCTAGAGGGCGCAATTTGTAATAAAAATTATTGTTTTGGCAATAACTCTGAAACGAACAAAGATATCGAACTGCGGTCTTTACAACTTTTCTTGCAAATTTCATCTACTTTTCGATTATGATGTCGTAGTTATACCGTATGATTTGAATTTTCGGGATAAAATCGAAAAAACTGTTATTATTACAAATTGCGCCCTCTAGCAATTTTATTAAACACTATCGTGTACTGTCAGATACGAAGATTGAAGGTACTTACCTTTCCCTTCCAAGCAAGCTTAAACTTAGTAAAATCGGATAAGTCGTTTAGAAGTTACAGCGATTTTAATGTTTACAAATTCAATAGCTTCCCCCACTCTTATCAAGGTCGGTACGCCAATGAGCCTTAAACCAAAATGATGCATAATTATCTAGTATTTCTAATGATGTAATCAGAGGTATATTATAATATAGGAATTTTCGGACAAATTTAGAATAAAAAAATTAATTTTCAATTGTGCCCTCTTGCGGCGAAATGAGCAACTTAAAAATAATTTCCAGAATTTTCTCATGACCGCTTTATTCATAATTTTTTTTATCCCAAGTTTCTACGCTTAGTAGTTTCCGAGATATGGCCGCTCCGTACCCTTAACTGATCACGCTGTATATTCAGGTATAAATTTACGATTTCATTACCTTTGTTGCAACAACTAATAAAGATTTAAGACTGATAAGACCTTCATTTGTTATGTTAAGAATAATTCCACAGCGAATGCTTTTAAACGATTTTTTTAAAAACATGTCTCACTACTGCAACTACACTGTTAAAAGAAAATCAAATTTAACTTTTTTTTTTTATCCCAGAAAGTCCACTCCCGTTTTTTTGCCAATTTAACTAAAACCGCTTCAGTCAATCAGTAACTCATAAAATATCTTATTACTATTTTGACATTAATCTGATTTTATTGTGCAGTAAAAATTACAACTTAATTAGTTAATTTGACACATTTTTTATGTTAGTATTAACTTATTTTAAAATTTTAACTAAAAAAGATATTGATAATGATTATAAACTTTATCAAAGTTACTAGTATTTGGTTAATTTGAACCGTAAAATAATTGCATGTTAATTTTAGTTAGCTGTTATGTTAAAACCACTTCCAGAAAAGTTAGTTCTTAAAATCTGATTTTTACTAAACACAAAAGAGTTAAAATAACTATACATTTTAAGTTAAATTTGATTTATTTTAATTGATTATAAATTTTTTTGATTCTCACGTCCAGGATTTCTAACAGTGTATAGTTGGGATTTTACGGACTCTAGGTCAAAAACTCTTTATAAACTTTTATAAAATAAAATTTATTTATTACGGTCCAGGACACGGCTTAACAAGCTCAAGTGCTTCTGGGAATATTAAATTCCTAAGCTGTAGCTGTGGTACTAAAATGCATTGCCCTCGTTACGTTGTGCATTTTCTATGAGTTTGTGTCATGCAGAAATTAGTGCCAATGCTATTTTAAAATATATTTGTTTTATTTTTGCATTAAATGTTAGGGAATATAGATAGAACAGATGACACGCATATTATTATGAGGAAATATGACGTAAATTCTGTAAATTTTTCAATCCTATTTAGGAGCATACGAAGTACACAAACTTTTTTAGCTTTGCTATCACCTATTGAAAATTTGTTTTTTATGTCCGTTAAATACACAAAAGCAATCCTTCTCTTTTCAAACAGTTTCTTTATTGGTATAGGTATGTTGATGACGTCTTAACATGTTTTCTTGGAACTGATAGATAGTTGAAAGTCTTTTTAGAATATATTAACAGCCTACACAATAATATCAAGTTTACAATAGATCACGAAAGAGACAATTCTATTAATTTTTTTAATTTAAATATTAAGAGAGAAAATATTAGACACGTTTTCTCCGTTTTCCATAAACCATCTCATACTGATACTGTCATACACAACTCTTCGTGCCACCCTATACAACACAAATGAGCTTCTTTTCACAGTATGTTCCATAGACTAGTAACTCTTCCTCTAAATAAAATCAATTTTCTAAAAGAACTAAGTATTATTAAACCAATTGCAGTTAATAACGGATATAACTCAAATCTAATTGACCAAATCCTAAAAAAGAAAACTTACAAAAAGGCTATTGACTTAGTTTTTCCTATAGAAGCAAAAACTCTGATCAATTCAATTTAAACTTATCACTTATTTTGGACAACCTAGCAAAGTAATTGGCAATTCTCTTAACAAACTTTATATAATTCTTTAAGTAAATTTATCAAAAACAATAAAACTAAAAGCGATAAAAACAAAAAATCAGGCGTCTGTAAATTAAAATGCAAAGATTGTCTTAAAACATACATTGGCCAGACGGGTAGACATTTTAACAAAATAATACAGGAACATTATAACAGTTTTCTAAAAAACAAAACAGTCTCAATCTATGCTAACCATTTAGTTGATTATCAACATAATTTCGATCCTTCCTTTAAAATCTTACGTACAGAAAACAATGGCTTAAAACTAAATTTGTTAGAATCTATGGAAATAAATAAACTTAAAAATGCGGACCTGTTACTTAATGATCAATTAGATTTAAATAATTTACCTTTGTTAAATTTATTCTGTTAACCATATACTTAAGATTTTGTAAATTACCCATATTGTACCTTATTTCATTAATTTTTAAACCCCCTGTTGGATTTTCCCGCTATTGTAACACTTTCACTGTTTTATTTACATATTCAATAATTTAATTTTATTGTACCCCCTTTTTTATTTCACCTTTTATTAAATCATTGTCATCTGACGAAGCTACAGTATTAACGAAACATGTAATTTTTCTCGTTAATATAGTGGATATTTAGAAGTTCAACTTTGTTTTACTGTATCCCATATAATATTATAAAAACACAAAAGACAAATTTACAAAAAGTACTTTAATATCTTGACATATTTGGATAAATTAAGTAAATGTTTAGTAAGTTTCAAGTTAAGTCAACAAAATTTCCATGTTTCCTTTATTGTTGAAAATACAAATGGATCTCTGGATTAAACAGTTTCTACGGAAACGTTGTCAGAGTTAGAGCTAAATGACTATTGATCGTTACTCTTTGGTTTCTTTATTTACGTTTTATGCAAATTTACGTTTAAAGCAAATTTAAATTCATTTTGCACACACAACTATAATAAAAATTAATTAAAATAAGTAAATCGAAATCCTCACAGTATGAAAAGTTATAAAATTTGACACATGCATTACAAAACCTCTCCAAGTACTTAGCACCCATACTTTCTCTTGTTCCTCCTCTTATCGCAGTCTAAACATGGCCGAATCGGCAATATAAAGAGAAGAGTCTAATTTCCGTTCACTAGCTCTGTGGCAGTCGAAAGCTTTCTCGTGTTCTTTTACATCTGGATTGCTATAATGGAGCGACCTGACATAAGATCAAAATTTATTTGTCGAGATCGAAAAACGAAAATTAATTCAATTTCCTATTAAAAAGGATTAACGCAATATAAAGCGTTCTAGCTGTGTGATAAAAGCAAGAACTGGTGTCTAGTTTAAGCTACAAGCGTTAGTAGATCTTTAAGAGTATTAATATATGCTTATTTCTAGTTTTCTGTAGCATTTCCTTCCTTAAAACCACTGGGGTGTTATTTTACGTTATTATACGGAGGTTAGACTACCTTGACTTTAAATTTCTATTTGGTCAATGACCAAATATCCTATAAATTCTAATAAAGTCTTCTTAAAGTCTCAACAAGTTCGAGATTTTATGCAATGATTCTGAAATAGTTATAAAATTTGGACGTAACCTCTTGTTGTATACGGTCTATAATATGAAAAAAGCAATATCTATCTCACTGATACGTTGACAATACGTCCTGCTTTTTTTTTTATCTCGCACCGACAATTATTACATCCCATCAGAAAACAGAGAAAATTTAACAAACGTGGAAAATAACATCATAATCAACATCTCGAGGATTACTTTTTTCTGAGATATAAATTAGTATTTATTACAAAAAAATCATTTTTGTATATTGTTATTGCTTTAAAAAAGGGTAATATTTTGGAAACTTTAGAAAATGTTTTTCTTTAAAGAAAAAGTTTTTTCAATAAAAGTTTTGATTGATTGATTTGACAAAATAAATTGTCTTTCATTGAGTTATAATGAATTTCCATCAAGTAAAGGCCTCAACGATTCAAAGTTTACAAAATGTTTTAAATTAAAATCACCCAAACTTTTAATAAGCCAAGAATCTGGCTGGTTTGGGATGATATTTATAATTCAATAAATGAAATGTGTCCGCTAACTGGTTGAAAAGTTAATACATTATAATTCAGTTATCATTTATAGGAATTGCATTATCTAACAAATGTTATTTAAATAGTAGGTAAATAAAATATTTATGCGAGTTGCGAAAAAAACAATAATTAACTAACCAGACATTATGATATAAATAACCATTATCCTTGGAGCAAATTGGGGTGCTGGATGGGGTAAAAAATCAGAACCGAAATTTATTAGTGTACAGTACATGGATACACACAAAAAAATCTAGTATCCAGTTGAACCTAAAAGTTTCAAACTGAAACTATCATAGACATAAATAGGAGCAATGCTAAAGTAAAATTAAATAGAAAACACCTTAGCATCAAAATATAGTTTTAAATTAATACTACATTCTTTTAACTTGACTCTACTTTAGTTTTAGGGTAATAAAAATAAATTATCAACCTATCAATAATTGCAGTTGCAGATATAGTATACGTTAATATTGGTTTGATGCAAAGTAATGCAAATAGCATCAAAGAAATAATAAAGGTTTAGATTTTACTCAAGTTGTGTATAGAGACTGTCTTTGTGCTCGCTGTGAGAATACAAATTTATTTTTATTTTCATCATAGTATATTTCACTTTGACCACAATACTTATTTTTAAAACAAGTATATGATTATCTTGTTATGATGATAATGTAATCTCTTTATGAACATAATTTTGATTAACTTGATGATATAATTTAAAACTAGTAGTAGTTTAAAAATGAATATTTTTTAGGTACAAAATAAAGCAAGTTAGTTTCAAACTAAGGCTATTTGTTTGAGCATTACTATAAGCTTGTTTTGAGAGTAGTTTTTTTTGTGTGTAGTAGGATGAGCGTAACGAAGAAGTTATTCCTTTATTTCAAACTAGGCATAGACCTAATAAAAAGTCTATTACATGAACTAGGTAAGTTAAAATGTGTAAAATGAGCATTGTTTTTTTGGTTTTAATATATAATATATTGGAATCCGCCTTAAAATTTTTTTAACATATTTCAACTTTAGTGTTGAAATAACTTTTTTACCTCTTGTGTTAAAATAATTGGTTAAACACAATTACTCGTTTAAAAGTGATTTTCTCAAACTCGGAGAATTTCCACACTCGGCTTTACACCTCTCATTTTAACAGTACCACTTTTAAACGCTGATTATGTAATATACTATTAAATTTCATTGAGAAAAATATTTTTTTCTGAAGGAAACCTTTGTAATTTACATTGGCAAGTTTAACTCGTTTCGTAAATGAAACAATCTACATTCCCTTAGCATATCCTTTTTATAAAACAAAATACAAAACGGAAATGAGATTGTAAGAATGGCTCAAAATACCTGGCAATGCTTTATAACAGTCAAAAAAGAAAAGCCCCATTTCCGGGGTAAAGTTATCAGCAAGCGCGGGCTGAATGTTTTTGCCCGGAAGCTCTCTGTCGTAAACTGGAACGCTATGCAATCCAGCGAAATCCTCACTCCGGGACCTTTTTGGTATGATCCAGTCATTTTGTATTCAGGGACTGTTTCAAACTTTGCCAGGATACAGAACCGTATTTTCTTTTTTATTTGTTTATTCTCTTCTTGATTCTATAAACTAAGAATTACGGTCCGCAGAGTGGGATTTATTTTTATTTTTTTAAGTGCTTTTTTACAGTGCTTTGTTACGAAACTGAGCTCTTGATCAGTATATAATAATGTTGGTTTTGGAACAGTAATGTTGGGTTGCCCACATACACTCACAGGCAAAATAATCGATCCACGCAAATTTTCGATGAATTTAAATCACAAATAACTTTTTTATTTAATGTCGGATTTAAACGAATTTGAAAGAATATTGTAGATAAATTAATGGAGATTTGCTAATATTTTAAAAACTTACTAAAAAATAGACGTACGTTGATAATATACAGGTTTAAACAAAAATATGTTTTTTACCATAAGTTTAAGATACTCTGTGGAGTGGCGAAACAATAAGTTGTAATTATCAAGTCACATCTATTCTTAACATGTTTGTTTTTGGTTCACCTCCATATCTTTATTTTTGTGGAAAATATGGATTTTTTAAAAAAGCATTGCACTTTCCAATAATTTTTTTGGGCGAAGAACTAAGGTTGCCATGGAGGATACCAGTGACTTTTTAACAACTCGGGAGCGGTTGCAGGTCTCCTTGCGTGTAATCCAATATCAGATAACCTCCTTCTTATCGTTTTGTCGCTTATTTGGACCTGCCGTACGTCCTCAAATCTGTTTTTTACCTCCACAGAAGTTACTCTTCGGTCACGTAAAACATTTAGTCCAATAAAGCGATAATCTCGTTCATTCGTATACCTTTTCCTATCACATTGACTCCTTTTTCTGTACTCGCCATGCTGATTAAACCGACTTACAGCCCTTTGTACCTTACCTCTTGTAACGTTTAAAACTCTTGCCATGTAATACTGTGACCGTCCATCCTGGATTAAAGCAATGGCTTTGGCAATATCAGTCGGAGACATATATATTTTTAAAAGTAAGAAGACACCCCAGAAGTAACACACATTAATGTACCAAAAATAACTTTTTAGCTTTTGAAAGCCGTGAATGACATATTATCATGTCAAGTCATGATTCAACAAAACTGTCACTATCATCCTCCATGGCAACCTTAGTTCTTCGTCCAGAAAAATTATTGGAAAGTGCAATGCTTTTTTAAAAAATCCATATTTTCCACAAAAATAAAGATATAGAGGTGAACCAAAAACAAAAAAGTTAAGAATATACGTGACTTGATAACTACAACTTAATTTAGAACAATATGCTGTTTCGCCAATCCACAGAGTGTCTTAAATTTATGGTAAAAAACATATTTTTGTTTAAACCTGTATATTATAAACGTACGTCTATTTTTTAGTAAGTTTTTAAAATATTAACGAATCTCCATTAATTTATCTACAATATTCTTTCAGATTCGTTTAAATCCGACATTAAATAAAAAAGTTATTTGTGATTTAAATTCATCGAAAATTTGCGTGGATCGATTATTTTGCCTGTGAGTGTATTTTAAAAAATTATTACTAATCAGAAAAGTTTCATTGTGACATGAATGACAGAAGGTGCAAAATAATTTTTTCATGAAAC